>CM023534.1:32245607-33445607 GCA_013350335.1 Chimonanthus salicifolius
AATCAAAGGATGAATGGCCTTGGACTTAATTAAGAGATCAAAGGAGGGAACTAAAACCAAAGAGGTGAGGTTCCGCCATAGTGTATGGCCGAACCCCACAAAGTTGGGTATATGGACTTAGACATAAATAGAAATCAAATAGAACATGGTTTGATTGATTGTTGTGTAATAAGGTGACGGGACCTCACAAACGGTGCACGATCGTGAGCGGTTGCCGGATAAAGAAGCAAGGACACTATAGTGGTCTTTGGTAGGATTCTACCTCTTTGAAACCATGGGTTTATGTATGATGGTTTTTATCTTATTTTGATGAATTTATGTTGAAAAAGATATGTTCCAAATGTGAGTTTTAATGCAATGTTTATAATATAAAATAATATGTGTTTCATTAGCATCTCATGCATGGCATGGGGTGAAGGATATGTAACCGGAGGGGCCACACTCCGTCGGGGCGTCCGAAAGACCACTGTGGGGATACCTTGATGTGCATTTTCCATCAAGAAGAAATCGGAGGGGATCACACTCCATCGGTGCGTTCGAAAGGCCTATGTGGGGGTACCTTGATGATGAGAATCCCATCAAGAGGTTATATGTACTTGTGATGGGTGGGACTCATTGCATTTGATATCATGACATGCCATTGTTTTATATGGTTTTGACATTATGTTATTATATATGATTTGTACTAACCATGTGTAGACCTTAAATGGAATACCTACTGGGCGCGTTGTTCTAACGCCCTACTTCTACCCTAGTAGATGATACAGGAAAAGAAAGTGATGATGAACGTGATCGGAGTCAAGCATAGGAGCTTGGATATGTGATTGGACTATATCTTATTTTAGTTACTCATGGACTAGTAATTTGAGTAGCTAGCAATCGGCATGTAATAATTTAGATATAGCTATGGTTTGGATGGTTTGTTTGGATATTTAATTTAAGATAATTTGGTTAAGTGACTAAGTACTTTTCTATCTAAAAATGGAATAGAATTAGGTTCTATTATAATCCGCAGTTATGTTTTAATTCCGCAAGTTAACTTATTACGTGTAAACCGTTTTCATGGACTTAGCCCATGCACACGTAGGGTTGGCCAGTTAAGGGTCGGACTTTAGAAGTTCGGACTTAGCTCGCGTCGTGACGTCCCGCTCTTTATCTCACTCTTTATTTAAAAAAAAAATAGACTCTGATTTTTTGGAAAGCGAGTGAAAAAAGGCGGGGCGTTACATTAACAAACTTATCCTACCCACTAGCCAAGGTTAGGGTTTTTCATAATCCATCCAATCCTAGTATGCTCATAACACGAGTTTGGATTAATCCTATGGTTGTTTTGTTTCAACCCATAACCTTTCCTTGGATGGATTTCCAACTACATGGCCTTATAACAATTTGGCCATCCATTCCAACCATTCATGGAACCCATGGGTTTGGCCACACCATGGCCAAACCTATGGTTTCCTTGGATTCATTCCTATATTATTAAGCCTTAGACATACCTTCCTTCAGTCTCCTTCTTTTCTTCTCTTTTCTTCTTTAATTATTCTTCCTCATTTCTTGGTTCTTCAAAGCCTCTAATGTATGGGGGTAGAGGTGAGAGAGAGAGGAGAGGAGAGGAGGGAAAATCCTTGCTCAAGGAGGAGGAGTCGGCCAAGGGGTTTGGAGTGCCCCTTGGTTGTGTTTTTATGGTTAAGCCTCAAGCTCTTCCCTTCATCTTCTCATAATTGGTTGGCCTTTAACCAATGAGGCCCTTGGTTTAACCAAGGAGACCCTTGGCTTAAACCAAAGAGACCCCTTGGCTTCCCAATGAGTCCCCTGGCTTTTGAGGTGAAAACTCTTGGATTCATGGCTCTTGAGATGAAAACCCTTCATCTTCTTCGACTCAAACAAAAACTTAACTCAACATTTGACCAACACGTGGTTAACTAAGTCAACCCATGTCATGGCCGGCCATGCATGTGGTGACTTGGTCACCACATCGCACTGGGTCCCAATTAGCCATGTCAGTTGATGATGTGGCATCCTTGCTTTTGGTTTCCATGTATGCCACATGGCAATGCCACATCGCTCGCATGCCACCTCACTTGATGAGGTGAACTTTAATGCATTGGGTCTTAATTGGGCAATTGGTCCATTTACTTTAAACTTACCCAATTACTTTAAAATTAAGCTCACCCATGACCCATTGGGTCTTAATTGGGTAATTGACCCATTTCTTGCCCATCTAATGTCAATTTCCACTTTTTAATCTCAAATTCAACTAAATTGCAATCCAAGTGGGCCAATCCAATAGATTTATAAGCTAAGGAAAATCCAGGGTGTTACAATAATGTACCATCTAACACTGATTACTACAAATTAGCTGTACATCACATTCAAGGTGTTAAAGCATATCACTACAAATTACTACCCATTTAAGGATGAATCAAACATTCTACAAGATATTTCTCACATCCTTCTAATTTGTACCAATCACCTGACTATGTATATTAACATCAAAGTCAGACTCTTCTAATCATGAGTCAATAGATAGCTTTGTTATACTTACCAGTTCAATAACTGTTACATGACCAACCAATTATCAGGAGTGACTTGTCAGATAAAAATCCGCCCAACCTCCATCGGTCCATTATTGGCATATGAAAACTAACTTAGCTTTTATGCCTTATCTATTCCAACCACCTTTTACATTACTACGTTTTTATTTATGTCATTTATTTTCCTTGCCGATTTATTTATCATGTTTACTTTATTTCACTTGAATGTTGTATTTTAGTTATTCTTTTTAAATCTTTAATTCTTTTAAAGTGTATTTAAATCATGTATTTAAAACCTCCCTAACAACTTGATTAACCAGTTAGGATTAAATTTAATTAGATCTAGATTTTGTGAATTAGGATGTGTGGTTAGATTGTTTATAAACTCTTAATTAAAAAAAATATTTTAATTACATTTAATCAATGCTCTAAAATTGTAGTTCTATTTATTTGAATAAAGATTTACTTAACTTAGAGATATACTTTTAAAGATTAAAGTTGATTTTCTATCCTAGATTTAATTTTGAATCTTGGTTTTCTAAGAAACATAAAAGTTGAGGCATGTGTATTTTGAATTTCATATATTTTGAATGTTGCCTTTGGATTCGACCTCGTACTCAATCATTGTACTATGAATGGTTCGTGAGCTTATGGGATTTACAAATTTAAAACACATCAACAAGTTTTTGGCGTCGTTGCTGGGGAAACAAGCAAAGTACATGTTCTTGAATTTTTATGGTTTTTGGGAAACACTTTTTATTTTTGGAATCTTTTAATTTAGGTAAACTCTCTAAAATTGGAAATTTCTATTTTTAGAAATTCTAATTTTGGAAAGTTTTCTAAAATTAAAATTTTCTTTAAAAATATATGAGATCTAGAATTTTATCTAGGGTTGTGAAAATTTTGCTAAATCTAGATATTCTACTGAATTTTTGAAAGTTTCTATTTTTGTAGAAAATTTCCATTTTTGGAATAAGTTTCTATTTTTGTGGAAAATTTTTTATTTTTGGAAAACTGATGAAATCATTTAATATCTTCCCTTAGCCTCTCTTTAATCTTATAAATATAATCCATTTTTAATAAAATATTTATTTTGTAAATAACTCTATTTTTGGAAAGTTTTAAAATTTCTATCTATGGAAAATTTTAAAATTATCTATTTTTGGAAACAATCTATTTTTAGAAATTGCCCGATTTTGGAGACGTCTAATTTTGGAAAGTTCTATTTTTGGAAAGTTTTTAAATTTGTATCTTTGATTAAATTTTAATTTAGTGATGGCTTTAATGTAGAAATTTATTTACAATCTCACATTATTCTAGGACACTTAATTAGGATTAATTATTTTAATCTTAATCTAGGTGTAGTTTTGGATTTTTGCATTTAGTTAGTTCGTGCATTTTTTAGTTAGAATTTTCACCTAGGTTCGTGTGTTTTATTTTTCAGGAGTTTGGAAATCACGAGTCGAAGCTGCTGGAATTGGAGTGCAAGGTAAGTGCCTAACTATGTTCTTTTAATTTTTATTTTCTCATGCATTCATATAGCTTTTATTAGGGTGTTTGGCATATATTACTTACATAAAAAAAATTGCATATGTATATTGCTCATGCATTTAGGTTGCTAGATTCATGCATTTAGGTTGCTAGATTCATGCATTTAGTATAATTTGTTTGCTTATTGCATTCCATATTTGTTTGATGCTTGCATTGTTAGATTAGGTTGCATTCACACAAAAAAAAAAAAAAAGATTAGTAATAAAATGGTTCATGCATTTTAAATAAAATCAATTTTGGAACCATAGGTTAGTATTTCAGGTTTTTCATGCTCAATAGGACAGTCTTTTATTCAAGTAATTTTAAATAACCAATACTAGTTTTTCTTCAATCATGGTGTCTAGTTCTGTCACCAATGTGTAAAAATCCTAAGGATAAGTGGAACATAAGCAGATGCTAGGTGCTCCTCCTCTTACCTTGGAACTTGTAACGCCCCGCCCTTTTCCACCTTTCCGAAAATTAAAGTCTAATTTTTTTCTTAAAATTAAAGTTGGAAGAGAGCGGGGAGCGTCACGACGCGAGTTAAGTCCGGACTTCCAAAGTCCAACCCTTAACTGGCCACCCATGTGTGCATAGACTAAGCCCATGAAAACCGATCCACACATGGTACTAAATAAAGCTTGCGGAATAAATCAAATATGCGGAACTAAACTGTTTAGATAGCAAAGTACAAGTCATCTATCCAAAATTACTTAAATCAATTAACCATCATCAAAACTATTCACAAACCATAGTAATGATCCTAAGTTATTACATGTCCATATAAAAGTATCCAAATGTCAATAAATAATTCCATTCCATATCCAAGCTCCTGTGCTTGGCTTACTTCGCGATCCTCGGCCTTTACCTTTCCCTTTCCTGCGTCATCCACTAAGGATAAAAATAGGGCGTTAGATCAACGCGCCCAGTAGGTCTTCCGATTTGGGTTACCACAAGGTTAGTATAAAAACATACATATATCATCATAAAACATGATCATCAAAATCTTATAAAACAATGCTATGTATGTATGTACATGTAATGAGTCCCACCCATCACAAATATACATAGCCATCACTTGACAGGACTCACATCGTCAAGGTAATCCACAGTGTTCTTTCGTTTCCTCTTGATGGGACTCTCATCATCAAGTTATTCCTCCTGGTGGGACTCTCATCACCTAAGGAGGCCCCACAGTTGCATCACGGACATTCCGACGGAGTGTGTGCTCCGGTTTCCGTAACCATCACCCCATGCCATGCATGAGATGTCAATGAATACATGTCATTTGTAAATAAATCTTAACATTCAAATCCCATTTGAAACATAATACTTTAACATAAATAACTCATCAAAATCAAAGTAAAACCAAATATAATATGTGGTCACAAAGAGGTAGGAAACCTACAGAAAGTTCACTTAAGTTGTCCTTTCTTCTCAATCCGTCACCCGTTCACGACTTGTGCACCGTTCAAGTCCGTTATCTTGTTTATATAACAGCGAGTCAATCACATATCCTTTTGATTTCTAATTAAGTTTAAATCCCAAAAACCACCTTATGGGGTTCGACCATACCCATGGCCGAACCTCACCCACTTTGGATTTGATTTTCCTTTTCATTTGATCAATACTATCCATATAACTTACATAAACACCTTATATTAAATAATATACCTTGGTAGGGTTCGGCCATACAGCATGGCCGAACCATACCACTTTGGTTTGACCCCTCTTTCAAGTCCTTTAATCCTTCATTCCATTATAACTTGTATTTACGGTTTTACCACTAACTAACCCTTATTTAATTTTTGCTTAATAATCAAGGTCCACCACAAATCCACCTTAGTAGGGTTAGGCCATACCACATGGCCGAACCTCACCACCTTAGATTTGGTCTTTTTCAATCCTTCATTCATAAGATTACTTACCAATCAATCCATTTAATTACCTTAGTCCTTAACCATCCACTAATGTCATTTTATGGGGTTCGGCCCTATAGATGGCCGAACCCTATATTTTTCTTTTATTCATCAAAACCTTTATCCATCAAAGGATGGTTCTTATAATTCCATCCATTGGAATATTTTTAGACCTTTTGACAACCAAACACCATGCATAGCACTTGGTGGGGTTCGGCCATACCCCATGGCCGAACCTCACCCCTTTAGTTTTGGTGCTCCCCTTTGTCATCCGTGTTGATGAACAACAAACATCTAAGTCCATCAATCTTTCATCTATGTTAACCTTTTAAAACATCATAAAAACCATTAACAATTTCTAATCATAATCTTAAATCCAAATACCCATACAAAGGTCCATGTGTATGGCTGAACCCTATGGTTCTCTTGACTCAATCATTCCATCCTTTGTGTATGGTTCATGCCCCAAATTTTAGCCATAATAACAATATGGTTCAGCCATCCAGTGGCTGACCCAAAACATCGATTTTATTTCCAATTAAAACACTTAAAAACTCTCATACATTGGTATGGTTTTTATCTCTCCAAAAACCATACAAAATTATCAAATCCTTTCATGGGGTTCGGCCATCCAAAGTGGCCAAACCCTATGATCCATGTTTCTATCCTTTTAAACCTCATCATCCATAATTTAAACCTTTGGTAGATTCGGCCATACCATGGCCAAATCATGTTCCCTTAATCCCATTTTTCTTAAGAAACTTTTATGAAATACTTACCAATCTCCTTTGCTTCTCTTCTCTCCTTTGATCCTTCATTCCTTCCTTCTTGCTCCCTTAGTCCTTAGCTGATTGTGTGCTTTGATCAATGGTGAAAATACCAAGGGTTGGTTCGGCCAAGGAGGTAGATTTTGAGAGAGAAAAAGAGAGAGAAACTTAGCCTTGGGTGAAAGTGATAAACCTAGAGATGCAACTCCTTTTCTCTAAGTCCTTTTGTCTTGATGGAGGGATCGGCCAAGGACTGAATTGTGTAAGAGACAACCAGCCAATGTTCTTTGTCTTGAGAGGTAGGGAACGGCCAAGGAAAGGAGAGGGAGAGAGTGATGTAAAACCCTAACTTCCTTGGTTAATGAGAGTTACTCAAAGGTGGTGTCCTTTGGTGACACCCCTTGGTAACCACCATGTCTTTTCATCTCCTCCATTATGGTTTACTTGGGGGTTTCATCATTGTGATGAAACACCCATGCCTCTTCACCTCCCTTGTCCAATCGGCTGCAACCTTTGGTGGTGTCTCTTGAGACCGTCCATCTCCCCTTGATTCCAATTAACACCCCATGTGGGGGTTTCATGCATGGAAGAATCTTCCCATTTAACCAACGTGTGGGAGCTTGTTTTGGAGTCTTTGAGATCAAGGCAATTCCTCACCTCCCCACTTGACTCATTTGAATTAAAAGGTCTCCATGGCTTCCAATTTAACTCACCCAACTCATTAGCTCAACTCACCCCATTTAATACCACTCATTTAATGCACTTGAGTCAACTCCATTATTTGATTCATTTCCAACTCAACATGATTTAACTTAACCCTTTTAGCTCACTTGATGGTCCACATGGTCAACGTGGTCAACTCAATCCCATTGGGTCCCATTTGAACCTCTTGACCCAATTACGCGCTATGACCCATTTATATGACAATTATCCATTTAAATGTAGGTTACCCATTTAAATGTGGTTTACCCATTTACACATAGCTTACTCATTTATCCTCCATTGAACTCCCATTCAATTCAGCCTAACCCAATTAAACTTGAGCTCACCCAATGGTCAAACAAGTCCACCATGACCCATTGGGTCCCAATTGGGTAGTTGACCCATTTAATCGCACATACCCAATTATTTCCAACCAAATTCTATCCTTGATCCGTTGGATCATAATTGGGCTATTGACCCAATTCTTAGCCATTTATTTCCATTGATCCACATCTACCAACCGTTGGGCAATTCACCCAACATTTGTCAAGCCTTACCCATTTACTTCTAACTAGCTCATATATGATCCATTGGGTCCCAATTGGACTTTTGACCCAATTGGCAAACTTGACCCAATTAAATAATTCTTAGCCATTTATTTCCATATATATCCCTAACTTGAAAATACGGGGTGTTATAGAACTTACCTGGCCATGATTGTGGTTAAACTTTTAATTGGAGATTTAGAATTCTTGGAGAAAAGATTAGGAGCCAGTCTAGAGACACTAGGTTAGTTTAGGTTTTTATTTTTAGTTTTAGGTCATTTATTTTGTGTCAATTTGTTTTCTCTTGTGTGCTTGAGTAACAATGAATATTTGGAGGCGTGATTCAACTAAGTGATTGGCTAGAGTTAGGCTCTAATTGGCGAATCCCAAGTTAGTCATCAATCTACTTTGGAAAACAGTTGGGTCTTTGAGGTCATGTCAGTCTGAACACTAGCATCTTCGTCAAATCCCGAGAGTTTCAACCGAGGTGAGGATAATCTGACTAGGGAAGGTGATAATTCGAGCATCAAAGTCAAAAAAGAGTCTCAAATAAAGGACGAACTTGTCAATGATAATGAGATACAGCCCACACTGGATTGTATTCCTTTTGATTTAAATGATCCATGGGCTTTCGTCATACCAGTGGGAGATAATAAGAGGGAAAAACAATATTTGGCCCATGATGTTATGTACTCATTGGAGCACATTCACCATCACCATTTACTGAGCTTAATAGAACTCACTCAAGAAGACCAAAGTTGTTTTATACGTTGAAAAATAATTAAGTGTGCGTCTTTTATATGTTTCTTTTAGAGTCAGTCTTGGTTGATTCAGTTTTTAGGATGTTTCACTTAGATATGTCAAAATCCAAAATTTAAGAATGTCCAGACACTTTGTATCCAACCATTGAACATTGAGGATAATGTCAAATTTAAGTTTAGCGGTATCTAGGGGTCACATTAGTAGAGTCCAATAAAAAAAAATTCAATCAAGGGAAGAGTAAGTGAAGACTGAAACTAATCCTTGAGAAAAAAAATTAGTCTAAGTGATTTTTCAGCATTAAGAGGTGAATAAAAAATTTTATATCACACTTTTTCAATAATTTTTTTTATAAAATTTATATTTGGAATAAATTTACACAGCCATGTTAAATTGAGTTAGAAAAGAAAAATTTTCACGAGTCTAGTAGTCAACTAAGGAACACTAGTGGAGACTTAATCTAGTGAGCTTTAGAGCCAGTCTATATTTCTAAGGGATTTAAGTCAATCCATTTTTATTTCTTTAGCTCTTCAAGTCGTTGTGGATCTCATCATTCTTCACATTTTTGTCATACTTACTGAGAACGCCATTAAAATTGAATTAATACATTTGAAATTTTTTAGAATTTATTTAAAACAAACAAATCATTGTATAAAACTTACGATATGATTTAGGTCCATTTTTGGATGTTAGGAAAAAGAGTAAAAATTGAAGAAAGATGCAGGAAAAGTGCCCGAAATCTATTTTTGGAAACCCTTGGTAAAAGTGGGCTTGTTAGTGCCTAGGGTCCCTAAGTTTGTCAATTCCATGACTCGGGAAGAAGCACTTGCTAGAAGCTTGAAGACTCAAAATGATCAAGAATGAAAATCATGCTCCACTGGATTGAAGCTCATTGTTATGGCAATCACAAAACAGGTAATCGGCCATAGATGACTTTAGGTGATACCCACACCTTAAGAGGACTATTCCTAGGCTTAGTTGAACAAATGATAAAATCATTAAAAAACATATGGAACGCTTGACAATGAATTAGAACCCAACTTGGAAATATATATTCGGTTTCACTGTCAGCTCGACCAGTCGTTCCCATCGACCCCACGGTGGAGACACATCGTTGTCAAGGACTAGTCGGCCAGATTGACAAAGGTTCTGGATCATAGAATTGTCATTCTGGATGTACCTCTGATCGAGAGTCTCGTATGCACCGACCCCTCGATGAAAAGCTGAAACGACCCCTCGTGGTCAACGACTCTTTGATAAAGACTTATGAGTTCTGGAACTTAGAACTCAGGTGGGCTCTCGAGAAAACCGATACATCTGTAGTTCAAGACCGACCCCTCGGTAAAGGGCGACACGTCGTTCTGGGCAAGACAAGTTTCAGGACATGAAACTTTGTCTGCATGGTGTTGCCCTATATCGAGACTCTTGAATGGACCGCTCTCTCGGCGCCATGACTGTCGACCCATAGGCGACACCGACATGTCGACCGGGAAAGAATTATACCGTTAGGAGTGCATTAATGCGCAACAGTCGGGTTGTTGAAGGGTAACATTTTTAGTCACCAGCCCGTCGGTACGCCCGACCTGTAGGTATATTACCGTTACTGCAACTGGTTGCTTTGTCTATAAATACCAATCTTTGTGCAACCAGCCGGCATCCTTTGGCAAATCAGTTGAACCCTCATCATTATCAGTAAGCTTAAACAAGGGTCAACAGAAGGATCACACTCTCTCTCGTGCTTACACTTGGGGAACCAAATACAACCAATCATATGGATTGAGATTGTGAGAGAGAGAGGATAAAGGATAACAAACTAGGAAAACTCTAGTAAAACTAGTTTCCTTGTCACCCTCGAATTGTGACTGCTATACGACAGCTATAAGGAGGAGCATCAACACACATTGGGTGGGATCTTCGAGAAGCACACATCAACGAGAAAGAGCTTCAAAGGCAAGTGCTTCTTGGTTTTAATTTTGTTTTTAAAACCTTTGTCCTGAAAGTGGGTTAAGGAGGATTGGCTCCGGAACCAGTATAGAAAACTCTAGAGTGTCGCCTCTCGCACAGTAGTGGGTAAAATTCCCAGCCGATTGAGTGAGGTGGAATTCTCACTTTAATTGTGAGGGTGTAAGTCCCCATTTAGTGGATTTGGGGATAGCTCAAGGTTGAGCGAGTACTAACAGTGGATGTAGGTTGGCTAACTGAACCACTATAAATTTAGTCTTATGGTGTTTGATATTTGTGTGTTTGTGTTTAGTATTAAGCACTCTTCTCAACACACATCACTTTGCATTTGATCGTCTTTATTTATACATTGTGCACAATCATAGATAATCAAGCAATATGCAAAAGGTTCGAAACTTAGTGTGATTGTTTAAAGAAATTATAAACAATTTATCGCACTAAACAAATCTTTTGATTAATGTTGTTATTCCGCTGCACTTAAACATTACACAATCAAGAACTTTGTAAACACTATGGAAACTGGGATTAACCTATTCACACCCCCCCCCCCCCCCCCTCCCTCTCTAGGGTCAATCGTGTTCTAGCATCATGAGAAAGGGACATTCAGGGCTCATGTTCAAGTCTAAGTCAAGCTGAAGCCAAAGATATGTTGAGCAATATTCAAAATTTTCAGGTAAAGGCAGAATAGATAAGGCTTGCTCACTGTGTGCCATCACTGATTAAGAAGTATGCAGCAGAACTGGAGAAAAGGGTTGTTTCAAGTGACTGACGAGTATCATAGCCAGCCACGGATTGTTTGCAGATAAACATCATTTAATAAAAAGAAAAAGAAAAGAAAGCAAGTTGTTCTACAATTGGCAGAAACTTATGTAATACCCCGGATTTTCAATTTATTATTTATATGAAAATTATTCTTTTAAATTGTGAATATTAGTATTTGATCTTAAATGGATAAAGAATTGGGCCATGACCCAATTAAGACCCAATTGATTTTGGAATTGGTTTATTAAAAATTAAATGGGGATGAATTAATTTAGTGATGCATTTAAATAAAAGATTGCATGGCCGAATTTTAGATGTAAAAATCTAGGATCAGGCTCATGGGATCTTTTAAAAAAGGGTATGCATATAATCTTAAATTAATTAAAAGAAGTGTCTAAATAAAACACAAGGGCACATGGCAATGGGGCATAGTTTATCTTAGACACATTCTAATTTAAGAAAGGGAGGTTGGCAACTACTAATCTAAGACAATGGGCACACGGCATTGCTATCCTAGCATTGGCCGAGTGGAAGCTTAGAAAGAGGGAAGCAAAGAGGAAGGACAATTTCTATCTTAGTACTTTCTATGTTGATCAATTGGAATCGCATAAAAGGGGAGACATAGAGGGGTACACAGTTTTACACCCTCATTGTCGAATTCTCTCTTTATCTCTCTCAATCTCTCATCCTCTCACATAGCAAAGAGGCAAAAGAAGAAAAGGCAGCAACAAGAAGGTGTTCTTGGTTGGAGAAAAATTAAGAAGAAAGGAGAAAGATTAGAAAAGCCCGTAATCGGAAAAGGTTAGTATCTAATTATGTAACGCCCCGCCCTTTCCGTGAATTTCAGAGTCTATTTTTTTTAAAAAAAATAATAATAAAACATCGGAAGAGAGCGGGCGGCGTCACGACGCGAGTTAAGTTCAGACTACCCAAGTCTGCACCTTAACTGGCCACCCATGTGTACATGGACTAGACCATGATAATGAACACACATGGAACTAACATCAACTTGCGGAATAGTATAAGTTAACTGCGGAATAATATGAAACGATAGCCAGTACCAGTCTCAACTATTAATTAACATAAATCATCCATCCAAAGTTGTTAACCTAATCAAACCATAGCAAGTAATGACTTATTACATGTCCGACAAAATATAGTTCAAATGACAGTAATATAAAGAAGTCCAGTTCCACATTCAAGCGCTTAGGCTTGGCTCCCCTCCAGGTCATCGACCTTCTTTTTCCCTTTACTTGTACCTGCATTCTCCTCTGAGGATAGATTAGGGCGTTAGATCAACGAGCCCAGTAGGTTCCCGAATCAGGGCTATCACATGTTAGCATATAAAAACATGCATATATATCATAGTACATGATTAGTAAAAACAGGTAAAGCAATGCTATGAAGTATGCACATGCAATGAGCCTCCTCCATCATGTACATTCATAGCCACCATCATGTTACTCCTCCTGGTGTGACTTGCACCACCGAGGACAGACGTAACTCATAACTTGAAACACTGTAGAACCTCATTCATAATCCCATGTCCATGCATGAGATGCCAATGCCTGTATGCCATTTGTTAATGCATAATATATCATTTGAAACACATATAATAAAACAAGAGTCTCATAAGAAAACTGGGGTAAAACTGTGGTTACAAGTAGCTAGGAAATCTCCTGAAGAATCACTTCAGCGTCCATTCTTTCTTAGGCTTTATCCGGTCACCGTTCGCAATCGTGTACCGTCACAGAGATCCGTCACCTTATTCACATAAATCATGGACCAACTTTAATCCCTTACTTTATTTGATTCCCATTTTTGAGTCTAAGTCCACAAATACCAACTCATGGTTGTGACCCTTATTTACAAACATGCCATTGTTACCAATACCTTGATTAAACTCTACAACCTTAACCGCAACCTTAACATGGTTCAGTCATGTCTTGGACGACCAAAACAGCAAACATAATTCCATCTTTAATCACATACACATCCATAAAATGACCCATGAAAACAGTCCATGGGATTCTTTGTTCAATAATGTCCTTTATTTAAATACTAATTGGCTCTATCCCTTAGCCATGTTAAACCCATAGTTTACCCATCCTATGGTCAACCCAAAATCAGTAACCTTAACACATAAAAATCTCCACCATTTGGTATGGTTTTATCTCTCCAAAACCATACCAACTTATCAACCAATTTTATGGGGTTCGTCCATCCAATGTGGCCGAACCCTATGCCCATGTTTTGATCTTTCACACATGCTTTAGGCGTTATTTAAGCATGCAATATTAGTATCATATTTCTGCCTTTAAACCTCTTAGAAACCATCTAATTAAATTCATCCAAACAGCCCATAAAAGTCCATGGTTTCCATGTTTCATAACTTGAAAACCAACAACCTTTTACATGGGGTTCGGCCCTCCATGGTGGCCGAACCCAATGGTTATGTTTACTATTTTTAAACATCCAATAATCATGTATAAACAGTATATTAATATCAGGTTTTACCTTCCAAAGAAACCATCCAAAAACCAACACAATTTCATGGGATTCGGCCATCCAAGATGGCCGATCCCCATGGTCTATTTTTCCAATTTTAATCCACTGATTTAGACCTCATAAACTTCAGCCTTTTCTGATATCCAAACCCATGTTTTAACCCTCTTTAAAACATGTATTTTAAATCTAATAAAACATGTAAAAAAAGTCCCAACTTGCATGGTTTTAAATTTCAAAAACCATAAACATTAACCAACTTTTTCCATGGGGTTCGGCCATGCAAAGCGGCCGAACCCAATGGTCCATTTCCATCTTTTAATCCACTGATTTAGACCATAAAAACTTCAGCCTTTTCTGACATTCAGATACAGGTTTATAATCCTTTCAATAACATGTATTTGATTCTTAAATCAAACCCAAAAATCAGTCCATAAAACCCATGGTTTTCATGTTTCAAAACATGAAAACCAAGCAATCTTTTACATGGGGTTCGGCCCTCCATGGTGGCCGAACCCAATGGTCATCTTTACCATTTTGAAACCTCATTTAATCAAGGTTAAAACCTTGGTGTATTCGGCCATAACCATGGCCCAATACACACCCCATTTGTTCCATGTTATTAAACCAAAATAACATATAAATACTTACCAAACTTCCAATCTTTCTTCTTGCCTTTGGTCCTTGGTTTCTCCCTTTTATTTCTTCTTTTCTTTTGCTGTTTTGTGCTTGATCTACTGGTACAAACACCTATGCTGTTCCAGCTAGGAAAAACGAATTTGAGAGAGGGAGAGAGAGATGGAAATTCTTGGCTTACCAATGGTGAAAAATGGCCAACCTTGGTGTTTGTTTCCTTTAGTAATTCAGCCCCCAAGACCCCTCCATTCCCTCATCAATTCCTACCAAAAACGATGGGTCTTGGGTGCTATTCCAAGCACCCCTTGGTACCTTCTTACGCAGCCTTTCCACTCCCCAAGCAACACCTCCCATTTCCATGTCTTTCATTTAAAACTTAACATGAAAAACACCCCAACAAGTCCCCAACGTGTGGGACTTGTTTTGGTGGTTATGACTGAGCCAAACTCCTCCTATTCCCTCTGAACTCACTGATTTACAGTCCCATTGACTTCCACTTTGACTCACCCAACTCACATATCCAACTCACATGTCCAACTCACTTCATTAATTGACAATCATTTAATGCATTTGAATCAACTCATTTTTAATTCAAATTAAATAAAACCAGTTCCACTTAACCTGATTTAACTCACCATTGAACTCATTTGTGGGCCCACACGGTCGGCTGTGGTCAACAAAGTCAACCCTGACCCGTTGGGTCCCATTTTAGCTCCTTGACCCGTTTTTGACTCCATGACCCAATTATGGGTATTTTGGTCATTTGTAATTGGTTTTCACATGTGCATCAGGCCTACCCATTTTTACTCCACTTGATTTCTAATCAAATCAGCTTAACCCTATTTAATTTGAGCTTACACAATGGTCAAATCATCCATTTAGACTTATTGGGTCCAATTGGGCCCTTTGACCCATTTAGCCATTTTCGACCCAATTGATGTTCATTACCCATCCAATCAAACTTGACATTTATAATGTGCTCATATCATCTTAATTTGAGCAATGTACCCCACCATTTCCTTACTTAACATCACAAAATAATTAATTTAACACATCAGGGGCATGTTCGTAATTTATCCACTTCATTGAGAAATTACCCATCCAATCAAACTTGACAATCATAATGTGCTCACATGATCTTAATTTGAGCAATGGAACCCACCATTTCCTTACTTAACATAACAAAATAATTAATTTAACACATCAGGGGTATTTTCGTAATTATCCACTTCATTGAGAAATTACCCATCCAATCAAACTTGACATTCATAATGTGCTCATATGATCTTAATTTGAGCAATGGGCCCCACCATTTCCTTACTTAACATCACAAAATAATTAATTTAACACATCAGGGGTATTTTCGTAATTATCCACTTCATTAAGAAATTACCCATCCAATCAAACTTGACATTCATAATGTGCTCATATGATCTTAATTTGAGCAATGGGCCCCACTATTTCCTTATTTACAATCACATTTATTGAATTCACCAATCTAGGGGCATTTTCATAATTATCCACATCATTGAGAAATCGGGGTGTTACAATATAACCCTCTTTTTAAAATTTTCGTCCTGAAAATCGAGCGAAGTAGGGTTCTAAACGATTATGTAAATATCCCAGAGTGTTCTATTCTTATTTCCGATTTCAAGTTCCCAAATGACTTCTTCATTACCATGTTGGTCCACAACACTTTGACAAAATGAATCCCTTGGTTCCGTAACACCTTTTGTTCTGTCTCGTGTTATATCTTTTTCTCGTGAGCCATTTGTGATCTTACGTAGATTAATCTACTTTGTTTCACTTCACCTGTTCTCATGATATTTTCCATACATACCTACTCAATACGTTCTTTCATCTACTCTCTATGTGAGGTAGTCTGTCATTGAGAGCCTATGCTCAAAGCTTTTTTTCTGATTCTATTTTAACTAGGTTTCTAGTTGCACCTTCCTAGAATTCCATCGGCTAACTACAGAGTCAGGTGATCAGTCTAACTCGGCAGTCGTCATTAGCTTCCCATTCAAGTTTCACTAGACTCTTATCTTTTCCGTTAAATGTATCTCAAAAATTTTGCACATCCTCATTTGCACATATGTCTCTATGTGACTAACACCTTTTGTTCCAACTTCCACTATACCGATACCCGGCATCAATCCAAACCACCAGGGGAATAATCACCCTTGGTTAAATACATCCATCCTGGGTATTTTTCTTTCATTAAATATCATCTATCCCTGTTTAATAATCACCCATGAATATAACCCACCTATGCGTATAATCCATTCATGGAAACAATCCAACCTTGGTATCACTCTGTTCATGAATATAAGCTATCCATTATTAATATCCGTCCATGAATATAACCCACCTTCTGGGTATAATCCATTCATAGAAACCATCCATCCTTGATATCACTCTGACCATGAGTATTATCTATCATGAGTAATAACCATCCATGAATATAACCCCCCTAGGGTATAATCTATTCATGGAAAACAATCATTGAGCAACTCATCTACCCGTGAGTACTATCTATCCATAGTTAATAATCATCCATAATATAACCCACCTATGGGTATAATCCAGTCATGGATACCATCCATCCATAGATCCATCACATTTACCATGAGGCCACTATATCAACTGTTGAATCTACATATCCTCCAATAGTCGTCATCGTTTATCAATAAGAAATACTATAATAAGTGTAGTGGCATTTGTTGTACTACGATGCTAGTAACAGATGCGAAGGCAGTATATCAAAATAACGCATATATATACAAACTACATTTTACTGCCATACCTTGAATTACCGCATGTTCCACTGTCTCTGGAGGAGAGGTCAGAGTATTTAGTTGATCAGATCCTTGTGACTGAGCTTGTTGAGCTAGACTAAGGGGAGAACTCCTGAAGTGAGGAGATCCATCATTCAGTGGACAAACTCTTTTGAAATGGCCCTGCCGACCACAACGGAAACAGGTGCTAGGAGATCTACCCTTCTGTGGACACTCTCTTTTATAATGACCCTGCCGACCATATTGGAAATAGGAATAGGGAGATTCACTATTCTGCGGACACACTCTTTTGAAATGACTCGGCTGATCACATTGGAAGTAGGTACTAAAAGATCTAACATTCTGTGGACGCTCTCTTTTGAAAAGGCCTGGTCGACCACATTGGAAACAGGAATTTCCAGTGAACCCAGTAAAGGCTGAAGATCTCCATAAGTAGGGTCTGAGTCTTTTGCGAGAGCAAAAAATATTTCTCCCACCCCGACCTTTTTGGTCCTGTGTTTTATTCGGGTTTGTGTCTCCATTTCCGCTCACGAGTTGTTGTAGAACAGAAGTGACCACCGCCTGTACTAGGTTCCGTAATTCCGGAGGTACTTCAGGAATGTTTGAACCATTCCGACCCTCTCCGTTATGTTCTTCTTCCTTTGGAGACATTTTTCCTAAGTCATGGAAACATCAGTTGACTTAGCTTCCAAGTAAAGTTTTGTGTTATTCATAATTTGAGGAAATTGCCAAATCAGCACTCTTTGTATTTCTTTGTTTTTGAGGAAACTTCCTATATATCGAGTATCATTTGTCAATTTGAGAAAATCCTGATGTTCTGCTGTTCTCGGGGAAAACCTCCCTAAGTATTATGTATCACTTCTCAGTTTGGGGATTTTGCCAAATCATCACTCTTTGTTTTCTTTTGTTTCTGGGGAAATCTCTAAATTCTTGTTGTTTGTTTCTCAATGGGGGATATCAGGGGAGTACATCCTACTTTGCTATGTTTGATATGTCCAGTTATGATGACTGTACTTTACTTTGCTATCTTTCATTGTCGTTCTCAGATTGATTGTTCAGTCTGACTCACTCGAAGTAAATTAATCCGGCCCCCAGTCAGCGGACTCCGAAGAGTCGGTCAGTTGGGATTCTTATCCGTCAGTGAGACATGAAACCGTCCTAATCTTACTTCGATGATTCAACTTCCCGTTTCGCTCTGATACCAACTGTAACGTCGGTATCAATTAAGTTATGAGCTCATGTTCGCTCCAACTGTAACACCCCGCCCTTTCCTTGAATTTCAGAGTCTAATTTTCTTTTTTAAAAAATAATAAAAAAACAACGGAAGAGAGCGGGCGGCGTCACGACGCGAGTTAAGTTCAGACTACCCAAGTCTGCACCTTAACTGACCACCCATGTGTACATGGACTAGACCATGATAATGAACACACATGGAACTAACATCAACTTGCGGAATAGTATAAGTTAACTGCGGAATAATATGAAAAGATAGCCAGTACCAGTCTCAACTATTAATTAACATAAATCATCCATCCAAAGTTGTTAACCTAATCAAACCATAGTAAGTAATGACTTATTACATGTCCGACAAAATATAGTTCGAATGACAGTAATATAAAGAAGTCTAGTTCCACATTCAAGCGCTTAGGCTTGGCTCCCCTCCCGGTCATCAACCTTCTTTTTCCCTTTACTTGTACCTACATTCTCCTCTGAGGATAGAATTAGGGCGTTAGATCAACGAGCCCAGTAGGTTCCCGAATCAGGGCTATCACATGTTAGCATATAAAAACATGCATATATATCATAGTACATGATTAGTAAAAACAGGTAAAGCAATGCTATGAAGTATGCACATGCAATGAGCCTCCTCCATCATGTACATTCATAGCCACCATCATGTTACTCCTCCTGGTGTGACTTGCACCACCGAGGACAGACGTAACTCATAACTTGAAACACTGTAGAACCTCATTCATAATCCCATGTCTATGCATGAGATGCCAATGCCTGCATGCCATTTGTTAATGCATAATATATCATTTGAAACACATATAATAAAACAAGAGTCTCATAAGAAAACTGGGGTAAAACTGTGGTTACAAGTAGGTAGGAAACCTACTGAAGAATCACTTCAGCGTCCGTTCTTTCTTAGGCTTTATCCGGTCACCGCTCGCAGTCGTGTACCGTCACAGAGATCCGTCACCTTATTCACATAAATCATGGACCAACTTTAATCCCTTACTTTATTTGATTCCCATTTTTGAGTCTAAGTCCACAAATACCAACTCATGGTTGTGACCCTTATTTACAAACATGCCATTGTTACCAATACCTTGATTAAACTCTACAACCTTAACCGCAACCTTAACATGGTTCAGTCATGTCTTGGACGACCAAAATAGCAAACATAATTCCATCTTTAATCACATACACATCCATAAAATGACCCATGAAAACAGTCCATGGGATTCTTTGTTCAATAATGTCCTTTATTTAAATACTAATTGGCTCTATCCCTTAGCCATGTTAAACCCATAGTTTAGCCATCCTATGGCCAACCCAAAATTAATAACCTTAACACATAAAAATCTCCACCATTTGGTATGGTTTTATCTCTCCAAAACCATACCAACTTATCAACCAATTTTATGGGGTTCGTCCATCCAATGTGGCCGAACCCTATGCCCATGTTTTGATCTTTCACACATGCTTTAGGCGTTATTTAAGCATGCAATATCAGTATCATATTTCTGCCTTTAAACCTCTTAGAAACCATCTAATTAAATTCATCCAAACAGCCCATAAAAGTCCATGGTTTCCATGTTTCATAACTTGAAAACCAACAACCTTTTACATGGGGTTCGGCCCTCCATGGTGGCCGAACCCAATGGTTATGTTTACTATTTTTAAACATCCAATAATCATGTATAAACAGTATATTAGTATCAGGTTTTACCTTCCAAAGAAACCATCCAAAAACCAACACAATTTCATGGGATTCGGCCATCCAAGATGGCCGATCCCCGTGGTCCATTTTTCCAATTTTAATCCACTGATTTAGACCTCATAAACTTCAGCCTTTTCTGATATCCAAACCCATGTTTTAACCCTCTTTAAAACATGTATTTTAAATCTAATAAAACATGTAAAAACAGTCCCAACTTGCATGGTTTTAAATTTCAAAAACCATAAACATTAACCAACTTTTTCCATGGGGTTCGGCCATGCAAAGTGGCCGAACCCAATGGTCCATTTCATCTTTTAATCCACTGATTTAGACCATAAAAACTTCAGCTTTTTCTGACATTCAGATACAGGTTTATAATCCTTTCAATAACATGTATTTGATTCGTAAATCAAACCCAAAAATCAGTCCATAAAACCCATGGTTTTCATGTTTCAAAACATGAAAACCAAGCAATCTTTTACATGGGGTTCGGCCCTCCATGGTGGCCGAACCCAATGGTCATCTTTACCATTTTGAAACCTCATTTAATCAAGGTTAAAACCTTGGTGTATTCGGCCATAACCATAGCCCAATACACACCCCATTTGTTCCATGTTATTAAACCAAAATAACATATAAATACTTACCAAACTTCCAATCTTTCTTCTTGCCTTTGGTCCTTGGTTTCTCCCTTTTATTTCTTCTTTTCTTTTGCTGTTTTGTGCTTGATCTACTGGTGCAAACACCTCTGCTGTTCCAGCTAGGAAAAACGAATTTGAGAGAGGGAGAGAGAGATGGAAATTCTTGGCTTACCAATGGTGAAAAATGGCCAACCTTGGTGTTTGTTTCCTTTAGTAATTCAGCCCCCAAGACCCCTCCATTCCCTCATCAATTCCTACCAAAAACGATGGGTCTTGGGTGTTATTCCAAGCACCCCTTGGTACCTTCTTACGCAGCCTTTCCACTCCCCAAGCAACACCTCCCATTTCCATGTCTTTCATTTAAAACTTAACATGAAAAACACCCCAACAAGTCCCCAACGTGTGGGACTTGTTTTGGTGGTTATGACTGAGCCAAACTCCTCCTATTCCCTCTGAACTCACTGATTTACAGTCCCATTGACTTCCACTTTGACTCACCCAACTCACATATCCAACTCACATGTCCAACTCACTTCATTAATTGACAATCATTTAATGCATTTGAATCAACTCATTTTTAATTCAAATTAAATAAAACCAGTTCCACTTAACCTGATTTAACTCACCATTGAACTCATTTGTGGGTCCCACACGGTCGGTTGTGGTCAACAAAGTCAACCCGACCCCGTTGGGTCCCATTTTAGCTCCTTGACCCGTTTTTGACTCCATGACCCAATTATGGGTATTTTGGTCATTTGTAATTGGTTTTCACATGTGCATCAGGCCTACCCATTTTTACTTCACTTGATTTCCAATCAAATCAGCTTAACCCCATTTAATTTGAGCTTACACAATGGTCAAATCATCCATTTTGACTTATTGGGTCCAATTAGGGCCCTTTGACCCATTTAGCCATTTTCGACCCAATTGATGGTCATTACCCATCCAGTCAAATCTGACATTTATAATGTACTCATATCATCTTAATTTGAGCAATGGACCCCACCATTTCCTTACTTAACATCACAAAATAATTAATTTAACACATCAAGGGCATGTTCGTAATTTATCCACTTCATTGAGAAATTACCCATCCAATCAAACTTTACAATCATAATGTGCTCATATGATCTTAATTTGGGCAATGGGCCCCACCATTTCCTTACTTAACATAACAAAATAATTAATTTAACACATCAGGGGTATTTTCGTAATTATCCACTTCATTGAGAAATTACCCATCCAATCAAACTTGACATTCATAATGTGCTCATATGATCTTAATTTGAGCAATGGGCCCCACCATTTCCTTACTTAACATCACAAAATAATTAATTTAACACATCAGGGGTATTTTCGTAATTATCCACTTCATTGAGAAATTACCCATCCAATCAAACTTGACATTCATAATGTGCTCATATGATCTTAATTTGAGCAATGGGCCCCACTATTTCCTTATTTACAATCACATTTATTGAATTCACCAATCCAGGGGCATTTTCGTAATTATCCACATCATTGAGAAATCGGGGTGTTTCAAATTAATGAATTTATGTTGAAATAAAGAACCATAGGGTTCGGCCCAGCTTTTGGGCCGAACCCCATGGAAGAGGATGGGGGGATGAATTTTATGATTTTAATGGAAAGACATGATTTATTTGGTTGGATCGAAACCATGGAAAGCCATGGAAAATCATGGGTTTATGTTCTTAAATTTTAAATAATGGAAATCTTGGACGGTTGGGTGGTTTTGGATTTAAAAGAAGATTTCAAATATTAGATATGGTTAGGGATGTGGATCGGCCATTGCATGGCCGAACCATGATTGTATCATGGCTAAGTTGTTGGATCTAAAGAATGGAAAAGAAGGGGGTGAGGTTCGGCCATGGTGTATGGCCGAACCACACTAATTATATTTTGGGATTATAATTGATTAAAATGGATTGAAATAAGGGTCAAGATTATGAACCATAGGGTTCGGCCATGGTGTATGGCCGAACTCCATGGAGATGATTACTATTTTGGAATGGTTGATGGAAGGAGTTGGCTAAATTGGAAAGCGCTCCAATTTTGGACAGAAGGTTTCTAATCTAAGAAACTATCCAATTATGGAAAGGTGGAGTTAATTTGGAAACTTTCTATTTATGGAAGGATTAGCCATGTATGGCAATTTTCTAATTAAGAATGAATGGATTGGTTGCCATAAGTGAGGTTCGGCCATGGTGTATGGCCGAACCCCACTAGGATTTATTTTTGGAAACCTTTTTATTTATAGAAGGTTGTTTATTAAGTAAGTTTCTAAAAATAGAAGAGGAGATTAAAAAGGGGAAAGTTTTATTTTTGGAAGGTGGAAAATAAATTAGAAAGTTTGAATTTAAGAACTTTCTAATTAAGGAAATCTAAAATAAGGAAACTTTCTAAGTATGGAGTATTAATGTTATAATTGGAAACTATATACCATAGGGTTCGGCCAAGGTGTATGGCCGAACCCCATGGTCCAAATTAAGGGATCAAATGGCATTTTAAGTCATGGTTAAGGGCTAATTTATGAATCGAATTATGAACCTATGTGATGAGTTATGTTTTGTGTATTTTTAAATAAAGGGAAGGATACAAACATGTGTTATGAATTATTGATGAAGGTAGTGGCAAAATGGTAATTACATGCCAAAGTGGAGGATCATGGGTTCGGCCATGGTGTATGGCCTGAACCCCATGAGTTGTGTTTGATGGACTTGTTTGGTTAAGGAAATTTATAGGGTCTAATTATGGTAGATTTAAACGAATGAGGGAAACAATGGCATAGTTGTAATTAACTAAAGATTGGACCATGCGTTCAGCCATGGTGTATGGCTGAACCCCATGGGGTTTTGTTATGGACTTAGAACCTTGTAAATCAAGTGGGACTTGGTGTTGATTTATTATTGTGTTATAAGGTAACGGGATATCACACTGCGTTTACGATCGTGAGCAGTTACCGGACTAAAGACGCAATCATACGTTAGCGGTCATTGGTAGGATTCTATCTCTTTGAAACCATGGATTTTTGTACAATGTTTCTTATCTTATATTTTGATGAAATTATGTCTCAAAGGATTGGTTTTATATTGATTTTAAATGCTATATTTAATTGTATAAATAACATGTGTTGGATATATTTCAAAAAGTGATTTTCAATGCTATGTTTATGTTATAAAATAGCATGTGTTTCATTGGGATCTCATGCATGGCATGGGGTGAAGGATTTGGTAACTGGAGGGTGATGTGATTTTAATTTTACTCGTAAGCGTACGAACCAGTTTATAGTATAGAGTATGAGTGCGAGGTCGTACCAAGGGAAACCGACAAAATATATGTATGAAATAGAAAATGACATTATTAAAATAATGTGATTTAAGGAAATAATTTTCTAAAACATATAGTTATAATCTTAATTTAGAACAATAAATTGTTTTGATGAATTTTGAGAAAGAATAAAATAAATCAATGATAAATAATTTGTTTACATAATCTACAATGGAATCGTGTCAAACATCGAAGTGACATGTTATCCTATTTAAAAATAATAAAATCATGGCCTAGACTATGAAATGTTCTAGAATTATAAAATATAATTCAAATTTATTTCCTATTAAAATTCTAATTAGAATTTTTATGTCATCCATTAAATCATATTTTTTTTAATTCAAGCCTTAGGCTTGAGCGGGTTTTAAACTTGTGTTTCCCCAAATCTAAAACAATCGTTCTTGATAAGAACCTTAGACTGGAAAGACGGCAAGTCCCACTGATCCTAATAGGGGTTCTACTTTCCTTGAAAAAATTCTAAAATAATTTCTTACATAATGTTCATAAAAAGAATTAAAAATAAAATGCAAATCATCACTATTAAATATTTTAATAACTGGGACCACCATAAATCTAAACAACTGCCATGAATTTTTATTTAATAAATTGGAAATGAAATACAATCCTTTTGGACTTGACATAAAAATAAAAAAAATAAATAACTTACAAGAAATTAAATATTTTTCTCTGTCTTTCTTTGTCCAACTTCAGTCTCTTCGATGTCTTGCCCGGTTCAACTTTCAATGGACCCAAAGCTATCAATTTATAGGAGTGAGAAGAGATGAGATAAGGGACCCTTCAAATTCAGCAAAGATAAGGGACCCATTCAAATTCAAAATTTTCTCTCTGTTGAGATCGGCTAACTCCTTCATTTCCTTATCTTTGTTCCTCCTTATCCCTCTCTTTCTTATCTTTCTTTCTTATCTCTCTTTCGGTTCAAACTCTTTTATCTTTATCCCTGTTTTTTTATTCAAATCCACTATCTTTTATCCAAATCCACCGTCTTTTTTAAACGCCGAATTTTGTAGATAAGGCACTATACTTCAAACAAAATTCACTGGTCCCACTTGATCTTTTGGACTTGGATCCCATACTTGGACTTTTATCTGGTCCGGAATACTGGTGGACTTTGGCTCATTGGCTTCCAATTGCAGACGTTGTCTTCAGGCTTCAGATTCGAACAGTGGGTCCATTTGTGTGTTTATAAATTTCTACCACCTTTACAATGTAACACAGTCTAAAAAATATTATTATAGTTCAAACTCTCATATCCGGATCTGAATTATAATAATTTACAATAATTTCAAATCAAATTAGGTGATAAAAATTATAAACTTTCCAAAAATAGGACTATGGCCCACTTTTCTCCATTTTAATTCCTTTTTCTTTTATTCTCACAAATACACTGCAAAACTTGAAAACTCTATTAAACACATCTAATATTCACAAATCAAAGGCTAACTAATCCAAAATTAAAAGTAAAAATGGTAATTTTCAGTGCTCAACAGAGGGTCCACACTCCGCCGGGGCGTCCAGAAGACCTATGTGGTGGGTACATTTAGGTATATGTGATGGGTGGGATTCATTGCATTTGTCATCATTGTATGGCATGGATTTTATATGGTTTTGACATTACGATATTATTATATATGTTTTGTACTAACAATGTGTTAGCCGTAATTGGAATACCTACTGGGCACGTTGTTCTAACGCCCTACTTCCACCCTAGTTGATGATACATGTAATCAGGGGAACGATAAACATAAGATGGGCCAGGCATAGGAGCTTGGAAGACTTATTTTATACGTTTTGAATAAAATTACTCATGAACTTGTATTTGAGTATTTAGATTTTGGAATCTAATAACTTAGATGGATGGATGTTAAATTTGATAATTATGGTATTTGAATGACGATTAAGGATTTGATGTACTTTGCTATCTGAATGGAATAGAACTTGGTTCTATTGTGTTTTCGCAAGTTGATGTTATGATTCTGCAGGTTATGATATTTATTCCGCAAGATTGATATTGCTATGTGTGAACCATTTCAGTGGACTGAGTCTATGCACACATAGGGTTGGCTAGTTAAGGGTCGGACTTTGGAAGTTCGGACTTAGCTCGCGTCGTGACGTCCCACGCTCTATCACTCTACTCTGTTTATAAAAAAAGAAATAGACTCTGAATTTATAGGAAAAAGCGAGTGAAAAAGGGCTGGGCGTTACAACTTAGTGACGTGTTGTATTGATAAACAACAACCACTGACATACGTTCGGTTCATTATTGGGCTCAATGTGTTTCCTACAGTGCATGAAATTGGTGGCCAATGCAACGTGTGCCTTTAAGTTGTGCTTCCCATGTTGGATGTTTTGCACTAATGCAAAAACAACACTTGCTTGCAAAAACATATCTAAAAAGAAACAAGAAACTGGACAGAGCATAAACAAACCCATAAGCATCCAAGAAGTTAGAGGAGGCCATGCTTTCAAGGTGCAAATTCACATCTGATTGAAAAATCCAAATAGTGGAAGAAAACAGCAGCAATTCAGACAATACAATTGAAATAGAGGAATATCACCAAGCTATATCAAGAAAAGCAAGAATAGCATAGAAAAATCTACTGAAAGAATACAAAAGAGGGATGGTGCAGCTCAAGTTCGAAGCAATCTTGCATGCCACAATGGTCATGGAACCCACATGTTTTCTTTTGATTTGGGACTATTTTTTATAGCAATAAGCACAACAACACCTGTTTGCAAAACCATTCAAACATCATTGAAGCAATAGTGTGCAGATTTATGAAGAAATAAATACAGAGCAGCACAGGTGGATGCCAAGTGCCATGGTGCTGCCATCATGAGCTACAACGCATTTCACTTGGAGGCATGGTGCGAAACAAACCAAACAATACAGCCAGCCTTGAAGTGAAGGAAGAAGGCATAAGTGATGCTTGCAGCCAACAAGTGCATCAGTTTGGAATTAGAAGAAAAAGTTGGTTGCAAGAAGATCTACAAGAAACCACTGAGAACCCAAAAGTTGCATCATCAGTAAGAGAAAAACAGGATGAAGGAGAATGGAGAAAAAATGTAGAAGTTGCCATGGTTTGCTTTCACACGCCAGCAAGGATAGAAGTAAGTATAGAAGAAAGTCCTGGCCGATTTAGCTGTATACAAAATACAAAAGCAATGGTTTGACCAACTGAATGGAATTGAAAAGGAGTGGATCGGCTGAGTTGGAGAGTGGGTCCCATGGCTTGCCTAATCTAGCCCATCAAAATTCTATAAATTGATGCAATTGGAACAAAACAATTTGAAATTGGCTGAGATTTTTGGAGAGCAAGAGGTGAAGGAAAAGAAGAGAAGAGAAAAAGCTTTGGAATTTTCTATCCACATCAGGTTTCAGATTGGTGGATTTTAATTTCCATTGCATTTTTCTTGTTCTTTTATTTGAAAGTTCCATTGTTTGTAATTTTGTATTCATACTTTAATAATAAAAAGAGAGGCAAATTTGTTTAGAATTATGGTCGACCAATTATTTATTTATGAATAATGAAGATTTGATTTCAATTTTATTCTTTTCATGAATTTGTGTTGGACTTTATTCTAAAAAAAATTAAGGAAAACATATGAAATAGTTAGGAGAGGTAGAACTTGATTTTTCTGATCTAAGATTCCTTTTAAGAGTATATGAAATAGTTAGATTTGAATTTTCAAGTACAAATTCCACCCTTACCTAAGGTTTGAATTAAATTTTCTTAGTTTAAAAGGGCTTCATAAAATTCATAATGAGAATTGGGACGGATGAAAAATTTGAATGCATGATAAATAGTTTAAGTGAGCTCCATGTTCTAGGCCTCGATTTTATTTTTAAAATATGGAAAATAAGTCCTCCTTAATTATTTGATCGAGTTCCACTATAAATATGTAATTTGGTAATTTAGGTATTTTATTTTTCTTTATAAAATTAAAAAATTCTTGAAATTAGTGAACTAGGTTGGTAAATTAATTTAATTGCATCTTAATTTTGTGTTCTCATTTAGGTTAAGATTATTTATAATTTTTATATTAATCCCACCATCTTAATTGAAATTAGATGAATTTTGTGTTTTCCAAGGAAATTAGATTTCTTTAATGGACAATTTCTATGTTTAGGTGTGATTTCTATTTTTAGACCATATTTTCTATTCTTAGAATATTTCTTAATTTAAATTTCCTAGATTAGATAATTAATTCCATGTTTATGATTTACTCCTATGCTTTTCTAAATTTTTTAAAATATATAATTCAGTGGTATGTTTTTTACGGCTATATTTTCCTAAGTTTCGATGGGTTCGACCTCCCACTCCTAAGCTATTTTATAAATGGTTCATGCGCTTGCTAGTATAAATTTAAAACAAAACAAGTTTTTGGCACCGTTGTCGAGGAACTTAGAAATTTGCCATTTGAATTATGTATTTTTTGGAAATAGTTTTATTTTAAGAAAATTTCTATTTTGGCAACTCTTTGAAAGTTTCTATTTAATTTAGAAACCCTAATTTTAGAAGGTTACCCTAATTAAAAGTTTTTAGAAATAACAAAAATCTAGAGATGATCTAAATTTGGAAAGATTGTTAAAACTAGAAACTTGCCATTTTTTAAAACTCTTATTTTTGGAAATTTCTAAAATTAGCTACTTTCTCCTTTTAGAGTTTTCTAATCTTAGAATTTTAATTTAATTTAGTCACATTCTTTTTTCTAGAAAATAGATCTAAATTTGGGAAGTCTTAATTTTAGAACTTCTGTATATGGAAATGTTCTAAAATTGTCTCATTTTAGAAATTGTTATTTTTAGAAGGTGTCAAATTTTCGACAGTTCCTAAACTTGGAAAATTTCTAATTTAAGACCTTCATCTAAATTTGGAAGGTTCCAATTACAATGTCTCTAATTTAAAAAAAAAAAAAATCATGGAACAACTTTGGACTTAAATGGAATATTCTTAAACTTGAAATTCTAATTTTCATTAATTTGGTGGATATTAATTTTGTGATACCCACCTCTTTCCCCAAAACCAATGTGGGAAAGTGTCCCACATCGGTTTGGGAGAAGAAAAGAGAAGGGGATATAAGTGGTGTCCCCCTCTTGATTCAAGTGTGAGGCCTTTTGGGCCTGGCCAAGTGGGCCCGGGCCCAAATGCAAAATCGTGCGGGTTTAAGCTGTGTGCGAGGCCCAAAACGGACAATATCTTACTGAGTTAAGCCCAAAGCCTGTATTCGGGTCGGGTCGTTACAAATATGGTATCAGAGCCGAGTTCAACACTTGGACTGTGTGGGCTTTCCTCTTTCCCTGCAGTTGTCGAGCTAGATCGGGTCGAACCGGGGACGGTTTGAGGCCTTAGGGAGGATGATTGTGATACCCACCTCTTTCCCCAAGCCAATGTGGGAAAGTGTCCCACATCGGTTTGGGAGACGAAAAGAGAAGGGCATATAAGTGGTGTCCCCCTCTTGATCCAAGTGTGAGGCCTTTTGAGCAGGGCCACGTGGGCCAAGGCCCAAATGCAAAGCCGTGCGGGTTTAAGCTGTGTGCGAGGCCCAAAGCGGACAATATCTTACTGAGTTATGCCCTAAGCCTGTACTCGGGTCGGGTCGTTACAAATTTAAAAAATTTTATGATCTTAATTTAATTTAGAGTTCTTAATTAGGTTCCATCCAATTAATTTCCTTCACTAGTTATAACATTAGGAAAATTGCATTTGTTTAGGAATCATGCATTTTTTTATGTGATTTAAAATCTTCACCAAAGTTTGTGGTGTTCTATTTTGCAGGAGATTTTAATCACACACTCTAAAATTTCCAGATTTAAGCACTGTAGGCCAATGTAAGTTTCTAAGGTCATTTTCTTTAAATTTTCAATTTCCATGCATTCATATAGATTTTATTAGTTTGTCTTGCATTTATTTTGTATATAAAAAAAAATATATATATTTAATTTGTACATGCATTTAGGTTGCTAGTTCATGCATTAGGTTAAACTTGTTTGTTTATGTTTTCATATTTACTTGAATCTTGCATTGGTAACTTAGGCTCGCATTCACAAAACAAACTAGAAAAATCCAAAAAGATTACTAAAATTTGTTCATGCATTGTATGTTAAAATCAATCTAGAACCATCGTTTAAGGTTGTTCATGCTCAATAGGACCATCTTTAATTCAGTTATTTTTAGTTCACCGGTGAATAATATTGCTTGAAGCACAGTGTCTAGGCTAGTTTCGTCACCAAGGTGTAAAAAGCCGAAATGATAAGTGGAAGCTTACGTAGATTGCCATTATGCTCCTCCACTTACATGGAAACTTACCTGGCTGTGATTGTCGTTAAACTTTCCTCGGAGGCTAAAATTTTCCGGAAAGGAGATTATGAACAGTTTAGAGTCTAGGATCCCTATGTCAATCTAGGTTTAGGGCATATTTTGTGTGGATTTGTGTGAGCGTGTTTGTTCATGTTTGTGTATGAGTAGTTGGGTTAGTGACTCTACCAACTGTTTGGTTCGAGATGAATTGTATGACGGTCCATCATTTGTTGCGTCCAAAGGCCAGTCAAGGTCAGTCAAAGTTAGTCTGCTACCATCACCCAAAATGGCAGGAGAACAAAAGAAAACCCTTCGAGATTACTTTTCATCGGTCGTAGCCAGCACACCTTCCAACATAGTCCTCACAGCCACCAATGCCACCTATGAGCTAAAACGAGTCCTCTTACATCTCCTTCCTACTTTCCATGGCCTTGATCGTGAGGATCATTACTTACACGTTAAGGAATTTTCAGAGATTTGCGCCACTATCAAAATTCAAAATGTCACTGATGAATCTATTAAACTTCGCCTCTTTCTTTTTTCTCTCAAAGACAAAACGAAGTCATGGCTGAACTCCTTCGCTGCAAATTCTATCAACATGTGGGATCAGTTGGCTAATAAATTCTTGAACAATTTTTTCCCGATATCTAAAACGAACGCCCTCAAAAAGGAAATTTCAAATTTTACTCAGAAAGAGAGTGAACAATTCTCGGAATTATGGAAAAGATTCGAGGCTGTATTAAGAAAATGTCCTTATCACGGGTTCGAAACTTGGAAACTCGTACAATTTTTCTATGAAGGCTTCATACCATCAAGCCATAGTTTGGTCGAGTCTATGAAGAATGGGGTATTTTTGGAACAAAGTCAAAATGAATGGTAGAATTTTTAGAAAACTTGGCGCAAAATTCTCAACGATATGACTTCTTGAAAAGGGAGAGTTCAGGACAAATCTCCAAAGGATGAGATTTGTACGAAGTCAATAATGATTTTGATGTTAAAATCGCAATTGCAAATCTGACTAAAAAGGTAGAGACCTTAGCAAAGCCTCAGAGGGTGAGTCCATCAATGGGTGTGCAGTGTGAGGTATGTGCCTTGTGTACTAACCCAAGACATACAGCACAAACATGTCCTTCCCTAAACGCAAATCCGGAGTGCCTAACCGAACAGGCTAACGCACTAAATAATTATGGGAAGCAGTAGGGGAGTCCATTCTCTGCTACCTATAACCCCAATTGGCAGAATCACCCTAATTTCTCGTGGAGACAGAACCAGCCCATAAATCCGGGATCTTCTCAGTTCCAAGCGCCTAATTATCCATATCACCCACCTCAAAACCATCCATACCAGCCTCCACCACAGGGTCCGTCCTATCAGTCCGATCCTTCTCAACAACATAAGTCCTTTCTCGAGGATTCGTTGCAGCAATTCATGTAGTCCACCCAGCAGGATATGCACAAGGTTGAAACATAGCTTGGGCAGTTAGCTACCGCGATAGAAGATAGGGAGAAAGGCAAGTCCCCCAGTCAGCCTATCCTGAATCCTAAGGGACAGAATGAGGTTTCGTCGTCTAATCTAGACAACGCTAACTCCATTATAACTTTGAGATCTGGGAAACAGGTAGACAACAAAGTGGAAATGCCTAAACAACTAGAAGACAAGATTGATAGTCAACCAAAGCATCAAGAGGACCCACCTAGTCCATGTTCCATCCAAAATACACTAAAAACACCTACTAAAAATACTTTTGTGCCAAAACCTCCGTACCCTCAAAGGTTATCCAATCCTAAGAAAGGAGTACCATATAGTGATATACTAGAGGTATTTAGATACGTCAGTATCAATATACCTCTACTTGAAGCTATAAATCTGGTACCCTCCTATGTCAAATTTCTAAAAAACCTCTGTACTGTGAAACGAAAAACCAATGTTCCCGAAAAGGCATTTTTAGTAAAAAATGCAAGTTCACTCATCCAACAGGGGTTTTCAATAAAACACAAGGATCCTGGGTGCCCAACCATCGCTTGCACCATTGGTACATTTGAGATTGATAGGGCCTTATTAGATCTTGGAACCAGTGTCAGCCTACAGCCATACTCAGTCTACGAGCAGTTACGGTTGGATGAGTTAAAACCCACTACTATCACATTACATTTAGACGATCGCTCTGTGAAAATTCCAAGAGGTGTGATAGAAAAGTAACACACTAGAATTTTAATCCGGTAAATCAATATAATTTCCCTTAATGATAAGGCATGAATATGGCTGATACTATGTATTAGGTCAAATGACGAAAGAAATAACTAAGTAAGAATGTGATATTAGAGGGATGATGGAGTAGTTAAGTAAGATTTAAGAAAAACTAAATTAAGTGATGATTTCGTTAAATAATTTTGAAAGTGGAGTGGAATATAATTAATTTAATTAATTAATGAAAATTTTGGTGATTAGTTAATTAAGAGGAATTAAAGGTGATTTAATTAAGTTACTAATTTAATTTCATAATCCTCGATGGAATGAATTTTTAAATAATAGAAATTAATTAATGATGTGGCAAAGGTACCACATAAATGATGATGTGGCAAGGTATGATGAGGTGGCATGCCATATGGCAAGATAAGGATGAAAATAACATCACCACCTCATCTTTAGTTTGGACCAATGAGTTCTCTCCACCTCACCACCCCACCTTTAGCAGCGACCAATAAGTGCTCTCCACCCCACCACCCTACCTTTAGTTTGGACCAATAAGTGTTTTCCACCTCACCACCTTTAGCTTTTGTTTTTTGACTAAAAAGTGACAGGAGGATAAGTTTGAGGAAAAAAAACAAAAAGGAGAGGAGGAAAAGCTAGGGTTCCAGCACTACCTCTTTTCCTCCATTCTCTTCTTCTATCCTCCTCCCCCTCCTTCTTCCTCTCTAAAAATTTGAAGTAAGAAAGAGAGAGAGAGAGCTTGAAATTTCTTTCTCTTCCTCCCTTTGGTGCAAATCTTTCTTGAAAGCTTGGAATTTGGAAAAAGAAAGGAGGACTTGAAGACTTGATTAGAGCTTGAACAAGTAGGTTCTCTAACCCTCTTAGTTATTTGATTTAGATGTTCAAATGTTTTATCTCTTCATCTAAGTTCTTACATCAAAGAAACTATGGACAGAATCTAACAAATGGAGTGTAATGTCTTTAGTTTTATAATTGTCTAGGTTCATTTTTTCTTAAAGTATTTTTATAACTCCATTAGAATATTTGAATGTCTTTATTTACTGGTTCTTGTAAGAAAAAAAGGTTTAAGAAAATGATATCTTATGATGAAATTTGGAAAAATGATTCATTGTAAAATTATTTCTACAAATCAGTCCAAAAAATGGACCTTTAAACATCTCAAAATGATTTTTTGGAAATTTGTAACTATTTTTCACATCTTCTACTATGAAAGAGTTTTTCAAAAAGTATTTATTCATAATTTTCGGACATTGGAAGGTACCTGAAATAATTTTGTAAAAGCTAGATAGTTCTAAGATAGAAAACTGTTTTTAGATATAAGTCCCGAAAATGAACCTATAACCATTTCAAAATGATTTTCTAAAATTTTTGAATATTTTTCGTGTATTCTTCTATCAAACATCTTTCCAAAGACTATTTACTCGAGTTATTCTGATACCAAAAGGAACCCGAAATGATTTTTAAAAAAACAGTACGCGGTTTGTATTTCAAAACTAAAAAGACTTCACTAGATCTGAAATTTTATTTTCTAATAGTGAGTGTTTTGTTCCTAAATTTTGATTCGCTAAAGAATATATGAGTGACTTTAAATAATTTGGTGTTTTATGAATTATATTTAAATTGAGTGCTATGGGTAAAATGGCCATTTTACCCTTGGTTAGGATAAAACACACATGTGGAGTCATTTAGACATTTTACCCTTGGTTAGGATAAAACACACATGTGGAGTCATTTCGACTCTAGTGACCTTCGCCAAATGACCCTTAAACTTAATTAAGATTTTCATAAATTTAATTAGAGGGTTTTTACAATATAATGACATGAAGATTATATGTTGACAATTGTGAACGAACGAAGGGCTAAAGAGTAAACGTGGGATCTAGCGAGCTAACTCGCAAAGTGTTTTTTTTTTTTTGCTAATCAGCCAAATATAAGGTAGGTTTTCCTATTTCGTTGAAATACAATGGGTGTTAATCTAAAATCTTATTAACAATAAGAAAACGATGATTTGAGTCCCTTTGAAAATCATGTAATCATGATTTATGAAATGGAGTTCATTTTCAATTGTAATACTTTGGAATATTTCACCATATAGAATTATATGATAGATGAGGTGTTTTGAAATGTACATTACAGCTATGTGATATCGATGAATATTTTGGAAGGATTTATGATATAAAGAAAACGATGCTATCCCGATTAAAGGTATTTGTAGGTATATTGAAAAGTATGATATTTTACTTAAAAGATTGTTGTGGATTTCAACTAAATGAGTTTCTAATTTATCTTGAGAAATCCATTTATATCATATGTGTTGTGAAATGAGTACCTTCAAGTTCATGAGAATGATTGACAATACATAACATGAGATCATTGCCATCATTTGCATTCATATTCCTCATGCATGAAGCATGGGATGGGAAAGACATGGAGTGAAAACATAGGGCTAATTAGTCCAAATAGACCTTAGTGTCATGATTATTGTTATGAGGGTGACAGTCAACGAACGAAAGTACCGAATGTCCGGACGGGCTTTGGTGTCGTATTTATGAAAAGTGAATTGACGAATCAAAGTACCGAATTGACCCAGGTAGGATTTGATGCCGTACGTGTATGGCCAAGAAATAAATGCTTTACCGATGGATCCAGTTGAAATTATGAAGATATTTATTATGACACCCAAAAAGATGAGTATGTAAAAGTCCTTTCTCATCGTGCTAGAGCATGATTGACCCTAGAGGAGGAAGGAGGAGGCGGGGGTTGAATAGGTCAATACCAGTTTCCATGGTGTTTACAAATTTCTTGATTATTTCGAGTATAAGTGCCGCGGATACTAATCAAGAGATTTGTTTGGTGTGATAAATTGTTTATAATTTCTTTAAACGATCACATTAAGTTTATAACTCTTTGCATATTACTTGATTATAGATACTTATGCACAATGTGTAAATAGAGATAATCAAATGCAAAGTGAAGTGTGTTGAGAAGAATGTTTTAATATTAAAACACAAACATACAATGCTCAAACACAATAAGACCAAATTTATAGTGGTTCGATTAGCCAACCTACATCCACTGTTAAGACTCTCTCAACCTTGAGCTATCCCCAAATCCACTAAGTGGGGACTTACGCCCTCATAATTAGAGTATGAATTCCACCTCACTCAATAGGCTGGGAATTCAACTCACCACTGTGCCAGAGGCGATGCTCTAGAATTTTTTATAGTGGTTCCGTAGCCAAGCCTCCTTAATCCATTTCCATGACAAAGGTTTTAAATAAAATTAAAACTAAGAAGCACTTACCTTTGAAGCTCTCTCTTGATGATGTGTGCTTCTCGAAGATCCACCCAATGTGTACCGACGTTCCACCTTTTAGCCGTCTATAGTAATCACAATCCCAGGGTGATTAGGAAGCAGGTTCTACCAAATATTTTCTAGTTTATTATCATGTCCTCTCTCTCACAAACTCAATCCATATAATTGGTTGTATTAGATTCCCCAAGTGTAGGCACGAGAGAGTGAGTGATCCTTTTGTTAGCCCTTGTTTAAGTTCACTAATAATGATGAGGGTCCAACCAATTTCCCAAATTATGTTAACTGATTGCACAAAGATTGATATTTATAGACAAGACAACTAGTTTCAGCAATGGTCATGTATCGATAGGTCGGGTGCACCGAGGGGTCTGTGACTAAAAATATTACCATGCAACAACCCGACTGTTGCTCATTAAATGTACTCCCAATGGTATAATCCTTTCTCGGTTGACATGTCGGTGTCGCCGATGGGTCGACACTCATGGCACAGATAGGTCGGTCCATACAAGAGGATCGGTCTGGGGTAACACCATGCTGACAGAGTTTCAAGTCCAGAAACTAATCTTACCCAGACCGACCTGTCGCCCTTTACCGAGGGATCGGTCTTGGTACCCTCGATCGGTCTTGAACCACCGATATTTCTGTTTTCTAGAGAGCCCACCTAAGTTTTAAGTTTCAGAACTCATAAGTCTTTATCGAAGAGTCGTTGACCACGAGGGGTTGTTTCAGACTTTCACCGATAAGTCGATGCATACTAGACTCTCGATCAGAGGCACATCCAGAATGACAGTTTTATGATCTAGAACCTTTGTCAATCTGTCCGACCACTCTTTGACAATGATGGGTCGATCCTGTCTCCACCGAGGGGTCGGTGAGAACGACTGGTCGAGCTGACAGTGAAACCAAATACATATTTCCAAGTTGGGTTCTAATTCACAGTTGAGCTTCCTCTCTAGGCTTTTAATGATTTTATCATTTGTTCAACTTAGCCTAAGAATGGTCCCTCATAAGGTGTGGGTACCACCTTAAGTCATCTATGGCCAAATACGTGTTTTTTGATTGCCATAAAGATGAGCTTCAATTCGGTGGATCATGATCTTCAATCTTGAGTCTTCAAGCTTCTAGCAAGTGCTTCTTCCAGCATCATGGAATTGACAAACTTAGTTACCTGGGCCACTAACAATCTCCCCCTTTGTCAATTTCATGACAAAACCTAGAAGCTAACTCAATTACAATCCCACTCTTATTACATTACATTTGATACAAAATATTAGATTGTTTATATGTACATATTCAAATGGAAACAACAAGACTATGATCTTCGTATATTCTTGTTCTTGTTTGCTTCAAATCATGATTTCCTATTTCATCATATAAGCAATCAACACTAGACAAATCATTAGAGGGGTTAGTCCTAAAACATAAATATGCATCCATGGACTAAACTAGATTAGTATTCATTCTCCCCCATACACCAATGATTTCCTAGCAACCACTACTACCCATAGCATATTCAAGATATCAGTTTTGAGAAGATTTTCTCCCCCAATCTTCTTTGAATTTGATCTTCCAAACTCCAAGCATAGACATTCCCATATGTGTATTGGCTTTTTCATATTACTCTCCTTTATGGTTCTCTCTTTCTAGAGGCCTATGCACTTAGGCTTATTTCAATCTCATCTTCTCTGAGTTTGATCTTCTAAACTCCAAGCATAGACATTCTTCCTATGTCTATTAGCTTCTTCAAATTACTCTCCTTTATGGCTCTCTCCTTCTAGAGGCCCAGGCACTTAGGCTTCTTTTAATCTCATGCCAATTACTCCCCCATAATTGGCTTTTGATGTCTTTTAGTTTCTACTAATTTCTCCTCCATTTTGTTATACTATTGACAAAGACTAGTAGGCAGACATCTATTGGATTTCAAGCACTCACCCATGTTTCTTGCATTTAGTGCTTAAATAAGTCCTGATCCAACTCATGGTCCTCCCCCACGGTTCTATGCACACTTCTCGTGCGTCAAAGTTTATTTGCCACTGCACAAGCTAAGTTCCCGCTTTGCAGATTTCTTCCATGATTCAAGCTGATTTACCTAGTTTCCTTAGAGTCTTCTCCCCCATTGCCCAAACTATTTTCTCAAGATTTATCGACTCATCTCCCCCATAAACTTAGCTGTATCTAAGTTCATTTTTCAGTAAGCTTCCTTTCAAGCTTGTATAAACCTTCCTCCCTACACTATCATGACCAGTGACAGGTGCTAATCAGCACATATTTTGTGCTCTCCTAAACTCCAAGGGTGTTCTCAATATCTTAGCCCGATCTCTCTCTCTTTAACATGTCAATACAAAACCAACTTATTCAAACCTGCATGTTAGTCTATTTAACAAAATCCATGTTAACAATAGTCATGAGATAAAAGACATTCCATCAAATTAGCACACACATTAAATCAAACCATATCATTTCATTGATAAAGAAAATGTGCATTCAGTACATATGATTTTGGAGGGTGCATCATGGATGCTTAGTTTAATACTAAGACTATAGTTTTTCCAGGAACATAAAGCATGAAAAACTATCCTAAGAAGAGCCATTCGGAGGAGTTGATGCTAGAGGGGAAGATGATAGATGTTGAGAGAGAAAACGACGCAAGGCAAGATAGTCGTCATGAACTCTCTGAGCTAAGTTTTCAACACAACTATCTAATGTGTCCAGCTGCTCCTCTATTTGAGACACACGTGCTTCAGTTTTGTCGACAAATCATGTTAGGGGTTGCGACACAGGTGGTTTTGCTTTACAACTTGCAGTGGGTATTACCAGACTCAGAGCAGTCAGTGTCTTCGACATTTACCCCTTCTTCCTCATCAGAACTGTCCATAACAGAAATCACTTCTGCTTCAGCTCTCAGGTTTTGTCCAAATTGAGAGTTGAGATGATATAGACGGTTGGATCCAGTCCTAGGGGCAAAGATTTTTCTGTGAGAGGTACTATTAGGGGCAGAGCTTGATTCGGAAGTACCCTGCACGAACCTAGATGATCTCCTGAGGAAATGGGAGCCGAACTCAGGGATTTTTCTAGTGGTTGAAGACTGAGATTTAGCAGTCTCCCTTTTCGACATGGCTGCATGGGAAGAGCTGACCAAGGCTTACTCGACCACTAAATCTCACAACCACCGTGACACCCTTGCTTCTTGAAGTGAGAGAAACAAAAATCCTATGGTTTTCCAGCAAGATTTCGCTCAAGGAGATCCTATCGACTGATCTAGGGCACAGGAGGCAAGAGGGAAATCGTCAGAGCCCAGCGGAAGGAGGAACGATGATTTTGAATTAATCTGTCGTTTTTCGCAGAGACCTTTTAACTTAATCTTTCTGGCATACCGACGGGTCGTGACCAACGACCGATCTGTGTAGACATGTCGGTAAGTGTCGACCTGTCTCTCCTTTCGATTTTTCCCCCTTTCAGACAGTGTTCTGATTTCCAACAGAACCTACATGTCTGTTCCTTTGACTAGTCTATCCTTCGACTTGGGTTTTTGAAGGATGACTGGGTGTGTGTGTGCGCGCTTTTGATGTTCATAGTTCATCAAGCTTTGCTTATACACCTTTCAATACCAGTGTAAATACATACATTCATACAGGTTATGTGCGATTGAAGATTCAATACATCCTTTTGATGATAGACACAAAACATGGATTACGGATCTCTTTCTTGGATCCAAACCAATCCAAGTACCTTGGGCACATTTAATTTACTAATTCAAACATATTGTCCAAGTCTGTGATGTCATGAGATGCGGCATCTCTAGGCTTTAGCAAAGACAAGGTGTCTATGAACATAATTCATTCCACATAATGTATGAATATTGGAATGAGACACTAAGCACACAGACAATACATTCAATTCACATTTTGAATACATTAATTATGCATATGGAAATGAAGTATGATGCTACCCACACAGCTCTCATTTCTGTTATCATGTTATTACCCAAAATATGATAAACACTTTTACCATTCTTTCAAGCAAACTCCATTGAGATTCATTCCTTGAAAAGATCTGGTACATAAAAGGATTACAGATAAGCACATTTGATCATTTTGATCAACACTTTTGGAAATTCATACCAGACCAAAAATCCATTTAAAGACATAGAGCAAGTTTCATTCCACAAGGGATAAGTTGGAATGAAACGACAGTGTGTATGTATACCATATACACCCTATACATGAGGTAATGCACAATCTACATTCATTCCCAAAAGATACACAAATCACTTGGCATATGAAATGGAATGAGACAAGTATAATCCAATACTTTGGTGCAAACCTACATGGACATACAAATATCTTACACTAGATCAATCCAACAATCAAACAAGAACATGGATTAAAGGTAAAATACACAAGTGATTCCAAAACATGTTTCAAATGTGACACCTACAGTGGTATCCCTTCACACATTTGAACATAACATTGTGAGATTTGGAATCTAAGTCCACAATCCAGTGATGGCCTTTTATCAAATCTGGTTTTAATTTTGGGTGCCTTCCCATTTGACTTTGTGAATTAAAACTTCAGATTTCGTACAGTGATGTTGGCCGAGCATAAGTGGCAAACATTTTGGTATATGGCCACAAAGGATACTTGGAGGTCACAACCTTCATCAAGTTCCTTTTTCTCCATCCTCTTCTTCTCTAGAGGATTTTAGCTTGGACTTTTTCAATGCGTGAATTTAGGCAATCACCTATACTCTTTGTACACAAATTGGTCATGATAGGTGAAGTCATCCATTGGGCTAGAAGTGGCAATTTTTCTATGGATTCTTTCAGCCTCTTTTGTTTGTTCATACATTTTTGGATATCTTAAAAACATATTATGAAACAACACTAATCCAAGCTCTTCGGTCTTTGGGCTGAGTGGTCATGGAAGTTTAAGGTTTATCCAATACCTCTTCCGTAGGCATAGACCACTTTCAATTAACCTATTTCCAAATATATTTATGGATGAAAACGATTGCATTTTTCATCAAAAATGGAGGTTTGGAAATATCATGGCTTTCTCTCATATCCATTGTTCTAGCACGGATTAACTTGGATGGTTAGATCCTTGTAAAGAACATGAGGATCTGATACTAATTGAAAGTCCTTTCTCATGGTGCTAGAACATGATTGACCCGAGAGAAGGGGGAGGGGGGGGGGGGGGGAGGAGGGGGGGAGGGGGGTTGAATAGGTCAATCCCAGTTTCCATGGTGTTTACAAATTTCTTAATTATTTCAAATATACGTGCAGCGGATATTAATCAAGAGATTTGTTTAGGTGATAAATTGTTTATAATTTCTTTAAACGATCACACTAAGTTTATAACACTTTTCATATTGCTTGATTATCGATACTTGTGCACAATGTGTAAATAGAGATAATCAAATGCAAAGTGAAGTGTATTGAGAAGAATGCTTTAATATTAAAACACAAACACATAATGATCAAACACCATAAGACCAAATTTATAGTGGTTCGATTAGCAAACTTACATCCCTTGTTAGGACTCACTCAATCTTGAGCTATCTCCAAATTCACTAAGTGGGGCTTACACCCTCACAATTAGAGTAGGAATTCCACCTCACTCAATCGGCTGGAAATTCCACCCACCACTGTGCCAAAGACGACGCTCTAGATTTTTTTAATGTGGTTCAATAGCCAAGCCTCCTTAATCCACTTCTAGGACAAAGGTTTTACATAAAATTAAAACCAAGAAGCTTTTTCCTTTGAAGTCCTCTCTCGATGATGTGTGTTTCTCGAAGATCCACCCAATGTGTGCCGACGTTCCGCCTTCTGGCAGTCGTATAGCAATCGCAATTCCAGGGTGACTAGGAAACTGATTCTACCAAATCTTTCCTAGTTTATTGTCATTTCCTCCCTCTCTCACAAACTCAATCAATATGATTGGTTTTATTAGATTCCCCAAGAGTAGGCACGAAAGAGAGAGTGATCTTTTTGTTGGCCCTTGTTTAAGCTCACTAATAATGATGAGGGTCCAACCAATTTGCCAAAGGATGCTAACTGGTTGCACAAAGATTGGTATTTATAGACAAGGCAACCAGTTTTAGCAACGGTCATGTACTGACAGGTAGGGCGCACCGAGGAGTCGGTGACTAAAAATATTACCGTTCAACAACAGATCATTGCGCATTAAATGCAGTTCCAACGGTATAATTCTTTCCCGGTCGACATATCGGTGTCGTCGATGGGTCGACAGTCATAGGACCGATAGGTCGGTCCATACGAGAGGCTCGGTTTAGGGCAACATTACGCTGACAGAGTTTCAAGTCCAGAAACTAGTCTTACCTAGACCGACCTGTCGTCCTTTACCTAGAGGTCAGTCCTGGTACTCACGATCGGTCTTGAACTACCGATATGTCTATTTTTTTGAGAGCCCACCTGAGTTCTATGTTCCAGAACTCATAAGTCTTTATCGAAGAGTCGTTGACCACGAGGGGTCGTTTCAGCCTTTCACCGAGGGGTCGGTGCGTACAAGACTCTTGATCATAGGCACAACCAAAATGACAGTTCTATGATCCAAATCCTTTATCAATCTGGTTGACCATTCACTAACCACGATGGGTCGATCCTGTCTCCACCGAGGGGTCTGTGAGAACAACTGGTCGAGCTGACAGTGAAACCAAATACATATTTCCAAGTTGGGTTCTAATTCACTGTCAAGCTTCCTCTCTAGTCTTTTAATGATTTCATCATTTGTTCAAATAAGCCTAAGAATGATCGTCTGAAGGTGTGGGTACCATCTAAAGTCATCTATGGCTAAATACCTATTTTGCGATTGCCATAACGATGAGTTTCAATTCCGTGGAGCATGATCTTCAATCTTGATTATCTTGAGTCTTCAAGCTTCTAGCAAGTGCTTCTTCCCGAGTCATGGAATTGACAAACTTAGGGACCCGGGGCATAATACATTGCACATTGATGAGCATTTACATGATTGGCATATGGTATTTTGAAAAGACAAGTGAATATGATTTCATTATAAGTATTGGGTTGACATCATTATGATAATGAAATTATGAGATAAGTTAGGTATGAACATGATACCTTATAATGAAATATGTATTATGTTTTCAAATATAAGCTTTCCATAATAAGTTGAACAGGAGATTCTTAGTATGATAAGTATTTTGAGGAAAAATATTGAAATACTTATACTATTATGATATGATTAAGATATGAGAAAGGTTTTGAGAAAAATATTATTCATGATTTCAATTATGAGATTTCTAGTATGAAAAGAAATATGAGGTGAGTATGTAGCTTTGATATTATAAGTAAATGAGTCTTGAGAAATGCTTGGAAGTTTATATATAAGGTATATAATATGTAAGTGTTTCATTTTCAAAGTACAAGTATGTATTTATGTCTTAGAATGACACGCTGTAGTTCATATTATGTGATCGGAATTTATACTGGGCTCGTTGACTAAGCCCATAAATCCCCCCCTTAGATTGTGCATGTAGGTTTGAAGTACATAGATGAAATTGGACCAAGCGATGGCCGAACGTAGACAAGATGAAGAACTAAGAATGAAGCTTGGACTAGTGAAGCGGACTTATGTATTTTGAGAACAGTAGGACAATGTTATGAATTAAGAATGTTCATGTAGTATTTGGGGAATATTATGGCAATATGACTTCGAACTTTGTAATTAAGTATTTTGTATTTGACTCATGTATGATTATCTTGGGAATTTTCTTATATTTGCTCTGAGATGCGTTTGGCTATTCATGCAATGAAATAAATGTCAGAATTTCTACAGGTTTATGTTAGTGTGTGGAAATGTTATCACACACACACTAAATGGGCCAGTCAAGGGTCAGGTCTTTAGACTCGAACTTGGTTCGCGTCGTGACGCTCGCCTTCCTCTTCACTAAAATATTCCTAACATATTACTCTGATGACAGTGGTTAGAGGGAGGGGCGTTACAGTTGGCATCAGAGCATGGAAAGCACAAACAAAGTTGAGTATGAACAGAACTTAAAGATTCCCCGAGTTAAAGTACAAACGAAGTTGAGTATGAACAAGTTTAGAATACTCCACAAGTGAAATGTAGATAGGAGGTCAGGATACTTCCCAGTTATATGTTCAGTTATGACATAGAATACCCATCCGTGAGAGATGAAATGGCAATTTAAGATTCCTCCCCAAATTAAGTACTGGATAATCATATGGAATGATTCCACCTAGATGATATTATGCAAGATGAACAACTTGCATGAAATTATGAGATGAATGAAGTAATAATAGGGTTGTTTCTTGGATAGGAATATGATGCCAAGAGAACGCACCTGAAGAAACCGTACTCACTCAGGAAATGTTGGTGGGACCAGTAACAACGTTCCACTCGTAACACCTGAAACTCCAGGGCCTTTTACAATCGATAACAAGTGCAATAATGCAGCCTGATCAGACAAGGATCGGCTTGACTATCACAATTGACTCTCGAGACCGGAGTCTCATGAGAGATTTTCAACATCAGCGTCCTCCATACTTCATGGGATTTGAAGGACCTAGAGAAGCTAACAATTGGATTGACAACATCACTCAAATATTTGAGCTGTTGAGAATCACTGAGGATCAAGATAGAGTTCTCCTAACTTCCTCACAACTGGTCGATGATGCGGTTCTGTGGTGGAGATCAACCAAAGAGAACTTTGTGATAACCGAGACGACATGGGAAGATTTCAAGGGCCTGTTCCTTGAGAACTATTTTCCTAAGATTGAAAAAGAGGCTAAGGCACAAGAATTTATAAAGTTGACTGGATGAGACATGACCGTTGTGGAATATCAACGGGAATTCATTAGACTTTCCCACTATGCACCATACATGGTTGACATGAAATAAAGAAGGCTCAGAAATTTGAAAGTGGTCTTTGACCTGACTTCTGATCAAGAGTAATAATTTTCCGATCTGCCACATTTGTTGAGGTAGTGAGAAGTGCGAGTATTATTGAATGGGATATTGCGGAATCAAATGAGAACGTTGGGAACGAGAGGGAGCAAAACAGTGGAAGTTCTTCGCGACTCCACAAGAAGCCCCGATCAAAGTCTTAACATCCATCGGTTGCTGCACTTACAGTGCAGTCTTCTACGAACACACCTTCATGTTATCAATGTGGGCAGACTGGGCATGTCAAGGGAAGTTGTCCACAACTTCGTCAGATACAAGCAATAAAATTTGCAAGCGCCACGTGTCGTCACTCTGGACAGGTGGGCCATATCAAGGGAAGTTACCCTAAATCTTCACAAAGAATATACAGTGACCATGGGTTTGGCCATGGTGTATGGCCGAACCCCATGGGGAATGTGTTTGTGGACTTATGGTGTTATTAAGGTTAAATGATTAATTTATATGTGTTAAGTTTAATGAATCAAAGATGGAATGATCTTGGACCCACAATGGTTAGAATGATCAAAGATCAAAAAGAGGGACCAAAACCATGTGAGTGAGGTTCGGCCATGTTGTATCGCCGAACCCCACTAAGGTGTATTTTGTGGACTAAGGGTTAAGTGATTAACTAAGTGGTGATTGAGTAATAAATCAAAGGAGGGACTAAAACCAAGTGAGTGAGGTTCGGCCATGGTGTATGGCCGAACCCCACAAAGATATGTTTATGGACTTAGACATAATTGTAAATCAAATGGAATATGGGATTGATTGATTGGCATGTTATAAGGTAACGAGACCTCACAAGGGGTGTACGATCGTGAGAGGTTTCCGGACGAAACGCAAGGACACTTTAGTGGTCATTGGTAGGTTTCCTACATCATTGATACCATGGAATATGTATGATGATTTTAATTCCTGTTTTGGATGAGTTATTTTGCATAAATGATATGTTTGAAATATGAGATTTTAAATGCTATGATTTGTATAATTGCATAGCATGTGGATATTTGCATCTCATGCATGGCATGGGAGGGATGATATGTAACCGGAGGCCACACTCCGACAGGGCATTCCGTAGGACCACTGTGGGGATACCTTGATGTGCATTATCCCATCAAGAGGTAACCGGAGGCCACACTCCGATGGGGCGTCCGTAAGACCACTGTGGGGATACCTTGATGTGCATTATCTCATCAAGAGGTAACCGGAGGCCACACTCTGACGAGGCGTCCCTAAGACCACTGTGGGGATAACTTGATGAGGAGTTTTCCATCAAGAGGGTACCATGTGTTTGTGATGGGTGGGACTCATTGTATATGATAGCATGGCATAGCATTGAATCGGCATGATTATGATCTTTATTATCATGCAAGGTTTCTAGTTTTTATCTGTATGATTGGATCTCTATTATCATATATTGTTTTGGATACTATGCTTTACAAGTATGGTATGATATATTATATCTGGATTTTTGGTACTAACCCATGTGTTAACCCTAATTGGAATACCTACTGGGAGCGTTGTCTAACGCCCTACTTCTACCCTAGTTGATGACACAGGAAGGGAACGAAGCAAAGGATGAGATCGGAGCCAAGCTTAGAGCTTGGATGATTAAGTTATATATTGTTTAAGTTATTCATGGACTATGTATTTGAATAGCTAGCATTCGGGATTGTAATAACGTAAATATATTTGTTATGGTTTGGATGGTTAATATTGGATATTTAACTTAAGGAAATTATTTTTAAGTGATGGATGTCCTTGCTATCTAAAATGGAATAGGATTGTTATCCTATTGTAATTCCGCATTTATTTTTATTCCGCATGTTAACTTGAGTACGTGTGAACCATTTTGGTGGACTTGGTCCACGCACACGTATGGTTGGCCAGTTAAGGGTCGGGCTTTGGAAGCTCGAACTTAGCTCGCGTCGTAACCTCCCGCTCTCTCTCACTCTTTACTTCAAAAAGAAAAAAATTATATAGACTCTAATTTTCGGAAAACGAGTGAATAAGGGCGGGGCGTTACAGTTACAATGGGTGTCTCTCCATTGTGTATATACACACAGGCAGTGTCAAGTGCATGCTGAAAAACCATTTTTCTTTGCACAGACTGAGACACCATAGAAGAAATGGAAACAAGAAAGGAACAAATAGAAACAACTAGGATCGAGTTGCGAGTTGTAGGCAGAGACGGAGTATCATTTAATGCTCTTAGTGCTCGGGTTTGGGTTTGAGTTTCAAACTCATTAAATATCTCTTTTGTATTAAGTGTGATTATTTTTCTCTCTAAATAACATACACGCTCCGTGGACGTAGGCTAGTTTAGTCGAACCACATAAATCTTGTATTTTGCAGTGCTTGTTTTGTTTATCATACTATGGATTGTTCTGTTGATTATTCCGCATATTTTATTCATAACATTATCATCCTAAAAGAACTTGAATCAATGATGATATGTGGTTGGTACTCCTCCAGTCTCTATTAGGAATGGCTATCCCAATATGAAGATCCATGTTTTTTGGTAAAATTTTAAGAATTAAATTCTTTTCTCTGGTTAAGAACTTCGTAACGCAATAAAGTTGTTACTTTAACCAATAATTCCAAATTGGCCCCAGTAAGAACAGAAGCAGAAAGTCATTGAGAGATCAAAGCATGAAACTATAGTGCGAGGTTAATTGTATAGGAAATGTTGCTTGTTGACATAATATAACAACGGTTGTCTTAATTGTTGAAAAAGTTGTGGAGGACTAAGATATGATTCAAATTACGATACGCTTGAGAGAACTCGAATCGTATAGCAACTTGGAAAATTAAGTTCTTCGAGATCTTCTTTCCTTGTCATCGCCAATTAAAATTTCACTCCAATTTTAGAAAAGCAAAAATTCAATTGGAAAAATACACTTAACCGAAGTTTCTCTATAGAAAAATAAGATAGGCTCAAATCTCATTCAAAAATCATCACCTTATGAAATTCACCAATGAAATTAATTTTCAATGAAAATTAAGTTTCATTTCTGCCTAATTAATTTTGTTTAAGCTCGGGTAGCTCAAAAATCATCAAATCGGATTAATTAACTTCAATAATTCATATTATCCAATAAGAAATCTTATTTGCATTAAATTAGCCTCTGTTTGGACAATAATTAAGTTAAAAAAATCTACAGTAAACAGTTTTAGAAACCTAGATTATTGAAAATCTGAGATGGCACAGACCCGATTTGAAAAATTAAGTTCAGGTTTTGGAGAAATTAAATGGTTGATTTCAGAACCAAAAATTGACATATCTGAATTAAGAATTCAACAATAAATTTAAATATTTTCACTAAAAAAAATAAACTTAATCCAACTAGAAGACTAAATTAAAATTCAATGAAAATAAACATAAACTATTAGCTACACACATGCAATCAAAGAGCCTTTTTTTTTTTTCTTGAACTTAAGCCAAATGAATTCAACTCAAGTCTTTTTTACATGGACATCCATACATCTGAATTTAAAGGGGAAAAAATCCCAAAGCTTGCACACACCTAGGACCTTGTAAATGGGCCTTATTGCTAATTTCGGTTCCAACCTGTGAAAATAGACACAATTATTTTGATGTGTCTTCCTCAATCTGATGGAAGACTGTGTATTGTATATAAAAGAGAAATACAATGAATGATAATCTACATAAAAAAGAAATTGTACTATAAAATTCCGTTACTCCCAATTAAGGGATAAATGTTGAGACAATATTCCATATGTGCTAATACTCCCCCTCAAGGTAGAGCGTGTATGGAGATAACGTCCAGCTTGCCAATCAATCCATGAAAAGAATCTTTGCCCAATGGTTTTGTGAAGACATCAGCCAGTCGAGAATGAGAAGGAATGTGGCGAGGAATTAGCAACCCAGACTAGATCTTCTCCCCAACGAAATGACAATTGAGCTCAATGTTTTTCGTCGTTCATGGAAAACGAGATTGTTGGCAATCTGTAAAGCAGCTTGATTGTCACAAAAAAATGTGATGGGAGAAGAATGAGGGATACCAAGATCATGGAGCAAGTACTTCAACCATTGATGTTCACAGGTCAAGGTAGCCATGGTGCGATATTCGGCCTCAGCGGATGAGCGAGAAATTTTATCCTGCCTCTTGGTCTTCCATGAAATGAGTTTGGAACCGAGAAATGTGCACGCCGAGTAGCTGGACAACCAGCCCAATTAGAATCACAATATCCCTGTAGATGAAGGTTAATAGATGAAGATGGAAGAATCTCGTTATTGATAGAACCCTTCAAACGGCGAATCACACGTTGTTCGGCATCCAAATGTGCACTACGAGGAGAGTGTATAAACTGGCTGAGAATATGTACTGCATAATTAAGATCTAACCTGGAAACAGTGAGGTAGATAAGGTGACCCACGAGACGACGATATATGGTGGGATTAGGTAATAAAGTCCCATCATCAGGTGATAAACGTAGCTTTTGTTCCATTGGAAAATATGAGACATGGCCGCGAATAAACCCTGTATCTTTGAGAATGTCCAGAATGTATTTCCATTGAGAGAAAAAAATGCCGTGCTTAGAACGTGCAACTTCAATACCAAGAAAATAGTTTAGACGCCCAAAATCTTTAATATAAAATTTCTCTTCAAGGAAGCGCTTGAGGTACTGAATGGACAAAACATCAGTACCAGTGATGATAATATCATCTACAGAGACCAAAACAAAGGTCGAAGAACTGCCAGTGTGATGTGTAAGCAGAGAGTAATCAAACTTAGACTGAGAAAATCTACCTTGAAGAATTGTAGAGGAAAACTTGGCAAATCACTGCCGAGAAACCTGTTTCAACCCATAAATGGATTTGTTCAATTTACAAACTCGTTGCTCCCCCTGTCATGCAAAACCGGGTAGAAGCGTCATGTAAGCCACCTCATCAAAATCACCTTCCACATAGACATTGTTATTGATGGAGAGACCAGTGCTTAACAGATGCAATAGAGAGAAATGCACGAACAGTGACCAGTTTAGCAACATGAGCAAAATTATCATGATAATCCAGCCCTTCAACCTAAGTGAAGCCCTTGGCGATCAAGCGAGCCTTATAACGCTCAATAGAACCATCTGACTGGTACTTAACCTTGTACACCCATTTGCACCCAATGGGTTTCCTATTGGCAGGAAGAGAAGTGAGGCTCCAAGTGTTATTCTTTTAAAGGGCTTCAGTTTCTTTTTCCATGGCGTCCCTCCAATGTGGGGACTAAATAGCTTCAGAGAAAGTCCGGGGCTCATATGTGGAACAAATGTTGGAGAGAAAGGCTCTATGTGCAACAGAGAGGCTAGAATTATGAAGATAATGAGAGAAGAGGTAAAGTGTACCTGTCAACTCGAAAGCATATGGAGAGAGTGGATGCTCATGAGAGGCAGTGGAGCAATGATAATGAGCTAGATGAGGCGGTGGACGCCGAATGCGGCTAGGCCGAGCAGTTGGTGTCAGAGCATCAAGAGAAGTGATGGAAGGCAAAGCATCATGGGGCTGACTTGAATCAAAAGAAGCTGCTGGAATAACTGGTGGTGAGAGTGGTGGTGAGACTGGAGGTGGAAAAATAACATCGGGCGAGGGAGAAGGGAAATCAAAAGTAGGGTCATCTGATATGGGCAATGGGATAACAGGAGTTTAGGTGGAGGTAGGCAAAGAACGATAAGAAAAAATGCCTTCATAAAAGGACACATCACGAGATGTGTAAATGGTTTTGGAAGCTATGTCAAAAATACGGTAACCTTTTTTAGCATAAGGATAGCCAAGGAAAATACCAGGTTTGGCTCATTGGTCAAATTTATGTTTTGTGTTATGGTTGTGACCAAAACAGAGGCTGCCAAAGACACGCAAACGAGTGTAGTCCGGTTTGGAGTGAAACAAGACTTCATGTGGTGATTTGCCTGATAAAATAGGAGTGGGCATTTTGTTAATGAGGTAGGCAGCAGTAAGAATGCACTCACCCCAAAATTGTAAAGGTAAATGTGATTGGAAATAAAGAGTACGAGCGACCTCAAGGAGGTGACAATGTTTCCGCTCAACAACTCCATTTTGCTGAGGAGTGGAAACGCAACTGCATTGATGAATGACACCATGAGTGGAAAAAAATTGTCGCAAATCAGTGGAAAGAAACTCAGAACCATTATTCGAATGAACTTGTTGGATAAGGGGAAAGAGGTCACCACCAGTACCCGAACGAAGAGAGTGAATACGAGAATGAAACTAGGTTTGGACTATGGCAAAAAAAAAAAAATTATAAAATGCTTTTGGTTTGAGATTTGACAGGCATAAGATAACGCTATATGTATAGAGTGAAATCAATCGACAATAGTTAAAAAATAACGAGAACCGTTTAAAGATGGTTGAGAAAATGGACCACATATATCACATTTGAATTGAAGCAAAATGTCTAGTGGTAGTAATGGAACTAGAAGAAAAGAGCAGACGCCTTTGTTTAGCTTGGGGACAAATTTCACAAGGTATATTCTTGGACCAAGAAATTAAAAAAATATCCTTAGCTAAATTGTGCAGACTACGATGATTCAAATGGCCAAACCGCAAGTGCCAAAGATCAAGAGATGGGGGGTGGATGACTGCCATTGCCAATGCCGCATGGAAGTAGTAAAGCCCCTCGTGAACGTTACCCTCTTCAATCATCTTCATCGTAGATGGATCCTGGGAGAAGAACACTAGAACTGATGTTACCAGTGAAATCGGGGCATTTATTAGCCATGGAGATTGAAGCAAGATGACCACCAACTTGTTGCAGTGTATGGGCACCGGCTTGTTGCGAAGGATGCTAACTGACAGGTGAAGAGCACCGAAAATGATGGTCTGGTGGAGCACAAAATGGGAGTGGACAAAGAGGTGAGTCTGCTTTGTCGAGCCGACCTTGGGCGAAGGGGTAGATCCTGGCCAAAGATGGAGAAGACTGCCTGAGACGGGTGTGCGAATTCTGAGAGGAGGGCAGTTCTCACTGGTGGCAGGCGTCATGGGAGAGGGAGGATGAAACTCCTCGCAGAAGCAGATCTGACACCTCCATTGAAGTAGATTGGACTACAGTCAAGGTAGGTTGGGAGTGGATCTCAGAGCTGAATCTGAGAATGAGTCTTCTGGATGCTCGTTGCTCAGAACCAATGGTGGGTCGAGCAAGAAAACAGCAGGTCCATGTGTGGTCGAAGATCGGAGATGGGAGGATGATGCAGACAACCAGGACGGTGACTGTTGTGTAGTTGTTTTTGCTTCTTTTTTTTTTCAATCGTCCTAGCGTTGGCATTAAAACAGGAAGCAGCAACTGCAGTGGGTGCGCTAACACTCAGAAATAGAGAAGGTCGCCGGAAAACCAAGTACGGAAACATGGATCTCCTCTCCGATGGACTGGGGCAGGAGATGAAAATACCCAGATGAGTAAAATAATAACCCAGTGATACTGGCAGCGACGACCAAAAATGGTGGGCAATAAGATCTGACTGAATGAGCAGCACCAACACGGCAGGGTTTCCGTCCGTCGATTACCATATGTCCTGAGAGATCGAGAATGGGACAGCCAAGTAGCAGCCTGCAGTAACAGAGGCAGCAGGTTGCAAAAGGCTGGAAAAAAAGGCAGGTAGCAGGAAGTAGCAGATCTTCAAATCTGGGCGTGCGACAACAAAGGGAGTCATCGTCGGCTGGAGAAAGTCGAGAGAAAAAAATGGGTTTCTTCCGTTTCTGCAGAAACGGAAAAAAGAAATTGAGGAAAAAAAATCTAACCTGGGTCGATACCATGTGAAATTAGACAATTAATTTGATGTGCCTTCCTCAATCTGATCTGATGAAAGATAGTGTACTGCATAAAAAGGAGAAATACAACGAATGATAATCTTAAAAAAACTGTACAATAAAATTTTGTAAGTCTCAATTAAGGGATAAAATGTCGAGACAATATTCCATGTGCTAATACAATCATTGGCCGACATTAAATAAGTTAAAAAAACACATAAAATACAATAATCAACTGCTGTATATCTGGTCGAAATTCAGCTACAAATCTGGGCCACAAATCTTATGAAATTGCCATGAAAACAGTTTCTGAAAACTCAGGCCCAATATAGTTCAAACCAGGCCTCCACACCCAGCTGATCCATGATATTTTTTCTGCAGTGAATATCAGCCATTCATTCACGACTTCTGCTGTACTTTGGAGCCCAAAATTCGTTCTCAACCCAGGCCCACACGCTCAAGATGATTGCTTTCAAAAATGCGCTTTCTAAATTGTGTTCCTTGTCATTCAAGCTGCTCCAACGCCGAAAACCTGCTAATTTGGTTGAGATTCCCATGCCATGTTGGCTTCCCTTGTGGCATTTATTTCACCACCTGATGTGGAATTCGGATGCCCAGCTGGTTGGCAGAAAATGAGCCTGAAATCATAGGCTTTTGAGGCCCAAAAAGGCTCCAAATAGGCCTTTTTTCTTAGCTGGTTCAAATGGGCTTCAATATTCATGTCTATAGGTCCATTATGATGCTCTTGAGGCCCTATCTTCCCTCCATCAATTCGAAAATTAATTATGAGAGAAAAATTATCAAATAAGTCTTCATTGGCACTATTCTTATCTAATGGTTGTTCACGAAATCACTCTTGATTCAATTGGGCTTTTGATGGCCACGTCACAGAGTCAAGGCCAGATCTCCTAGAATTATAGGGTCATTTGGCTTTAGTGTATTTGGTCAAAATATGGGACATGATTTTCCTTCTACTATAGGAAATGGATTTACCCTGAGACCTTAGTCAAAAAGTTACTTTGTTAAAATTTCTTAGTCAAAAGTTACTTTGTTAAAATGCAGAAAAGCTATTTGGATGGCTGAGTTGTTTGTTAGGAAAATGTTATAGTTTTTTATAACATTAAAATTAGTTTAAATTTTCAAAGCCAAAAATAAAGTTGATATACCCTCTTAAAAGTATCTTTTTTAAGTGCTATCCTTATTTTCTTGGTAGCACCCACTCAACTGAGAGTTGGGTGCAGGGATACATATATCGGCCGATATGAAATGGTTTTGGAGAGCCGAATATCGGCCGATATCATATCGGTTCGGCCGATATCATATCAACCGATATCAAAATATCGGCCGATATCGGTTGTTTTTTAAACAAAAGAGGAGGAGAGAGAAAAATATCAGTCGATAACGATATATCGGTCGATATATCGTATCGGCCAATATATCGGCCGATAACGTTTTTTAAACCCCTGGTTGGGTGTGTGGAAAAATTCCCATATCGCCCAACTAGCTAGGGTGATGGGGAGTTTAAGAGGTGAAATACCTTACCATTGATAAGGACTTTTGGGCCTGGTCAAGTGGGTTCAGCCCAAAGCAAAACCTTGAGGGTCTATGGGGACCTAAATATGACAATATCATCGTATGTCGGGTCAAGTTGGGTCAGTTCGTCACAAATGGTATCAAAGCACAGTTCTACTTTCAGCCTGTGTGGGCCTCTACCTGTGTGGACTCTCAATCTGTGTGATGTGACAGAGTTGGGACGGCTCTATTATTAAGGGGATGGATTGTAATACCTACCTAGCTAAGAGTTGAGCGTGTGGGAAAAGTCCCACATCGTCCAGCTAGTTGGAGTAATGGGGGATTTAAGAAAGGGGAAATACCTTCCCATGGATGAGGCCTTTTTGGGCTAGGCCCAAAGCAAAAACTTGAGGGCCCATAGGAGCCCAAAGAGGACAATATCATCTTGAGTCAGGTCGGGTTGAGTCGTCACAAATGGTATTAGAGTAAAGTTCCACTCTCGGCCTGTGTGGGCTCTTGCTTGTGTGACGTTCACTGTGTGGACCCTCTGTCTGTGTGACGTAGTAGAGTTAGGGACGGATGTAGTCTTAAAGGGGCTGGATTATAACACCCACCCTGAGAGTTGGGCATGTGAGAAAAGTCCCACATCGTTCGGCTAGATGGTGTAACGGGGGGGGGGGGGGGGGGGGGCGGGGGGGGGGGGCTTAAGAGAGAGGAAATACCTTCCTTTGGATGACACCTTTTGGGCTTTGTCAAGTAGGCCGGGCCCAAAGGAAAACTTTGAAGGTCTATGGGACCCAAAGAGGACAATATCATCCTAAGTCGAGTCGGGTTAGGTCGGTCACATTCTTAAAATGACATTTAATAAAGGATAGAGCCTAACATTTATAGATGTTGCTCTAAAGAGTGTCAAATGATTATTTGAATGGTATATTTCTTAAGTTTAAAACCTATTTGATAATTCTTAACCCAATCTTAAAATTCCAAATTTCAACCATCTATTAATGAATGTATCAAATCCCATGGTAAAGATCATTGTCTCAACCGAAGTTACAAACGACTCTCGATCGACTTATTTAATATGTGTAGATTGGAAGGTTTACACATGCTCATAGGATTAGTCTTATATTCAATGTGGAGTGACCTATATTAAAAATAAAATAAAAGAGGAGCAGGAGGAGGATGTGATGGTCTTTAGTCAGTCCACCGTGTATGAAAATGGAGGAAATTCCCTCTATTTCTAACATTCTCTCTTGTGATGAAATGCATAAACGATTCCTTTGAAACCAATACAGTCTGGAAGAAACAGATCTTTGCCATTTCTAGAAAAAGGTTGACCCAAAGGACGGACTTTACTGATTTTCATCTATTTCGGCAAATTTCCCTCCATCCAAATGACCTTTAGGAGTTGGAGAAGCGTGCCTCTTAACTATAAGTAGCATGAATGGGAAAGGGTGCAGAGCAAAGTTCTCACCTCAAGACTACGAAAACTTCTAGAACGAGATTGTTGATCAAGTTGGTGCATCAATGATACCATTTTCTATATCGAAAAAAGTGCTTTTATTTTGCAATGATTGTATTTGGTGCTTGGAGTTGATAAGCTTCACAGTGCAAATGTGAAAGTGTTGAGTTTGTTGGAGAACTTGGACATCATGGGAGCACCTGATCACCATTTGTTGTTGAAGAGCATCGAGTTCCCTTTGGAGCTCTCCAGTTTGAGTAGAACTGACAAAGCATGAGAACAGTTAAAGTCGAGGGATGTGGCCTTCATAAATGACAAGAATATCTACTATAATGGTGATGTCGATCAATGGATCAAGATTTTTCATTCAAACAAGAATGATTCTTAGAAAATCATGAGTTGATATTATTCTTAAAGTAAAATTCACTCTAAAAAACTAGTTGTTGAGAGAATGAAACTTCAAGTATTATATAAAGCCATTAGCTTAATAAATTAATCGATGTGAGACTTTTTTTCATTTTACACTCCACCCTCACGTGTAGCTGCACCCTACAGCTGCATGTGGAAATATCACACATGTGCGTCTCCGTCCAACGGCTGCATATGAAAACTTCAAAGCCGCCCTCACATATAGTTGCTCCAATTGCCTGCATGTGGAACCTCCTTTGATACCATATTAGAAAACCATGACTAGATAATATTTTTGAGATATAAGTCACTCTCAAAAGTTAGTTATTAAGAGATGACAGCCTCGAACTTCAAAGCCGCCCTCACATATAGTTGCTCTAATTGCCTGCATGTGGAACCTCCTTTGATACCATATTAGAAAACCATGACTAGATAATATTTTTGAGATATAAGCCACTCTCAAAGTTAGTTATTAAGAGATGACAGCCTCGAGTTTTATATAGAGCCATTGGTTTAACAAACTCGTTGATATCAAACTTTATCACTTTACATTAAGGATGCAAGTGCTGTAGAAGCACCAGTAATTTCAGGAGGGAACCAAGGTTACGAGATTGGCATCTAAGATGTTGAGAAGCATCTGCCATGTCATAAAGATGGAATAAAGAATAGCTGTAAGCCATTGAAGGAGGTTGATTTCTTGCTTGAGAATGAGGAAACAAGGAATCGGCTATTGGTATATCATATTGTGAAGCTGGATGAATATAGTAAAAGTTAGACAATGATACATCCCAAAAAATGCATTTATATCTTAATTTTATTAGGTATTATTGCATTTCTTTTATATTTAATCCATGTATTTAAATATATAATTATGATTTTTATTTAAAACAATTTATTACGTGTATTTCTGTTTCAGGAGATGAAAACCCACCAATTTAATAACAATTCCAGTCAAATGCCGAGTCAAAGTCGAGTCAAATTGCAAAGTCTAGAGCCATTTGGAAATCAAGTGGGTCTTTCCTTTGCTACCATTGTTGTGCATTTCAGGGGGAAAAAAGAGAGCCATTTGAAAGCAAAGAAGGAAGGATCAAGAGAATGGAAAGTGGAGGCTGGATCCGGATTTCAATGTAGTCGTTGCAGGGCTTGCAAACATGAGAAAGGAAAGTTTAGAAGAGGAAACGAAAAAACGAAGCAAAGGCTCAGGAAGAAATGGAAATACAGCAGAAGAATCGGAATAGTGGTGGAGAGAGTCGTTGTTGGTTCTCTTACAAAAAGGGCTTGTGCATTGGAGAGAATGATGATCTCTCCCTTTGGGGAGGGTAAGCATCGAGCAGGGCTCAGTTGCAACTCAAGACAGCAGAGGCAGGGGTGGTGAGTGACACACCATCAGCAAGGGAGGCTCTGGGAAAGGCAGCAGCCTAGAAGGATTAGGGACTGGTTTTTTTCCCCTCCAGTCCGGTGGTGACAGTGTCGGAACAGTGAGAAGCAGTCTGAGAACTAAACAGCGGCAGATTGAAGCGTTGGCTGGCCCTCTTTTCTCACTTTCGTTTATGCAAAGGAGCAGGGGACCACTGCACTTGTTTCATCTCCTTTCCTCTGTGTTTTGTTTCATCCAAGGAGCTTTATTTGTTTTCTTTTAGTTATTTCTTTTGAGAACTCAATTTTATTTTTGTTTAACACTCTTATTTTTATTCTTCAAGTTTAACTCAGTAATCTATTGGCATGTTAATTTTATTTTGTGAACATCTTAGATTATTTTAAGTACTGTTTTGATGCTTAAATTAATTGTTTTAATCTCCTTTATCGTGATGTCCAGCTAAATTTCTCACTAAGGTGATGGTGATGTTTGATGATTTAATGGGTTATTTCAATTCAACATTTTGAGCTATTAATGTAGGTTTGATTAATTGAATGGTTTATTTAATCTTGATTCTTCTTACAAATCCATGCATCACCCTTGATTTAGTGTGATTTCTGAATACACTGAATGCTTGGATAATCATATGATACTTGTGATAAATTTCAGTGATCATCTCCATGTCTATCTACTTTTCTTGATTTATTGTGATTTTCGAATACAGTAAATACTTGAGGAATCCATGTGACAAGTGAGATGTACTCAAACGTATTTTAACCGTCAATTATTGAAATAAACTTTGTGAAATTGTTATTTTATCTGTCAAATCTTCCAGTGAGATAGAATAATCATTCGAATCTCACTGTGACAAGTTGATAAAGTATAATGCTATAAATTATTAAACGGATCCTCAAAACGTTAGTGTCATTTTCTTATTGTTTTCATTCATCAATATCTTATTCACTCCATACTCTGTGTGGAAGCCAAATTTTCCCCTTCACTCCAAAAATTAGTGTTCGTATTACCTTTAGTCCCTGTCGATTTGACTTTGGACTCTCTGAGTATTTTACTACTTCACTATCTCAAGTCTTTCAAACAATTAAAATTTTGAAAATTAAAAAAAAAATTAAAAAAGACTTTAGATTATTTGTTTGTTTTATGTGCTACTAATTTTTCTTTTTTGTTGTGTTTAGGTTAGGAAGCTTTGGATTTCTATACATCTGGTAATCTCGTTCCTTCTCTATTTTATTTTCCGTTATTTACTTAGTTTTCTTAATTGTATTGTTTTTTTTAGATACCCACCTTACACGAGATATGGCTAGTCGATATCAGTTGAGAAAATTTAATTTTACCGTTGGAGACTTGTCAGATTCATCTAATACAATGTTTCAATATGGATGTGATCATGGGAAAAATAAAAATCGAAATACCCCACCTCGGAGAACTATGTGTAATTATATGCAACAAGAAAAATCAAGTTTTGCCCGGCCACCGAGAACTATGCGTGAATATATGCAACACGTGAGATTACGTTCTCCACCATGTACCAATTTTTCTCTAATCAGGGTACTTTTCACTTTAAATCGAGAGATATGAATCCCCCTGAAAAAGAAGATGATGTACATGCAAAGTTGGCCTATTTGACCAAAAGAATAGAGGACATAGAGGCCAATGAAAAAGTAGACGATGTTTGTGGCATATATGAGACTATTGCACACCATGTTCTGGACTGTCCTGCAATCCCAGTTCTGAAAGAATGGCTACACGGTCCAGCTAATGCCATGAATGCCTACGAAATGCATCTCTCCATACCCAGAAATTGACAACCCTAGTTTCAATGCTAACGACTTTCCTCAATGGTCTTTCACTCTTACTCCGTATGTGCCTCCACATAAGGAAACTCTTTAGGAGATGTTACATGCATTCATTCAAAGTCAGTCAATCATTAACAATCAGATGATGCAATCCATGAATGAATTGAAGAGTTCAATGAATGAGTCGACTTCTACTCAACCTGAGTTGAATGAAGGAGATCAATTTGAGATACACAATTCAAACTCTTTTGATTCACAAGATGAACTTGTTGAGTCTATCACCACTCTGCAAAGTGAAAAAAATAGTTGATAAAAATATTCTGACGAAAGTTAGCAAACATGAGGAATTTTCAAAACCACAGAGTGATGGTGAGCTTGATAAATCTGAATATACGGTGGCTTTGCAATATCCGATACTTGCACTTTTTCCCTAAAATTTACTACCTCTACAGAGATTGGTACTTAATGCTGACATCTTTGAAATTCTCATGCAGGTGAAAATCATTACCCCCATGTTGGATGTAATAACAAAATTTCTTGTCATTTTAGGCCGACCATCCTTTGCAACCTCCAATGCTTTAATTAATTGCGGGGATGGTGTCTTGAAACTTTCTTTTGGCAACATGACATTGGAATTAAACATCTTTAACAATTGCAAACAACTTGGGAATAATGATGACATGTATAAATTGAACTTCATACAAGACGAGTCTCCTCCACCAACATCTTTCACTGACCCTCTTGAGGCATGCTTGGCGCATCTCAATGATGTTGACGAGGATTCCATAGTTAGTTCTGTAAATTCTTTATTAGAATCTGTTCCAATATTAGATACTGATAAGTGGAGGGCACATTTTGAAAAGTTAACACCTTGTGATACCAGTGCCCCTCCCACTTTATGTTCAAATGCCAGTGCTTGAGTTAAAATCTCCACCGGTTGAACTTAAGCTTACAATATTGGGTCCAATAGAGACATTTGCAGTGTTCATTTCCTCGCAATCTAGTCAACCTCATGAAGAAAAATCACTTACCACTTGGGTACAATTAGATCGATCATTGCTGACATCGAGGGTTGCGATTTATTGGGAATACAATGCCAAACCCTCTAAAGAGATATATCATCGGCTACTATTTGACTGAGGGAGAGTCCACCCCTCTGGAGAACCATGTTTATTAGGACTAATTGGTGCAATGCGTATCTTACTAATTTTTATGCACTTTCATTTTCTTTATTATTATTACTATCCTTCTTTCTTTTCTCTCTTTTTCTTTTTACATTCCTGTAATTTAGCTGTATAAAGAAAAAACATATTGCATTTTAAGCTCTTCTACCCCTTCTTCTTCTTCTCATTCATTATAGCTTGTCTTTTATGTTGTTATCATTATACATTCTCTATCCACTCATGCCATTCCAACATTGGGAACAATGTCACATTTAGGCTGGGGGTGTGGGTCTTAAAATTTGAAAAAAAAAATGTTTCATTAAAAAAAAAAATTGTTTTCGAATTAATGAGTCATTTTCTTCGTTAAATAGTACATTTCCTCCACAATTTTTTTTTTGAGAAAAACTGAGGAAATTGTTGTTTAATCGAGGATTTGAAAAATATTCGAGTCAAAGGTGGTGTTTGTGGATGTCATATCAGGAAACCCTTATGAGACTACAACTCGTCCACTAGGGGTGACCTAAGGGATCAAAGGCTTTTTGCATGTGCTAAATACAATCGACAGTACCATTTTGGTTGCTCAAGGACTAGGAACATGGTGGTTGGGGGTATGATAAATGCCAAAAAATGCATTTATATCTTAATTTTATTAGGCATTATTGCATTTCTTTTATATTTAATCCATGTATTTACACGTAAAATTATGAATTTTATTTAAAAAAACTTATTACGTGTATTTCTGTTTTAGGAGATGAAAACCTGCCGATTTAATAATGCTGAGTCAATTCCAGTCAAATGCCGAGTCGAAGTCGAGTCAAATTGCAAAGTCTAGAGCCGTTTGGAAATCAAGTGGGTCTCTCCTTTGATGCCGTTGTGTGCATTTCACGGAAAAAAAGAGAGCAGTTTGTGATCAAAGAAGGAAGGATCAAGAGAACGGAAAGTGGAGGCTGTATCCGGATTTCAATATAGCTGTTGCTGGGCTTGCAAACATGAGAAAGGAAAGTTTAGAAGAGGAAACAAAAAAAGAAGCAAAGGCTCAGGAAGAAATGGAAATGCAGCAGAAGAATAGGATTAGTGGTGGAGAGAGTCGTTGGTGGTTCTCTTACAAAAAGGGATCGTGCATTGGAGAGAAGGAAGATATCTCCCTTTGGGGAGGGTAAGCATCGAGCGTCGCTCAGTTGCAACTCAAGACAGCAGAGGCAGCGGTGGTGAGTGACACGCCATCAGCAAGGCAGGCTCTGGGAAAGGCAGTAGCTTAGAAGGATTAGGGACTGGTTTTTTCTCCCCTCCAGTCCGGCGGTGACAGCATCGGAACAAAGAGAAGCAGTCTGAGAACCGAACAGCAGCAAATTGAAGCGTTGGCTAGCCCTTTTTTCTCACTTTCCTCTATGTTTTGTTTCATCCAGGGAGCTTTATTTATTTTCTTTTAGTTATTTCTTTTGAGAACTCAATTTTAGTTTTGTTTAAACACTCATATTTTTATTCTTCAAGTTTAACTCAGTAATCTATTGGCATGTTAATTTTATTTTGTGAACATCTTAGATTATTTTAAATACTGTTTTGATGCTTAAATTATTTTTCTTATCGTCTTTTATCATAATGTCCAGTTAAATTTCTCATTAAGGTGAGGGGTGATGTTTGATGATTTAATGGGTTATTTCAATTCAACAATTTGAGCTATTAATGTAGGTTTGATTAATTGAATGGTTTATTTAATCTTGATTCTTATTACAAATCCATGCATCACCCTTGAGTTAGTGTGATTTCCGAATACACTGAATGCTTGGATAATCATATGTGTTAATGCCTCGGCTTGCCGAGTCTCTAAGTTTATCAATTTGATGACTCGGGAAGAAACACTTGCTACAAGCTTGAAGACTCAAGGTGATCAAGAAAGAAGATCAACTCCACCAGGTTCAAAGCTCATCGTGTATAGCAATCACAACAGGTTTGTTAGATATAGATGACTTTAGGTGGTACCCACATCTAAAGAGGAGGTTTGACAATGAATTGGAAGTGAACTTGGAAATATGAATTAAATTCACTGTCAGCTCGACCAGTCGTTCTCACTGACCCCTTGGTGGAGACAGGATCGACCCATCGTGGTCAAAGACGGGTTGGCCAGATTGACAAAGGTTCTGGAAGATTGAACTGTCATTCTGGGTATGCCTCTAATCAGGAATCTCGTATGCACCGACCCCTCTGTGAAAGACTGAAACGACCCCTCGTAGTCAACGACTCTTCGATAAAGACTTATGATTTCTGGAACATAGAACTTAGATGGACTCTTCAGAAAAAATGACATATCGGTAATATAGACCGGTCGAGAGTACTAGGACCGACACCTCAGCGACAAGTCGTTCTAAAAAGACTAATTTTTGGACTCGAAAATCTGTCAGCATGGTGTTGCCCTAGACCGAGCCTCTCATATTGACCGACGTCTCGGTGCCATGACTGTCGACCCATCGGTAACACAAACCTGACGGCTAGATATAAATTGTGCGATTGAAAGTGCATTTAATGCTCAACGGTCAGGTAATTGAATAATAATATTTTTAGTCACCGACCCCTCGGTGTGCCTGACCTTTCGGTACTGGACTGTCCCGAAACTAGTTGCTTTCTCTATAAATACCAATCTTTGTGCAACCAGTTGATATCCTTTCCAAAAACGTTGAGACCCTTATCATTACCATTGAGCTTACACAAGGGCCAACGAAAAGATCACTCTCTCTTGAGCTTATACTTGGAGTAACCAATACAACCAATATTGTTGATTGAGTTTGTGAAAAGAGAGAGGAAAGAGGGACAAGGATACACATCTAGGATAGACATTGGCAAACCCAATTTCCTAGAGGACTCCCGGATACTTGTGAGTGCTTAACACGGAGGTACATCTTTGTTATCAAAGAACGACAAGTGGGAGGATTTTCGAGAAACACACATCATCGAGAGAGAGCTACAAAGGCAAGTGCTTCTTAGTTTTAATTATACTTAAAACCTGTGTCCTATGAAAGTGGATAAATGAGGCTTGGCTCCGGAACGACTATAAAAAATCTATAACGTTGTCTCTTGCACATGTGGTGGGTGGAATTCCCAGCCAAATAAATAGGTGGAATTTCTATTTTACATGTGGTGAGTGGAATTCCTATTCTACATGTGGTGGGTGGAATTCTATACCAATTGAGTGAGGTGGAATTCCTACTCTAAATGTAAGGGTGTAAGTCCCCACTTAATGGATTTGAGGATAGCTCAAAGTTAAGCTAGTCCTAACAGTGGATGTAGGTTGGCTAACCGAACCACTATAAATTTTGTCTTATTGGTGTTTGATCCTTGTGTGTTTGTATTCTTTGTATTTAAGCACTCTTCTCAACACACAACACTTTGCATTTGATTATCTTTATTTATACAGTGTACACAAGCATTGATAATCAAGTAATACATAAAGGGTTCTAAACTTAGTGTGATCATTTAAGTAAGTAAAATCTGTAACGTCCCACCCTTTTTCACTTGCTAAAAATCAGAGTATATTTTTTTTTTAAAATAAATGAGAGAGGACGGGTGGTCACGACGCGAGTTAAGTCCGAATTTCCAAAGCCCGACCCTTAACTGGCCACTATTATGTATGCGTGGACTAAGTCCACTAGAACATTTTCACACGTTTTTCTTAATACTTGCGGAATAATTCATATGAATAAGATGTTATTCACATTCTTCTCATGATTAAGCAAGGAGAACCAATCACCATAAAAATCATATATACTTAAGGATTAATCAAACCATAGCAAATAAGTTCTAAATTATTACAATCCAAAATATAAGTTCTCCCAACACATCATTGAAATTCAAACTAAGTAATTTAAACATAATTCTTCCCAAGGTCCTACGCTTTGCTCCCTTCCGGTCCAACGTCCCTTTCCTTATTATTCCATGTTCCATCATCTATAAGGTAGAAGTAGGGCCCAGTAGTTATTCCAATTAGGGTTATGGTACACATAGGAGTAATATTAGATTAACATAAATCAAGGGTATGTACATCATTAACGTCATATTTGTAAAACATGTTGTAGATAACAAAAAAACAATGCATGATGTCCATATCATAATCATGCTAACATAAGTGTCATGTCATGGGTGTCAATTCCAAATGATATCCCACCCAATGTCCATACTCAATCACATCATACATCATATCAATGGTTTCCTTGGCCAATTATGTCCACAGTGTTTGAGGCGGCAACCACTAGGGCACTGTATACCCATCCACAAATTAATCAGGATTACCGATAGAGTGTGGTCTCCTCCCTCTGCGCAGGATTTCGGGACCTTCCCAAGAGCTCTTTGGCCCAATTACGCCATACTTTCTATCAACTGGACGTGGCCAAATCTCAACAATTCATATAGCTTCATATAAGCTAAACTCAAGCCCAAGTTATGTCCGGACCGCCCAGAACTTGGCTGGCTGGTCTCCAATGCCATGCATGAGGTAATATATGCAAAAATGCCATATCATTTAAAATGCATCACATCGTTTGAAAGTTATTTCCTAATCATATACAATTTGTTTAACCAAATTAATCATCATATTTGGAATAAAACCAGTATCATATTATACTCCATAGTGTTTGCAATAACGTAGGAATCCTACCAATGTCCGAATCACTAACGATCGCATGAGAGGAATCGCAGTGACTTTGCGAACCATTTTACCTTATCAAATTCAACATATATATATATATATATATATATATATATTATTTTAATTTCCCATTTTAATTTCATCACCCCTTCCATCCTACCAGATAGATAGAGGCATCTGGAAAATAATCCAAAATAAAATATTCTAATTCAGTCAACTGAATCATAGATTCAGTCGGCTGAAATACAACCAGATATCATACTTGTTTTGGCCAGTACACTTTTAGTCGACTGAATCACAAATTCAGTAGGCTAACTTTGGGTCAGATCATTTATGTGTTCGACCAGTATACGTTTAGTTGACTGAATCACAAATTCAGTCGGCTAACTTTGGATCAGATCCTTTGTGTGCTCGGCTAGTATACGTTCAGTTGACTGAATTACAAATTCAGTAGGCTGACTTTGGGTTAGATCCCTTTTATGCCTGGCTAGTCCACTTTCAGCCGATTGAATCATAAGATTGAGTCGGCTGAAACACCAACAGATCCTTTGTGTGCTTGGCCAGTACCTTTTTAGTCGACTGAATCATAAGATTCAATCGACTAACTTTTTGTCGGTTCTCTGTGTTTGCTTGTATGGTAAGGTCCTTCTTCTTGAAATCCATTCTTAATCATATTAAATCATGGATTTCATCTTTCATACCTTTCTTAACAAACTTATCCTACCCACTAGCCAAGGTTAGGGTATTTCATAATCCATCCAATCCTAAACGAGTTTGGATTAATCATATGGTTGTTTTGTTTCAACCCATAACATTTCATTGGATGGATTTCCAACTCCATGGCCTTATAACAATTTGGCCATCTATTCCAACCATTCATGAAACCCATGGGTTCGGACACACCATGGCCAAACCTATGGTTTCCTTGGATTCATTCCTATATTATTAAGCCTTAGACATACCTTCATTCAGTCTACTTCTTTTCTTTTGATATGTTTTTTCTTCCTTAATTCTTCTTCTCATTTCTTTATTCTTCAAAGCCTCTAACCTATGGGGGTAGAGGTGAGAAAGAGAGGAGAGGAGAGGAGGGAAAATCCTTGCTCAAGGAGGAGGAGTCGGTCAAGGGGTTTGGAGTGCCCCTTGGTTGTGTTTTTATGTTTAAGCCTTAAGCTCTTCCCTTCATTTTCTCATAATTGCTTGGCCTTTAACCAATGAGGCCCTTGGTTTAACCAAAGGGACCCTTCGCTTAAACCAAAGAGACCCCTTGGCTTCCCTATGAGTCTTTTGGCTTTTGAGGTGAAAACTCTTGGGTTCATGGCTCTTGAGATGAAAAGTCATCATCTTCTTCAACTCAAACAAAAACTTTAACTCAACACTTGACCCACACGTGGTTGACTAAGTCAACCCATGTCATGGCCGGCCCTGTGTCACCACATGGCACTTGGGTCCCACATTAGCCGTGTCACTTGATGATGTGGCATCCTTGTTTAGTTGGTTTCCATGTGATGACATGTATGCCACATGGCAATGCCACATCACTCACATGCCACCTCACTTGATGAGGTGGACTTTAATGCATTGGGTCCTAATTGGGTAATTGGCCCATTTACTTTAAACTTACCCAATTACTTTAAAATCAAGCTCACCCATGACCCATTAGGTCTTAATTGGGTAATTGACCCATTTCTTGCCCATCTAATGTCAATTTCCACTTTTTAATCTCAAATTCAACTAAATTGCAATCCAAGTGGGCCAATCCAATAGATTTATAAGCTAAGGAAAATCCGGGGAGTTACAATATTACCCTCTTTTTGAAATTTTCGTCTAGAAAATCGAGCGAAGTAGGGTTTCAAACAATTATACAAATAGCTCAAGATGAGCTGCTCTCATTTCTAACTCTAGTTCCCAAGTGGCTTCTTCATTACCGTGTCGGTCCCATACCACTTTGACGAATGGAATCGCTCTGTTCCGTAACACCCTTTGTTCCGTCTCAGTTACTCGGACATGCCTCTTGACGTAAGATACGTCTCTTTGTACTTCTATGTCTTATACATTCAGCACGTGCGATGGGTCAGGGTTGTACTTCCTCTGCATAGAAATATGGAATACATCGTGTAGTCCTGACAACTGTGGAGGGAGTATCAGACGATAAGCCACTTCCCCCACCTTTTCATGGATTGGAAAAGGGTCCCACAAATCTGGGTGACAACGTCCCTTTCCTTCCAAACCTTATGTGTCCCTTTCGTGGTGAGACCTTCAAGAATACTAGGTCTCCTACTTCAAACTCAAGAGATCTTCTTATTTTGTCAACGTAGCTCTTCTGACGACTTTGTGCCGTGAGTAGATGCTGTCGTATTACCTTGATCCATTCCGTGGTCTCTGCAACCAAATCAGGTCAAATAAGAGCAGGCTCACCGGCCTCTGTCCAACACACTGGAGATCAGCAGGGTCTACCATACAATGCCTGAAATGGAGCCATCTTGAGGCTTGCCTGGTAACTATTGTTGTATGAGAACTCGACCAGTGGTAGGTGATCTTCCCAACCACCCTTGAAGTCTAACATGCAGGCTCTCAGCATATCCTCCAATGTTTGTATTGTTCGCTCTGACTGACCCTCGGTCTGTGGATGGAAAGTTGTACTGTATAACAAGTTCGTCCCCATAGCTGACTGCATGCTCTGCCACACTCTGCCAGTGAATCTGCCATCTCTATCGGACACAATAGTCTTGGGTATATCGTGTAGCCTGATGATGTCCCTGATATACCGCCGTCCCAAAGTCGCTACGAGTCTATCATCTTGATAGAGAGAAAATGTGCAGACTTGATCAGTCAGTCCACTATAACCCAGATTGCATCATTACCCTTTGAAGACCTTGGCAGTCCTATCACAAAGTCCATGGCAATGTGTTCCCACTTCCACTCGGGCACGGGTAGGGGTTTGAGCAGTCCTGGTGGCTTCTAATGTTGTGTCTTGACTTGTTGACAAGTAAGGCAGTGAGAGACAAAATCAGCCACGTCTCTTTTGAGTCCATGCCACCAATAATGCCTCTTCAGATCATGGTATATTTTGGTGCTACCTGGATGAATGGAGAGCTTTGATTGATGAGCTTCTGTCAACAACTCTCTTCTACAGCCTTGAGGTACATATGTCCTACCTCGGAATAAAAGACCTTATCCAGGTCGTAATTCCCATTCTAGTATGACCTCTCCAGTTGACATCTTGGCCCATATTTCTGCCACTTTAGGATATGTCTGTTGTTCTTGTTCAATCTTGGAAACCATACTGGATTGTACCATCAGATTATACATGCTCCCACGATTTTTTATGTGCAAATTGAACTCTTGGATGGTTGTCAGCATTTCCCATTCTTTCATAATCAGACTGGCCACAGTTGCATGTGAGATTCGGCTGAGGGCATCCGCCACTTTGTTTGCCTTGCCAGGGTGATATCGCAGTGCAAACTCATAGTCTTGCAGGTATTCCATCCATCTGCGTTGTCTTAAATTGATATCCTTTGATCGAACAGATATTTTAAGCTCTTGTGGTCTGAAAACAACTTGAATGTCTCACCATATAGATAGTGTCTCCAGCTTTTGAGAGCGAAGACCACTGCAGCTAGTTCTAGATCATGAGTGGGATAGTTACATTCATGGATTTTCAGTTGCCTTGAACCATATGCCGCTACATGATGACTTTGAGTGAGAGAGCACCCAAGTCATTCTCCTGAAGCATCACAGTATACTTCATATCCCTTGCCTCTCTCCGGCAAAATATGAATGGGAGCGGTGGTAAGCTTCTGTTTCAGATCCTCAAACCTTCAATTGCACAAGTCAGACCATTCAAATTTGACTCCTTTCTGAGTTAGTCGGGTGAGTGGAGCCACAATCTTGGAGAAGTCCATAATAAATTTTCGATAGTAGCTAGCCAGTCCTAGAAAGCTGCGAATTTCAGTCACATTCTTTGGAAATCAGCCACGTCTCTTTTGAGTCCATCCACCAATAATGCCTCTTCAGATCATGGATATTTTTGTGCTACCTGGATGAATGGAGAGCTTTGATTGATGAGCTTCTGTCAACAGCTCTCTTCTACAGCCTTGAGGTACATATGTCCTACCTCGGAATAAAAGACCTTATCCAGGTCGTAATTCCCATTCTAGTATGACCTCTCCAGTTGACATCTTGGCCCATATTTCTGCCACTTTAGGATATGTCTGTTGTTCTTGTTCAATCTTGGAAACCATACTGGATTGTACCATCAGATTATACATGCTCCCACGATTTTTTATGTGCAAATTGAACTCTTGGATGGTTGTCAGCATTTCCCATTCTTTCATAATCAGACTGGCCACAGTTGCATGTGAGATTCGGCTGAGGGCATCCGCCACTTTGTTTGCCTTGCCAGGGTGATATCGCAGTGCAAACTCATAGTCTTGCAGGTATTCCATCCATCTGCGTTGTCTTAAATTGATATCCTTTGACCGAACAGATATTTTAAGCTCTTGTGGTCTGAAAACAACTTGAATGTCACACCATATAGATAGTGTCTCCAGCTTTTGATAGCGAAGACCACTGCAGCTAGTTCTAGATCATGAGTGGGATAGTTACATTCATGGATTTTCAGTTGCCTTGAACCATATGCCGCTACATGATGACTTTGAGTGAGAGAGCACCCAAGTCATTCTCCTGAAGCATCACAGTATACTTCATATCCCTTGCCTCTCTCCGGCAAAATATGAATGGGAGCGGTGGTAAGCTTCTGTTTCAGATCCTCAAACCTTCAATTGCACAAGTCAGACCATTCAAATTTGACTCCTTTCTGAGTTAGTCGGGTGAGTGGAGCCACAATCTTGGAGAAGTCCATAATAAATTTTCGATAGTAGCCAGCCAGTCCTAGAAAGCTGCGAATTTCAGTCACATTCTTTGGAAATCAGCCACGTCTCTTTTGAGTCCATGCCACCAATAATGCCTCTTCAGATCATGGATATTTTGGTGCTACCTGGATGAATGGAGAGCTTTCGTTGATGAGCTTCTGTCAACAGCTCTCTTCTACAGCCTTGAGGTACATATGTCCTACCTCGGAATAAAAGACCTTATCCAGGTCGTAATTCCCATTCTAGTATGACCTCTCCAGTTGACATCTTGGCCCATATTTCTGCCACTTCAGGATATGTCTGTTGTTCTTGTTCAATCTTGGAAACCATACTGGATTGTACCATCAGATTATACATGCTCCCACGATTTTTTATGTGCAAATTGAACTCTTGGATGGTTGTCAGCATTTCCCATTCTTTCATAATCAGACTGGCCACAGTTGCATGTGAGATTCGGCTGAGGGCATCCGCCACTTTGTTTGCCTTGCAAGGGTGATGTCGCAGTGCAAACTCATAGTCTTGCAGGTATTCCATCCATCTGCGTTGTCTTAAATTGATATCCTTTGATCGAACAGATATTTTAAGCTCTTGTGGTCTGAAAACACCTTGAATTTCTCACCATATAGATAGTGTCTCCAGCTTTTGAGAGCGAAGACCACTGCAACTAGTTCTAGATCATGAGTGGGATAGTTACATTCATGGATTTTCAGTTGCCTTGAACCATATGCCGCTACATGATGACTTTGAGTGAGAGAGCACCCAAGTCCTTCTCCTGAAGCATCACACTATACTTCATATCCCTTGCCTCTCTCCGGCAAAATATGAATGGGAGCAATGTTAAGCTTCTGTTTCAGATCCTCAAACCTTCAATTGCACAAGTCAGACCATTCAAATTTGACTCCTTTCTGAGTTAGTCGGATGAGTGGAGCCACAATCTTGGAGAAGTCCATAATAAATTTTCGATAGTAGCCAGCCAGTCCTAAAAAGCTGCGAATTTCAGTCATATTCTTTGGAGCTTTCCAATCTCTAACAACTGCCACTTTAGCCGGGTCCACGGCTATTTCTTCTGCTGATATGATGTGTCCCAAGAAGTTGACTTCAGATAGCTAGAACTCACACTTGCTTGCTTTGGCATATAAATGATTCTTTTTTCGTGTGTCCAGGACTATCCTTAGATGTTCAGCATGCTCCTCCCGACTGGTGGAATAAATCAGAATGTCGTCAATGAAGACAATTACGAACTTACCCAGATAAGGACGGAATATTTTGTTCATCAGATCCATGAACACGGCTGGTGCATTGGTGAGTCCAAAAGGCATGACCACGTATTCATAGAGTCTAATTCTAGTTCTGAAAGCCGTCTTTTCTATGTCTTCATCTCTGACACGGATTTGATGGTAGCCTGACATTAAGGTCAATCTTAGAGAAATGGTTGGAGCCTCTGAGTTGATCGAATAGATCATCGATTTTGGGCAAAGGGTACTTGTTTCTGACAGTCAGCTGATTCAACTTCCTATAATCCACACACATCCGAAGAGTACCATCTTTTTTCTTTACGAATAATACCGGTGCTCCCCAGGATGAGGTGTTGTGCCAGATTCATCCTAATCTGAGCAACTTATCAATTTGTTTCTTCAGCTTAGACATTTCTACAGGGACCATCCGGTAATAAGTCAATGATACAGGAGTAGTACCAGGATAGAGTTTAATCTCGAAGTCAATCTCCCTTTTTGGAGGCGAACCAGGGAGTTCGGTTGGAAATTCCCTTGCGTAGTCTTTCACTACTGCAGGCAATTCTTTCATCGGCACCTTGTCTAGTCTGATCCTGTTCAGTACTAGATGGTTCATTTCTTCATGTAATCTCCTAGTCATAGGAATGCTATGTCTGTTGGCATGCACTATAAGCCGTTTTCCCTCGGGTGACCAGAATATCACTCTGCGAAGGTGACAGTTAATGCCTGCTTGAAAGGTAGCCAACTAGTCCATGCCAAGGATGATATCGTATTCTCATATCTCGAGTACCAGATAGTTGAATTTAAATCTGAACTCAGCAAGTTCAGTATCTACGGAGGTGCAGATCAGACCTAGGGATGTGCCTCCAACAGGGGATACTCCTAAATCAAATAATGCAATAGCATAAGAAACTACCAAGTACTACCATACCTTGAATCACCGAATGATTCGCCGTCTCTGAAGGAGGAACTAATGTATATAGCCATCCAAATCCTGTTGGAATGGGTGCCCATCCTGTCTGGTTGTGTGCCCTGGATGCTTGTGACTGAGTTGGTCGGGCTAGAGGACGGAAAGAACCCCTGGAGTAAGAACCTCCTCCTCTTGTCAGTGTATCTCTTCTGACGACTATGTACAGCAAGTAGGTGTTGTCGTATCAACTTAATCTGCGTTGTAGTCTCTACAACTAGCTCAGATCCAATAAGTGCAGGCTCACCGGCCTCTGTCCAGTACACTGGTGATCTACATGGTCTACCATGCAAGGCCTCGAATGAAGCCATCTGAAGGCTTACCTGGTAACTGTTGTTGTAAGAGAACTCCACCAGTGGTAAGTGATCCTCCCATCCACCCTTGAAGTCTAGCATACATGCCCTTAGCATATCTTTCAATGTCTGTATCGTCCTCTCCGACTGTCCATCAGTTTGTGGATGACATGCTGTGCTAGTCAATAGATCTATCCCCAAAGCCGACTGCATGCTCTGCCACACTCTACCGGTGAATCGGCCATCTCTATTGGACACAATAGTCCAGAGAATACCATGTAGTCTTATGATATCCCTGATGTACCTTCGACCCAAGGTCTCAGATGAATCTGTCATCTTGATGGGGAGGAAGTGTGCAGACTTGGTCAATCGATCTACCACGACCCATATTGCATCGTTGCCCTTTGATGACCTTGGCAACCCTGTCATAAAATCCATGGAGATGTGTTCCCATTTCCACTCCGGCACTGGTAAGGGTTTGAGTAACCCTAGTGGCTTCTGATGTTCAGTCTTAACTTGCTGACAAGTTAGGCAGTGAGCAACAAACTCTGCCACATCTCTTTTGAGTCCATGCCACCAATAGTGTCTCTTCATATCATGATACATCTACAAATAGCTCAGGGTGAGCTGTTCTCATTTCCGATTCAAGTTCCCAAATGGCTTCCTCATTACAATGTCGATCCCATACTACCTTGACGAACTGAATCGCTCGGTTCCGTAACCCCTTTGTTCTGTCTCATGACACATCATTTCCTCGTGTGCCCATTTGTGACCTTATGTAGATCAATGCAAACTATTTCACTTTACTTGTTAACAAGATATTTTCCATACGTACTTGCTCAATACGTTCATTCGTCTACTCTCTGTGTGAGGTTTGTGATGCCTTGCCCTAAACCCTAAACCCTAAACCCAACCATACGTGTGCGTGGACCAAGTCCACTAGAATGGTTCACACGTACTCAATTCAACTTAAGGTAATTATTATTAAGTGATGGATGTACTTTGCTATCTAAAATGGAATAGAATTATTATTCTATTATATTTCCACATGTATGAATTATTCTTCAAGTTAAATTGAGTACGTGTGAACCATTCTAGTGGACTTGGTCCACGCACACATATGGTTGGCCAGTTAAGGGTCGGGCTTTGGAAGCTCGGACTTAGCTCGCGTCGTGACGTCCCGTTCTCTCTCACTCTTTATTATAAAACAAAAAAAAATAGACTCTGATTTTCGGAAAGGGAGTGAAAAAGGACAGGCGTTGCAGTGTCGACTCATCGGTGACAACGACATGTCGACCGGGAAAGAATCTTACCGTTGGGAGTGCACTTAATGCACAACGGTCGGATCTGTAACGGTAACATTTCTACCTACCGACCCCTCGGTGCGACCGACCTATTGGTATATTACCGTTACTGCAACTGGTTGCCTTCGCTATATAAACCAATCTTTATGCAACCAATTGGTATCTTTCGGTAGGATAAGTTGGACCCTCATCTTCATCAGTGACCTTAAACGAGGGCCAACAGAAGGATCACTCTTTCTTTCGTGCTTAGACTTGGGGAATCAAATACAACCAGTTAGATTGATTGAGTTGTGAGAGAGAGAGGAAGGAAGTAAACTCATAAACAAACAATCTAAGGATTGTGTTTGAAAATGAGAAAGAGAGAAAAAAGAAAGGATCATATCTAGGAAACCTTTGGTAAAACCAGTTTCCTTGACACTCTGGATAGTGATTGCTATATGACGGGTACGAGGTGGAGCGTCGACACCGGCACACATTGGTGGGATCTTGAAGAAGCACACATCAGAAGAAAGAGCTTCAAAGGCAAGTGCTTCTTGGTATTAATTTTCTTTTAAAACCTTTGTTCCGAAAGTGGATTAAGGGAGATTTGTTTCGGAACCACTATAAAAAACTCTAAAGCGCTGTCTCTGACACAGTTGTAGGTGGAATTTCTAGCCGATTGAGTGAGGTAGAATTCTTACTCTAATTGTGAGGGTGTAACTCCCCACATAGTGAATTTGGGGATAGTTCACGGTGGAGTGAGTCTTAACAGTGGATTTAGGTTGACTAACCGAACCACTTTAAATTGGTCTTATGGTGTTTGATATTTGTGTGCTTTGTATTTAGTATTTAAGTACTCTTCTCAACACACATCGTTTTGCATATTGATTATCTTATGTTACACATTGAACACAAGCATCGATAATCAAACAAAATGTAAAGGGTTGTAATCTTGGTGTGATCGTGTAATAAAATTATCACACTAAACAAATCTCTTGATAATTATTTCGCTGCACTTCAAACAATCAAGAAATTTGTAAACACCATTGAAAATGGGATTAACCTATTAATCCCCCTCTAGCGTCAATCATGTTGTTCTAGCACATTGAAAATAGTAACTTTCACAATGTGTGTTCTTAATCTCACGTTGAAACAATCTCTTCTCTACACATTCTTAAGCTTGCACGTTCTAGTATTTATATGTTGTTGTTGCCGACTTCCTCTACCTCTGGCTGACATACAATCTCTCAGATTGTATGTGTAATTTGTTCCACTCCAAAGTGCGGTCTGCAGAAGGTCACGACTGCCTCTCTTTTCTCTGTACATGAAACCATATATGTTACCATGTTGTGTGTGCCAACCTTATATAAAGTATGAGCACCGACCCAATTCCTAATATTATTAGGAGTCCACTTTTTCTATAATGCCGTGCAACCTATGAATACATTGTCATGTTCTACCAAGGCAATCCCATGTAATTAGGAAACTTGCCTTCAAACTATATACTTGTATTCATGCATATCACTTCATTGCAAAATTGGGCTCATCCATTCAAACAAGACCTATTTGCATTAGAACTCATTCTCACTCTAGTTTGCATATGTGTAATGCCCCGTCCTGCAACGGGCACGTTAAGACTAATACAAACTCCAAAACTGCTTTAATGCTATTTCGAGTATATATTTTTTTAAATGGGAGACACCACTCCCGCCAACCGTATGAACCACGGCAACCGACAAATAAACCAATAACCAATTGTACGACGATAACATTGTCAATAATTAGAAATAATAACATCAACAAGTTATTACATTTGTCTAACTCAAGAAATGTACACATAGCTTAAATACATGAATAATCTCCCAACTACAAAGAATGGAACTCTTACAGAACTAAAGTTACTGCTCCACATCCAAAGCCCGATAGAGGGTTTGTAACGACCTGTCCCGACCTTCTAGCACAATATTGTAGGCTTTGATCCCACACCCAGGCCTGCACGGCTTTTCATCTGAGGATCCATGCCAGGGGAGCCCTCAAAAGGCATTGTGCTAGATAGAAGAAAGTCAACATCTTATATACATGGGAAACACACCCATACTGGGTGATGTGGGACTTCCCACACGGCCTCTGGCGCCGTACGCCAGTCCACCTAGAGATATTATCTCCACTGGCCTCAGGCACTGGTCCCCACAGGGCGGGGTACTACAACCTACCCCCCTTAAGGCTAGAGTTGCCCCTGGTTCGACATCCAGTTGAGACTCGCACCAGCCGACACCCTCAACCGAGAGTTGAACCGTGCTCAGATACCATTTGTAACACTCTGTCCCGCTAGCACAATATTTTCCCTTTGGGCCCAAACTTGGGTCTGTACGACTTTGCATCTAAGGACCCACACCAGGGGAGCCCTCAAAAGGCCTTGTACTAGATAGAAGGAAGCCAACTTCTTATATACAGGGGAAGCACGCCCCTAGTGGGCGATGTGGGACTTCCCACATGCCCTCTGGCGTTGTGCTCTAGTACACCTAGCAATTTTATCTCCACTGGTCACAGTCCACCTGGCAATTTTATCTCCACTAGTCCTCTGGCCCTTAGGCACTAGCCCCGACAGGGCGAGGTACTATAGGATCTCGTCGACCCCTCCTCTAAGAAGTACTTGTGAGGCAAGGGGTGAGCTCTACGTGCCTAGTGAGGGTAACACATGCATCATATGTCATTAAGCATACACTACATATAATCATATGGACACATCAATATCTAGGATGTCTACATGCACGACCATGCAAATGTGTGCCCTACCCCTATTACACGGGCCCACATCTACTGGGCCTCCAGCACATCCTCTAACCAACCCAATGCAACTCTAAGGCAACTCCTCATATGCTCATCCGTTACGGTCCACCCACCCATGGGTACACAGACCAATCCTCAACAAGATCAAGGTTCCTAGCCCTCAACCAGTCCTATAACTCTCTCTGAACAACCCGTACGCATACCACAACAAACCCATGAGTCGGGCTCACTGGAGTCCCAAATAGTCTATCACACTAGAGTAACCACCGCGCCAGTCCTCAATGGACTGCCACCCAGACCCATCTACGGTTTCCTGAACCAAGTACCAGATCCTCTGTAGTCACACCTGTAACCTCGTTCCCCATCTGCTAGTCTCCGCACAACTAACACATACACCCTTCACATAATTCCATAACCCTTCTACCGAGTGAGCCGTCCAAACTGACTCGTTAGGTGCCCATAAATTCCCAATGAATCAACACCCACATCACAAGTCTCAACCATGAACCCCAAGGTCACAACCATGGGTAGTCACCTAACCACACCCCTCCGCCAAACAGTGGGCGAACAGACACTCAATCCACCTGGCTCCTAAGGCGACCTAGTACGTACTCTACAACCACCAATCCTTTAGGGCCACCTCCATAGAAACCAACACACACCACATACTGGTACCACATGTCATGAATAACCACGGGAGTTCTCCACCATGCTAATAACCACATGAGCTATCCTCCACCGTGTCAATAACCATGGGAGTTGTTTTCCACCGTGCAAATAACCATGGGAGATATCTTCCACCGTTCTAATAACCACGGGAGCTGTCTTCCACCGTGTCAACAACCACGGGAGCTATCCTCCACCGTGCTAATAACCATGAGAGTTGTCCTCCACTGTGCAAATAACCATCGGAGCTATCCTCCACCGTGCTAATAACTACGAGTGTTGTCCTCCAACGTGTCAACAACCACGGGAGCTATCCTCCACCATGCTAATAATCACGGGAGCTATCTTCCACCGTGCCAATAACCATGGAAACTATCCTCCACCGTGCTAATAACCACGGGAGCTATCTTCCACCGTGCTAATAACCACGAGAGATGCCCTCCACCGTGCCAATAACCACGAGCTATCCTCCACCTCGCTAATAACCACGAGAGTTGTCCTCTATCGTGTCAACAACCACGGGAGCTATCCTCCACCATGCCAATAACCACGGGAGCTATCCTCCACCATGCTAAGAACCACGCACTTCAGTACCATGTCTGTGATGACTTGTAAGTCGGCCTTGGGCGAGCCAAAACTCAACCCAAAAGCTTCTTGGAGGTTTCGATGACCATCTCACAACATGCCCCTCCTGGGAGTCTTGGGCACCTCGCCCTCCAAACCGGACCACGCCTCTCTCACAGGCGTGTCCGAAGATCACAATGACAGACGTGACAGTCAAACCCACATTAGGGAGTACATCCACCCATTCAAGAATAAGTATCGAAACCACACCAGGGTAGACTTAACATGGCCATGACACTGCCAAAGACCCACATACCCAAGAGGGAAACACCCTCTTACTCTCACACCTATGGGCCCACCAACAAGTTATCCATACACTGTGTGGTTTCCCATGACTTCCTAACCCTAACTACCCGACAAGATAGGGGGAGTCTCTAAATCCTGATGTAGCCTAGTACCCATGTCCCACTGACGTTCCATGTACAATAGCTACGTGCATGCATAGTTATCTATACGCATGTTATCAACGTAGTATGTCTCATGATAATCAAGTATATTCTGCAGTCTATCACATGTTATCAAACAAACATGTAACATGTTATTATCTAAAGCATGTCATTTATTGCCACAAGTTATACATATCATGATACTACACAGTCCATCAAGCATGTTAACACATTGTCAAGTACAACATGTTATAACATTTCGCAACTCAATAGGTTATTACATAATTAAATAGACATGTTAGAACACAACCCACATCATCATGTTACTCAACCAACATGTTATCAAGATGTTAGAAAACATGCCATCACAAGCAGTCTGACATGAGTACACTCGAATGAGCCCCTTGCCATACACTTGTTAGAACGTTTCCCTTGCCGAGTGACTCGTAATCCATAAGGGTTTTATTCCTCCTACTCCATGTCCAAGTAGTCATAGGAAAGATATATGCAAATCATGTATGCTAAAACAAGGGTGATTAGTCCCTTCACCTGTGTGCGTCTTTCGAAATCCAAGTGATAAAACAAGTCAGAGGGTTGAAAAAAGTAACGCAAAGGCTACCGGGCTTGAGAAACTGGGACGAATTTGCAAAGCTGGGACGATCCCACAAATCTTGTTGAAGACGGGCTTGTGAATGATCCAGAAATGGTTCGGAAACAAATTAGAAACTATCCCTAAAATGGGCCAGGAACGGGCCAAGAACGAGCCTGAAACAGGTCCTGAAATGGGCTGGATCGAGCCTGAAACAGGTCGTGCCGAGCCTGGAATGGGCTGAGTCTGACTGGGCCTATTGAACATGGATGAAGATGGACTGTGCCGATCAGAGCCTGAAGTGCTAGGCCAATCTGCTGAACTGGATCGGGTTTGGGTTGGATGAGCCCAGGCTCAACTCGGGTTGCAACAGAGCTGGGCTTGGGGCGAAATTGGGTTGCTGGACTGGGCCTGATCTATTCGGTCCGATAGGCTGTTGGGCCAAGTAGACTGGTGAGCCTGATTAGGAAGCTAAGGCTGGGCGAGATTGGGCCTGGGTTGCAAAGATCCCTAACTTGTAATACCCTAGATTTTTCAATATATCAATCATTACAAAAAGGCCCTTGGATTTATAAATTGAAGGGTTATGATCATAGATGAGAAAAATGGTGGGACCCATTGCTTAATGTACTTATATAAGGTTTAAATTAAGTTAAATAGGCAAGGTACATTTATTTGGGTCAAAGAGGTTAAATGGGTCAAAGGACCCAAATGGGATCCAATGGGTCGTGGATGACATGATTAATCATTGAGTAAGCTCAAAGCTAATTTGGGTTAAGTTTAATTTAATGTTTGAGTGGGATTGAGATAAATTAAATGATGGAGTTTGGATGGAGTTGAATTTATTGGTTGAGTTAGATTAAAGGTTTGAGTGGGATTAAATGTAGAGTTGCATTAAAAGGTTGAGTTGAGTAAAGGGATGAGTTAAATTAAGTATAAGTGGAGTGTTTGTAATTCCAAGTTTTAAAACAATAAAAAACGTTGGCTGCATGATGATTCCATGCATGTAACTCCTAAGATAAAGATGAATGAATGGCAGTTTGGGAGTTACAAATGGGGAGGAATTATGTTTTAAATGTAAGATGTAAAACACGTTGGATTGCATGAGAATTATTCTATGCATGAGAATTAAGGGGAGTTGGAAGGTTGAGTTGGTCCAAGTGAATCAAATGGGTTAAGTTTTATTTAATTGGGTCAAAGTTTGTGAAATGGGTCAAAATGGCCAATTTGGATCCAATGGGTCGGGTTTGACTTTGTTGACCACTAAGTGAGTCCAAGATTGATTAAAGTGGGACTGGTTGGAGTTTGAAATAAAATCATATAGTTGAGTTAAATAAGTGAGCTGATTTGGAAATAAATTATAAGTGAGTGAGTTGATTTGAAATAAGTTATGAGTAAGTGAGTTGTTTTAAATTATACATGAGTGGAGTATGAAGTTGAAGGGCTGGTTTTCATATTCAAATAAGATGGCCACAACGTTGGAATACATGGGAGTGTTATTTTCATGCATGTAACTACAAGGATGGAGAATAAATGGGTTGCTGTTATGTGGAGTTACAAAAGAAGTTTTTGACTTTTCAAATTCAATAAAGTACACCACACGTTGGAACATGAAAAGGTTTCATTTCATGAGGAAACTCCCATTTGGTTTGTTAATGAGAAAAGGAGCTAAGGAGGGGGGTTACACAAATTCAATCAGCAAGGGACGTTGGGAACATGAAAAGGTTTCATTTCATGATGAAACCCCCAAGTAACATAAGGATTTTGGGTTAAGGCAATGGGAGCTACACAAGGTTAACCTTGGGCTGGTTTTGATTAAACAAAGAATTCTCATTCCACTCTCTCTATCTCTCTCTCTCTTTACCGTCTTCTACATTCCAAGATCAAGAACAGCAGCTGGTTTCTCATTTCAATCAATCCTTGTGTGATCCTCTCATCAAGACAAAAATCAGCAAAAGAGTTTGGCACCAAGGTTTAAGATCAAATATCTCTCTCTCTCTCTCTCTCAAATCCTTGTCACCTGGCTAAAGTATTCCAAGGAGGTTGCAGCAAGGTTAATCTCAGTTAGGAGAACAAGAAGGTAGAGGGAAGGCTAAGGATCTAAAAGGAGTCAAAGAACCGAAGGAGTCGTGGTGTGGTAAGTGCACTTTGAACCTTTGTCAAATAAGTTGGTTAAGGGATGTGATCCGGCCATTGTGTGGCCAGATCCATCAATGGTTTAGATTAGGTATTATGCTATCTTAAATAACAAAATATGGACCATAGGGTTCGGCCCCTTTGGATGGCCGAACCCCATGAGAAAACTTGGTGATTTTTATGGTGTTTGAAAGACAAAATCCATATTATGAAATGAAGGTTTTAAAGGATTCTAAATGGAGATAAGCTTGCTGTTTTGGACCAGTTATGGGATGGCTGAATGATGTGGTTTTCATGGTTAAAGTATGGAGTCTCATATGTATATAATTGATGGAAGTATTGTGTTAAGAGAACCATAGGGTTCGGCCATGTGTATGGCCGAACCCCATGGACTGTTTTGATGGCATGTTTGGGTTAAATCATATTGGAAATCTAAAATGTGTTTAATACTTTTGATTAAGGAATTACCTAGGCTTAGTTATGGAGTTAATATTAAGTTGATCAACCATGATATTAGATGGAAGGTGGGGATACAAATCAGTTTGGTGAGGTTCGGCCATGTAGTATGGCCGAACCCCACTAATGGTGATTGATGGACTTAATGATTAATTTGTATGGATGTGTGAAGGATTTAAAATGACCAAATTAAGATGGTGAGGTTCGGCCATAGGGTATGGCTGAACCCCACTAAGATGGTTTTATTTTAGGCGATGGAAGTTAGCAAAAATAAGCATTGGTTAGACCAATGGCAAAACTGTAAATACAAGATAAATTGTATAGGTGAATGGAATGATCAAAAGACTTAAAAAGAGGGGTCCAAAATCAAGTGGTAAGGTTCGGCCATGATGTATGGCCGAACCCTACCAAAGTATGTTTAAGGTAGTGAGGTGGGTTAATTATGTCTAAATGGTGTTTAACATAAATTAAACAAAAAGATAGTCTAAATGGCATAATGGTAATTATGGATGAAATGATCAAAGATAAAATGATCATGTGATTGGATAGATGGGCCAAAACCAAAGTGGTAAGGTTCAGCCATAATGTATGGCCAAACCCTACCAAGGCTTATTTGGAGGTTGGTTAAATTGTATGGTTGTATGAAAGAGAGACAAATTGAAAATAGGTGAGGTTCGGCCATGGGGTATGGCCGAACCTCACAAAGTGGATTTTTGGGACTTAGACTAAGTTGGAATCACATGGATGAATGTTTGAGTTGCTGTTATATAATAGGGCCACGGGAATTGCTTGAGCGTTGTACAAGTCGTGAATGGGAGACGGTTCAAGAGAAGGGTCAAATTAAGTGATCATTGAGTAGGTTTCCTACCTTGTTGTAACCACATATGTTATTTGCTGTTTTATGTTTATTTGAATGAAATGTTATATTTACAAATGACATGTTTGCATAGACATCTCATGCATGGCATGGGATGATGGTGTTATAACCGGAGGCCACACTCCGTCGGGGCGTCCGAAAGACCACTGTGGGGTACCCTGATGATGAGAATCCCATCAAGATGAATCCGGAGGCCACATTCCGTCAGGGGCGTCTGAAAGACCACTATGGGGTACCTTGATGATGAGAATCCCGTCAAGAGGAGGCTATGTAGAATGGTAATGGGTGGAACTCATTACATGTTCATTTCATACATAGCATGTTTTATGGAATTTTGACACACATGTATTATTATATTATTTGCATGTTTTTATACTAACCTTATGGTAGCCCTATTCGGAAACACTACTGGGCGCATTGATCTAACGCCCTATCTCTATCCTTAGTGGATGACGCAGGAAAGGCAAAGAATGAGGATCATGAAAGAAATCAAGCATAGGCGCTTGGGCTTTGAATGGATTGATCCATGGACTTTTATTTAAGTTTATATGGGACAATGTAATTTGATAAGTTTGATGATGTTGGCATGTAATAATGTAGTTAATTAGCTACTATGGTTTGGTTTATTTTGGATGGTTTGGATGAACGTTTAGTTAAGGTAAATTTGTTAACTTTGGATAATTCTATGACTTGTACTTGCTATCTAGTTTGCTATCTAGAAATGGAAAATGGAGTAGTCTTAGGATCTATTATAATCCGCAGTTAGACTAAGATTATGTTTATTCCGCATGTCATATTGATACCATGTGTGGATCAGTTCTTATGGACTTAGTTCATACGCACATGGGCTTGGCCAGTTAAGGGTCAGATTTAGAGATCCGAACTTAACTCGCGTCGTGACACTCCGCCCCAATCACTTGGTTGATTATTGTATTAAAAAAAAATAAACTCTGATTATTAGAGTGAAAAGGGCGGGGTGTTACATAACTGAACCCAATCGAGTCAACCCAGTAACTCGACTGAGTTGGCTCAGCAACCCAGCTGGGAAAAAGAAGGAAAAGAATGGAATGAAAAGGAGGGAAAGAATAAAAGAAAGAAAAATGAAAGAAAAAGAGGGAAAACGTAGGAAACAATAAGAAAATGAGGGAAAACTAAAGAGGAGAAGAAGAAGAATTGGAGAGAAATAGAGAGAGAAGAGAAAAGGGAATCGAGTACCCGGATTTGGCAGGAATAACGATTGCAACGGATTTGCAGAGGCGGCGAAAAGGCTAGAAACTCCGGCAAGCAGAGATGGAGGAGAAAACAGGTAAGGGAGGTCGGCAGTAGCAATGTCAGGTGGCGAGAGAGAGAAAGGATGGGAGAGCTGAGAGGAAGAGATCAGAGAAAGGGAAATGAGAGAGGAGATGGGATAGGGTTGAGAGAGAAGCAGAGAAGTAGGGAAAAGAAGAGAACGTGACAGAGAGGGAGGGAAGTAGTTGCAGGTGCGGTGACACTGTAGCTACGCGCTACAATGTTGTGGAAATAAGGGTTATAAGGGGTTGAGATTCTACGGTTTTTATGGTTTATGAGCTTAGGGTTGGGAAGTGGGCTGGGTCAAGAGGGCCCACACGGGTTTTGGGTCAACTTTGAGGAAAAGCTACCAAAAACTCCACTGAAAATACCGCTTTCAGAAAAACCTTATAAATATAAATACACATAAAATACTTTGATGTACAAATTTTACATTTATAAATCTCGCAAGCGCACGAACCATTTATAATATAGTGTTATGAGTGCTAGGTCAAACCCAAAGGAAATCCACAAAATATGTGCTTAAATTAAATTGGAATCTTTAAAAAGATGTAATCTTAAGAAATCTTATACATGGAGTTACAATTTTAAATTAGATCTTAGAAAGTCAAAGTTAGCACCAATATTATCTAACTTATGAATTTAACAAGTCGAGAATCAAGTCCATCTTCTTTTTTCTTAAAGTGGTGAAACATGAATATGGGCAGTCTCATCTTAATTTAAAATTACATGTTTTAAGATCAAAATATCATATCTCCAACCTTAGTTTACTAATATTTGAGAGAGAATTTTTTGATACAAAGAATTAAAGAATAGAGTACATGAACATACAAGAATAAAAAAATGAAAACAAATTTTACATTTAAAATGCAACAAACAAACAAAGGAACTAACATAATAAAATACTGAAAATAAAATTACAAGTAAAGTAAATGACAGAATTTAAAAGTGTAGAATGTAAAGGATAGTTGTTGGAATAGATCTCTCATCACCCAAAAAATATATAAACAAATACAAAACCTAGATCTGAAATTCACGTAAAAGTATAAATATCAATTCTTGTCCATCATCTAAGAATTCATAGACTTTAATTTAACAATCGAGCATTAGTAACTTAGATTCAACACTTACAACCCAAGTTCTAATTATTTCACGTCCAATTAATTAAATAAAGAATACAAACATTAAAATCAAATCTAAACAATCATAAAAGAGACTTGAAAATTGGATGTTTCAGGGTTCTAAAGGAACGTCTTTTATTTATTTCATGGAAGAATTCAGTACAGTCATACATAAAATTAAGTACAAGAAAACAAGAATGAAAATTACAACTCTCACTTGTAAAATTCGTGTGGGGCTTCTATCTTCTTGCATTTCTCTCCAGCCTTTGTTTCTCTTGAGCACCCGGTCAAATTCAAATTTTATTGTGCCCTAGCACCTCTATTTATAGTGTTCAAAAGAGATTGGATTAGGCAAGGCTTGGAGAGAATTCCTCCATAATTCTCTCTCCAAAAGTCTCTCTCCTCCATGATTTTCTCTTTTAATTATCCCAATTCGAAATTTACTTTCTCTTCCAAACCATGGGCGAATTTTACATATAAGAATATGATTTTAGGGATTTTGGATTAGTTTGGAAAGTAAAGTGCAAATCTCATTTTTCTACACATATACCATATTGTAGCTCAATTTTGTCCTACTAAACGTCTGAATCACAACATTACAAAAACTACAAAGTTGTATTCCTTGAAGTTTTCTTTCCAACATAATAAGAATCGATACTATCGAATATCGGAGTGGAAAGTTATGGTCAAAATACCAAAGTTGTGTCAAAACTTGTCTTCCAAAATTTTCTCACTGGTCAATCCAAATTCCATTTTTTTTTCTCCATTTCTTCCTCCACAAAGCTTCACACGAATTTTACAAGCAGCACTCCTTGCCTTGGACGAATTTTCCATGTAGATCTCTAGGAGAGGTTTTCTCCACAAGTTTCTCCTCCAAATATTTTCTTCATTTTTCTCTAAGATCCAAATCTCCTTGATTTTCTCCATTCAAATTTATCCTCCATAATGGCTAGATACATTGCAATATTTTCTCCCATAATCTCTCCATTCCAAATCAGCATGACTTGTACAACACTCCATAATCCATGCGAATTTGATCTACTGTTTTTTGGGAGGACACTTAGCACTTTTCTACTCCACGTGAATTTCACTGGGCCCCACCTTGAGCTTTTGGACTTGGCCTTCAATTTGCAGACTTGGGCTTTGATTGGGCTTGGACTTCCATCAAGTCTGGACTTTTGGGCTTTGACTCATGAGTTTCATATGCAGGCTTGGACTTCAGGCTGGATTGGTGGGCCGACTTTCGTAGTGTTGTGAATTTACCACTTTTACAATACAAATCTCAAAATTAATTATCCTAATCCAAACTCTCATAGCTAGATTTGAATTAAGACAATTTTTACAATAAATTTCAAAATGAGTGGTAAATTACACACTTTCCAAAAGTAGCAATTATGGCCCACTTTCTGCATTTCCTTCCATATTTAGCTCAATTTCTTGTAATTCCATATTTTTTCCTAAAAAACTCAAAAATATCATTAAACATATCTGATATACACAAATAAAGGGCTAACTTGTCCAAATAACAGAGGTAAAATATTCATTTTCAGTGTTCAATAAATACTCCCAAATTTAGATTTTGCTAGTCCTCGAGTAAAACGAACCTAAAAACCAAGATTTGGAACTTCAAAACCTAATCTATTTCTGAACTAAACCTAAAATATACCACTGTCGTTGGTCCTCTCAATTTCATTTAGCGTATGTAATAAGCCTTTAAACTCCTAAGTTACCCCTAATGGACGAGTTATAGTCTCATGAGGGCTTGCAGTGATGATACCCACAAACATCAACATCTTTAACAAGACCTCATAGACAAAGAGTCTGAACATCTGACAACTCTAAAATTTATTTTACAAGGCTTATACGTGGAGTGTAGATTGTGTTTAGCCAATATTAAAATAGACTTATTTTCCCAAATAGACACAAATTTTGTTCTCACCATTAGAAAATTAACACTCAAAGGTTTGGGTTCAGTTTCTCTCAAAGTATATGTGAGCGGAATTTATGTATTCAATTCAAAATATCTCACATATGTATTAGACAAAGACGATTCATATCAAAGAAAATGAATGATCTCATGAATAGATGCCACTTTCTTAAGAATGTTGAGTCAAACACCATCATTTTTCTTCCTATATTCTCCATATGAAATACCATATTTCGAATTAAGATCAATAAGACTTCCTAATAGGAAGAAACATGGCTTAGGATCGGGTCAAATCAAAGAAGGATATAAGGCTCTAAATATTTTGAACAGAAAAGTTAGAGGTCTTCAAAAATGTAAAACGGGATATTGCTTCCTATAATTTTTTTTCTTTTCAGTACTTTTCAAAATATTCTTTTTTTTTTCTTTTCTTTTTCACATCCTTCTTTGATGTCCGGATGTTCCTTTTTTTTTTCCGTTTTCTTTTTTCTTTTTTTGATGCATCATTCACACATTTTTCTTTTCTTCTTAAGTGTCAATTTTTTTTTTTAAAAGTACCATCCTAATTTTTCATCTCTAACTTTTCATGGGCCCTAGAATAGGTCACAGATATTTCAATGAGACTTAAACTCCACAACTGGAGTTGGGTACGGTAAATATGGCAAATCAATAAACAGGTTATATGAGGCTCAACTGGGGAACTATCAAGATTAAATGACAAAAAATAGGTAGTCTTGAAGGCTCAAACGATTCAACAATGGCCTATACCATATCCTAAGCTTCATAAAGTAATTTCCTTGTTTCAAATAAATTCAAAAAAAATCAAGTGTACTAACTCAAATTTGATGGTGTTCTCAGTAATATGACCAAAATTGAACAATAATGAGATCACACAACGACTTAATGCGCTTAACAAAGAAAATAAGAGTAGACTTATAACCCTCAGAAGAAAAGAATGGCCCTAAAGCTCACTGGGTATAAGTCTACATTGGTATTCCTCTAATGATGATTTGATTCGTGAATATTTTTCATTTTCAGACTAAACTTAATATAACACACAAGGGTTTCCAAGTATAAATCCTACAAAAATCTTTTCGAAAAAATATGATATAAAGATCTCCATCTAAGTATTAATGCTAAAAATGTGACTATTCTTATATCAAATTGTCAAAGACGTTTCATCTAAAACCAAAGTTGATAGACTTTTTCAGCCCAAGGAGTCTCAATCTTCACTTACGCTTCCCTTAAAATAGTAAGTCTGTCTATTTTTTTTTGGACTCAAATGTAACCTACTCTATATCTATGAATAGGCCTAACTGAGCCCCTGACGCAACGATCAATGTACTGAAGGGAAGGGTAACTCGAACCAACCAATTGGTGGAGTCATGAGACCAATGATACATACACAGACACGATCAGACACGTTCAAACAAAAATTACACAAGAAAATGCCTAAATATAGATTCAAACTTTTTTAAGAGAAATTGAATTTTTATTGGTTGTTAATAGGACCTTAAAATTTGTTTTTAGACTTGCTCCTACTTTTCTTTTCAAATGATTTAAGTCTCTAAAGAGAGTTTCAACACAAGCTTGGCCAGGTAGTTCCCAAGTAAGTGAGGGAGCACAAATGATATCTTATCCCAACTTATCCTTAAACCGTTCGACCTCATGCCGTGGTGACAGAACTTCCTTAGACACCATTCTTGAAAAAAATTAATTCTTTGGTTACAAAAATCAATTTGAATTAAAAAGGTTCCTAATGAGCATGAAACCCTAAAATCTAGCCTAATGGTTCCTAAATTGATTTTACTTGGGGAGTGCATGAACCATTTTTATTTACTAATCTCTTTTATTTTTTCTATTTTTGTGAATGCAATCTAATCTAATGCATGAAACTAGCAATCTAAATGCATGATCAAAGTAAATATGCAATATTTTTTTTATGCAAAATAAATGCAAGTACCCTAATAAAATCTATATAAATGCATGGAAAATAAAAATTAAACAAAATGAGATTTGGCACTTACCTTGGCCTATAGTGTTGTGTTCCAGAAATTTTTAGAGCGTACGATTAAAATCACTGCAAGATTAAACACCACAAAACAAAGTGAATATTCTGAATCTCATAAAGAATGCATGACCTAAGGTTGATTGAATGATTGAATGTCGCTTGTTGGATTTTGGGGACAATTATTGCTTGATCAAAGAACTACCCTAAGGTTGCTTGGTAAGGGTTCCCAATTGGGGTTGGAGTCTATAACGGTTGGTAGACCCCAGCGTATAAGATCTCTGTTGGAATAGTTGATAATGATAAATCAAATGTGTAGGTCTTGTGTTATAATTGAAAACGACCTTGGCCTGATCTATGAATTGATCGATGTTGGGCCTGTCGAGTTTTCACATACAATAAATCATTAGATCTATGAGTGGAATCCATGGATTAGATATGTGATAGGTGGTTGGACATGGATCGATGAGGGATACATTTGGTGATGGTATGTGAATATTGGGTGGTTTGGGATCCCGTGATAGCGTTGACGGGGCCTATGAAGCTATGTTTGACCTATATGGAGTCACCATAGGCAATGTGGAAAATTATATTTTGGGCAGGATCCTTGCGATACACGGTATGGATGATTTTACTTATGGGGCCACGTATGGGCATACAAGAAGTTTCCACGCACGACGAGTGTTAATATGTATGAGCGAGGAATTTTAGGGTAAACAATGGATGGTTGGACCGGAGACGATAGTGATAGGTCCCTTGTGCATGAGATGGGGATCCGTGAGGAGGATGAATTACAACAATGTTCAGTTGATTTTAATCATTGCATATGTATTACATTCCTTCCTTTGATAAGCATTCTGAAAATGTGATTTATTGTCCTCTATATTGATGCGTATGATTTGTGTTTGTGCGTATGGTTGGGGAGGTGTAAAGGCGTGTGGGGAGTATGAAAGAGAATACAATAATCAAGTGACTGTGTGTTAGCAAATGTGGTTAAACAATAAACACAAGAAAATAACTCTAACATCACAAGCACAAGGACACAAGATATATAGTGGTTCGGATAGCCAACTTACATCCACTGTTAGGACTCGCTCAACCTTGAGCTATCCCCAAATTCACTAGAGTAGGAATTTCACCTCACTCAATCGGCTGAGAATTCCACCCACCATTGTGCCAGAGACGACAGTCTAGAGTTTTTTATACTGGTTCCGGAGCCAATGCTCCTTATTCCACTTTCGGGACATAGGTTTTAAATAAAAGTGAAAACCAAGAAGCACTTGCCTTTAAAACTCTTTCTCGTTGATGTGTGCTTCTTGAAGATCCACCCAATACATGCCGATCTTGTAGCCGTCGTAAAGCAATCACAATCTCAGGGTGACAAGGAAACTGGTTTTACCAAAGCTTTCTTAATTTATGTCTTTTCTTTCATCCTCTCTCTCTCTCTCTTTCAAACTCAATCAATAGATTGGTTGTTTATGATTCTCAGGTGTAGGCAGAAGAGAGTTGAGTGCTCCTTAGAGTGTGTGACTCTTCTCAGTTCAAGGAAGATAATTAATTGATCACACAACACTCATATTTATAGAGGAGTCTTAATAGTTTTTCAAACTGTCCAATACTAACAGGTCGATGGCACCGATGGGTCGGTGTTTATATTTATTACCGTTCAACCACCTGACCGTTGCGCATTAAATGCACTCAGAGACATACCCACAATGACAGTTCTATGTTCCTGAATCTTTGTCAATCTGGCCGACCGGTCTTTTGACTACGATGGGTCGATCTTGTCTCCACCGAGGGGTCGGTGAGAACTGCTGGTCGAGCTGACTATGAACTTAATTCATATTTTCAAGTTCACTTCCAGTCCATTGTCCCGCTTCCTTTCTTAGGCTTCTTATGGTTTTGCCGTTTGCTCAACTAAGCCTAGAGATAGTTCTCCTAAGGTGTGGGTACCATCGAAAGTCATCTATGGTCAAATTCTTGTTGTGATTGCCATACATGATGAGCTTCCATCGGTGGAGCATGATCTTCACTCTTGATCACTTTGAATCTTCAAGCTTCTTAGCAAGTACTTCTTTCTGAGTCATGGAATTGACAAACATAGGGACTCGGCAAGCCAGGGCACTAACAGTGTGAATTGTTGTTGCAACATGTTTGGATTGAGAGTGTTTACTCTATGCGTGTCCAAACGTGTTAAAAGTCACAACGAGCGTAGCAATCGTCGTTACGAGGCATTGGAGTTCACACCCTGTCATCATGGCACGCGATCGAGAGGGTGAGCATGTGTGAGAGCCATTGTAGAGCCGCGTCCAAAGAAGGACTACAGGTTCGTGTGAATGGTTCAGTGGGTGCACTTGTGTGAGTATGCATGTTGGTATGGTGTGCACTTGTTGTGAGTATGACTTGTGACGTGTTATTCATTTGCACGATGTATAAAGTAATGCTCGTATAGGCACTTGTTGTGTTCCTAATTGTGGTGGATTGTCCAGGTGTATGATACGCAGGCACGATGTCATGAGCACGAGGTGCCTATGTTGTACTGTATATTGTCTGCATCTGTATGTGTGGTGAACTATGTGATACCCTATCCCCTTCAGGAGGTAGGTGATGCTCGTAGTGTGAGGGATACGAGTTGAAGTGGAGAGATGTGGGTGATGAGAGACATGTTCTAGGTCGTAAGATTACAATGGTCACGTGACTGTGAGATATATAGTGTTAACACAAGATGTGTTTGGATGGAGTGGGTCGTACCGTCTGATGATGTATTTCTATACAGAGGTTATGACCTATGTGCAGAGACGCACTTACGATGGCCACGCAGGAGTAGTGTGAGGAGCTGCATTGAGCTACCACGTGTGGTGTGTGATTGTCAATGATGTTGCTTACCAGATTATTGATAATATGAAAATTGTAGAGTAATGGTAGAATTCCAATAATGTGAACGTGAGAGGGAGGTGTGGAATGTACATATGGTGTAGGGCCACGAGTAAGTGAATCCACTTGATATGTGTGATGGACACTAGACAGAGAAATCAAAGATGACGATGCTTGCGATGGTCGACCATTCCTTAGAAGGGACTATATATTAGTGTCGATTATGTCCAAGTGTCAAAAGTGGTGAATCCGAATAATTTCATGGGAAGTGATCGAAAATTTCTCGTGTTTTGTGGCAAGTATTGATGTATTGATTGGACCGTATGGCCCGAATTGAGGAGTGACTGAGGGCTCCTTTGGCCACGGTCGACCATGAACTTTGAGGATGGTCATAATCGCTGGAATGTGTTAGTGGTGGACGACTTCTGTGGATGGGCGAGTTTAGACTGCCTCCTAAGTCATAGTTTGTCGTGAATTTTGAAGACGAAATTTTTTTTAAGGAGGGTGAGTTGTAATGGCCCGACCCGTCAAATTATTGAGTATTCTTGTAGAAAATGCAAGGAAGAGACACCTGGCACTAGTTTGGCCAAATTGATTTTAAAACTAGGTGACTTGAGACTTATGGGACCCATTTGAGATATCAAATAAACTCTAAATTCAATGAAACTTGTTCTACTAGATAGAGAACTTGAAGAGCTTTCCAAAAAGTAAAAAAACTGAGTTCGAGAGCCAAAGTTATAGTCATTTTAGCGAAATGGTGCAAAATTGCCTAATTTACATAATGTCGGTGCGACCGACCACTGACAGATACCAACATACGTGCGGAAAAGACTATATAAGTCCATTTTATCTTAAAATCAACTAATTTTTTTCTCAACCGAACCCCTTTTCTCCAACCTACATTCTCTCTATTTTTCTCCTATTTTCCTTATTCTCCTCCCATGCTTGTTTATATTTCTATTTCAGTATCAATTACGTGAGGCTTAGCCCTTTACAAGTAGGAAAGTGAGCTCTTCAGGACAATTTTAGGTGGTATTGGAGACTAAGGGCCACATTTGATGCCGATTTTATGGTCCTTTGGGAATATCATAGCCACATTCATGGGTGTTTTCCGTGACGGTCAATGCACTCATCTGAAGAAATAAAATAAGAGTTCGTTCAGGTTCAAATCCGACGACTCCTCCATTATTGCTTATCCAATGAGTATGTGAGTATCGATAAGATTAGAAAGTCTACACAAACGACACATCTTGACACCATCGCAAAAAAAAATTCACAGCCAAACACAGAATCGGAATAAAAAGAAAAAAAAGTCATAGCCACATACCAGAAACATTGACAAATGTAACAAGAATTATATTGGATCAATCATTTACAGGACGACGACACCAACCAACAAAACTAGAGTCGATTTAAAGCAGGATGACACACCATTTCACTTTACTGTTTATTAACAAATTCTCTCTTCTCAAACACTCGCCTCTACGCATTACAGACATAGGCGAAACAAAGCGGAAGAGGTTGCTGGAATTCAAAATACCCCTAAAGCCAACACAGAACACCAGAAAATCCTAATATTCGGATAGAAGAAGGAAGAGAGGACTCAGCCAGAGATCTGAATGGACTTGATGTCCTTCTTCTCCTCCTCTTTGGGCACAATCACGGCAGGACGCCATTCTCCATCGCAGCCTTCACCTGCTCCACTTTAGCGTTTTCAGGCAATCTGAAGCGTCGAAGGAACTTATCGCTGTTTCTCTCTATCCTGTGCCACATGTCCGTTTTCTCCTCCTTCTCACAACTCCTTTCTCCACTGATCTGGAGCACGCTTCCGTCCTTCACCTCCTCCTTCTTCAACCCCGGAAGGTCCGCCTTGAACACGTGGGACGAAGGGGTCTCTTTCCAGTCGATTTGGGCGTTGGCGAAGGCAGAGGTATCCGACGCCCACGAGCTCGGGCGATTGTCGGACAGAGCGAAAGTTGGAGAATGGGAATCCCTCAAACCGGTCCCAGACGTCCAGCGAAAAGGAATCAAACACGTTGGTTGGCCTGCCAAAGAAGCTTGGGATGATCGACATTTTCACTTGACAACTGAGTATTACAAAGGGAAATTGATGGAAAGACAGAGCTACAAGGGAGCCTTTTCTTTTAATTCGACTCTCAATTGCTAAACGCAGAAGCTGGCGATCGTCAGGATTTTATAGTAGGGGAGGGGAACTGGACGGGAAGGGGAAAGAACATGGGGTAGGTTCTGGAGAGTTCTACTGCCGAAAAGTCCATGCTCTTCTAGAAGTATTCATGATACTGATCAATTTATGGCGAATTCTTATATGCCCCTGACTCTCAAGATAATTGCCACAGAACGTCTTCTTTTTGGACCGTGGATATGATCCACTGTATTACCGGGTCATGATCATGATGAAGGATTCGGATCCACTGATCCGGGTTAATAAAATAAGACGAGCCGACTATTAAATTGACTCAGATTAGCTCAATCATGAACAATAGGTATCCTGTTATTTGCACCTTTTGGGTAAAAAATTGCAGTTTTTTTTTTTTTCACTCATGGTTAATCAGATGGCATTTAAAAAGCGGCGTCATCTTAAAAATGAAAACGCGACATGTAATTAAAAAAAAAAAGTAGCGAGTAAGATTCAATTGATGGTCAAAAATATTTGTGCTCCTAAGTTAGGAGGAGCCTTATGTCGGTCAAGAGGGAGGCTATAGAACAGGAGTTTATTATATGAAAATAGATGAATTTGAAAGGTATTTTGACAATTATACTTCTCATGAAATATAAGATTTATTGACTTTATAAAGTCATCATTTTTAAAAATTCAATGATTAGCAATGATCAAAATATGATTAGTTTTGAATATATTTTTATTCTAATAATAAGACCAATTTGAAATGAGTTCAATTTGAGAGAGAAGTAAAGAGTGTCAATTTGGATCTGGATAGGCTCCACATGACTACGTGAGTTGGGTTGATGCCTAGTGGCAAAACTTCCATGTCGTTAGAAAATGAAATTTATTTTATTATGTGATAGTTGAACAATTGATTACAAGGCCATCAGACTATCTAAAATAAGATATGCCAAATTCTCCTTTGTTTTAAATTTTAAGAATAAAACAAAAAATAGATGTCTATTTTTATTTATGAAGTTCAATAAAAAAGTGAGTGTGCATCAAATTATCATCAATTTAGGTTGAATTTACTTTAAAAAGAAAAAAAATATATATTTTAAATATTTTAGAACGTCAAATGGGTCCCAAATGTGGCGCTAAAGCCTCGCGCACAAAATATGAGTCTTTCACATATTTCACTTGGTTTATAACAAGAAATGATCACAAAATGCCATGCACTTTGATATTACTATCTAATCTCCTATATTTGTCCATTATAAAAACAAGCACTTACATGCTTGCGAGTTTTATAGGGATATTTTGAAGCAGGGGTTCAAAAATCGGTTCGGCCGATATGCGATACGGACGATATTTCGACCGATAATTTTATCTCTCATACCGATATCGGCATTTTCTTCTCTCCTCCGATATCGGAACCGTGAAAAAAACCGCAAAAAATCATGATGAAAAGTGATGAACCGTGACAAAACCGTAAAAAACCGTAAAAAACAGCAAAAAACCGTAAAAAACCGTGAACACCACTGAGAACCATAAACCCTGAACCGCAGAAAACCGTGAAAAATCGCGAAAACCGCAAAAAAACCGTGAACATCCTTGAGAACCGTAAACCGTGGAAAACCGCGAAAAACCTCAAAAAACCGTGTAAAAACCGCGAAAAACCGTATCGGTGTTTAAAAAAAAAAAATTTAAATACCAATATTTATGAATATCGGCCGATATTGTGACCGATATTTCGGACCGAATATCGGCCGATATTACTCGGTTTAAAAAAACCAATATATATCGGCCGATACGATATGTATCGGCCGATATTTGGACCTTAGTTTTGAAGGTCCAATGTTTCATAAATTGTTGAAATTGAAAAAAAAAAAAACCTTTTTATTTTAATATAGCATATGCTAAATTTTAATATAACATTTAAAAAATTGGAGTAGATGTGGACCCCGTTTAAATGTAAGAAATGAAAGTTGAATTTTACTATGACTAAATTTTCAAAATTTAGCCACTCATGTAATTTTTCAGTAGGACCCCTCTCATCATTTCATGAGTAAATAAGACCTATAATGATACCATACTTCCATCCTAGAGATGCTAAATCGAGATGCACTTAGCAAATGCTAATACTGAATATGAATAAAAAGGATTTTTTTCAAAATAAGATTTGATACATATTTCAAAATATTTTTTTATTTAAAAAAGCACCATTGATTCTTCACGTTTCTGAATATCAATCCCTTGTTATGATTGAAAGACCAATTATGGAGCCATGTGAACCCCACCTTTCAAAAGTAAGGAGAGTCATATATTTCAAATGCGTAAGGGATTCTTGTACGAGTATGGAAGGGTGTAAGTTCCTCAAGAATAATATATATATATATATATATATATATATATATATATATATATATATATATATATATATATATAGATATTGTTTTAGGTTTCTTAAGAAATTTATCCCTTGCAACTAGGCAACATTTGAATGGAGGGTAAATTTTGAAAGGGTTACCATTAGGTGAAAGTCCCATTATCTACAGTGCTAGAACAATATGATTGACTTTAGAGGGGGGAATGAATAGGTCAATCTCATTTTTAATGGTGTTTACAAATTTTTTTATTGTTTTAAGTGCAGCGGACCAATTATCAAAAGATTTGTTTAGTGTGATGTTTTCATTAAATTATCACACTAAGATTATGATCCTTTATATATTGTTTGATTATCGATGCTTGTGCACAATGTATAAAATATGATAATCAATATGCAAAGTGATTTGTGTTGAGAAGAGTACTTAAATCGCAAATACAAACACACAAAAATCAAACACCATAAGACTAATTTAAAGTGGTTCGATTAATCAACATACATCCACTATTAGGACTAGCTCAACCTTGAACTATCCCTAAATCCACTAAGTGGGGACTTACATCCTCATAATTAGAGTAGGAATTCCACATCACTCAATCGGTTGAGAATTTCATCCACCATTGTCGAATATGAATTCCACCTATCCAATTGACTGGGAATTCCACACACCAATGTGCCGGAGACACATTTCCAGATTTTTTATAATAGGTTCCGGAACCAAGCTTCTTTAATCCACTTTTGGAATAACGGTTTTAAAACAAAATTAAAGCCAAGAAGCACATGCCTTTGAAGCTCTTTCTCCTGATGTGTGCTTCATGAAGATCTCACTCAATGTGTGCCGACACTCCGTCTCGTAGCCGTCGTATAGCAATCACAATCCAGGGTGACAAGGAAACTAGTTTCACTAAAGGTTTCCTCGTTTACGTTCTTCTCTTTCCCCTTTCTTTCTCACTGTCAAGCTCAATCAATAGATTGGTTGTTTATGAGTTTTACGTCATTATCTCCTCTCTCTCTCACAACTCAATCCATCTGATTGGTTGCATTTGATTCCCCAAGTGTAAGCACTAGAGAGAGAGAGTGATCATTCTGTTGGCCCTTGTTTAAGCTCACTGATAAAGATGAGGGTCCAACTGATTTTGCCGAAGGATATCAACTGGTTGTATAAAGATTGGTTTATATAGAGAAGGCAACCAGTTGCAGTAACGGTAATGTATCGACAGGCCAGGCGCACCGAGGGTTTGGTGAATAGAAATGTTACCATTCAACTATCCGACCGTTGCGCAATAATGCACTTTCAACAGGTAATATTCTTTTTCGGTCGATATGTCGATGTCGCCGATGGGTCGACAGTAATAGCACCGATTGGTCGGTCCATGCGAGAGACTAGATCTGGAGCAACACCATGCTGACAGAGTTTCATATTCCAAAACTTGTCATACCCAGAACGACCTATCGCCCTTTACCGAGGGGTCGGTCCTGGTTATTTTCGATCGGTCTTGAACTACTGATATGTCTGTTTTCTCGAGAGCCCACCTGAATTTTAAGTTCTAAAACTCATAAATCTTGATCGAGGAGTCGTTGAGCACGAGGGGTCGTTTTAGCCTTTCACCGAGGGGTCGTTTTAGCCTTTCACCGAGGGGTCGATGCATACGAGACTCTCGATCAAAGGTTTACCCAGAATGAAAGTTCTTTGATCCAAAACCTATGTCAATCTGGTCGACCAGTCTTTGACCACGATGGGTTCAATCCTGTCTCCACCGAGGGGTCGGTGAGAACGACTGGTCGAGCTGACAGTGAAACCAAATAAATATTTCCAAGTTGGATTCCAATTCACTGTCAAACTTCCTCTTTAGGATTTTTATGATTTAACCATTTGTTCCACTAAGCCTAGGGATAGTCTTCTATAAGGTGTAGGTACCATCTAAAGTCATCTATGGCCATACTACATGTTTTATGATTGACATAACGATGAGCTTCAATCCGGTGGAGTATGATCTTTACTCTTAATCACTTTGAGTCTTCAAGTTTCTTGCAAGTGCTTCTTTCGGAATAACAGAATTGACAAACATAAAGACTTGACCAAGTCGAGGCACTAACAATCACCCCCATTGTCAATTTCATGGCAAAAGCCTAGAAGCTAACCCAAATAGAATCACAACCTTATTATATCTCATTTGAATACAAAATATTACATTGTTTACATGTACATATTCAAATGGAAAACAGGACTATGATCTTCGCAAATTCTTGTTCAGCTTACTTCATTTTATGTTTACCTGTTCAAGCAAATAAGCAATCAACACTAGAAAATCATTAGAGGGGTTAGTCCCAAAACATAAATATGCATTCATGGACTAAACAAGGTTTGTATTCAAGCTTCCCCATACTCCCTTGATTTCCTAGTGACCAACACTACCTATAGATTATTCAAGCTATCAGTGTTGAGAAGATTTCTCCCCCATCTTCTTGAGTTTGATCTCTCAAACTCCAAGTATAGACATTCTCCCTATGTCCTTGGCTTTAATGTCTTTTAACTTCCATTAATTTCTCTCCCCATTTTGTCATTCAATTGACAAAGATTAGTAGGCCGAAATCGATTTTTAAGAACTCCCCCATGCTTCTTGCATTCAGTACTTAACTAAGTTCTGCTCTAACTTATGGTTCTCCCCTATGGTTTAATGCACACTTTTCGTGTATTAAGGTTTGTTTGCCTCTACACAAACTAAGTTCCAGTCTAACTGATTTCTTCCATGAGTTAAGCTAATGTCCTAGCTTCCCTAGAGTCTTCTCTCCCATTCTCCAAGCTATCTTTTGTAGCTTCTTTGACTCATCTCCTCTATAAGCTTAACTGCATCTAAGTTCATTTTTCATCTAACTTCCTTTCAAGCTTGTATCAGCCTTCCTCCCTACACTGTCATGACCAGTGACAAATGTTAATCAACACATATTTTGTGCTCCTCCAAACTCCAAAGATGTGTGCAATATCTTAGCCCGATCCCTATCTCCCTAACAACCTGCATGTTAATTTATTTAACAAAATCCATGTCAACAATAGACATAAGATAGAAGGCATTCCATCAAATTAGTACATACACAAAATCAGACCATATTATTTCATTGATAACCAGATTAGTACATATGGTTTGGGAGAGAGGCAGATGGATGCTTAGACAAAACATTAACATAGTTTTTCCAAAATATAAACGTAAGTCACTATCCTAATTAGAACCATCAGGATGAGGAGATGCTGGAGGAGAGGGGTCGATACGTCGGGAAAGGTTGACGATTGATTTTCGTAATGCAGAGATTTCTTCATGGGTACTCTGAGTGAATTTTTCCACGAAGTCATCTAGCCCATCAGATGTGTCTCAATTTGAGAGACTCAATCTTCGATTTTGCAGATAAATCGAATCAGGGTTTGTGACTCAGGGGTGTCTGTATTTTCGACATTCACTCCTTCTTTATCAGAGCTATCCAGCAAGGAGATTACTTCTGCTTCGATTTTCAGATTTTGTCCAGATTGAGAGCTGAGAGAATACTGATGGCTGGATGCGGTCCTAGGGGCAGGATTTTTATGTGAGGAGTACTCTTAGGAGCAGAGCTCGATTCTAGAGTATCCTGCACGAATCTGGGTGATCGCTTGAGGAAATGAGAACTCCGGTGGTCGAAGACTGAGATTTAGTTGTCTCCTTTTTCGACATGGTTGTTTGGGAAGAGTTGACCGAGGCTTATCCGAATAGTAAATTCACAAACACGGTGACACTCTTTCTTCTTAATGTGAAAGAAGAAAAAATCTATGTTTTTCTAGTGAGATTTCGCTCTAGGAAGTCCTATTGACTAATCTAGGTCACGGAAGAGAAGAGGAAATCACTGGAGCTTAACGGAAGAAGGATCTTACGAACTTTACACATGTCATGCCACTCAAAGTAGTGGTCCATGTGTGACAACCAATCTATAAGAACCTTAGGATCTACTTGTGCGTCATAGCTGGGGACTTCTACGTGGGCATTCTTCAAGGCACGTTCATCGTCCTCGATAGGTTCCCATGGCCTATGTGGCTGTTGGAATCTACCGCGACCAATTCCGCGGCCTCGATGATTTCTATTCCTAACACTTCTATCATGGTCAGTATCCGATTCACTGTCATCGGTCCTAGGGGTTTCTAAACTACAACTCTTGTTGTAAAGGTGACAACATCAGTTTTAATATCCTCTAGGGTCTTCTGCATTTCGTTCAATTGGGCAGTCAACTAGTTGAGCTAAACTGAGGGTTGTTCTCTGATATATTTTTAGATGGCTCAGAGTTTAGTTGATAACTAACCCCGCTTCTAGTGGTCATACACTGAAACACACTAAATTATTTGACTTAACTCTAAATGCAATGAATGAGAGAAACAAGATGATGCAATTTTTTTTATTAAGTAAATAATTAATTAATTTCTTTTTTAAATGCAACCTAAGATCTGGAAAGTTAGGAAACTCTCTTAACCTAGGCTACTGATACCAAATTTGATGTAGGACAACTGATAGGGTAACTCTAAATGCCTAATTTAGTTCCCTAAAAATTAAAAGCGATGAAAATAATGCACCCTAAGACTAATATAGGCTGAAATTAAACGTCAATTAATAAATGCAACTGAAAAAGAAGAAGGAAATGTACCCTCACGCCAAGCTTCACGTCAAAAGGGCCTCACGCTAAAGAAATCGCTCCACACAACGTTTGGAAAAACTCCAAAATTTATTCATTCAATTCATTCCATCGTATAATGCCTCAAGGAAGGCTACATTATATAGAATTTCATCTTACTAAATAAGAAAAACATAAACTTCCTAAACTACCCTTATCCTAAATAAACTAAGCACCTACTAAAACAAATAACAACTTGTGCAATTAACAACTTGCGCATGGGCATTGGGATGCGCCGCATCAATCTCATGTCTCAATCAATAAGCCCACCTTTTGTGCTGATGAAGGCTCTGTTTCAAGGAGGCCTACCAGATCTGGGGGTCAAGAAAACCAAGATTTGCCCCAGTTTGCAACAAGTCCACAAACTCCAAGCAAACAATTTCAAAAGAAATCTTGGGCTAGCGTTGTGAAATCCACTTGGGATGAATCTCTTGCCTTAGATTTTGTCCCATTCGATCAGAAAGACCAATGCTCAGTGGTGTTCACCAAAGACGAAGAAGAAACTGCAAATGAAGATTGGGAAGACTGCCTAGTAGGATATTTTGTTGGAAGAGACCCTACCATATGGCTGTAAAAGATCAACTACAAAAATCCTGGAAAGGTTGTTCCAAAGTTGGATTCCATTCATTAGAAAATGGTTTTTCCTCTTCAAATCTGCAGATGCAAAGGACTGCCAGGAAGTATTGGAAGGGGGACCATATTTCATCTTAGGCAGACCATTAATTCTGAAAAATGGCAACCTAAAATGTCTTTACAGAAAGAGGAATTGGCAACAACCTCAATTTGGATCAAATTTCCAAATCTCAACTTCAACTATAGATCTAAGAAAAATCTAAGTAAACTGGCCAGTAGAATTGGAAAGCCCCTCTTCATGGACCAAAAAACAACAAAGGGAGAAAATTTGGCTTATGCAAAGGTCTGTATTGAAATCAGCTCAAAGTCTAGTCTACCTTCAGAAATTCAAATCACTGGTGACGATTTCAGCTACAACCAAAAAGTTGAACTAACTTGGAAACCAATTGTATGTAAAAATTGTGAAAACTTTCAGTCACGATGACAATACATGCCCTTACAAAAAGATTCCTCAAGCTTCAAAACCAAATATTGGTGAAAACAACTTTCAGCAACAGACAACAGCAAAAGAAGACATGGTGGAAAATTGGACAGAGGTCAAAGCAACTAAAGGAAAAGGCTGGAAATTTAAATCTCCTAAGTTGATTGAAAATCACATCTCTTTTGGATCCTTTGCTGCCCTATCATATTTGAATGAGAATTCAGAAGTATCACCTAATCAAAAGGAAGCAATCACAAACCTCATCAGACAAAAGATCGGGATAAACTACTAGCAAATCAAATATAGACTCGAAGAAGGCCTCACTGCCTGAATATACCAGCATTCTTTCCTTGGAAATGAAATTTCAGGTGCAAGCTCAAATGGAGTAGGAACTCTACTTCCAACATCTTCAAATGAATTGTATATGTGGAATGTTCACGGCCTGAATAGAACCGAGATGCAACGAGAAATCAAAGATAAGATTCCCTCTTCTACACTCTCTCTTGTTTGTTTAATATAATGTAGAGTTAGACCTTTGAAAATTGAAAAGGTTTCAAAAAATACCTTTTCCACCATCATGGAGCTATATCACCATATAGACCATTGTGATAAAGTCCATAGTTGGATAGCTTGGAATAGAGATATCAGTTTCACTACTCTGAAATCCACTGATCAGCTAATACATTGCAAAATATGTTCAAAAACCAGCAACAAACACTTTATGTTTTCAGTGATATCTGGAGCAAACTTACCCAGTTAAAGAAATCATTAGTCTCTCTCAGCTAATCACAGATCCTTGGATACTAGTTGGACATTTCAATTGCATTAGATCTCTATCAGAAAAGAAATGAGGTTTTAGCCCCAGAATGTACTCAATGGAAGACTTTAATCACTGCATTTTTCAAGCAGGATTGCTTGACATCCCTCTTGCTGACCCTATTTTCTCATGGTCAAATTCAAGTTATGGAGACAGCAGAATAAAATGAAGACTTGATAGGACTCTCTGGAACTTAGCTGTTGTAAATGACGTACAAACTGAAGGTAGAATTCAAGCCCCCATGCTCTCAGATCTTCTTCCATTATTTTGAAAATGTTGGATGGGAAAAGAGGCCCTGTTCCATTTAAGTTCTTAACTTTTGTGAAAAGAACCTGGCTTCTTTGAAACAGTAGCAAGGGCTTGGAATGTAAGGGTGAAAGGAACTCTCATTTCAAAGTTAATCACAAGCTCAAAGCTGTGAAGAAAGCACTCATTGCATGGAATAGTGGGAAATAACACATATCAGTGAGAGAGTACAAGGAGCTAGAGAAAAGCTAGAGGAACTTATGATCTATTCTCAGTCTCAAACACTCCATAACATATGGAAATCTTGGAAAACAAAATCCCACCTGAAGGCAGTCCTTCAAACTGAGGAAAGCATGACAAAGCAAAAAGGGTGACTCCTACATTTAAATCTCAGTGACACAAACAACAACTTCCTCTACTCTTCACAGAAATTGACTTCACATGGTGATTTACCTGATAAAATAGAGGTGGGCATTTTATTGATGAGGTAGGCTGCAGTGAGGATACACTCGCCCCAAAAATGTAAGGGTAGATGGGATTGAAAGCGAAGGGCACGAGCAACCTCAAGAAGATGACAATGCTTGCGCTCGACAATGTCATTTTGTTAGGGAGTTGCGACACAACTCTGTTGATAGATGACACCGTGGGTGGAAAAGAAATTTTGCATATCAGTGGAAGGAAACTCAGTACCGTTATCCGAACGAACTTGTTGGATAAGGGGAAACAGTTCACCACCAGTACCCGAATGAAGAGAGGCAATGAAAGAATGAAATTGAGCCTTGATCATGGCAAAAAAAGGCTTTTAAAATAGATGGAGTTTCAGGCTTGACATGCATGAGAAAAAGCCATGTGCATCAACTAAAATCATCGACAATAGTAAAAAAATATCGAGAGCCATTGGAAGAAGGGTGAGAAAAGGATCCCCATATATCACAGTGAATTAAAGCAAATGGTTTATGAGTGGTGATAGAAATAGAATGAAATAGTAACCTTGATTGCTTCGCTTGGAGACAAATCTCACAAGGGGGATGTTTAGAACAAGAAATAAAAGAAACATCATTAGCTAAGGTATGGAGAGTACAATGATTTAAGTGGCCTAATCTCCAATGCCAAAGATCAAGCGAAGGGGATGACTACCATTGCTGAAGTCGCATTGAAGTAGTAGAGCCCCTCATAAACGGTTCCCTGTACAATCATCTTCCTTTTTGACGGGTCCTGAAAAATACAAGAGGAAGAAGAAAAAGTCATTGAACAAGTATTGGATGTTGTAAGTTGGCTCACAGATAAAATGTTAAACTGGAAGGATGGAATGAAGAAAACATTTTTAAGCACAATAGAGGGTGAAAGGTTTACAGTTCCAATGTGTGTGACCAATGCATTGGAGCCATCTGGAAGCTGAATTGAAGGTGATGGAGAACATGGTTTATATGAAGAAAATAAAGATAATGTGGAGCACATGTTATTACTAGCACCAATATCAATAATCTAAACAGAAGAAGATGAAAAGCTAAGGGCAATACCTGCAAGTCCAGTCTGAGGACAAAGAATACCTGAGAGAGGGTGGCCATAGAGGAGAGGCCAACGAGAATAATAATAAGAAAATGTTTGAGATAGGCGGGAAGAGAGGCCCCAACTGAAAGAAAGGCCGATAAATTGTGGTCCCAATAAATCTCTGTTCGTATGAACTGCACCAATGGGAGTGGCCGCCTTGTCTCTCGGTCAATCGGAAATCAGATATGGGGGTTGCTGCACCAAAGGAAGCCGGGGCGGTATAGTGATGCCTGAGACTGATATGACGACCAGCAATTCTGGTCTGGTGCGACGGCAGAAGGCCTGGAGAGGAGCGGCTCTTTGGTGCTTCGTGGAAGGAAATATGTGGGTCAGGGCACACAAGGGTGCAAAGAAGCTTGTCCGTTGGTTGTGGCTGTCCAACAGGAAAAAGAAAAAATTAAACTGCAGCAAGGAGGGCAACGGCTGGCACCTTGTCAGATCTGAGATCGGAATCCCTGGAAAACAGGAGAGTCGTGTATGATGCAGAAACAGAACAAATGCTGCAAACTGAATGCTGATTGTCGGGCCGAGCAGAGTGGAGAGCAGCAACACAGTTAGGATCGTCCAGCAATCGGTCAGGCGACGGAAACGGCTGTCCTGCAAGCAAGATGAAAGACGAATGAAAGAGAGAACTAGAGCTAAATCTGGATCTCTCCTGTCTGGGTGAGCAGGGATATTATCCAATCGCAGCAGGCAATGGAGGTCCAGCGTCAACAGCTCAAGATCGGAGATAGGGCAACGATTTTGAACAGGCACAGCCTGGAACAGATCTAAAAACAAATCTGAAACAGCAGTTGCAGAACAAGCAGAGCAGCGGTCGGCAACAAACAACAGTGTCATTGGTCCGAGAGAGAGAAAAAAATTGCTTGAAATCCGGCAGCATGCAGAAGTAGAAGGTCTGCAGATTGGCAGATCTGAGTCAATGAGGCAGTGGCAAACAATCGTGGTGCGTCGGTGGAGGAAGAATGAGATCAGATCTGCACTGGTGGGGAGTGGCAGCCTGCATTCTATTGTCTTGGGCTCCCAATCTTGTGGGGGCAGAAAAGTCGAACCGATGGAAGAAAGAGGCAGCATCGAACTGTCCGACGTGCCTGAAGGAAATCAGGGCAGGTGGGGAAACCAACTGTAGGAAATGCCTGAAAAAAAGTACGACGATGGCCCTGAAGAAAGATGAAATGAATCGGAAATGGAACCTTGGCTATGATGCCATGTGAAATTAACACGCAAGATGTGCAGTGTCTTCCTCAATCGATGGAAGAGCTGTGATAATATTGTATTTATAAAGAAAAAATACAAAGGCAATCTAAATACAATCAATGAATAAATAATTAGGTTATGAAAAGGAAGGCTATACAATTAACATCCGGTAATTGGCAATCTATCCGGAGTAAATCAGGGTCAATCTACCATAGATGCTAACAGAAATGCAGGCAGAATTACAACCAATTCACCTACATCATAAAGCATAGAGATGGTGTGTGTCAAGAATCCCAGGAGAAGATAAAAGAGGTCTTTGTTTCTTATTACAAAGAATTTTAGCCCCTCCCTCTCAACAACCTGCAGAAGATAGAAGCCATATTTCCTTCCCTAAGTCAATGGACAATGCCATTTTCTCTGACCTTTGTAATCCTGCGACAAAACAAGAGATTGAGCAAGCAATTATGCAAGTAAATTCCCATAAAACCCCAGGCCCTGATCGTTTCAATGCCATGTTCCATAAAATTTGCTGGCTGTTATTGGTTGTGATATGGTGTAGGCAATCAAGGATTTTTTTTTTGAAAAATCCAAGGTTCTTCAAGAAATCAAATCCACTTTCATCACCCTCATCTCTAAACGTGTTGGAGCAGATCAGCCAGATCAATTCAGGCCCATCTCCATCTATCAGACTGTGAAGATCTGATAGAAAAAATTCAGACAAAACTAGCAGGATGGAAAGCAAAAAAGTTGTCCTTTGCAGCAAGGTTAGAACTGATCAATTCCACCCTTCTTTCTTATCATATATACTGGTCTGATGCCTTTCTCTTGCCCAAAGGCTGTATTGATGTTGAAAAAATCATTCGTAGTTTCCTATGGAATCATCAAGGTGTAGCTCACAAAATGCTACTATATCTTGGAAGATAATATGTAAACCCAAAACTTAAGGTGCATTAGGCATCACTCCTTTCCAAGTATCAAACTCACCTGCAATCATGAATTAGGTTTGGGCAATTGCCAATGCTTCTAATAATCAATGGACTGAATTGGTGGAAGGAAGATAAATAAAAAATAAAAATTTCTGGACAATGAAATGTACAGACAAACCATCCTGGGTCTCAAATCAATTTTTAGCATGAGAGGTAAAGCCAGACCTTTCATATGGCACATCATTGGAGATGGCAAAAACACAAATTTCTGGAGGTTTGACTTCAGTTTGAAAACGTTAATGACAAATTTGGAAGAAGACAAATTTATGATTTGGGCCTCAATGAAGATATTGCAGTTTAACGTTTTATTGCAAATGATTCTTGGGTTTTACCAAGGCCTATTTGAGAAGAAAACATGGAGATAAGAGTTGGAATTTAAAGTCTAACCCTTCCCATCATTCCCACTGGAGATCTGATTGTATGGACTGCTGAGAAAAATGGCAAATTCTCTAACAAATTAGCAAAACAAATTATCTGTGTATAAAGAAACACAATTTCTTTGGCTTATCTAGTCTAGTTCACTGGGAATATTCCCAAGTTTTTCATCGTCGCTTGGATGATCTTCAATAATAGGTTCAAGACCAAATGTTATATAGCTGGAAAAGAAATAAACTGCAATAAAACTTGTGTTCTCTGTAAGCTGCATAATGAAGATTGAATGTGATTATACTAACTTGGAGAACCTTGCTTCAGAAAATGAGCATAACCTATCAGGCTGGAAACGAAGGAAATGTAGAATCTAAAAATTAGAAATCTGGTGAACAACGTGAATAATGACAGAGTTTCAAGAACAATTGCCCTCCTTTGCTTTCCAACTATGGCTTGGTTCATATGGTTAGAAAGGAATAATCGTATCTTCGATGATATCTCTCTACTCCAAAGGAAGTGACATTGAAACATTACAGCTACCATTCATAACAGAATCATTTTTCTATTCTCACTTGAGCTTTTTAAAGATGTTCCAGATCAAATAGCAGCAAACTGGAACCTGCCTGGAAATAGCAGAAATCATCATTCTTGTTAGTGTCCCGACTTTGCCGAGTCTCTCAGTTTGTCAATTCCATGACTCGGGAAGAAGCAGTTGTTAGAAGCTTGAAGACTCAAGTGATCGAAGAATGAAGATCAACTCCACCAGGTTCAAAGCTCATCGTTATGACAATCACAAAATAGGTATTATGGCCATACATGACTTTAGGTGGAACCTACACTTTAGGAGGACATTGCCTAGGCTTATTTAAATAAATGATCAAATCATTAAAAGCTTAGAGAGGAAGCTTGACAGTGAATTGGAAGCGAACTCGAAAATATGAATTAAGTTCACTGTCAGCTCGACTAGTCGTTCTCACCGATCCCTCGGTGGAGACAAGATCGACCCATCGTGGTCAAAAACTAGTCGGCCAGATTGACAATGGTTCTAGAACATTGAACTGTTATTCTAGGTATGCCTCTGATCGATGAGTCTCGTATGCACCGACTCCTCAGTGCTGAACTTAACGACCCCTCATGGTTAATTACTCGTCGATGATAACTTATGAGTTCTGGAACCTATAACTCATGTGGACTTTCGAGAAAAAAGACATCTCTGTAATTCAAGACCGATCGAGAGTACCAGGACCGATCCCTTGGTAAAAGGCGAAAGGTCGTTCTAGGCAAGACAAGTTTCGGGACATGAAACTCTATTTGCATGGTGTTACCCCAGATCGAGATCTTCGTGTGGACCGACCTCTCGGTGCCATGAGTGTCGACCCATCGGCGACACAGACATGTCGGCCGGGTATAAATTATGCCGTTGGGAGTGCATTTGATGTGCAACAGTCGGGTGGTTGAACGGTAATATTCTTAGTCACCGACCCCTCGGTGCGCCCGACCTGTCGGTACATGACAATTTCTTAAACAGGTTGTCTTCTTTATAAATACCAATCCTTGTGCAACCATTTCACATCCTTTGGCAAATCCGTTGGACCTTTATCATTATCAGTGAGCTTAAACAAGGGACAACAAAAGGATCACTCTCTCTTTTGTACTTACGTTTGGAAAATCTACTACAACCAATCATAGTGATTGAGGTTGTGAAAAGATAGAGAGGGGAAAGGATATACAACTACGATAGATATTGGTAGAACCAATTTCCTAGTCACCCTGAGATTATGATTGCTCAACGACGGCTACGAGGCAGAACGTCGGGATTGACTCGAACACACATTGGGTGGATCTTTGAGAAACACATATCTTCGAGAAAGAGTTACAAAACAAGTGTTTCTTGATTTTAATTTTGTTGTTAAAATCTTTGTCCTGTAAAAGTGGGTTAAGGAGGCTTGGCTTCGGAACCACTATAAAAAATGTAGAGCGTCGTATCTGACACATGTGGTTGAGTGGAATTCCCAGCCAATTCAAATAGGTGGAATTCCTATTTTACAAGTGGTGGATGAAATTCTCAGCCTATTGAGTTAAGTAGAATTCATACTCTAATTGTGAGAGTGTAAGTTCCCACTTAGTAAATTTGGGGATAGCTCAAGGTTGAGCTAGTCCTAATAGTGGATGTAGGTTCACATTTAGAGTAAGAATTTCACCTCACTTATTTGGCTAGGAATTTCACCCACCACATGTAAAATAAGAATTCCACCTATTTATTAAGCTGGGAATTCCACCCACCACATGTAGAATAGGAATTCCACCTATGCGTTTGGCTGAGAATTCCACCTACCATATGTACCAGAGACGACGTTCTAGATTTTTTATACTGGTTCCGGAGCCAAGCCTCCTTAATCCACTTTCACAGGGCAAAAGTTTTAAGTAAAATTAAAACAAAGAAGAACTTGCATTTGTAGCTCTCTCTCGATGATGTGTGATTCTCGAACATCCTCCCACTTGTCGTTCTTTGATGACGAAGATGTACCTCCGTGTTAAGCAATCACAAGTATCCGGGAGTCCTTTAGGAAATTGGTTTTGCCAATGTCTATCCTAGATGCGTATCCTTGTCCCTCTTTCCTCTCTCTTTTCACAAACTCAATTAATAAGATTGGTTGTATTAGATACTCCAAGTATAAGCTCAAGAGAGAGTGATCGTTTTATTGGCCCTTGTGTAAGCTCAATGGTAATGATAGGGTCTCAATGTTTTTCCAAAGGATATCAACTGATTGCACAAACATTGGTATTTATAAAGAAGGCAACCAGTTTCGGGATAGTCCAGTGCCGACAGGTCGAGTGCATTGAGGGGTCGGTGACTAAAAATATTACCGTTCAACTACTCGACCGTTGAGCATTAAATGCACTTTCAACGGCACAATTTATATCTGACCGATAGGTCTGTGTTACCGATGGGTCAACAATCATGGCACCGAGAGGTTGGTCCATACGAGAGGTTCGATCTGGGGCAACACCATGCTAAGAGAGTTTCAAGTCCAGAAACTAGTCATACCCAGAACGACCTGTCACCCTTTATCGAGGTGTTGGTCCGGGTACTCTTGAGCGGTCTTGAATTACTGAGTGGTCTGTTTTTTCGAGAGTCCACATGAGTTCTAGGTTCCAGAACTCATAAGTTATCATCGACGAGTCGTTGACTATGAGGGGTTGTTAAATTCATCACCGAGAGGTCGGTGCATACGAGACTCTCGATCAGAGGTATACCCAGAATGACAGTTCAATGTTCCAGAACCTTTGTCAATCTGACCGACCAGTCTTTGACCACGATGGGTCGATCTTGTCTCCACCGAGGGGTCGGTGAGAACGACTGGTTGAGCTGACAGTGAACTTAATTCATATTTCCAAGCTCACTTCCAATTCATTGTCAAGCTTTCTCTCTAGGTTTTTTATGATTTTACAATTTGTTCAACTAGGCCTAGGTATGGTCTTCCTAAGGTGTAGGTACCACCTAAAGTCATTTATGGCTAACAAACCTGTTGTGATTGCCATGCATGATGCGCTTTGAACCTGATAGAGTTGATCTTCTTTCTTGATTACCTTGAGTTTTCAAGCTTCCAGCAAGTCTTTTTCCCGAGTCATGGAATTGACAAACATAGGGAGTCAGCAAGCCGGTGCACTAACAATCTCCCCATTTGTCAATTTTATGACAAAAGCTAGAAGCTAACTCAATTACAAGCCCACCCTTATTACATCACATTTGAATACAAAATATTACATTGATTACAAGTACATATTCAAATGGAAACAACAAGACTATGATCTTCGCATATTCTTGTTCAGCTTGCTTCAAATCATGATTTCATGTTTCAGCACATAAACAAGTAGCACTAGAAAAATCATTAGAGCGGTTAGTCCAAAACATAAATATGTATCCATGGACTAAACAAGGTTTGCATTAATGCTCCCTCATACACCATGATTTCCTAGAAACCAACACTACCCATAGCATATCCAAGCTATCAGTGTTGAGAAGATTTTCTACCCCAATCTTCTATGAGCTTGAAGTCCTAAACTCCGAGCATAGACATTCTCCCATGTCCATTCGCTTTTGAATATTTCTCTCCTTCATGGCTCTCTCCTTCTAGAAGCTCAAGCACTTAGGTTTCTTCCCACCTTACCAATTATTCCCCTATAATTAGATTTGATGTCTAACAGTTTCTACTAATTTCTCTCCCATTTTGTCATACAATTGACAAAGGTTTAGCAGGCAAACATTGATTGGATTTCAAGCACTCCCCCATACTTCTTTCATTTAGTGCTTCTATGAGTTCACTTCCAACTCATTTAATTTTTCCATTTATCAATGCATGTTTCTTATGCATTCAAGCATTGATCTTCCCCATAGTACAATGCAAATTGCCATTGCATTACTGTTTTTATTCTTCTTCCCCTTTAAGAGATGTGTTGTCTTAAATGTGTTCTCCTAATGGGGTCAAGCTAACTTACCTAGCTTCCCTTTTTGGAGTCTTCTCCCCCATTCTACAAGCTATATTTTCTAGCTTCTTTGACTTAACTCCCCCATAAACTTAGCTGTCTCTAAGTTTATTTTTCTCTAAGCTTTCTTTCAAGCTTGCATCATGCTTCATCCTTGCTCCGTCATGATCAGTGGCAGGTGCTAACCATCACATATTTTGTGCTCCCCCAAACTCCAAGGATGTGTGCAACATCATAGCCCGATCCCTATCTCATTGACATGCCAATACAAAACCAACTCATTCAAACCAACGTGTTAGTCTATTTAACAAAAACCATGTTAACCATAGATAAGAAATAGAAGGCATTCAAACACAACAAGACACATCAAACCATAAACCATATCATATCATTGATAATCAAAATGTGCAGTAGATACGATTTTGGAGGGGGCATCATAGATGCTTAGATGAAATACAAAAAATGTACAGTTTTTCAGATCAAGCAAATGTGAAAAAACTATCCTAAGCAAAGCCATCCTAAGGAGGTGATGCTGGAGAGGAAGGTTCAATACGTCGGGAGAGATCGATGATAAGACGACGTAGGGAAAAATAGTCGTCATGAACTCTCTGAGCTAACTTTTCCACATGATTAGCTAGTGCGTCCAGCTGCTCCTCTATTTAAGATACACGTACTTCGGTTTTGCAGACAACTCGAGTCAAGGGTTGCGACATAGGTGGTTTTGCTTCACACTTCCTTGTTCTGCAGCAAGGTTACCGAAGAAATGGGTATTAGCAGACTCAGAGCAGTCAATATCTTCGACATTTACCCCTTCTTCCTCATCAGAACTGTCCACAACGGAAATCATTTATGCTTCGATTCTCAAGTTTTGTCTAGATTGAGACCTGAGATGATACCGACGGCTGGATCCAGTCCTAGGGGCAGGGATTTTTCTGTGAGGGGTACTCTTCAGAGCAGAGCTTCATTCGGGATTATCCTGCACGAACCTAGGTGATCTCCTGAGGAAATGGGAGCTGGACTCAGGGATTTTTCCAGTAGTCGAAGACGAAGATTTAGCAGCCTCCCTTTTTGACATGGTTGCTTGGGAAGAGCTTCTCAAACAGTGATCGGAAACATGAGAGTGATGACCAAGGCTTACCCGACCACTAACTCTCACAAACACCATGACACCCTTGCTTCTTAAAGTGAGAGAAGCAAAAACTGTATGGTTTTCCAGCGAGATGTCCTATCGACTAGTCTAGGACATGAGAGGAGATGAGGAAATCGTCTGGGGATTGCAGGGGAGGAAACGTCGATTTTTGAAATGATCTATCATTTTCACAGAAGGAGACTTTTTAATTTAATTTTTCTGTCTTACCGATAGGTCTTGACCAACGACCGGTCTGTGTCGACATGTCGATAAGTATCGACCTGTCTCTCCTTTCGATTTTTCCCCATTTTTAGTTTGTGTTCTGATTTCCAACAATACCGACATATTTGTTCCTTCAAATAGTCTATCCTTCGACTTGGGTTTTAAAATTGAAGGATGACTGGGTGTGTGTGTGTGTACTTACGATGTTTATAGTTCATCAATCTTTGCTTATACACCTTTCAATGCCAGTGTAGATATATACATTCACACAGGTTCTGTGCCATTAAAAGATTCAACAAATCCTTCTGAAGGTAGGCACACAACATGGATTACGGATCTATTTTCCTCTATCCAATCCATCCAAGTACCTTGGGCACATTTAATTTACCAATTCAAACATATTGCCCAAGTGTGTGATGTCATGAGATGCAGCATCTCCAAGTTTTAACAAAAACAAAGTGTCTATGAACATAACTCATTCCACATAGTGTGTAAAATAACGGATATTGGAATGAGACACTAAGCACACAAACCATACATTCATTTCACATCTATAATACATTAATCATGCATATGGAAATAAAGTATGATGCTACCCACACAGCTCTCATGCCTAGTATCATGTTATTACTCAAAAAAAAAAAAAATTTTGATAAACACTTTTACCATTCTTTCAAACATACTCCAATGAGGTTCATTCCTTGGAAAGAGCTGGTACATAAATGGATTATAGATAAACATATTTGATCATTTTGATCAATACTTTTGGTAATTCATACCAAACCAAAAATCAATTTAAAGACATAGAGCATGTTTCATTCCATAAGGGATTCACAAGTTTAAGAACTTGGAATGAAACGACATTGTGTATGTGTACCATATCAGTTGTAATCACATACACACCCTATAGATGAGGTGATGCACTAGCTGCATTCATTCCCTAAAGATGCACAAATCACATAGCATATGAAATGAGATGAGATAAGTATGTTCCAATACTGTAGTACAAACCTATATGTACACATAAATATCTTACACTAGATCAATCCAACAATCAAACAAGAACATGGATTGAAGGTGAGATACACAAGTGATTCCAGAAAAGATGTTTCAAATGTGATACCAACAATGGTAGCCCTTTACACATTTGAACATAACATTGTGAGACTTGGAATCTAAGTCCACAATCCAGTGATGGCCTTTTATCAAATCTGATTTTATTTTTGGGTGCCTTCCCATTTGACTTTGTGAGTCAAAACACCAGATTTTGTACCATGATGTTTACCTAAGAGGCAAACATTCTTGGTAGATGGTCTCATAGGATACTTGGAGGTTGCCATCCTCACAAAGTTCCTTTAACGCATCCTCTTCTTCTCTAGAGGATTCAACTTGGACTTTTTCAATGGATGAACTTAGGCAATCACCTATACACATTGGCCATGGTAAGTGATGTCATCCATTGGGCTAGAAGAGGCAATTGTTCGTGGATTCTTTCAGCCTCTTTTGCTGTTTCACATCTTTTTATAGATCTTAAAAACAAATTATGAAACAACACTGATGAATACTATTAGTGTTTGATTAAGGTGCATAGTCATTTTATCACTAGTCCAAGTTATTTGGTCTTTGGACTGAGTGGTCATGGAGTTTGAGGGTCAATCAAATATCTCTTACAAGGGCTTAGATCACTTACTATTCACTTATCTCCAAGCATATTTATTGATGAAAACATTTAAAGTTTTTCAACATTACTTTACATTTTTCATCACAAATAGAGGCTTGGAAATATCATGGCTTTTTTCTCATAGCCATTATTCTAGCATTGATCAACTCGGATGGTTAAATCCTTTATATAGAGCACGAGACTCTGATACCAAATGAAAGTTTCCATGGTGTTCACAAATTTCTTGATTGTTTAAAGTTAAAGTGTAGCAGAAAAATAATATTAATCAAGAGATTTGTTTCGTGTGACAAATTGTTTTTGTAAAACCCTGGATTTTCCTTATCTTATAAATCTATTGGATTGGCCCACTTGGATTGCAATTGAGTTGAATTTGAGATTAAAAAGTGGAAATTGACATTAGATGGGCAAGAAATGGGTCAATTACCCAATTAATACCCAATGGGTCATGGATGAGCTTGATTTTAAAGTAATTGGGTAAGTTTAAAGTAAATGGGCCAATTACCCAATTAAGACCCAATGCATTAAAGTCCATCTCATCAAGTGAGGTGGCATGTGAGTGATGTGGCATTGCCATGTGGCATACATGTCATCACATGGAAACCAACTAAGCAAGGATGCCACATCATCAAGTGACATGGCTAATGTAGGACCCAAGTGTCATGTGGTGACCAAGTCACCACATGCATGGCCGGCCATGACATGGGTTGATTTAGTCAACCACGTGTGGGTTAAGTGTTGAGTTAAGGTTTTTGTTTGAGTTGAAAAAGATGACGGCTTTTCATTTCAAGAGCAATGAACCCAAGAGTTTTCACCTCAAAAGCCAAGGGACTCATAGGGAAGCCAAGGAGTCTCTTTGGTGCTAAGGGTCTCTTTGATTAAACCAAGGGTCTCATTGGTTAAAGGCCTTGCAATTATGAGAAGATGAAGGGAAGAGCTTAAGGCTTAAACATAAAAACACAACCAAGGGGCACTCCAAACCCCTTGACCGACTCCTCCTCCTTGAGCAAGGATTTTCCCTCCTCTCCTCTCCTCTCTTTCTCACCTCTACCCCCATAGGTTAGAGGCTTTGAAGAATAAAGAAATGAGAAAAAGAATTAAGGAAGAAAAGACAGATCAAATGAAAAGAAGGAGACTGAATGAAGGTATGTCTAAGGCTTAATAATATAGGAATGAATCCAAGGAAATCATAGGTTTGGCCATAGTGTGGCCGAACCCATGGGTTTCTTGAATGGTTGGAATGGATGGCCAAATTGTTATAAGGCCATGGAGTTGGAAATCCATCCAAGGAAATGTTATGGGTTGAAACAAAACAACCATAGGATTAATCCAAACTCATGTTATGAGGATACTAGGATTGTGACGACCCGTCCTCTCACTTATTTTTTTAAAAAAATATACTCTGATTTTTGGCAAGTGAAAAAGGGTGGGGCACTACAATTGATATCAGAGAAAAATCGGAAGTGTTGAATCTCGTAAAGTAAGATTAATACGGTATCATGTGTCACTAACAAATAAGAATCCCAACTGACCGACTCTTCGGAGTCTGCTGCATGGGGCCTATTAATTTACTTTGATGAGAATCAAACTATAAGCATTCAATCTGAGAACAACATTTGAAGAGAAAAACAACAGGAAAGGAAGGATAATCACTATAAATTGTAGATTTATCAAACATAGCAAAATAGGTAGTTCCTCCCCCGAATAAGAAACATCATGTGATATCTAGAAAATCTCCCCAAAACAAGAAATACTAGATGTCACTTAGGCAATTTCCCCAAGTAAGGAACACAAGTGATATCTAGGAGGACTAAACAAAACTTTCCCCTCCCTATGATTATATGATCAAGTATAACTTCAAAGTATGTGAACACAAGTTCTTATTAACAAATTAAGTCAACCAATGTTTCAATGACTTAGGAAAATGCCTCCAAGAAGAAGAAATACCCGACATAACCCACATCAACAAGAGGGACAGGACAGTGTGAACATTCCTGAGGTACCACCCGAGCTATAGAGCCTAGTACATGCAATGGTCACCTCTGTTCTACAACAATACCAGAACGACAATGGAGGCACAACCTCTGTAATAGCCTGGATTTTCAATACAATAAATATATTGGCCATTATCTATTTTAATTGTTAAAAATTTAGATTTATAGATGGAATGGATGTTAGATGGATAAAAGTTGGGGCAATGGCCCAAGTATGGTCCAATGGATCATGGATAGGATTAATTCTATTTAATTAGGTCAATGTGGTCAATTGGGTCAAATGCCCAATTGGGACCCAATGGGTCAAGATGAATTAATGATTAAGGTAAATGGGTAAGGAATGGATTTAATCGGGTCATGGACCCAATTAATATCAAAGGCATGGGGTCCACCTCATCAAGTGAGGTGGCAAGTGTATGAGGTTGATATCAAAGTGGCATAGCCAAGTGGGACCCAAGTCCACCTCATCAAGTGAGGTGGCGTGTGGACTAAGGCACATGTGGGGTCGGCCACCATGGTTGACTTGGTCAACCATGGGTGAGTTCAAAGGTGAGTCCAAGAGGATTAAGTAAAATGAGTGGAGTTAAGGAATTAATTAATTAAAAATAAATTCAAGTGCTTAAGTTAAGAGAATGAGTTTTATTTATTGTAGTGAGTTGAATGGGTGGTGAGTCACATGGAAGATGAAAAGATGGAGTGAGTCAAAGGGGAGGTGGAGGGTTTCCATCTCAATGGAAACCCTAGACCAAAACGTTGGAGAGGGTGTGTGTGTGCCATGTGTAGGGCATGCATCCTCATGGTTGGTCAAAGGGGAGGTGGAGGGTTTCCATCTCAATGGAAACCCTAGACCAAATTCGTTGGAGAGGGTGTGTGTGCCATGTGGAAGGCATGCATCCTCTTGATTAGACAAGGAATTCATGTGGAGGGCATGCATCCTCTTGCTTGGTCAAGGAACTCATGGGGAAGACTCCACATTGAATGAGGGTGGTTGGGAGGTGAGGTCTTGTCCAAGAAACCCTAAACAAGATGGAAAGGGTTAACTCTTCATCTCATTCACTCTCTCCCTCTCTCAAGCTCTCCCTTGGCCGACCCTCTCACTAGACAAGAAAAAGACTTAGAGTTTTCCATCTCAACTCCTCTCCCTCTCACCAAAAACCCTAGGGGCCGACCTCCCTCCAAGACAAGAAAACACTTAGAGTTTTCTCCCATTCTCTTCTCCTCTCCCTCTCTCAAACCTTCACCTAGGCCGAACCCTCTCTTTGAGTTTTCATCTCAAACCCTCTCCCTCTCAAGCAACACTCTTTGGCCGAATATCAAGGAGGAAGAAGAAAAGACTAAGGAAAGAGAAGATCGGAGGAGCAAGAAGGAGTGAAAGAAAACGAAGGAGTCACGGAATTGGTATGTATGATTATTAATTAAAAGGAGGTTAAAGGAACATTCCATATAGTTTGAAAATGGTTGGCCAAAATGTTATGGGCCATGGATTTTAAATCCATCCAAGGAATGAGATGGAAAAATGGACAAAACTCTAATGGGTAAGATAGGTTATATAAATATTATTAAGGACAATATGTATATATGACTTATGATAACATGCATGGTTAAAATGATCAAAGAACATGGTTTGGCCCTTGCATGGCGAACCCTAACCTTGATATGCATAAGGACCTCATGCATGTTCAATATAAGGGATGGAGAATGATCAAAGATCATGGTTTGGCCCTTGCATGGCCAAACCCTAGATTTTTATGTATAAGGACCATTAAGGACAAAAAGGATTGGATGAGGTTCGGCCATGATGTATGGCCTAACCCCATCAAGTAATCTAATCATGGCTATGTGATTGTTAAGAGAAAATGATGAACCATAGGGTTCGGCCATGTTGTATGGCCGAACCCCATGGAAGTATGTTAGTGATTTTAATGGGTTTTAAAGGATGAAAATGATGGAAGTATGTTAGTGATTTTAATGGGTTTTAAAGGATGAAAATGATGGAAGAATGTTAGTGATTTTAAATGTGTTTTAAATGTTGTAGATGATGATTTAAAATGAGGAGATGATGAAGAACAATGGACCATGGGTTCGACCATGTTGTATGGCCGAACCCCATGGAGAAATATTGATGGATTTTGTATGGATCTAATATGTTGTAAATGATTTAAGAAAGGAGAGGATGAAAAACGAGACATCATGGGTTCGGCCATGTTGTATGGCCGAACCCCATGAATCAATTTTATGGACATTTTGTAGATCCATGCATGTTTAACTATGGAATGTTAGTAGATTGGGTAGTCAAATAATGGATGATGTTGGACCCATTTTGTGTAAAATAAAACAAGGGTTCAAAACCAAAGAGTGAGGTTCGGCCATGTTGTATGGCCGAACCCCACTAGTGAGTTTTAGTGGACAGTGGACAGTGGCTAGTGGACAGCGGGTAATCGGCTGATTTTAAAAACGAAATATTTCTATGATTTTCCAAATGGTTAAGTTAAATTGGAAGGATGAAGGGAGTGGTTTAAATCAATTGGAATAATTAATTTGATTATTGTATGGAATTTATTTAAGGTAAAAAGATTCCACAACTTGGGGCGCGATCGGTGAGCGGTTTTTGGACGAAAACACAAGGACCCGATATTTGGTCGTTGGTAGGATTCCTACCTTGTTGAAAACCATGGAATATGTATATGTGATGTTTTTACTTCTATGTTAATTTTGGTATCAAAGTACTATGTTTCAACTATGGGATTTTAATGCTATGATGTTTATTATTACATAGCATGTTTGCATTTGCATCTCATGCATGGCATGGGAGGGATCAAATGAGGGGAGTCCACGCTCCATTCAGATTTTCAATAAACGATCGTAGGGAGGAATCCATACTGATTCCAATGGATGTATGATTGAATTGTAACCGGAGTCCACGCTCCGTTCGGTAGGACCGATAAGGCATTCGTGGGGAGAGCTATACTTTATTTGAAATGTAACCGGAGTCCACGTTCCGTTCGGTGGGAACGCTAAGGCTTTCGTGGGGAGTCATGACAATACCTTGATGTGGATTATCCATCAAGAGGAATACTATTTGATTATGATATGGATGATGGGTGAGACTCATGACATATGACACCCATGGCGTGGCATTGATTTGCATGGTTTTGATATTATGTATGGCTATGTGATTTTTATACTAACCCATGTGTTTGACCCTACCCGGAGTACCTACGGGGCGCGTTGTCTAATGCCTTACTTCTACCTTAGATGATGACACAGGAAATGGACGGAGCGAAAGACGTGATCGGGGAGCCGCTTAGGAGCTTGGATGAGCAAGATCTATTTATTTAAGTTTTTATTTTTGACATGTAATTTGAGTAATTAGCTTGTTGGGACTGTAATAACTTAGACTATTTGCTATGGTTTGGATTTTTAATTTTGGATATTTTAAGTTAAGGTAATTATTATTAAGTGATGGACTTCCTTGCTACTTAAAATTGGATAGGATAGACTCTATTATAATTCCATATTATGTTTAATTCTGCAAGCTTAACCTTATCGTGTGTGAACAGTTTTGGTGGAAGTAGTCCACGTACACGTATGGTTGGCCAGTTAAGGGCCGGGCTTTGAAACTCGGACTTATCCCGCGTTGTGACGTCCAGCTCTCTCTCTCTTTTATTTCAAAAAAAAAAAAAATAGACTCTGATTTTTGGCGAGTGAAAAAGGACGAAGCGTTACAGTTGGTATCAGAGTGAAACCGGAAGGATGAATCTTTCGAAGTAAGATTAAGACGGTATCATGTCTCACTGACAAGATAAAAATCCCAACTGACCGACTCTTTGGAGTTCGCTGCAGGGGGCCGGATTAATTTAGTTCGTTAGACTCAGACTGAGGCATTCAATTTGAGAGCAACACTTGACGAAAAATGAATGATAGCAAGGGAAGGACAGTCACTATAAATTGGATATATCAAACGTAGCAAGATAGGTCATATTTCCCCAAAAATGAGAAACATCAATGATTTTTCCACAAATTGAGAAACAACACTTGATACATAGGAAAATTTCCTCGAAAATGCGAAACCTCTGGATTTTTCCCCAAATTGAGAAACAGTGATGGATTTATCAAACATAGCAAAATAGGAGACATTTCCCCGATTTCTCCAAATTGAGAAACAACACTTGATACTTAGGAAGTTTTCCTACATTTTTGCAGTCAATACCAAATTCCTGCTTGTAACCTTTTGGAACTAAGCGTGCTTTGTACTTGTCAACTTTGCCTTCTGCATTCAACATTGTTTTGAAGACCCACTTAACACCAACCAACTTATGCCTTTGGGGAAGTGTTGTCAATTCCCAAGTGTTGTTTTTCTCAATAGCTGCGATCTCTTCATCCATAGCTTTCTGCCATTTTGGTTCTTTGACCGCATCTTGAAATGCAATAAGATCACAATCAGAAAATAGAGCAAAATGTGTTAGTGGATCATCTGAAGGATCAAGCCCGCTTACTTTATAATTTTGGATCTATGCCGGTCTCCTCTTGATGTGTTGAGGCCGTGAACTTGGTTTAGATTCTTCTTCGTGGGATGAAAGGTTTGATAAGTGCGTGGGAGATGCATTTGGTAATTGTGGTGCACCAACTATAATATCAAGAGAACGTGACATGCTTGTGGACTCATAATGTGGTGGATGTTGTTCACCAACTATAAGCTGATGATGATTTTCATCATCACCATCAAAATTCACTTGAATGTTTTTCCCTGCATTATCAACAACCCATGTCGACATCTTTTCTTCATCAAATATTTCATCGGCTGATGACGATCCTTTTGGTGAGATGATTATATAATTTATAGGCTTTTGAATGTTCACTAACCCCGAGAAAAATACATTTTTTCTCCTTTATCGTCGAGTTTTTTCCTCTTTTCATCTGGAACATAGTGATCAACACTTTATTTTCTGCCACTCCATGATTCTTCGGGCGTCATATTTTTTCCAACTTTTGTAGGGCTCTTATTCAATGGATAAGTACTCCACAGGACTATCTCGGGCCAGAAACACTTAGGAAGAAAAATTTTATTCAGCATACTTCGCACCATGTTTAAGATTGTACGATTCTTCCTCTCTACAACACCATTTTGCTGCGAGGTGTAGGATACTGTAAGTTGCCTTTTGATGCCATGTTTCTCACAGAAATTTGCAAATTTTTGTGAGTTGTATTCTCCACCATGATCGGATCGAAGAACTTTAATATTTTGACCAAGTTCTTTTTCAAGAAAGGCCTTAAAATTTTGGAATATTGAGAAAGCTTCATATTTTTCCTGCAAAAAATAGACCCATGCTTTTCGACTAAAATCATCAATAAAATTAATAAAATATCTTTTATTACCATTAGATCGTGGTTCTATCGGCCCGTAAATATCATAATGGACCAACTCCCACACTTTTTTGTCTATCCATGTTTTCCCTTTAGGGAAGACATCACGATGTTGTTTGCCAACAACACATTCTTCACAAACTTGGGGATGATGATCAATCTACGGAAGTCCAACCACCATATTGTTCTGATTAAGAGTCTTCAAACCATTAAAGTTCAAGTGCACGTAACGAAAATGCCATACCCATGTTGGATCTTTCACCATAGTAGAAAAACATGGAAAAATATCATTTTGAATGTATAGAGGGAACATCTGATTTGTTCTCATATTAACTTGAGCAATCAGACCTTTCTTTGAATCTTGAATTCGACAAGTTCCTTCCTTAATGATGTTCTCATAACCCTTTTCTTGAAGTTGACCCACACTCAACAAATTATTTTGAAACCCAGAACATATAACACATTTGAAATGGTTTGCTGAGAATTTTTGGAAGTCTGGATTTTAATATTGCCCTTCCCCATAATAGAAATTGTAGAACTGTCTCCAAATTTTATAGAGATACGAAAAGAATCATCCATCTCAGAGAATATGGACTAGTTTCCACACATATGGTTACTTGATTGTCCAAGTACCACATGTTTTGATGAGTCTCTTCTGTTGCATTACAAGGTATAAGAAGAGTAATTTCATCTTCCTTCTCTGCAAAATTTGATTTTGAACCCTTTTCCTTGGACAATTTTGTCTGGCATTCATAACGATAATGACCATACATGTTACATCAGTAGCATTTAACTTTGGATTTATCAAATGGATTTTATTTATGGTTACCTCCTTGACGATTATTGCATCCTCTACCTCTCCCTTTGGGGTAAAAAACTTGATTAGTTTCTGATTTATCATATGTGGATTGATCAACACTGCTGTCTCTTCCTTTTCCTCGACCGTATCCTTTCATTTTTGAAGATTGGTTATTGAATGAGAGTTGTAACTGTAATGCTTTCTCCACTGCTACATGTTGATTCATCGATCAAGTGTGTATCAAGATCTTTTGACTCCTCAATCGAACATACCACATAATCAAACTTCGAGGTCATTGATCGAAGAATCTTCTCAATTATGGTGACATTCGCCATCTTTTCTCCATTGAGTCTCATCTTATTTGCAATTGACATTGTTCAGGAGAAATATTCTGAAATAGACTATGTTGGCTACATGCGAAGAGTCTCAAATTCAGCTCGAAGCTCTTGTATATGTGCACGTTTCACCTTTATAGTTCCTTGATACTTCAATTTCGTAGCATCCCAGATTTGTTTCAAAGTATCTTTGGTCAGAATCGTCTCCAAGATTTGTCGCTCAATTGCTTGGAATAGGTAATTCTTTACCTTAAGGTCCTTCAATAGTTGTTCCTCCAACTTTACTTTCTGAGCTTCCGTTAAGGTGCTGCTTGACATAGCTTTTAAAATACCAGTATCAACGAGATGTCAATATACCTTGGATCTCAAGAAATTTTCCATTAATATGCTCCAATGAGCATAGTGACCATCAAAACGAGGTATAGTAGGCTGTACAAAATTTTTTGATGCCATGGGAAATGATATCAAATAGTAGTTGCTACTACATTTGTTAATGAGAGCATCAAATGAGCAGCAAAAGCACCAAATCAGAGTGAGAACAGCAACAACAACTGACTTCCTCAACTTTCTTCGTTGTAGGTGCAATGTAACTTTCTTATAACACTGATTTTGTCACGCCCTGACCCGAAGGGTGGGCCCGGAACGTGACTGATTTTTTTTTTTGAAAGAGTAAGCTAACACAAGCATTCTAACTGGGCTGGATCAACAGTTGGGCCCAAAGGTCACACATGATCCCAACATCTGGACTCAAACATATACCATAAGTCCCTCCCAAGAGACACAAGCAATAACAACAATACACATGAATCCCAAACATCGATTTATCATTTAAACATCATCATCAGAGTAACTAAAGAAGCATATTAGTTTTCAATACATCACGTTGATACAAACTAAGTACCACACATGGTACTTTACAAAGGAAATTGGTTCCAAGAGCCAGAAAGCAAAGATAAGGGTATTCCCCTCAGTGGCAATCCCAAAACGACGCTGCAGCTTATCCACCCTAAGCTTGAAATAGAGGGTTCTCTTCCTCGGGTTCATCTCCTGAAAGGTAAGTGGGGTGAGCTAACTAGCCCAGTGAAGGAAATATAACTGTGCAGTTTTAAGTAAACAACAGGTTAGCAAATATTCAACAGTTGCAATATAATATCTCATGCTTGATAATTAATTCACAATATCAAGTAAAGTCTCATCATCATTTCCATCATCTCATCATTCCATTACTGTTGTCATCTAACGTAGCCCCCCAGATACTATATTGACACCAAATGTATTAAGTCCCGACACGGTCAAAATACCTCCTTGCAAGTACATCTCTGGTAAACACCTCAAAACCGGTACTGACACACGTTGTCAGTCACTGTCGACCCACCTAGTCCAGTAGGCGTAACCGACACCTTCGGCGATGGTTCAATAGTTAAAGGTACATGGAAGCAGCATTTCACAATTCATATGATCAGCATCATAGCATTCACCATTATTGTAAGCACTTCTTACAACAGTGCGTCACGTCTAGGCACATGAGTGGGTTCATCAAATCTGAAACCACTCATTGCTCAAGATCCATCTTAAATAACAAAACATGTTTACATCTTACTGCAAAGTTAAGTTCCCTCACCGTAACTGTGTGGTATCGCAATCTCTGTTCAAACAAAACAAACAAGTGCATAAATCAATTACATACATAGCATCAGATACATACACACAAGTAGTATTTCGAAATCATACTTATTTTTCTAAAAATATCCAAGGTACATGGAATTGAGTCTCCTACTTGGTTTCTATCCTTTTTAAATTACAATAATCCACAAGATATCAAAATAAGGTGCTCAGTCCAAAACTCATATTGTCTTCTAGGCATTGACAAGATTGATTTATTGAGTTAGGTCTAGATTCTCAGGTCACTTCTCGGTTGTCTTCTGGATAGGACCAGATCTGACATTTTGAGTAAGGCCTCGGGATCACTCCGTACCCTACAAATATAGCGTCGGCCTGGAAGTGAAATCACTCAATGCTCGACCAATAGAGTCGGCCTGGAAATGAATACAATAGTATATACACTATAGTAATAAAAGAAGAGGGTTAATACATTTTTAAATTAACATTGGTTACTAACATCTCATCACATGAAATCAATAACAATCAAGATTTGACACTTAAAAACCGGGTCCCTTGGAACATGCCTCGGAACTAGGTACTGTGGCCTCGGATCATCCGAACCACACCTAAACTAGTCACTGACCTCGAATCATGGGTCTGACTTCGGATCGTCCGAAGATCGGGTCTCGGATTATCCGAAATCCATCCGAAACGAAAAGATCTGAAAAACGGGTCTCGGTGGGTCTGTGAGTCTTGGAACATCCAAAGTAGGGCCTGGATCGTCCGAGTGGGGTTCGGTTCTTCTGAGCTCTGCTCGGAACATCCAAGCGAGTTAAGCTAGCCTCGGGCGTTTCTGGGCTTCGGGTGAAGCTCGGAACATCCGAGGGGTCCTCTCGGACAGTCCAAAGGTCGACTCTCAGACCATCCGAGAGTCGTCTTCCTCACTGTCTGCACCTGCAGACAGTGACGGCAGACACACTATGAAATACGAATCCGAAAATAGTGGGCTTCCCAGATTCGGTTTCCACATCTAGCTGGGTCGATGGACTCCTCTGGGAGTCCTCTTTCCACAGGGAGGGGTTTTAAACTTTAAAACTCATTAAGCCAATGGATTTTAAAGCCAAAACCTAACTGGTACAAGAGAACCCATGGTTTTTCTTAGACTTTGAAAGGGTTTTACACACTCAAATCTTGACCAAAACTGGTTTTTTTTTATTCTAAACCACTTAGAATTTGAAAAGGAACACAGTGGTTACCTTCACTGGAGTTCTTGGGCTAAAATTCTGACTTTTGAAAATCTTCCCTCTAAGCTTACGGTTACTGAAAACAGTGAAACAGAGACTGGGAAAGAGGGGTGATCGGCTGGAAACACAGTGCAGCTGTGACTGAGAGGGAGAAGAGAAGATTTGAGGGAGTTTGAGCTGCTGGGGAAAGGCTGAATTTATAGGAAATCAGCCGTGGATTGGGGTCATCCGGCCATTGCATGCCGCTGCATGTAGCTGCAGCGGACATCTGGTACAGTGGAAACACTGTTCGAAAGTCCCAGTTGCAAATAAGTCCTCCAAGGTTTCCCATTTTGCAAAAAGGCCCCTAATTTAATAAAAAGTCAATTTTTAACTAAAAGCGTGATTTTAAAAACTCAAAATCTTAATCCAACCTTACAGATAAGTTGGGTTTTAAAAACTTTAGCTACCATAAAAATTTTGGGATTTAACTCTCACTAGAAACCATTGATTTAAATAAAGATCAACTTAATTAAACAAAGGTTAAATAAAACAATTTAGAAACCTCATTTTAGGGTTTTAAAGAATAACTAGACCATACTTAAAATGGTCTAACATAAAATACTTATTTCGAAATTTATCTCATTTCCAAAACCATTTAAAATAATTATTACTCCTTTTCGGGGTTTTGACGGGCGGTTTTAAATACCATTTTCTGAGAATAAAATTATTTTAAAATCAAAAATACCAATCCTTGAGTAAGAAGAATATTATCAACCAACAATAATCACATAATAACATAATTTTAAAATAATAACTATAAGCAGTAAATTACCATTTTGCCCCTCCAGCTGGACTAACTGGATCACTGAGCTTTCGAGCTCAGATTGGGTCACACCTAGGCTTTTCTCAAAGCCCTAACAGTAATCTTCGAGATTAACCGGTCTAAGCAAGATTATTAAGCTAAACTACACCTAATCTGGGTTAGGGTATTACAGATTTTGTAAAGAAACAACAACTATTCAGAATACCTGTCTCTAGATGCCAATTGTTAACTTAAGATGGAGAACAAGAATAACAAAACTTAGATTGAAAGAGAATTTTATTCAGTGTATACAACTCTTTAAATAGTACATATGCAAAACAAACATGTAACGCCCCGACCCAAAGGTGGCCAGGAACGCTACTAATATTCTTTTTTTTTATCTTAACAACCTCGAACTAGGCTTGAACAAACGTTAGGCCCATAAATAAAATGTCACACATGCTCTTTACATGTGGACTTAATTACATATGTCTGTAAGTGCCCCGGTTCATCCGAGTCACCCTTATTGTCAATTACGTGACTCAATTGGACTTGCCTTGGATAAATAAGAAGATCTATTATGAAGTTGAAGCGTCTACACCAAATACGGTATTGGCACGCAGGTAAGTGGACCATATGAGACCTTAGGCTAAGTCAAATACCTTAGAAGTTAATGGAAAAATAAGATAATAAGTGACTTCCAGCCTCGAGGCCTCGTGCAATCTTCCGAGGCCTCGCAGCCAGTTGTGCTGAGCTCAATCTCCTAAGATTTGGGAAGTTAAAATCTGTGACCTTTTAATTGAGAATTAATTATGGTAAATTGATTTGAAGTTAATTATGGTAAAAGATTTATCCACATGGTGAGATGCTGCCACCTCATTTAAGTTTGAATTTGTATACCGTTGGAAAGTTGTCCATGACAAGTTTTGAAAGGCTCCTCCATGAGTTGTAAACCATTTTGAAATCTTCTCATCTAATCCTTGATTGATGGATGAGAGAATCTACTGCAAATCATGCACGGTGGATATGAGATGGCTGGTCTCTGCTTGGATTCTGACTGGACAACTTAACTTACACATATGTGATGTCCTTACAGACTAACCGCTGGTGAGGCCTCATTGGAAGCCTCAAGGCCTCGCGGGCGTGACTTACTGCAGTACTACAAACTGTTTTATAAAATAACAATAAGCCTTTAGTTAGAGGTACCGAATACACACAGAAAAACAGGAACAAGATTACAGTGTGTCTGATCATTACGCCTTCCCTCTTGACACCTTCTTCATCATCTTTCTTAGTGAATGTTTGGGTAATCAATACCCCAATCCTGATGAAGAATAAGGTGTTCATATATGACTAAAACCAGTCATACCCAAGCCTACTGCTGTGCGAATAAATACATTGATGATGTTGACTTGAGGGAAAAGAGCATACAGATTCAGTAAAGAAGAAAGAGCTTAACGGAAAACGGTTAAGGCCCAAGGCAAGTTTTCTTTTTTGTTTGATTTTAAACATTCTAAAGTGGATTAGAACAGTGTGTTCGAACCACTCAAAAAAATAGGTGTAGAGGATTAGACCGATTGGGTTGAACCTCTATAAAAAACTAGGTTGTACTATTTGGGTGTGAGACCCTTACATAGTATATTTGGGACGACCCTAGAGTTAGGAAGTCTGACAGTAGATGTAGGTTTGTTGAAACCAAACCACTATAAAATATTTGTGTTTATATGTGATTGAATGCATGGATTTCATATTTTATTTACTTAAAGTATAAATTGGTTCAGAAAATTTTAAAAGGCAATTAAAATTGAAAACCGACCTATTCACCCCCCCCCCCCCCCCCCCTCCCCTCTAGGTCGTGCATTACTCTAATAACGGAATTTCAATTGGTATCAAGAGCTCGGTTACTCTGAGTTGGACTTAACTGTCCGATTTGATCTTTTACTAAAATCATACACAAAGGTGATAGCCACCCTGTTTCTAAACCTCCCTATTTTGATGGTTCCAACTATGCCTCTTGGAAGGCAAAAATGAAAAGTTTTTTTATATCACTAGACAGAGCTGTTTAGGAATCAATAGTAAGAGGTTGGGAACCACCGATTGAGGAAAACACAGAAAAACCTACTAGAGATGAAACTAGAAAATCTGTACAACAAGCAATTAGTACCAAACTTAAAGACTATTTCACTTGGACAGACATGAAGAAAATGTTATACATTGCAAATGGAAAGGAGTTAAACGCCGTTAACTGTGTTGTATCACCTGATGAGTTTAAACGTATAATGACTTGTTTAACAGCTAAAGATGCTTGGGACATCTTAGAAAGAACACATGAGGGTACTTCTGTTGTTAAGAGGTCTAAACTCCAAATTCTCCAATCTAAATTTGATAACATACGAATGGATGAAAGTGAGACGTTTATGGAATTTTATTCTAAACTAAGTGATATAGTAAATTCTATGTGGACCTTAGGAGAAATAATTCTTGAATATAAAGTTTGTTCCAAAGTACTTAGAAATCTACCCAAGAGATTTAAACCTAAGGTAACAGCTATTGAAGAGTATAGAGATGTTTCATTCATGAAAATTGATGACCTAGTAGGATCCCTTCAAACCTATGAACTTCATTTTGAAGATGAAAATACCTAAAAAGAAGTCTGTTGCCTTAAAGTCATCATCAAACATTGAGAAACTTAAAGAGGAAAAATCTGAATCTGACAGTGAAGATGATGTTGCCTTGTTAGCTAAAAAATTCTTAAGAACTTCAATAAAAGGAATAAGTTTAAAAACTTTAAAAGAAGTTAACCAAGGGATAAAAATACCAACAGATTCAATGCAATAAAAGACACCAACAGATTTAATACATTAAAAGAAAAAGGAAGAGACAAAAATAAAGAACAAAATTGTTATAATTGTGGAGGTCAATGACATTTTGTTGTTGAATGTCCCTCAAAAAGAAATAAGAAAGCGTTGATAGGAACTTATGAAAACACCTCTGAATCAGAGAGTGATTATGATGAATCCACTCAAGATAAATCTGAAGATCTAAAAGGGTTCATAGCCTCTATAGCAACTGTTGGCAGTGACTCAGAAAGTGAGTCGAAAAATGATGAAGATGATGATCTTCAATAGGCCTATGACTCTCTTTTTCTGGAAAGTAAAAAACTGGCTGAGAAATTAAGTAAAAGAAAATCTGAAAATGCAAATTTAATAAGCTAGTTAGAAGAAAAAAATGAATAAATGAAAATCTTGTAAGAACTCTAAAAACTACAAATGAAGAAAATGATAAATTAAAATAAGTTCAAAATGAGTTAAAAGATAAGTTGAGAAAGTATAAGAATGATATTAAAAAATTGGAAGATATTAGAAGTATCTTTTCAGAAGAAATTATCAATGCTCATTCTAAAATAAACAGTTTTAATAACCATAAACTCAACTTTGAAAATAAGTTTACCCAAGGACAATATAAATTAGAAAGATTATGAAATTGGGTAAAAATCATGAGGACAAGACTGGTCTTGGATACAACCAAGACAATGTAAAAACAGTGAACAAAAATGTATTTGTTAAGGGTCAATCTTCTAGACCGTCAAATATCACTTGTTTTTACTGTGCTAAAAGGGGTCAATAATTCAGATTTGGATGCAAACTTAGGAAAAAAAACTTATGGGAAAAAGCAAATCAGAAAAAATTTAAAGTGCAAATTTATGAAAAAGAAAAAAGAGAATATCATTACCGTGAAGATTTGACTCAAAAATTGAACAAAACTTTAAATGAAAAAATGAGCAGAAAATTCGTATGTAACCTTCAAGAATCAGTCCCTAGAAATTTAAATAACACAACCACATTGAAATGAGTCCCCAAGTACAAAAGTTTGATTATATATACAGCATTAAAGGTTGAAAACCAGTCAAAATGGTATCTTGATAGTGGTTGTTCAAGGCACGTGACTGGTGATAAAACATATATGTCCAACCTTGTAGATTTCAATGGAGGTTCGGTTACTTTTGAGGATAGAAATCTGGCTCAAATTGTAGGGAAAGGGACCTTAGAATTTAATGATTCCCTTACCTTAGATGATGTGTTGTTAGTTGATGGTCTTAAACACAATCTCTTAAGTATATCTCAAATATGTGAAAAACACTGTTATGTTACCTTCCGTAAGAATGGCTGTCAAATCTATAACAATAAAAGTGAAGTTGTCCTTAAAGGGTTGAAAACTTCTGATCAGTGTCATGCTCTTGAAAACTGTCCAATTCCTAACAAAAATCATAATAACTTGTCTAAACTTAATGAAGCTGAGTTATGGCACAAGAGATTAGGACATGTAAATTTCAAAGATCTATCAAAATTGAGTGAACACATTAAGGACTACCTAAGATAAGTAGATCAGCTCAAACATTTTGTGGTGAGTGTCAAAAGGGTAAACAAGTGAGAGCAGCCCATAAGAAAGTTAATGTTGTGACTACCACTAGACTTCTTGAGCTTCTACATATGGATTTAGTTGGACCAACCCAGAATATGAGTGTAGGAGGAAAGATGTATTTCATGGTTATTGTCGATGACTACACTAGATAGACATGGGTATGTTATCTTAGAGAAAAATCCGATGTGTATCATGAATTTAAAATTATTGCAAAACACATTGTGATTGAAAAACAAACACCCATAAATAGAATTAGAAAAGATCATGGGGGTGAATTTGAAAATCACTGTTTTCAAAAATATTGTGAAAAACATGGTATATACATCATGAGTTCTCAACTCCTAAGACACCCCAACAAAATGGGGTAGCAAAAAGGAAAAATAGGGTTCTCCTAGATATGGCCACGGTCATGCTAGACAGTAAGAAATTACCGAAAATTTTGTGGGCCGAGGCTGTAAATGCCAGCTTGTTATATCATAAATAGAGTTTATCTAAGAGCTGGCCTAGATAAAATAGCATTTGAATTGTGGACCGGTAGAAAGCCAAATTGTAAGTATCTCAAGGTTTTCTGTAGTAAATGTCATATTCCCAGAGATCGTGAAAGCTTGGAAAAATTCGATGCGAAAAGTGATGAAGGAATTTTTCTAGGATACTCTAACACTGGCCAACCCTATAGAGTTGAAAATCTTAGAACCGGTGCCATAATGGAATCCATTAATGTAGCCATTGATGACCAGTCTTCCTTTGTACATGAAACCATAAATGAGGTGGATCAATCTTCAAATCAAATTGACAATCCTTCTTCGTCGTCTTCGACATCCATTGAACTTAAACAAAACAAAAAATATCCTATGTCGAACATCATTGGGGATCCCATGACGGGAGTAAAAACTAGGAAGCAACTAGAAAACATGTTTAGCTGTTTTTGCTTCACCTCACAATTAGAACCCAAGAATATTGATGAAGCATTGTTAGATGAAGATTGGGTAAATGCTATAAAAGAAGAGCTGATTCAATTTACAAGAAATAACATATCGAATTTGGTACCAAGACCAAAAAATACAAATGTAATAGTTACCAAGTGGATCTACAAAAATAAAATTGATGGAAATGGGACAATAGTTCGTAATAAGGCCCGTCTTGTTGCACAAGGATATACATAAATTGAGGGAATAGATTTTGATGAGATTTTTACGCCTATAGCATGTCTTGAGTTTATACGTATTTTATTGTCCATTCCATGTTTTTTTAAATTTAAACTTTTTCAAATGGATGTCAAGAGTGCATTTTTTAATGGCTTATTAAATGAAGAAGTCTATGTAGAGTAGCCTAAAGGGTTTATGGATCCAAAACACTCTAACCATGTCTACAAATTAAAGAAGGCATTGTATGGCCTTAAACAAGCTCCTCGGGCATGATATGAAAGACTTACACAGTTTTTATTGAATAATGATTTTCAAAGGGGAAGTGTTGACATAACACTGTTTGTTAGAAAATCCAATGAAGCTGTACTGATAGCTCAAATATATGTGGATGATATTGTGTTTGGATCCACTGATGAACAAGCTGCTATTATTTTCTCCAATCTTATGAAATCTGAGTTTGAAATGAGCATGGTTGGAGAACTAAATTATTTTCTTGGTTTACAAATAAAACAACTTAATGATGGGTTCTTTATTTCACAATCCAAGTATGCTAAAGATCTTGTTAAAAGATTTGGACTTGAAGGCATTAAGCACTCAAACACTCCCATGAGTACTACTGTTAAACTATCAAAAGATGAAAATGGAAAAGATGTTGATCCTAGCATGTACAGGAGCATGATAGGTAGTCTCCTGTATTTAACTGCGAGTAGACCCGATATTTCTTTTAGTGTGGGTGCATGTGCACGGTTCCAAGCTAATCCTAAAAAATCCCACGTAAAAACAATAAAACGTATCATAAAGTATGTATCGGGAATATGTCTATATGGAATTTGGTACCCATTTGATACATCATTTCATATTACGGGATACACCAATGCGGACTGGGCAGGAAACTTAGACGATAGAAAGTCTACAAGTGGGGGTTGTTTTTACATTGGAATTGTCTGATTGCTTGGCACAGTCGAAAACAATCTTCAGTATCCCTTTCGACTGCAGAAGCTAAATACATAGCCGCAGCAAGTTGCTGCACTTAACTTGTCTGGATGAGACAAATGCTCATCGATTATAGCATGACAGGAGGAACAATGACTCTCCACTGTGATAATACAAGTGCCATAAATATCTCTAAAAACGCTGCCCAGCACTCTCGAACCAAACATATAGACATTAGACATCATTTCATTCGAGAGTTAGTTGAAGAGAAAACCATCGAGTTCGAATATATTTCCACTGATAATCAATTGGCTGATATAATGACACTTGACTCAATTCGTTTTCTTGCTCTGAGGAAATCAATTGGGGTGTGTACTGTATCATAAATATTTCTGATACTATGATTTGTCAATGGAGATAATATTTCAAAATTAAACAATTAAAATTTTTAAAAAAAATGGGGGGTTTAGTTCTTTGTTCTCGGCTCTGTACTTCACTTTCACAACCACCGTTAGCGAGCCCTCGTCCCATCCCTCGAGCCCTCGCGGTTGAGCTCAACTCCTTGTTTTCGGTTCGGTACTTCTGTCAAAATCATCGTCAGCGAGCCCTCAAGCCATCCCTTGAGCCTTCGTGGTCGAGTTCTAGTCTTCATTTTTTGGTTTTGCTTTCCATCACCATCAGCGAGGCCTCGTGATTTCACTCTAGCCCTCGCCATCGCGCTCCTTGTGGTCCCCTATTTTTAAACTTCACTTAAGTCATTTTCGAGAGATCCGTTAGAGCTACGGTTCCCACAGTCGGTAGTGCACGACAAGAAAGGGGATTTTTTGGGTTTTTACTTCCAATCATCGTCGTCTCCCTCAGAGTCTTGATCTTTCGATTTTTCGGTTTCAGGTACTCTTGACTCTCTGATTTTGCCCTCTCTTGTTTATTTCTTGTTTCGATTTTATCGATTAAGATGGCTAGGAAATCTGCGGTTGTCAAAAGACACCATACTGAAAGATCTTTGAGGAATAACGAGGCCTCATCGTCAGCCCCAACCCAGCCTCCTCCTCCACCGCCTAGACAAAAGAAAGTCCGGGTATATAAAAACCCTGATAGGGTTCTTCCCTCTGTTTCTGTGACGGTCTCCTCTTCCGACGAAGAACCAGAAACTGTTCCTCAGGAAACCCTTGTCCTGCTCCTTCACCCTTTTCTCGTCCCTCTCCCAGCTCATCCAGACGATCTCACTTGACTGAGATCCATATTGAAGGCTTTGATGCCTCCTCACCCCCTTCTGATCCTCTCCATGCTCGGCTATTCTGATTTGTTCCGAAGGAACGCTCCTTCAAAAATTTCAATGTCGAGCGTACAAGTTATCTTCCAAACCTTGAAAAATACAGTACCTTCAAAGTACTTCAGAAGGTTGGCTGGGAAAACATTTTGAGTTAGGGCGGCAATGCCTACCCCTCTATGGTCAAGGGCATGTATTCTTCAATTCATAAATTCCTCGATGGTCCCTCTCATTCCTTCACTGTAAAATTCTCCAATCGAGAAAAATTTACTATCACACCTGAACTGGTTTCTCAGCTCATGAACATTCCTTTATTTAAAGGTGGGGACATCTCTGCAGCCCGACATGAGGTCGCCCCAGAAGACTCTCACAAAATTATTAGCAAACTCTATGGTGGTGCTATAGAAAGAGAAGGAAAACTCCAAATTCACTTATTTTCTCTCCTTCCCAAGTACAAGATCCTACATTTGATCTTCACTTTCAATGTGTATCCTCGTCTGATGAACAAGTCCCAGCTGAGTGACTACATGATCAATATCTTGTATGCTATGGCTATGGGGAGAAAAATCTGTCTCCCTTCCCTGATTTGTGAACATATTAAACGTTTCTGGAAGTCTTCTGGTCAAAATGTTGTACCATTCTGTTATCTCATTACATGCCTTGGTACTCATTTCGAAATGGTACCTTATCCTGGAGAAGTTCCTCTCAATGTACTGACCCCTGACAAAGACCGGCATTGAGAGAAGTATCGACTCATTTCGTCCATCCTCTGGAGGCTCACCCAGTTCCGCTCCCTCTACTGATTGTCGGACTCGCAAGGGTGCTACCAGTCCTTCGCATTCCATTGATCGTAAGTATTTCGATGAGCGATTCGCCGATCTGGAAAAGCGTCAGGACTCATTTCTTTCTGATCTGAGCAAGCAGTCAATATCGCCTCCTATATCAACATCAGGAGCTCTCCGTCTACGTCAGAACATCCATGAGGCGCATCTTCCACTCTCTCCAGCAAATTTTAGATTCGTGCTGCCAAAATGATGCAGAATTTCCTCCCTCGTCTCCTCAGGATTGAAGACTTTCTTATGGAACTCTGTTTCTTTTATTTATCTTCAAACTACATTTGGTTCTATAATATTTAAACTAGCTCTTACTATATCGTTTATACTTGACTACTGTGCATTATAGTTCCTCCTATATTGTCTATTATGTTCATGTCAGATTTAATGTGCCAAATATTTGCATATCTTCTACGTTTTGTTTGACTTAACTTTGTCAATTTTCTTGACAAAAAGGGGGAGTAAAATAATGTACTAATGTTGAGGGGAAGCATATAAGTCCCACCAGTATTTATTTTTTTGTATGCAGAAAAATGGGGAAATTGATTGTGTCTTTGTAGGCACAAGTTAAGAGGGAGATATTTTGTGATATTAGAGGATTTAATATCATTGTAATTTTATTTGTTAAGGAATGGTCTTGTGTGCTTATGTAATTTTGGGAAATTGGTGTAATGGGTAGATCTTAGGTTTTTGTCACGAAATTGACAAAGAGGGAGATTGTAAGTGCTCTGGTTTGTCCCAGTCACCCTTATTGTCAATTACGTGACTCAATTGGACTTGCCTTGGATGATTAAGAAGATCTACTATGAAGTTGAAGCGTTTACACCAAATATGGTATTGGCACACATGTAAGTGAACCGTAGGAGACCTTAGGCTAAGTCAAATACCTTAGAAGTTAATTGGAAAATAAGATAATAAGTGACTTCCAGCTTCGAGGCCTCATGCAGTCTGCCGAAGCCTTGCAACCAGTTGTGCTGGGCTGTGTTGAGTTCAGCTGACCCTGTGTCTTGCTGACTCAATCTCCTACAGATTTGGGAAGTTAAAATCTATAACCTTTTAATTGAGAGTTAATTATGGTAAATTGATTTGAAGTTAATTATGGTAAAAGATTTATCCACATGATGAGATGCTGCCACCTCATTTAAATTTGAATTTGTATACCGTTGGAAAGTTGTCCATGACAAGTATGGAAAGACTCCTCCATGAGTTGTAAACCATTTTGAAATCTTCCTATCTAATCTTTGATTGATGGCTGAGAGAAATCTACTGCAAATCATGCACGGTGGATATGAGGTGGCTGATCTCTGGCTGGATTCTGACTGGACAGATTAACTTGCACATATGTGCTGTCCTTACAGACTTACCGTTGGCGAGGCCTCAATCGTGACTTACTGTAGTACTACAAACTGTCTTATAAAATAACAGTAACCCTTTAGTTAGAGGGACCGAATACACAAAGAAAAACAGGAATAAGATTACAGTGTGTCTGATCATTCGGCCTTCCCTCTTGACACCTTCTTCATCATCTTTCTTAGTGAATGTTTGGGTAATAAATACCCCAATCCTGATGAAGAATAAGGTGTTCATATAGGACTAAAACCAGTCATACCCAAGTCCTACTGCTGTGCCAATAAATAAGTTGATGATGCTGACTTGATGCAAATAAGCACACAGATTCAGTAAAGAAGAAAGAGCTTAAAGGAAAACGGTTAATGCCCAAGGCAAGTTTTCTTCTTCGTTTTATTTTAAACATTGTAAAATAGATTAGAACAGTATATTCGAACCACTCAAAAAATAGGTGTAGAGGATTAGACCTATTGGATTGAACCTCTATAAAAAACTAAGTTATACTATTTGGGTGTGAGACCCTTACATAGTATATTTGGGACGACTCTAGAGTTGGGAAGTCTGACAGTGGATGTACATTTGTTGAAACCGAACCACTATAAAATATTTGTGTTTATATGTGATTAAATGCATGGATTTAATATTTTATTTACTTAAAGTATAAATTGGTTTAGGAAATTTTAAAAGGGAATTAAAATTGAAAACCGACCTATTCACCCTCCTCTAAGTCGTGCATTACTCTATTAACAAAATTTCAATGTCTACCCTTTTTCGAGCATACAACATACAAACAAATATTTCCATTATAACAATGTAAATTCATTCATAACAGAGTTACTAACAGTAACATAATGGTTCATACATGATTACAAAACACGTACCATAAGAGGTACCCTACAAAACATGGTTCTAAGAACAAAAGAAAAAACCAAAATGAATTTAATTCCCATCCATGGGATTTCAAGAAACCACATCAACTTAATCCATCCTTAAGCTTGAAATAGAGGTTCCTCCTCCTCGGGTACATCTCCTGAAATGTAAGTGAAGTAAGCTAATCAGCCTAGTGAAAAAAACATAATAATGCAGTGTAATGATTATCAAGTTAGCCAAAATCAACATTTTCATCATAATATGGTTGTCATCCCAAAATATCAATTCATTCTCAAATTACTGCTGAAATCCAACGCAACACCTATACACTACACTGACTATAACCATTAAGTCCCGACACGGTCAAATGCAGAATCTTACAAGTACATCTCCGACACACTAGGGCCGGTACTGACACACCTGGGCCAGCAACTGACACACTTGGGCCAGTAGACTCAAATCGAAACACCTGGGCTGGTAATCCACACACGTAGGCCGATAATAGTTCAATAGTAAGGGTACGTGGAAACAGTATAACTCATAAGCATTTCATCATCATAATCACAATATATGATCAACATCATAAATATCAATAAGCAATTTTCATAATAGTGCACAAAGTCTAGGCATATAAATGGGTTCATCAAATCTGATCCTTGAAACCACTCATTGCATTAGATCCTCTTAACCTGATTTACTCCTACTCCAATTGTTAAGTCTCCTCACCGTATGTGTGAGGTATAGAGATATCTGCGAAAGCATGAAAACAATAATATAATGAATTATACAATCATCAATCAGACATAATACACATAATCATAGTGTTTCAAATCATTTTATCTTATTTTCCGGAAAACTTCAAGGGTAATGGATATGAGTCTCCTAAATGGGTTACTATCCATTTTAGATTACAATAATCAGCATTATAATAGAGTGCTCAGGCCACTACTCGTATAACAAGTTAGGCCTAGAGATACAAATATAGGGTGCTCAGGCCACTACTTGTATAGCAATTTAGGCCTAGATATACAAATATAGGGTGCGTAGGCCACTACTAATATAGTGAGTTAGGCTTAGAGGTACACTCAGACCCCAAACCCTTCTTTTTTACTGAGAGGCGAAGTTAATCGCTCAGCTACTAATAGCTATTGGGATGAGTCAGCCACAGATAGAGAGTGTCGACTTGGACGTGAATATATAATATAAGTTTACCTGATAATACCAACAAAAAGAGGTTAGTATCACTTTTAATTAAGTGGGTATAAACATCACATTAAAATCCATGATCCAAATCACAAAATCCTATTTTAGACTAAGTTTCAAGATAAGATCTGGGTTCTTCGGAACATGCCTCGAAACCTGGTACTATGGCTTCGGACCTTCCGAGCACTATCTAAACTGGGCATTTACTGAACCTTCAGAACTTGAGTTTTATCCCTTAGAACTTCCGAAGTTCAGGTCTCAGAACTTCTGAACCTGCTGCCGAACAGAAACAGGAAAAACATTTGGTCTGTTGGTCTCAGAACATACCGAGTACTGTTCGGAACTTCCGAACAGTTCGGATCATCAGAGAGGGTCTCGGAATGTCACAGCAGAAACAGAGAGATCAACGGCTACTCTCTGTTCCTTCGGAACTTGGGTTCGGAACTTCCGAATACCGATTCTCGAATCTTTGAGAGTTGTTTTCCACATCAGTCACCTACAACAGAGCAGTAACGGGCGGGACAGTATGAAATACGATTCGCTTTTCACATCCTCTGGGTTGGATGGACTCTACAGCAAGTCCTCTTTACTTCAGAAATCAATTGAAGTCCTTAAACTAATTAAAACATCGGATTAAAATGAAAAACCAGTAAGACACAAGAAAATCCATGTTTTTCACTAAAGTTCAAATTCGATTTTCAGATTCAAAACTTAACCAAAATGACTTCTATTTGATTCTAAACTGATTGAAATTTAAAGACAAAGACAATGGTTACATTCACTTTTGTTCCTGGGTTGAAGATCACCAACTGGAAAAATCTCCAACTTAAGCTAACTGGTAAAAACTGACAGAGAAGAACACTGGTTTTCAAATGAGATTTGAGTGGGAAATTCATCTGGAAATGGCCTCAATTTATAGCCAAAGGAAGGGTAGGGTAGTAGGTGCCATGCAAGGCTGAGTGGTGACCACATCACCTCTACAACCTACAATCATAGCTTGCATGAGTCGACGCTCATGCAGCTGCTTCATCGTATCACCTGCTGTGCAGGTTTTTGCAGAAGTTCAGGGTATTTGTATTTTAGCCCTTCAAAAGTTATTTGCATATTAATCCAGTTTCCTTTTTTTTAATATTTTAACTATTAAATATTTATTTAATTTCATCCATCATACCCAAAATGTTGGGTTTTAAAAACTGAAGGTACCATAAAAATTTGGATAATTACATTTCATTATAGTTACTTGATTTAGACAAAATTCATGTTTATGACACTATTCACTTAACTAAATTTGTAATTATTTTAAGAGTTTAAAGTCTCTATTTTCAACATCTGGAAAAATAAAACAATGTATTAAGATACAATCTAACTATACATATTTTCCTCTAAATTTTCAAACTTCTAAAATCATTAAAATAAGCGTTTCTTAGTTTTCGGGACCTTTTTCGGGTAACTTTTAAATATAATTTTTTTTGAAATAATATAATAAAGATACTTATAAATTTTAGAATTTAAATCCCTAATATAAAGATTAATAACATTCAAATAATAATAACCAAACAATAAAAACACTGTTAATGGTAAATTACCATTTTGCCCTTCTAACTTCAATGAGTTGGATCAATGAGTTATTGAGCTCCGATTAGGCCAAAACTGGATTTTACTAATCCCTCACTATAATCTATACGATCAACAGGTTAAACCACATTAATTAAGCCTAATATGTGTCAGGGTATTACAAAACAATCCACAAAAAGGGGTTGCTAACCCAACAACTTAGAGACTACAAAGTATGAGTTGTTACTAATAAATCTCCTAAGCACTTGGTCATCTAAAGAGGTTTTAATAACAAATCTCCTAAAGACTTGGTCATCTAACAACAGTCCTAAAGATTTGGTCAGCCTTAGACTTAGTCTAAGCTTATTCTAAACTTTTACAAAGATGTCATCCCCTTCTCATTTTCACTTAAAACAACCAAAACAAGAGATACCAAGGTTGATAGGAGAAGATTACCTCGAGAGAAGGGAGCTTGGGGCGAGATGAGAGTTGTCCGGGTGTGACCCTTAAGGAGAAGACGATTTGGAGGAAAAGGTCCTTCAAAATCTAAACATGCATGGGAGGAGAATGGGGGAAAATGGGAGAAAAATGGAGGGAATGACTGCTTGGAGAAGAGGGGTTCAGTAGGGAAAGAAATGAGTTGATTTTAGGGCAAAACAGACTTATATATAGTCTTTCCCGCACGTTATCGCTCCTATGTACGTGTTCTATATGTCTGACCTACGGAATGTTGGTATCTGTCGGTGACACCGACGAATAGTGTCGGTCAGACCGACACTATGCAAATTAGGCAGTTTTGCACCCTTTCGCTAAGACGACCATAACTTGAGTTCCCGAACTCAGATTTCGACGTTCTTGTACTTTTCGGGAGCTTTTCGAGTCCTCTATCCAATAAAACAAGTCTCACTGAATTTAGAGTTCATTTGATACCTCAAATGGGCCCCACAAGTCAGACTTACTGTCAAGTCACCCAGTTTTGAAATCAACTTAACCAAACTGGTGTCAGGTGTCTCTTCCATGCATTTCTACAAGAATACTCAACAATTTGACTAGTCGGGCCATTACAAGTACATCATACCCTTCAGCCATCTTCAACCCAAATAATTGTTTCTTCTCAAGCTTTTCCCATAGGCTCTTTGTACTTGTCTCCTCCATGAAGTTGTACAACACTTCATCAGAGAGGTAGAGTCGAATGAGGCTAACTGCTTTTTCATAAATATTTGTTCACTCTGCATCCTTCATTTACTCTGGTTTCTTGCCTTTGCTTGACAATGCCACTTTGATGTCCTGGTGAATCAAAATATTTTTCATTCTTAATTGCCATAATCCAAAGTTACCTCTCACGTCGAATTTGTCAACTTCGAATTTGATACCTTTTGTTGATCCCTTTGATGCCATTATGTGGATTGGAGGGGGTTCTGCTCTTGTGCTACTCCTTTCTTTCTCTCAACCAACCAAGGAAACCCTACATAGCTGTCGTGCACTTTATATGATTTTTTTTTCCACAGAAGCATTTGATCAAGCACTTGGTGATCAGGGCCTTTTATCTGAAACCCCTTCTGATCTTGGGGTTTACTGCATTCGGATGGGCTACTATGTGCACTCTCTCTTCTGATCACTTTGTTAAAGAAACAGAGATCTTCTGATCTGCGCACGAGAATGGTGCTGCATGTGGTGGTCTGCACGTATGCAAGAGGGATCTGCACAGTATCTGCCCACACACGGCTGACGTGTAATGGCTTGTTGCCTCTCTCTCAAGAAGTGATTTGCCTGGTGTTCTACAATTAGATGGGATTCTGGTGGTGGCTACCACTGTGCTGATTCGAGAAATCAAATCTGCAACTGCCCCTGCAAGAAACACTACCTAGACTGAGACTAATCTCTGTTGGTCTGTGCCCAGCACCAATCTACTGTTCTCAGTACTACCCCTCCCTACGTGCTCTCTGGTCTCTCAGTTCAGATCTAGGTTGAAAATCCAAGGAGTTGCAAAGTGTTGAGTCAAAAAATCTTACATTTTTACCCTTTAATTATGATTAAGTTAGCCTTGACTTTGTATATAAAGATATGTTTAATGGTTTTTTCTAGTTTTGTAGATAAAAATATGGAAAAACATGATTCGTGCATAAAACAGTGAATAATTGCTGGAAGATAGCTTAAAATGGAAATTTTAGAATTTTGTAATTAATTCATGCCACTTTAGGGTTTTTAATGTAAATTGGATAATCTGGATCCGTTTATGAGAGTCTAGATTTATTCAATATTTAGAATTATAGAGGTATTGATTAATTATTTAATTTTAAAATCAAAGTCTGCAATTAAAAGGTCAAGAGTTGAAATCAAGATCCATGGGCTAGAGAACCACTGCAATTGGGCCAAGCTTTGCTCCAAATGCCAGACACTGGACCAGGTCAAGCACTTCAGGCCCATTTCCCAATGTGGATCATGCCAGAGTGAATTCAAGCCCAGCAAGCTTAAGTCCAAGTCTCCAGTCCAAGTCTAATTTAAAGATCCAATGCTCCAGGTTCAAATCCAAGCTTACTAACCTTGAGACCAAATCCATTTTATGTCCAAACCCAAAAGCCCTACCCATCTAAGCTTAACCATCCAATTTCCCATCTCCCATCCACACCATCCATTAACCCAATCAACCAATCCAAACCGTTCATTACATTCATCATATTCATCTCATGCATTTTATATCATCAAACCCTAGACCCAATTAGTTAATCCAACCCATTCATTCATCATGATCATCCAGTCCATCTATCATATAGATTAACCTTAGGAATGGGATCATCCATGCACCATCTACCCATTCATTCATTTAGATTATCCATCATTCATCATAGCCATTAGATCTAGGCCATTTAATCCTAACCCTCCATTTCATGTTTCATCTCATTAAAACCCTAGCATCTCATTAAATCTTAAAATCTATGACTTCATGCGCATAGTGCATTGCATCACACGACACACACAATCTTAGGAAGCCTCCATCGCATGACAACTCCTAGATTTTCTCTCCAAGCTTGCCACCTCACTTAGATCCTAACTTTTCTCCCAATCCAATCCATGATTAGCCATACACGATTTTACCATCTCACCATCCCTATCACACACGATTTTAGTTCAATAATTTCTCCATGTACTTAGACAAAAATCCATCCAAATACACTCCTAAGATCCCTACATACCTCATCATCCCAATCCTCATTCGAATTTCATAGGTCAACCCTCCACCTCATCATTTCATCATCGCATCCATTCATTCATCCATCCATTTAATATTAGCCGTTCATATCTTTGCACAACCCAAAACCCTAAAACACCATGTCAAATTTGATGGTGAGAACGACTGGTCAAGCTGACAGTTAAATTAATTCATATTTCCATGTTCGCTTCTGTAAAGCCCCGCCCTCTCTCACTATGCCGAAAATCAAAGTCTATTTTTTTTTTTTGAAATAAAGAGTGAGAGAGAGAGAGCGGGACGTCACGTACGCGAGCTAAGTCCGAGCTCCCAAAGCCCGGCCCTTAACTGGCCAACCATACGTGTGCGTGGAATAAGTCCACGAAGAACGGGTCACACGTAATAAGTTAAGCTCGCGGAATGTAAACTTAATGCGGAATTATAATAGAGTGTATCCTACCAATTATTAAATAGCAAGGAAGTACATCACTTAATTAATAAATACCTTAACTTAGAATGTTCAAAAGTAAAGTCCAAACCATAGCAAATAGTCTAAGTTATTATAGTCCAACGAGCTAATTACTCAAATTACATTTCCATAAACCACATCCAATCCCTAATTTTTCTCATTCCTTTCTTTCCTCCCAAAGCACCTTAGCCACCAAGCCACCATTGACTAAATTCGACCATAGCACTAGGAAGCCCTAATTTTCTATCTTTTAATCCTAGCCACCCATGTTAAGTTAGATTGAATCCCAACCTTTCATCCATCAACTTAAACCTAGATTTGATCCTAGCCATCCATTCAATCCCAAGTCCTATAAATAGCCCAGTAACCCACATATCAAATTCGAATTTGACTCTGGAGCCAAAGAGGACCAAAGGATTGAAGAGAAGACTCAAAGATCCATAGAGAATTTGAATTTCACAAGTGAGTTTCTTTTGTGATTTCAATTTCCAAATATCGTGTATTCAATCAATCCTATATTTAATTTTTCCAATAAATAATCAAAGGACAACTCATTTAGAATCTTGAAACATCCAATTTCTAATTTCCTTTTATGATTGTCTTTGATTTGATTTTAAAATTGTATGCTTTAATTATTTAATCGGACATAAAACAGTTAGGACTTAGGTTATAATTGTTAGATCTAAGTTACTAAGGTTTGGTTTTACAATCTAAAGGTTATGATTTTTAACATTGATGATAAACATGAACTGGAATTTAGATTTTTACGTGAATTTCAAATCTAGGTCGTTTGTTTATTTAAATACTTTTGGCGATAAACGGTCTTTTCCAAACAACTACCATTTACGTTACTGCATTTTATTTATGTTGTTTATTTTACTTGCTAATTTATTTTTCATGTTTATTTTATTTCACTTGAATGTTGTATTTTAGTTTTTACTTTTAAATCTTTAATTCTTTTAAAGTGTATTTATTTTATGTATTTAAAACCTCCCTAACAACTGTATTAACTAGTTAGGATTCAACTTAATTAGATCTTGATTTTGTGAATTAGAATGTGTGATGAGATCGTTTATAAATTCTTGATTAAAATATTATTTTAATCATTTTTAATCAATGCTCTAAAATTGTAGATCTATTTATTTGAATAAGGATTTGATTAGTTATAAATATACTTTTAAGATTAAAATTGATTTTCTATCCTAGATTTAATTTTGAATCTCGGTTTTCTAAGAAACATAAAAATTGAAGCGTGTGTATTTTGGATATTTCCTTTGGGTTCGACCTCACACTCAATCGTTGTACTATGAATGGTTCGTGCACTTGCTAGATTTACAAATTTAAAACACATCAACACAACGCCTAAACTGTTTTCGTCCCCAAAGCAGAGAAAAATAGACTTGGGCCTGTTGGGTCCAATTTAGGCCTTTTGAGCCAATCCCAACAAACATATAGTGTCATGTGGAACCTACCGAGATCCAAATAATACTCTTTGCTTCCAACCCAAATTGAACTTATTTCAAATTGATTTTACTATTAAAATAAAAATCTATTCAAAACTAATCATATTTTGACCATTGTTTATCATTGAATTTTTAAAAATTATGGCTTTTCAAAGTCAATGAATCTTATATTTCATGAAAAATATAATTGTGAAAATACCTTTCAAACTTATCTATTTCATAAAATGGATTTCTCTGTAGAAGACTCCAAAGCCTAGCAACAATCACCGTTGAGCGACATATAGGCCACTCCTAACTTAGGTGCACATATATTTTTGACCATCAATTACATGAGTGAAAAAAAAAATCCGCAAAATTTTACCCAAAAAGGTGCAAATAACTTGTCATACTTCACTTGATACCTATTGTTCATGATTGAGTTAATCTGAGTCAATTTAATAGTCGGTTCGTCTTATTTTATTAACCCGGATCAGTGGATCCGTCAGGTCCGAACCCTTGATCAGTTAATAAAGTGGACCATATCGACGGTCCAAAAAGAAGAGGTTCTTCTACAATTATCTTGACAGTCGGGCATATAAGAATTCACCATAAATTAATTAATATCATGAATACTTCTGAAAGAGCGTAGATTTGTCAGCAGTAGAACTCTCCAGAACCTACCCAATCTCATCTCCATCTTCTTTCCCTTTCCAGTCCACTCCCCTCCCCTCCCCCCCTATAAAATCCTGACGATCGCCAGCTTCTGCGTTCAACAATTGAGAATCAAAGTAAAAGCTGAGGTTCCCTTATAGCCCTGTCTTTCCATCAATTTCCTTTTGTAATACTCAGTTAAGAGAAAATGTCGATCATCCCAAGCATCTTCGACAGGCGAACCTATTGGAAAACTAATGAACAAATAGCTCAGTAAAAATACTTCAACATCCTTCATTAAATTCAATGAAACAATACAACTTAAAAAGAGAAAAATACAGTTACTGCTGCAAGCAACATGATTGTCACTTCCCATATTTTATGGAACTACCAAGCATGAACAATGAACATGGTTAAACAAACTAACCATGACTCCTACAAACTAGGAATCCTCCTACATGCTAGGTCAAACAAATCTCCTAACTGTAAGCAACAACTTTTATTAAAAATAAATAACTTTAAAACAAATCTTAACAGAACCAACGTGTTTGATCCCTTCTCGCTGGACGTCTAGGACCCGTTTGAGGGATTCCCATTCTCCAACTTTCGCTCTCTGTCCAACCATCGCCTGAGCTCGTCGGCGTCGGAGACCTCTGCCTTCGCCCCACGCCCAAATGGACTGGAAAGAGACCCCTTCATCCCATGTGTTCAAAGCGGACGTTCCGGGGTTGAAGGAGGAAGTGAAGGTGGAGATGGACGACGGAAAGTACTCCAGATCAATGAAGAAAGGAGACGTGAGAAGGAGGAGAAAACGGACATGTGGCACAGGGAGGAGAGAAGCAGCGGTAAGTTCCTGCGTCGCTTCAGATTGCCTGAAAATGCTAAGGTGGAGCAGGTGAAGGCTGCGATGGAGAATGGCGTCCTGAGTGTCACTGTGCCCAAAGAGGAGGACATCAAATCCATTGACATCTCTGGTTGAGTCCTTTCTTCCTTCCATCCGAATATTAGGATTTTCTAGTGTTATGTGGTGGTTTTAGGGGTAATTTGAATTCCAGCAATCTCTTCCACTTTGTCTCGTTTGTGTCTGTAATGCGTAGATGCGAGTGTTTGGAAAAGAGGGAATTTTGTTAATAAACGGTAAAGTGAAATGGTGTCTCATCCTCCTGTAAATGATTGATCCAATATAGTTCTTGTTAGTCTTGTCATTGTTTCTGGTATTTGACTATGCTTTTTATTTTATTTTTTTATGTTTGGCAATGAATTTTTTATCGTGAAGGTGACAGATGTTTTATAGAAGTTCTATAATTTTAATGACTAGTCAAAGGCATATGTAAACTTTTTAATCCCACATACTCATATATGGATAAGCAATTATGGAGAGGTTGGAATTGAACATGAACGAACTCCTAATTCTATTTCTTGAGATGAACCCCTTGACTGTCAATCAAAACCCCTATGAATTGGCCCTTAATCCCCAATACAACCAAAAATTATCCTTGAAGAGTTAGTTCACTTTTCTATTTGTCAAGGGCTAAGCCTCACTAGAAATGACAAATTATAAAAACCTTTAAATAAACATTATAGATGTAGAAATTAATTTTGTAATGTTTGGGTCGTTGTGTAATACCAATGAAGTTAGTTTTAACGAGGATAGATGAGTGCAAGAGAGAAATTGTTAATTTGAACCTCAATAGTCTCCACAAGAGCCCTAAACTGATTGGGCGACAGTTGACTAGGTGAAATTGTACCAAGTTTTAAGAAAATCTTAATCTGCTGATCAACGTCCATCAGAATTTTTCAACAAGATTTCTTCTAATACCAAAATTTGAAAAACAAAATGTAAAGTAGAATTCCCCAACCTACATTTCTTGCTACCACTCCATAAACCTCCTTTCTTGAAATAGAGAGATTGATTGAACTGTCAACTCTCTTAATTTTGAAGACGTGGATTACAATCTTGAAGAAATCGGAGAAAGAGAGACGTGGGAGAAGACTTTGTAACGTTGGAACAATCGGAATAAGGATCTGGGTTGATATAGTTAATAAGCTGTCAAAACATGTTCTAACATTCTCTTATGGCCTCAACTTCTAAAAATAAAAAATAAAATCATCACTTTCCCTTTTCTCCCTTGCATGCCATGCTTTCATCCATTTGGAATATAATCAGAATTTCAAAATTTAATTGAAAATAGCATCTCATCCATTTCTGATATTTTATTTAAAAATCATCTAAAATTGTCTCCAAAGGAATTAAGTAAAACATTATTGATGGTGAATATCAATTAGATACTTTATAAAACTCAATGATCTATCTATCCAAGTATATCCAGCCGAGTGTATTCACCTCAAGATAAAGTCATGTTCTAACCATTCAAATATTTTCATCATGAGTGGTCCAAACTCTCCCACATCCATTGTTAAAGAACTTGGGACTATAATAGTGAATTGACAAACCCCAAATGGTTTAACTATATGATTTTTTTAATGACCAAAGTGAGAATCAAACTCTTTTTATCATATGATTGATCCTAGATTCCTACCTTACATTGACAAGAATAGAAGCTACAAGTCATGATGATCCAACCATCCAAATAATAACACATCCACTGTCTAAATTTAGGTTAAACGCCCTTTGACTCCAAGAAACCTCCCCTACTTTTAAATTATCAATAAATAAATTTAATATTATCAAGCGAGTTACTCCATTTAAATTAGCAAGCACAAATTTGGACTTTGACAAATAGAAAAGCGGTCTAAAGTAATCTATTTAAGCAAATTAATAAATCATAACATATATCAAATTGAGAACTTCAAATTCACATAGGAATTACATGAAACTACAAACTAAATAACTATGGATAATTATGAGGCAGATTAAAAAACATTGTGAATTTCACCATCCTACGCAGCAATCGTTCGTTAAAGATTGGGGTTACCTCAGCAGTGAGATTTGCGATTCATATTCATATTTCTTCCCTTTTTCTTCCCAATCCAAGTGAAAGATTGTGCGAAAGGTAAAAATATGTTACTTACATTCACTTGCTTTGCCGGCTGCTCTCTGTTCAGTGATCATAGACCCTCCAGAGGAAAGGCTCCAAATGAGTGCTGACGAGAATCAAATTGTTCTTGATTTCAAATTAAGTAAGAATTGACATTTTGCTGCCAAGTCACAAACTCTTACTGAAGTTACAAAAGCCATGATGCTTAACTAGTCAAATTCAACATTCAACAAGTAATTAAGCGACGTGCATTTCAAATCTCAGAGAATTCCTAGTGATTTAGAGAATAAAGAAAAAACAAGAACCAATCGCAATTGAGACAAAAAACAGAATCATCTCTAGTCCTCTGCTTCTTCCGTCTTTGTTTCTCGTTTAGGTTCTCTCTTGGGCTTCTTTTCAGGTGGAGCTTGTGTCTCTTCCTCTTCGTCTTCTATCTTGGGAGCCAAGTAGAAGCGAACGTGACCCATATCTGCAATCTTATATTCAACGACAACAGGCAAGTCTGAAGACAAGCTTATAGTCACTGCATTTGCCAAAGGTGTCGCTTTGGTGAAAGAGTTCATGTACCTTAGAGCAAACGTCAAGGTCACAGGCTCATTCATCTCTATGACGGTAGCATCTTCAGGCTGTTTTACAAAATAAATAAGCAAAATATCAATAAATTATTCATGGCCCTTTTGTTTTCATAGTTACTACTTTACCAGTGCTGAAGATAATGAACTTTTAAACAAAAGATGAAAGGCATAAATAAACAGAAACCCGCACACTCATTAGGCTTTCAGCTCAAGAGAACCACAGAGGATCTGGTTTTGCATAACTGTCTGGGTCATATGGCTCTTAACCACAGGAACTGTATTTTGCAAGTCTGCACAGATGATAAATTTACTCTAAAACAAAAAGGGAAAACATTAGGAGAGGAGACTAAAGCTTCACCTTATCTACAGAGATATTTTGTCTGCAGACGATATTTGCAGTGCCAATGTCACCCCTTGTAGAAAACTTTACACCTTCCTTTGTCACGGAAATGAGAACTGCCACCACCCCAAAAACCACAGTCAAAATTCGTACAGGCATATTCACAAACACATGATGTGGGATCCAGGTATGTTTGCCATATTGATTAAGAACAGAAATAACCACGCCACATTGATTACCAGTATCTCCAATGCTGCTGAGGTCCTTGCAAATCCTCGCAAATTCAGCAGAAGGCATCCTTACAATGGATTGATACTCTGCCTCTGGAATTCCAAGGTGCTCGCTATCGATGTCCATCAACTTCATCTCGAAATCAGCAATCTTATCTTGAGCTATAGAAATTTAAAAAATAAAAAATAAGCAAGGTAAAAAAACAGAAAAGGACCTGAAAACATCTCTGGGAGGGATAGAAGACAGCAAATCAGCAGATTAGCTCTCATGGATTTCTCTCCCTCGAGTAAAATTCTTGGATAGTCAAATAAAATCAAAGATCCCTAATGAACGGCAATCTTGACAAGAGAAATGGCATAGTAGATTGAATTAAAAAACAAGCCCATTTGAAACAGAAGAAATTCACTGAAGACACCCCATTCCGTTTCTTTCCTGTTTACTACTCTATTAGACGTGGTTGCAAAATAAGTAACATGCAAGCGTTCAAGCGCCAAAAAATAAATGCCCAAATTAGCAAAACAAATTTCCATGGTGCTGGAAAAAGAAGAAGAAAGAAAGATTACTGGGGCTCTCAAACATGAAGGTGACCGTGTCGCTGCCGTCATCGGCCTTGATGGTGATGATGTCGTCGTTTCCGGCACACTTAAGCATCTTGGACATGTTGTTGAGGTTCATGCCCATGGACAGATTCCGGTCGCAGCGGTAGTGCTCAAAGCCTTCGGATCGGAGGAGGAGGGAAACGAGGGCGACGTGGCTGGAATCCATGGCCTGGAGTGAGAAGCCAGTGGCAGAGCAGTCGAAGTTAGCATCAGTGACGAGATCCTTGATGGATTCAAGAACCTTCTTCAAGAGGCTCCCTTGCACCAACCTCAACTCCAACATCTTGTATTCTCTATGCCCTGCAACAAACACGAACAAGAGCGAAAGAAAGAGGAAAAGGAAAGCCAAATGACTGGGGGGAGAACAGAAAAGAGGCGGGCGTTTTCATTTATAGAGTCGAAGAACTAGGGATAGCTTTGGCGGGAAAAGATCTGCTTGATTCCCGCCATGTACACGAATTTAGTATCAGTATATTTTTTTAAAAATATGATATTTTTACTTAATATTAGTTCATTGAGAGTCAAAATATTAATATGAATAAAATACATCTTAAAATTTAAAAAATAAGAGATCAATATAATAAACATCTAACATAAAATTCATCTTCTCTAGTATCATACAGTGACATTTACCTTTTATAATTCATAATTTTTTTATCATAAAAATTACTAAATTTTATAAAATTATAAAAATCATACAAATACCTTAAAAATTATATCGATCACATTAAATGTTCTTCATTTCAAAAACATTTGACTCTAAACCAACTTATTAGCCCATATGTATTGCTAGCTTCTAAACCAATATGACACTGTTGAATTTTATTCCAAAGATCAAGAGTGGTAAATGTCACTATAAAAATTAAAAATTAAAATATTTTAAATATTTTCTTTTACTTTTTTATATTACTTAAAAATCTTTTTCAGTAATTAATTATTTAAAATATTCTTTAATTTTCATAAAGTCACAATAACCAATTGATTCTGTAAAAGTAGTGGATGAAGAGCCACCGACACTTACATGACTGGCATAAAGTAAAAGTAGTGGATAAAGAGCCATCAACACTCACATGACTGACATAAAGTAAAAGTAAAAGTTGAAGACACTGAAGGGTAGTAAAAGTAAAAACTGAGGCAGCTGATGACGCCTTGTAGAATTATTTACTACCAACACTGTAAAAATCACTATCAACATTTGGATCTTGAGCATCCTGGAAATGATCCCACACTGGTTGGATAACCAATTCATCCCAATGAGTTGTTACAAACTCATCAAGTCCTCTGAGTTCAAGGGTAGGATCACAATCAGCAAATGGTTCAGTAAAAAACCAGGAGGAAGATCAGAAGGGACAATGTGATTTAGAGCAGCCATATTCTCTTTAAAACTTTGGAATTCATTTTGGTAGAACCTAGGATTTTCAACAAGAGTAATAGCACTCCAATATTGGATGTTAATCTCTTGTTCATCAGGAATATGGAATATAAAAAGTGTCTCCTTCTAGGGATCCTTTTGTGATAAAATCTCTAGGTCGATGAAGATGAATGTGAATAAATCACATTCGCTGCTGCTGAGGGGGAACTTGGAGAAGACTATGCTACCAATCAATAGGATGAAACCACTCAAGGATTTTTAATAAGCCAGAGGCATGGTCAAGAAGTTGGTGCCGAAATCTCATTTGAAAAAGATAGCAGTAAAGTCATAGAGATCAAAAACAATAGCAATGCAAAATTGCTCAAGGATATACCATAGAAAACATCTGACTTCCTTGGAAATATGGTAGAGGTTTCGAAATCTAAAGGGGGCAAGATAAGGGTATTTGGGATGTGGTAATTGCCAAAAAATAGGAGAATTTTGATGAAGGTGGATTTCAAGGAATGTTTTTGGCATTGAACAAGCTTCTAGAGGGGAAAGTTAGAGTTGCCAAGTACTTCTGGAGTTCAGGAGGAAAATTTTGAGGTTCAATAGGACAGAGGGTGGAAATTGGATATGGAATTTGGATAGAGAGAGGGACTTGGTGTTGTTTGAGGTGGGAAAGGAAATCAGCCAAAATGTTATCTTTTCCTTTGATCTTTTTTTACTTTAAACTTCTATTGATCAAACCAATTTGCCCATATAAAAGTTGAGAATTTGAGAGAGACTTTTGCTTGAATCTCAACATCTTAGGAAAAGCACTCATATCCATCTCAATGATAAAGCTACACCCTAGGAAGAGAAACTGGAACTTTTGGATGGCAAGTTTGACTGTTAGAATTTCTTTATAGGTGCTATGGTAGTGTTGTTAAGAGGATTTGAAACTACCACTCTTGTATCCTCAAAGATGTCTTTGTGAATCTGGAGTCTCATAGAACAGGGCTGCTCCCCAAGCATAATCACTGACATCCACTTGTAAAAATCTTTTTATGCTGAGGCTGGGGAAGAGATAGTGGAGGAAGTTGTCATGCCTCGACCCGAAAAGTGGGCCTGGAACGCGATTAATTTTTTTTTTTTGAAACTAAACTAACTCGAGCATTCTAATTGGGCCGGATCAACGGTTTGACCCAATGGTCACACACGATCTCAATATGTGGAACTCAAACATATACCATAAGTCTACCCCAAAGAGATATAAACATAAACACACATAATTCCAAACATCGAATTATCATTGAAACATCATCAAAGTAACTATGGATACATGGTAGTTTGATACATCACGTTTAAGCAAATTAAGTACTACACCCTGTAATTTACATAGGCAAATGGTTCAAAGAACCAAAAGGCAAAGATAAGGGAATTCCCCTTAGTAGGAATTCCAAAGCAACATCGCAACTTATCCACCCTAAGCTTCAAATAGAGGGTTCTCCTCCTCGGGTACATCTCCTGAAAGGTGAGTGGGGTGAGTTAACTAGCCTAGTGAAGGAAATATAACAGTGCAGTTTAATGAACATCAGGTTAGTACATAATCAACAGTTGCAATATAATATCTCATGTTTGATAATAAATTCTCAACGTCAAGTATAATCTCATCATCTTTTCCATTACTGCTGTCATCCAACGTAACGCCTACATACTACGCTGAGACCATCATATTAAGTCCCGACACGGTCAAAATATATCATTGCAAGTACATCTCCTGCCCTCACATGGCTGATACTGACACTCCTCAAGTCAACAACTGTCGACACCCCTGGTCCAGTAGACGTAAACCATCTCATACGCATGGCCAATATTAGTTCAATAGTCAATGGCACGTGGAAGCAGTATTACATAATTCATATGATCAACATCATAGCATTCATAAGCATCATAAACACTCCTTACAACAGTGCATTATGTCTAGGCACATGAGTGGGTTCATCAAATCTGAAACCACTCATTGCTCAAGATCTATCTCAATAAAAACCTGATTACACCTACTGCAAAGTTAAGTTCCCTCACTGAAAATATGTGGTATCGCGGTCTCTGTTCAACAAGCAAACAAGTGCACAATCAATAGTAAGTCAACATACATAGCATCCAAATGCATACATACAAGTAGTATTTCAAAACCATACTTGTTTTTTCCCAAAAATCTCTAAGGTAAATGGAATTGAGTCTCCTATTTGGTTTCTAACCATTTTAAGTTACAATAATCCACAATATAGAAATAATAAGGTGCTCAGTCCAAAACTCGTATTGTCTTCTAGGCATGACCAGATTGACTTATCGAGTTAGGTCTAGATACTCAGGTCAATTCTCGGTTGCCTTCTAGAGGACCAGATTTGACATGTTGAGTAAGGCCTCGAGGTCACTCAGTGGCCGATAAATATAGCATCGGCCTGGAAGTAAAGTCACTCAGTGCTCGACAAATAAAGTTGGCCTGGAAGTGAATACAATAGTATATACATTATAGTAAGAAGAGAAAATGGTTAATACATTTTTAATTTATTAAAGGCATAAACGTCACATGCATCAATAATCAACACAAGGTTTTACACTAAAAACTGGGTCCCTCGGAACAAGCCTCGGAACCAGGTACTATGGCTTCGGATCATCCGAACCACTGCCTAAACTAGTCACTGACTTCAGACCATGGGTCTGCCTTTGGATCGTCCGAAGATCAAGCCTCAGATCATCCGAAGGTCCTTCCGAACCGAAAAATCCTAAAAACATGTCTGGGTGGGTCTATGTGTCTCGGATCATGCCGAGTGAAGCTCGGATCTTCCGAGAGGAGTTCGGTCCTTCCGAACACGGCTCGGAACATCCTGCTGAGTGGCTAGCCTCTGGCCACTTCGGTACTTCGAGCTGAAGCTCGGAACGTCCGAAGGGCTAACTTCGGATCGTCCGAAGGGTGCTACCCTCGGACCGTCCGAAGCTCTACTCTCGGACCATTCGAGAGTCGTTTTCCACCTCTGTCTGCAACAACAGACAGTAATGGGTAGACACTACATGAAATACGAATCCAGAAACAGTGGGTTTCCTAGATTCGATTTTCACATCCAACCGGTCAGATGGACTCCTCAGTGAGTCCTCTTTCCATAGGGAGTGGTTTGGAGCTTTAAAACTAAATAGGTCATTAGATTTTAACACCAAAACTACACTAGTACAAGAAATCCCATGATTTTTCTTAAACTTCAAACTGGTTTTACACATTCAAAACTTGGCCAAATTTGGTTTTTCTTGATTCTAAACCACTTAAAATTTAAAGAGGAACACAGTGGTTACCTTCACTTGAGTTCCTGGGCTGAAAAATCCAACTTTTGAAAATCTTCCTCTTAAGCTTATAGTGAAGAAAAGTTTTAGAAAAACAGAGGCTAAGGGGGGAGATCGGGTGGGAAAATTCAGAGCAGCTGCGAGTGAGAGGGAGATAGAAATTTTGGGAGTTTGATCAGCTGAAGAGAGGTGATTTTATAGAGAGCATTGATCAATCGAAGGTGGCCGGATGGCCACTGGATGCAACGTCCGAAACAGTAAACCACTGTTCGGTTGGTTTGGTTGCAGATAAGTCCTCCAATAATTTCAGTTTTGTAAATAAGTCCTCTTTTGATAAAAATTGGATTTTTAACTTAAAACTTGATTTTAAAAGCTCAAAAATTTTAATCCAATCTAACAGATAAGTTGGATTTTAAAAACTCTAGTTACCATCAAAATTTGGAGATTTAAAACTCACCAAAAACCAAATATTTAAATAAAAATCACAATTTAACATTATTTACGTGTTTTAACTTGTGTTAAATAAAACAATTTAAAGTCCTCATTTTTGGAGTTTGAAAGAATAAACTAGACCATACTACAATGGTCTAACATGCTATACTTGTTTCAAAAACTATCTCATTCCCAAAACCATTTAAAAATATTTATTTCTCCCTTTCAGGGTTTTGACGGGCGGTTTTAAATATCATTTTTGAAAATAAAATTATTTTAAAATCAGAAATAAGAATCCTTGACTAAGGAGAATAATATTATCCAATAATAATCATATAATAACACAATTTATAAAATAATAACAATAAGCGGTAAATTACTATTTTGCCCCTCCAATTGGACGAGCTGGATGACTGAGCTTGCGAGCTCAGATTGGGCCACACCTGGGCTTTTCACAAAGCCCTAACCGTAATCGTCGAGATGAACCGGTCTAAGCAAGACTCATTAAGCTAAACTACGCCTAAATTGGGTCAGGGTATTACAAAAGTTGTGGCACAATTTGCTTCAGAGCTTTAATGGCATGAGTGTGACTGTCATTCCATGTGGGAGGCTTCTTTTTTAGTAGAACAGAGAGAGTAGATCCATACTTTGCAAGATGAGGAATGAACTCATAGACATAGTTGATGATTCCCAGAAATTGTTGAATCTGTTTGAGTGTGAGCTTTTTATTTAGAAAATTGACCAATTGTTCAGCAACATGAGGCAGATGAATATATTGTCCATTTTCAATTGTCATTTCTAAGAAGTTAATGTTGCACTTGCCAATAACCATCTTCTTTTCAGAAAACATGATACAATATTCTTGACAGATATCAAAGAACTGGTTAAGGAGAAGAAGGTGTGAAGATTCATCCTGAAAAAATAAAAGAATGTCATCAATATAAATAAGAGCATTTTTAAGTAGAGGACGAAATATCCTTAGCATGGCCTTTTGAAAAAGGGAAAGAGCTGTCTTGAGACCAAAGGGCATGACGGTCCACTAGTAATGGCCAGTTGGAATAGTGAAGGAAGTCTTGGATCTACCAAGGGATCAATTCCCAATTGCCAAAATCTAGATTTAACCTGGAGAAGATCTTTGCTCCGGCAAGCTGTTCAAAGAGAGCAATCCTTTGTGGCAAGGGGAACTTGTCATCAGCCAGAAACTTATTAAGGGGCTGATAATTGATGACCAGGTGCATTTTTCCTCTGACTTGTTCAGAATGTTTGTTAACATAAAAGGCCTCACAAGACCATTGTGAAGACGTTTCTTCGATGAGCTGTTGAGCGAAAAGGTCAGAGATTTTTCCTTGCGCCAACTTTAGATGATCTGGATGCATGCCAGAATGACTGGCTTTAGTGGGAGTGATAGATGGAGCATCATCTTTGAAGGGTAACCTGATGAAGAACTCGGTCTTGGTCCAAAGAGGTTGATGGTATTTTTGAAGAAATTTTGTATGAGAATTTGCACAACAATACTGGATAAGTTGACAAGTAATTTCAGTAAAAACTTCTTCATTGATGGCACACAAACTTGGTATGTGCATCCAATGAACTTGATGGTTGCCAAATTCCAAACCTGTAGGAGACCATTGGGCATTTGGCAAAGAATGAAGAATATAAAAACCGAGAATCATGTCTTTTCCTGTGAGACTGGAACTTAGGAATTTGTGAGTAATGAGATAGTCTCGTGCAAGGTGGAAGGTGATTGGAATACTGATGTAGTCAATATGAAAAATGGTGCCATTAGCAATTTGAAAACATTTGCTATATGGAAGCCAAAAGGATTGAGAGAGAATTAAAGTCTTGAGGATTGAGCTTGTGGCACTAGTATCTAGGAAGGCTATCAGTGGAGTGGGTTTATGGGTGAGATAGAGTTGGACTTGGATCAGAGGAGAATGTTGAGAGATGAAATACATGCTAGGGCTACAGATTGTTTCAAGGGAAAAGAGATAATCTTTAGAAGATGACATAGAGAAGGAAAAATCATCTGAGCTATACTCGAGTTGAAGGACTGTGGCACGAGTTGGAGCATCATCCATTGAAAGTTCAGATTCGAGGTCATTAAAGTCCTGGGAGATGATGGACATTGCCTGTTGGATAAACTGGCTTTTTTGAGGCTTTCATCTATTAGGACAGCTTCTGGCAAAATGACTTTGCTTGTTGCACAAGAAACATCTTGTGCTCTTTTTGTGATTTTGGCCTTTCTTTGTGAAGAATTTCCATTTTCATTTCTTATGAAATGGCCTTTTGAAGGAATCTCGTGAATGAGAGTGAAAATGAGACTTCTTCTTAGTCTTACAATCACATCTCTGGTCTTTGCATTTAATTTGGAGATCTGTCCTATGACAAGCCTTCCCAAGGCGGTGACCTATTTCTTCAAACTTCTTGAGAAACAAAGATTGATTACACAATCTGTCAATGGCAGTAATGCTATATTGGTATAATTGGCCAAAAGAAAGTTGGTTAATTGTTTGATTTTTTAGTCTAATGACTTTGGTTACCTCATCACCTAGAGGATCAGGGATTGATGTAATGACCCGCTCCGAATTTCTTAATTTTTGGATCTCTGAGTTATTTTCAGGACCATGGTAGTAGTGAGGAGAGTGTTGGTGTCGTGGTGGACCCAGTTTGACTATTTTCGAGTTCGGGAACTTGAAGGGCATTTTGGTAACTTTATAATTATTGTATATTAGTCATAAAAAATTGTTCAAATGTCACACGTTTTCTCGCCCGACATTCAGTACTCGAGATCTTTCGGATTTTCAACCTTCTTTCTTCTACTCTATTGAAAAGAGAATTTGAAAAGTTTTTAATCAAAAAAAAAAAAAAAAACTGAAAACCCTAAACCCTAACCCTTATAAATCCCATTTCTGCGACACTGTAGCCGCTTGCGCTACAATGCCGCCGCCCCCCCCCCCCCCCCCCAAACCTTGTCCTTCCCTTCCCTTCTCTCTTGGTGACTCTCTCCTCCTCTATTCTCAATTTCCTCCCTCTCATTCTCAGCTTCTTCTTCTTTCCTCTTCTCTCTCTCGGTTCGGCGAACAAGCCCGACGCCGTCCCGTTTTGCAGCCCACCACCGTCGGATTTCCTTCTTCTTCTCGCTTTTTCCCAGGTACACTCTTCTTCTCATTTTCCCCTTATTCTTCTTCTCCGTCGAGTTTTCCTCTTCGGTTTTTCCGTGACTTTCCTGGATTTCCACCGATTCCTCTTTGGTTTTCTGCGGTTTTCCTTGTTTTTCTCAGTTTCCCCGATTTTACTTCAATTTCCCAGTTTTTTCCCTCTCCCTCTCCCTCCGCCTTTCCTTCTTAACTCAGCTGGTGACTGAGTCACTCGGCCAAGTGCCGAGTCGACTCAGATGAGACCCTTGAGTTAACTCGGTCCTAGGTTGGGTTGTACCCGACCCAACTGCCAGGCCCTGACTGGCCCAACTAGTTTTGGCCCAATCAGGCCTAGACTTGGTCTGGCCCATCCGAACCCAAGCTTAGTTCGGCCCAATCCAGGCCCAATGCACTGGGTTGGGTCCGGCCCAGCTTGATCTAGCCGACTCGTCCTACCCGACCCGACTTGGCTAGCCCACTTTTGGTAGGCCCGGCCCACTTTCCTGGCCCGTTTTCAAGCCCGCCATATTCGGCCCGTTTTGGGCCCAACCTAGTTTTAAGCCCGTTTTCTATTTGGCCTCATTTTAACCCGTTTTTCTTAATTACTCATCCGTTCTTCTTTGTTTCAATAGATTGAGCTCCCTTCGATCGTTCAAGCCATTTGCTCGCTTGGACTTTCGACTCCACACACACTGTAAGGGGATTTATCACTGTTTTAGCATACACTTGCAAAAAATTAACTGTTATTTTGGATTCGGGATGACCCGAGTGTGATCTTTTGAATATTCAGCCACTCGGTAAGGGAAAAACTGTTGAAATAAATATGTAGTAGAGGGCCCACTCGGCCGTACTCCCGTTAACTATATGCTTTCGTGGAGGATGTTAGTTGGATAGTCTAATAATTGAATGAAATATTTAGAAGTTGTTGATAATATTTGGAATGCTTATTCACTGGTTGTTAATGAAATCATGCTGATTATAGATATGCATGACTAAGTAACTTTATATACTTTTAACTCGCATGTTGAACTATATTGCTGATTTTGAGTTGATTGTATAGGAGTGTACCCTCATTGTTATATATGATCATGTCTTCGTGTGCATACATTGGAGAGATTGTTCACATGTATATATATGTTTGTGATGGTGTGATGGGTTGGTTGTCGGGAGGATCTCCCCGTTATGTTCCTACGGTCGAGACCCCCATAGGAGATGTAGGTTTCCCCGTTGCATTCCGGCGGTCGAGATGCCTGCCCTTGAGATTAGCTTTCCCGTTATGCTTCGGCGCTAGAGACCCCATAGGAGATGCGGGTTTCCCTGTTGCATTCCGGCGGTTGAGGCATTGTATATTGTATGGTCTCCCGTCTGTATTAGCAGGGAGACCGGAGCTGTTAGAGGACCATTGAGAGTTATAGAGATGAGGTCTTAGACTGGTCAGTGGGACCATTGATTTATTGCACAGTTGAGCATTCATGGAGGGATATTCATTCATTTATGATATTTATTACACCTTATACATATCATGGATAACTATGTTGTTAGCATGTGGTATGTTTTATCCCTTCACTTGGCTAGTTTGCTCACCCCTTACCTTTCAGGTACCCCGATCTCATAGGGGCCAGGCGGGCCCCCTGAGCAAGTGCCTGGGGAGGAGCATTAGTAATTATACGTTTATGTCATGCTTATGTTTTAAACTTTGAGGAAACCTTAGTTGTATGGATTCATCACTTATGTTTGTTTGGATGACTGTATGACAATATTCGATTAACTTATGATTGTTGATCGTTATGCTTCTTGGTATTGTGGACTTATAGTTTGTTGAGGGGAAGGTAGTTACCCCGTTTCAAAAAAAAATATCACCTGATATCTGTCTTTTGTGATGTTTTGAGTTGTTTTGGAGATAACACGTTCGTAGCGGGACAGGGCGTTACAAGTGAACTTAAAAATATTTGTTTGAGGTTGACATCATCGATACCACCTATAGCATAAAACTGAGAAGACATATTTTGATAATGTCTTTCTAGGTCTTTTCGATCAAATGAGCAAAGCTTTGCTTTAAGAAATTCTTCGCGAGCAGTTTCTCGTCGGAGAGCAGGAGTTCCTAAGAACTCATTGTAGGCAAGTCCAAAAAAAGCTCAATGTAGGCAACCTGAAGTGCCTGAAAATGGCGGTATTCGCCCAAAGAAATCCATCATTCATGTAAACTACCTATAAAACGAGAGGCAATTCTTCTCAGAATATCAGGAAGTTGAATACCTGGATTTTGTAGTTCAACTTTTCCCCATGAGAGCATTTCCATAAATTTGGTGTGCCATTGAGAAGGAGGCACAACATCAAGATTGAACAAGTGTTTGTTGTCTAGGTGGAGTATGAAAATGTGGAGGTGCTTCTGGTTGAGGTGGGGGCGGGGAATGCTCATGGGTTTCTTCATTAGGGGGGTCTTCAACAATGCCTTCTTGCATTAGGAGAGTGTCAAAAGCTTGAAATAGATCAATTTCTTCTAAAAGAACTGAGTCTTGTGCAATGTGCTTTTCTTCAGGGGGGTTATTGAGACAAGAAGACCTTAGAAAAGAAGAGATAGGATTTATCTCTTGTATGGGTAAGAATGGTTCTGGAGGTGGTTTGGAGGAAACTGATGCTTCTGGATCTGGGGTTTGGGTATGTGATGATGAAGGTTTATCTTTAGGGGGAGGCCTAGAGGTGCGTGGTGGTATAGGTGGAGGAATATATGATGGTTGGGAAAAGAGAGAGCCTGTATTGGAGAACATGGGCTGAGGACGAATATTCGGGATGTAAGGAAAACTAAAGAAGCTGGTAAAGTCATTTGAGATAAGGGCGTGTTGTTTTTGCTAGATTGATTTAAGCTGTGCTTCAAGATTCAATTTCTCTGCTTCCTTTTGTGCTATGATGCGTGAGGCATCAGGTATGTGACTAGCATTATGAGCAACTTGAAACAATTCATGATGTCGTGCTTGAATCTGCTTTTGCATCTTTCGAACAATTTCTGAAGTAGGAGTCATGAGAGATGTGAGTTTCTTTTGCTCATGGATAATTTCTTGAAGTGTATGGTTTTGAGCAACAGAATTCTGAGCTTGCCAGTTTAGAGAGGCTTCAGCCTGAGTAATGGGTTTGTCTCCGGGTGGAGTCTTGATTTTCCACACATGCTTCGTGTGGGTCTGAAGATCCTCATAATCTTGGGGGTCAGGATAGGTTGGTTGAAACATATAGATTTTAGGGGTTTGAGGGGTCTAGCCATAATGAGAAGAGACCTGAGGGAGTCTTGGAGCAAGCTCAACTGGGAGAGATGCAAAGGTAGTCTGGTAATATCTGCAAAGGGAAGGAGCATATGAGACATAAAAATCATATTTACCAGAAGGTTCGCCCAAAGTGTCTATAAAGGGATCATCTTCATATCTTTTTTTCCATCCCCTTTTCATTGATTTTTTAGGAGTATCCCAACGATCAGCTGAATCATCACAATATTTGAGGTGGAACTGGTCATCAAGACATCCGGGACAGCAACAATCAATATCCCATGGGCCACGAACAATAGGTTCAAGAAGAAAACCTCAGGATGAGGAGTACAGAAAACAGTTTCATTGTCAGTGAAAAACTGTGTAACAACGGTGCCATCACTCCGTCAGAAGAATGAAGGATTGGTATTACGAATAGCCTTTGTATCCTGGAGATGTTGTTCATAAGCAGTAGGCCACTGCTTCGAGAGGATACCTTTTACTTCATCATCAGACAATTGTTTTGGAAGATAGGTACAATAAACACCTTGAGGTCCAATCTTCATAAACTGAGCATCTGGGGAGTTGTGAATACTAGAGACTGGTAAATTAATGGCATGATTTTGGAGTCTGTATGCCATTTGATAGTGAAGAGTGGCTGCAATTGCGCCCTGCTGCATATTAAGTCCACAGAACTGGATCTGGGCAACTAGGAACTTAAAGAGAAAATGATCTCTTAAAGGGATGTTGAAATTTGGATACAGTGTGAGAAAAATTGTTCCAGCATTCATGGTGATTTGAGCTGTGCCGATGACTGCTTGATTGTAAGTGAGAAATCATGTATCAAGAACAGAAAGATTGCCTGAGATCTCTTGGCCATGTCTGCCATGGAAGGTAAGAGCTAATTTGATAGCTCCCATATGGAGGTGAGTGTAGCCTTGCTGGAGCCATTGTTGAAGTAACCCCGTTGGTAACTCCAAAGGAATGAATGTTTCTTAAGGTCTTGAAACAATTTCATTCTGAGAAAAAACTTGAAATTTGGACATACTCTTTAAACACAGTAGGAGTTTTAGATTTGAACATCTGCTTAATGGATTTGACAGAGAAGGATTCTCTGTTGAGTTCAAAGACTTTGTAGGGGTTGATGATGGGGAACTTTGTTGTAGGAACTTGTGTTGGTGCATATTCTACTTCATAGAGGTAATCTTGCTTAGGAGCAACACTAGTTTTGAATGGAGAGGTGATCGGAGTTGGGAGGTTGATTTGGGAAGAGGAAGCCATGGATCTTAAATATAAAGGAACAAAATCAGGAACACACAAGACAAGATATGATACTCGAACAATCGGCACCTTTGCCTAACAAGGAGGGTTTCCTGGTATGTCTCTGTGGTCACAAGATAAGAGTTCTTTATAACATTTATCAAATGTGACAGATGAGTTTTCTGTTGTCAGAGATCAGCACTAGGGCTGCAGTGATAGAGCATACTAATCAAGTCCGAAGATTACATAGAAGAAGATGATTAAGGATTGCAAGTGGTGAAGAGTATGTAGATGCACACCAACAGAAGAAGCAATATTATTCCCAAACTTACGAAAACTATTGCAAACATTTTGCACAAACTTGGCTCTGATACCAAACTTACTCAATAGCTCTCTTTTTATGAGAGAATTTCAAATAGCATTATTTTAGACATGTGAAGTCCACCTCTTAAAAATTTATAACATTCATTAATTTCAAAGTTTAACGATAAATCTATGCATCATATAACAAATGCACAAAATTATAAGAAGCAAATTCCTACGTGAAGGAGGTTTCATTAATTTATGAGTACATTTCATTCTTGACTGTCAGTTATCACAAGCCATTAATTATATCCATTCAAAAGTGAACTTATTATCATGCAGGATAATTTACACCAAATATAGTAAAAATGTATAATTTATCCATTCTCTTTGTAATGCAAACTATCGGGGTAAGTTTTGAGATATTTGCTTTCAAATCATATAATTAGCCTTAATGGCCTTTGAGAAAATAGATCTTATTGGACCTTGATTCGCTATGAGAAGATGATTTTCAATGGGCTTTAGAAAAGTGGGCCTTAAGGGCTTCAAAAGTGTAACAGCCCGGCCCATAAAAAGGGCTTGGGACTCGGCCCAGCAAGATAATGTCCGCTTTGGGCACACATGCGCACACACGTGCACACGCGCGAGCTCGCACGGTTTTTGGATCCAATCCGGCCCAAGTCCGGGTCCAAAACTCGTCTTGCTGGTTTGAGGGAGCAAGGCTACTTATAAACCCCCTCTCAAACTCCTCAACTTTCGATGTGCGACTTTCCACAACTCCCACCTACAACTGGGCTGTCGGATCCGACCGGCCCACTCTACTGGTCTGTCTTACTAGGCCCAGTTTCACTTGGATCAGCCACTCTAGGCCTGGCCTCTGGCTCATGGGTCAGGATATCACAATCCACCCCCCTAAAGTCTAGAGCCGCCCTCGGCTCAACCCAACGAACCCAGTGGAAGGTAGTAAGCCCACACAGTCCGAGTGTAGAACCCGGAGCTCTGATACCATTTGTAACAGCCAGGCCCATAAAAAGGGCTTGGGGCTCTGCCTAGCAAGATATTGTCCTCTTTGGGCCCACACGCGCAAGCCCGCAGGATTTTTGGATCAGACCCGGCCCAAGTCCAGGTTCAAAACGTATCTTGCTGGTTTGAGGGAGCAAGGCTACTTATAAATCCCCTCTCAAACTCCTCAACTTCAATTGTGGGACTTTCCACAACTCCCGCCTACAACTGGGCTGTCGGATCCGACCGGCCCACTCTGCTAGTCCGTCCGACAGGGCCCGGTTTCACTTGGATCAGCCACTCTAGGGCTTGGCCTCTAGCTCATGGGTCAGGATATCACAAAAAGGATTAGCCTTATTAGGCTTTTGAGATGTTGGACCTTGATTAATTTGAGCTTTAATGGGCTTTTGTGCTATTGGGCTTAGTGGAGTTTGAACATGGGCATTAGTGGGCTTTAAACTTGATCTGGCCTTATGGGCATTCAAAACTAGGCCTCATTTTACTTTAGAATTTAGACAAGATGCTTATTGAACTTTTGAATAGTTTGCCGTACTGAGCCATCTCCATTGAGCCTTGGTGGGGATTGATAGTATAGCCCATAGCAAGGGTCAAAATATTGGCTGATACTGTGCGTATCGGCCGATATATATCGGGTTTTCAAAGGCCGATATATATCGGCCGTACGAAAAAAAATTCGGCCGATATGACCAAATTTTTGACCAATAATTCGGTCATGATATCGGCCGAATTTTAAAAATTCAGTCGTTTGTTATTTTTTTTTAAAAATAAACTCTTTTTTTTTTTAGAAATATCGGACGAGAAAGAATGGAAAGAGAAAAAAGAAAATATGGAGAAAAGATTGAAGAAAAAAAATCGCTGCACCTTTCACAACTTTCCTTTCTCTTCTTTTTCTTCTTCGTTGATGGGAAAAATACAGAGAGCGGCGGCGGCGGCTAGGGTTTAATAGAGAGAGTGAAAGAGAAGAAGGGTATTAAAATATGAGCAGTAGGGTTTCTAAGTGAAAATCCATCTTTATGAAAAGGAACTCACGTGAGCTTCCTAAAGAGCTCACGTGGAAGCTCAGTGTGTACTCTAATATTTTATCAAAAAGTTACTTTTAATGTGAAAGTAAAATTTTTTTTATTTTAAATACAATATTTACTTATGCTGAAAGTAAAAAGTATAATGTTTTCTTTTATTTATCTTATTGTAATAAATTTAATATTATGTTTACCATTTAATATTTTTGCCATTGTCATTATTATTAGAAGGTATTCTTTATTTTTATTATATCAATTTAACATAATTAACTATAGCTCATAATTTTATCTAATAATTTTATTTATGTAATTATTATTAATGAAAAATAAAATCTATTTTCTCAAATGAAAGAAAACATTATATTATTATGTATGACATTTGTGTGGTTATCAATTCAAGTGATTAGGACCCCATTAGTTTCATTTTCTAATATTTTTTCTACATTATTATGTAATCTTCAATCATTTTATTATTATTTTTTATTTCTATAATTCATAACTTAAAATAACACTCATTGAATAAGAAAATAAATTATGAAATTATTTCTACAAATTTTCCTAATTTATCTGATTTTCCTTGTAATTTTCACCATTTTATTACTAATTATATAATTTTCCTATATCATAATTTAAAAAATATATTAGAAGATGTAAATGCCCGATATTTTATGAAAAAATTACATATTCAATAAGCCCATAATTATCTGCATTTAGTGTAATTTTTTTGGATTTTTTTTTTTAAAAAAAAGGTAGGAGAGAGAAAAAGTGCTGCCGATATCTCGGCCCGACCGATTTTTCTACCCTTGGACCATAGTAAACTTTTAACGTTAGGCCTCAATTGGTTTTGCATTTGAGACTTTAATGAAGTTACACATTGAACCTGCATGGACTTTATATGTGATTATGCCTTTCAAATATTAGCTTTTAAGGGTTTTGGGATAATAAGGACTTAATATGCTTTTGTGTTTTAGGTTTTAATGGGCTTTAGAGACAATATGACTTAACGAGATTTTCGAAGGATGGAAATTTGAGTTCATGAATCTTAATGGGTTTCAAAAGTTGGTTTTGAAATTCGATTCTGTAAAGTATAGACTTCAACGGACTTTAGAAAGGTGAGATGTAATAAGCTTTCGAAAGATAGGCCTTCTATTTTATGGGCTTCATTGAGTTCAAATGGATTTTGATATGGGCTTTGGAGGAGCGAGTTTTGGGACTTTTGGATTCATGTGCTTTCTTTATTGGCCTTTGAAAGTGGGCTATGGTGGAATTTTACAACGTGAAACCTTCACACATTCTTTTCTTGACTGAGTTTGGCAAATCAAGGTTGATAAACCCATGTTTATGTTCAATCAACTTGAAATCCCACTTGTATGTCCACTTCCTTTATTTATAAGTCAAATAAATATTGCACTTTTATTTATTGACTTATGAACTGTTTATATATGATTTATTAGCTTACTAACCATCAATAAATGGCTTGCTATCCCATGAAAAGTTCATATATTACTTGCTGGTCCATTAACAGTTCTAGTAGTGCTTGCTGGCATTGAAATGTCCAAGCCCACTCCCAATTATGCATCATTTTCTGGACTATTTTCATTCTTTGCATTGTTTCTGGCCCATAACAGTCCACACATTAATTTACAATCAATAAACAGTCTGTATATTCCGTTCTAGCCTTGAATTCTTGAATATATCATGCATTAATTCTGGCACATGAACAGTGTTCAGGCCCAGCAGCGTTCTGCAGGCTCAGTTACCGCTTTGCACATTTAGAAGCCTCCGTTTTAGGCCCAAACCTTTTCCAACAGGCCTGAAAACATTATGAGAGATCCAAAAACAATTCTATGAGATTTTTAGGCCCTTAGATAAATTTTAACAGACCCATAAATGGTTTTTTCCTGACCCATTAATATTTTCATAGAATATTCTAACAACCATATTCTTGGCTTAAGATAAAAAATTTCAGACCCATAGACAGTCCTTGGTGGTCCAAAATGGTTCTACAACAGGCTTCTAAAATCCATAACCATTTCATAGTCCTAAGATTCTTTTGTTAGGCCCATATAGTCCATTATATAATTTTTAGGCCGAAAATAATTATTTTTCACCGCGAAATTCAGACTTGATGAATATATGTGCATTTCAAATTCAATATTTGGCAGGTGGAATCCCATATGAATAAGGAGACGATATCGCTGAAATTTCACATCATGGAGGATGAAGTCTAAATCAAGACCCAATATCTTTGTTACACCAATTAAGGTGTGAATTTGAAAATATACAGAGGGCCAAATCCTCTACAAATCAAGATCCAATATCTTCATCACACCATTTAAAGTCTCAATTTGAACATAAACAAAGGGTAGAATCCCCTCTAAATTACGACCCAATATAACCTAAGAGGGGTTGGCCTGATAGTAAAGAAGCTCCCCTCATGAAGAGAGGTCTTGAATTCGATTCACGCTCAACATCTTTTTGGGCCACTTCCCATAGTTGCTTATCTGGTGTGTAGGATTGAGAAGCTTGCACATACTCCAAAGACTAGTCGGATTAAAATGTCCCCTGTCCAAATATATGTGAGACCACTGGACACCTTAGTCATAAAAAAATTGCGACCCAATATCGCCATTGCATCACTTAAGGTGCCATCAAATAGAAGAAGAAGAAGAAGAAAAAAAAGAGAATGTGAGCCATGATAAGACCACCTTTAATTGCTTGCACAACCTAGAACCAACTGGATTGGTATGGCTCTACGGCCCAATGTGGTTCGGACTTTGGCCCATATGCAATGTCCAATCAGTCCCTAATGCGTCTCTGCTACTTTTTATTTCTGTCACACCTCACCTTTCAACACCTGGACGAGCGTGATCTGACTGTACAAAATTACATCACCTGCTGCCCTAAACGGGTCTTACATCAAAAATCTGTGGCTAAATTCAACAAACATAATTACATTCACAAGCCACCAAAATTCCCCAAGCCGACAACCTACTCGAAGACATAATATCTCATTTGAGCTTTCCAAATAACTCAAAGGGACAAACATTACTCACATAAGGATTCCTAAATGCATCATTTACTCATATTCCCATGACAATCAAATTGAAGCGTTCTCAAAATTAATTCATACTTGAATTTATTATCCAAGTTTTCATAAATAAAAATAAAACAAATAAATAAGTTTCTCAAAGTCTCAAAACAAATAATGACCATCTTATAACCTAAATAATAAATTCTGCACTAAGTGTTTATACGAATTCTTCATCGACTCCTCGCGTTCTAAGCTCAATTGTGATTATTGTCCAGACCCAAGTCCAAGGGATTGCCTGCAATGTAAGGGATGAGCTCCATGCCCAGTGAAGAAAACAATAACACAAACATAGCATATGATATCCCTACTTCCTCAATGATATTTCAAATAAGTAAGAATAATAATTTATTTCATGCTCATGCCTTTGCAAAATGTAATGCTCAATGCCAATGCCATATTCCAACCCATTATTCCATCTACTGATATTTGGTGGTTTTCCCGATGAATCGAGGATAACACAACATCGCCTTAATGGCCTTCCCACATAAAGTGAGGATAACACAACCTACCACCAAATAACAACCCTCATGACTTGTCACGGATATCACATCTCATCTACCATAATGGTCTTCCCATATGAAGTGAGGCTAACAACACTACCACCGTCGTGGTCTTCGTGACAATCATGGATTGCACCCTCATACCCAATGCTATGAATATGAGAATGCTATGCTCAATGAATATACTCAGTTATTCATAATATGCTTGTAAAATCATTGATCTCAGTCTAAACAGAGTGTAACATATCCAACATCTCATGTATCATAACATGCATATAATTCGATTATAACATGCAGAAATCCAAGCATCATAATATCAACATTCAAACATTCCCAATCAAGATTGAAATTCAACAATACCATACAAATAATCATCAATCTACGAATATAAAATTATTGGATCTTTCAATAACATTAATGGTTAGATTCCATTATCCGGGTAGACTGAGTCTCCTCACGGCCAATAGAATGTTTAGCCAAGATCTCCCTTACACTACTGTGAGTGAGCACCGGATCACAACCATTATTAACATACACCCAGTCTATTCTAGATCCAACAATTATATTCCAATCACACAACAAAATACAATATTTTCCATTGCCTAAACACATAATAATATAAGGAATCATGTTCAAAAGTATGTAGTGAATTGTTTCCCTCACCTAGAAGTTTGTGAAGTGCAAACGATGTACCCAAACGCTTTCCAAGAGATATCAACCTTGAGAACCAAAGTTTCCTGCGAATACGATTTAAAGATTTCACGTGTTATTAAAATGAGGATTATTTATTTTCTTCGGCAATTTAAATTAAGGTGAAGTATGTTGCTATCTCAACTTTAGTCCATGTGTTATCTAAAGGTCTATGGTTAAGGGTAAAGGTTGAGTCCATACACTGCATGGACGAGCCATGCTTAAGCCAACTTGGTGCTAACAAGACAATGGAAACCTTCCCTAAACAATAAGTAACTGCCCTTTTAAGTTACTAATAATTTTACTTGAAAATAGAATGAGTAAATAAATAACAATAGTTACAATAAACTATTTAGTAGTTTGGCTTAATAGAAAGTACCACATATGAAAAGGTTGGAGTTTAAGGAATGTCCAACTGAAAACTTAAGGTCTAGTTATTGAATCATACCTTTAAACCTTATAAGATAGAATAATAACACTACTACCGTTAATAATAAAATAATAATAATAATTTTCCACATCATGGCTTGCTTTATTTTCTCAAAACCAGTTTGAATAGAATCATAAACCAACGAATTTATATTTATCTTTATAATTTATATAACCATAATAAGATGCTACAGTATTGAGGAAAGAAAAGAAATATGTAAAACTAATGAAGATGGGATAAAAACTGGATATGAGTTACCCAGTAAAAGGGGGTCTTGTAGGAATATCTTCTTCTAATAGGTATGAAAATAAAATAAGACAATGTTTAGGTGCCTACTGTAAATTTCGGAATCCTTTATTATAAAACAGTGTAGTAAGATAGACCAAAAATAAAGTAAAGTCTTTCGAAATAAATTGGAATTCATAAACTGTTTTGGGCAATACCAAGTAAAGTTTATACTCCACAAACAGTTATCTAAATTGATGGATTGTGATGGGCATACCTTAAAATATCCACACTAAGAAATACTGTGCAAAAGGGGTCGGTTAACCAAAATAGTCACTTGATTGGCTGAATTGGAACAGTGAGACAGCAAGGGGAAACACCCAAGTTTAGGCTGTGTGGGGTCCCAAACAGTCCCCAAAAATCCCCGATCAGCAGACTGAGAAATCAGTCCCAGATAACACCAGTTACATGATTAGTTTGGCTAGTTTCTATTCGTCAATTCACACAGGTAAATGTAAATAACAGGGTATCTACTTCTATGCACTTGTTTGGAAGAAGGAATAGATCTATGGTGGGACAAATTTGGGTCACAGTACGATCGGCAAAATAGGGGCAAATTCTGCAAACCCTGAAATCAGTCCACATTTAGTTATTTTGGGGAAAAGAACTGGGCAGCTACTGTTCACGGATGAGGGGCAAATTCACAGATGAGGGACAGCTATGGTTGGCAAGGTATCAAATCTTGAAACAGAGAAGAGAAAGGAAAAGAAGAGAAATCAAAGAAATAATTGCACCTACTTGATACTGTCGCGTGGAGACAAGGATGGGAGAAGCTCGTCCCAAGATGATGCTGCTCCTCTTGGTGCTGCTGTAGGGATCGCACGAAGTGAGGCAAGAAGAGAAGAGGATGCTGGTAGATTGAGATCAAAAAACAAGGACAAGAATCCGGGTGAAATCGCATGATTTATAAGGGAAAAGAGTCGTATTTGGGAAAGGAAAAGAGGGGAAAGGGATTTGAGTCCCATTGAAGAAAGGAAAGGAAGGAGAAGATTTTGGGAACTACCGAAGGAGGCGGAAGGAGAAAGAGGGATTTGAAGGACTCTTTCCATCGTGGGTTTTTATTTTCCAGCATGTGTTTAGGGATTTTGGGAAGGGGACTTAAGAAAAAATAAAAGAAATAAAAAGGGGTGTGGGTCTTAAAAGCCCACACAATTTTGGGTAAAAATCATGTGACACCTAATTACAATTTTGAAATAAGCCTTCAACTAAAAACTTTTAAAATGAATTTATTTATTTATTTATAAAATTCCCTCCTATGGTTACTTCAATTATAGATGGTAGGTGTAGCAACCCGACCCGATTTTTCGGGATTTTAGGGTCTCCAGTAGCAGTAGGGATGGGATGGACCCCGTTATAGGCCTTGTCTCGCCCGATCCCGAGCTCAGGAGCTCGAAGGGCATTTTAGTAATTTAAATTATTTAATACTTTGTCATACCAAAATAATTGAAAATCACACACTTTTCCTCACCCAAGGTTTAACATCCGATTTTTCTTCTGATTTTGAAACACTGTTTTTGCAAAATAAATAAATAATAATAATAATAATAAAAAAAAAAGAAACCCTAAACCCTAAATTCTCCCCTTATAAGCCATCCTCTTCGCCGCGCACTGTAGCACGCAGCTACAGTGCCGCGGTGCCCTTGCTGCTGCCTTCATCTTCTCCCTCGGGCGTCCGTCTCCTCTCTCCCTGGTTCTTCTCCTCTCGTCCTTCGGCCACTCTTTCCCTTCGCTCCGACGACCGGCGTCTCGGAGTCGCCGTCACCACCCGACCGAACTAGGTACCTTCTTCCCCTCCTCTTCCACCTTCCCTTTCCCGTCGGTTCTTCCCCTTCTCCGATTTTACTTCTATTTTCCTTGATTTTCCTTTCATCTCTCTCCGATTTCCCTCTGATTTTACCCGATTTTCCGATGGATTTTTCCAACCCCCCCTCCGGTTTTTCCCTCTTTATTCTTCTTCCTCTCCTTCCTGCGTTTTTTCTCCTCTTTCTCTTTCCCCCCCTTCGGCTGGGCAGCCGAGTCAACTCGGCTGAGCAACCGAGTTTGCTCAGCTGAGCAGCCGAGTTGGCTCAGCTGAGTTCGAGTGTGGGCCCCGCTGAGCCGGGCCTAGCTCGGCTCGCCCTTGACCCAGCTCGGCCCAGTCCAGTTTTGGGCTCGGCCCAGTTTCAGGCCCAGCCCAGCTTTGGGCCCGGCCCAGTTTCAGGCCCAGCCCAGCTTTGGGCCCGGCCCAGTTTCAGGTCCGGCCCATTTCGGGCCCAGTTTTAGGCCCGGCCCATTTCAGGCCCATTTTCAGTTCGAGCTTAGTTTAGCCTGTTTTATCTCCTTTACTTATTCTGTGCTCTTGTCTCTTCAGATCGAGCCCCCTTCAAACCAACGGACCCGCCTTCTCACGATTGATTTTCAAACGCACACCGGTGAGGGAACTAACACACTTTTAGCATACACATTTCTACATTCATTTATCTTCGAATTATGTGGATGCGGAATGCGCAGAATGGGACCCCTTATATCTAGTTCTACCGCTCGGCAAAGGAAGCGTTCAGATAAGTATGCGGTGAGGGGACCACTCTGTGTATCCGCGTCCGGTAATGATGTGAGGATGATAGATGGACTTGATGTTATACCAGCTGTGCATGATTAAGTAATTTGGATGTGATTGATTGATAATATAATGAAATATCAACATGCTAGTATGTGGTAGACTGTGGTATACATGATTGTCTAGGATTTGATGTTGCTTCATTGAGAACATGTCTATTATTATTTGTACCTGCACATACCTATTGTTAATCGTACATGCATTTGTCGGATGTGTAGAAGTCGGGGGGGCTTGGGTGTTAAGTAACATTAGGGTTATGTGGGGCCACGCAACGGATGCGTGGTGGGACGTGTATTGCCTTATGATTGTATATGGGTAGTCGTGCCCCTAGCTTGAATAAAATGGTCGGTCTGTCTTGTGGTCACCAAATACACCTTTGAGGGAGGTGTAACCTGATTTGGGGAACAAGGTGCCTGGAAGTTCCCAATAGAGATCCTTTGGGGAAGTAGTCGTGTCAATCCTAGATAGGTCATCAGGCTGAATGTTGGTTCACCCAAGGTAACCTTAGAAGCCTCTCGTAGTTCCGATACCCGAAGGTGGGACGGATGAGATGATCCCTGTGTGACGGAGTAGGCTGAGGAGGTGCTCGCCTAGGTCGAGGGATGAAGCGGTGAGGGGCAGCTCCCGCTGGCATGGGTTGTGATCCCTGTGTGACCGAGTAGGCTGAGGAGGTGCTCGCCTAGGTCGAGGGATGAAACGGTGAGGGGCAGCTCCCGCTGGCATGGGTTGTGATCCCTGTGTGACCGAGTAGGCTGAGGAGGTGCTCGCTTAGGTCGAGGGACGAAGCGGTGAGGGGCAGCTCCCGTTGGCATGGGTTGTGATCCCTGTGTGACCGAATAGGCTGAGGATGTGCTCGCCTGCTCATTGGTTAAGGGATTGAGGTTGTCTAGGTAAGGCGGTCGTGGGCCATGTTGAGTACCTACCGAATGGCCCGTACGGTGGGTCGAGTGTGTGTTGTGTGGGAACCATGTACGTGGATCTTTGTTATTCCTTAGTGGTAGATATGCAATGTGTGATGTATGTTGTGTGATTATATGCATGTGTTCCCTTGCTGAGTATGAAGTACTCACCCCCTTGCCTTTCAGGTGGCTCGATCGATGCGGGATCCAACGGGTCCCAAGACCAGGCTTAGGCGATGATGCTTTCGGATTGCTTAATTACTTTCCTTTTATTAATTAGAAAGAACCTTGTGTTTATTTTGGATATTGTCTATCGTTGTGGATGACTGTACTAGCTACCTACTACACTGTTGTGTTAACTGGACTTATGGCATCTCTTTTCTCTTATGGTGATTGATGTTTAGTCAAAAAAAAAAAAATATGCCGGTAGTTTGGAATGTGTGATATCTCGGTTTAGTATCGGTAGTAACACGCCCGTTTCGGGATGGGGTGTTACAGTAGGTCCCTTCAAATTATTGATTAAAAAAAATTGTCCTTTATTAATTTTGTCACTTGTCAATTAAATTCTAGACACTTAAAAATGGGAATTTATTTACTGATTTGAAATTTTAAATAAAATATTTCCAATTGAAATTCTAACTTAGGGGAATATAATAATCTAAGTTGATGATTTATTTTCCATTTCCTAAATTTAATTCGAAGGGGTAAATTTGTAAACTCTCATTGAGGGGAAAGTGTGTGAAATAAGGGTCTAATATTAAATCCCTAAATTCAATTATATTTTCCCCAAACAAAATTATCAAATTAACTAACAAATCAATTTAGACTAAAATTAATTTTCTAACTTAATTTTACCCGCCACTACTGACCCGTTACTTCGGGTCGGGTCATTATAATTTCCGTGTTCTCTTTCTCTAACGATTGAAATAAGAAAGGCCACGCCAAACCCAACAGAAATAACATAGAGGGAGATGGAAAGATCTGCTTCTCCTCCATGAATCTCCTCCTCCTCTTCCTCCCCTCTCCTCTCTTCATCCCTCCACATTTCCGGCTACCCAAATCCGTCCATCGAAATCACCTACTCCCATCGTGCTGCTTTTGCTCATCTGCACAACCCACAGCGTGTCGTCTCCACCCTTCGATCCCTGGGCATCACACGGGTTTGCCTGCTTACCCCCACTCCCGATGTCATACATGCCTTCTGTTACTATGGCATCTCCTCCTCCTCTATATCTCCAATTTCTTCATTCCCCAATTCACCTCCAATCGATCCCATGCCGTCAGATGGCTCTCCAACCACGTCGTTCCCTTCTATCCCTGTGTCTCCATTGCCATCATTTCTGTAGGCGACAACATCCTTGTTTCCTCACCTCATCTCATCAACTTTCTCCTTCCTGCCATTCAGAATGTCTATCTTGCACTCCATGAGCTCGAGATTCACAAGATCTTGGTCTCCACCACGCACTCCTTCGACTTGATCAAGAACCCCTTTCCACCCTCCGCCGCTGAATTCTAAGAAACACTTTACGGGTCAGTCCTGTCCTTGAGTTCCTCTTGCACACCAATTTTACCTTCTTGATCAATGCCTATCCATACCACCTCTACCGAGTGGACCTTGAAATCCCAATTGGATGCGCTTTGTTTCAAGATCAGCCATTCGACTTCCGTGATGATTTGCAGACCACCCTCCGGTACTGGAACCTGTTTGATGCGGAAATTCACTCCATGGAGGCACTGGGGCATGTGGGAATACCAGTTGTCGTGATAGAGACAGGGTGGCCGAGTCATGGAGGTGCAAATGAGCCAGATGTGACTGAATTTTATTCTGAAATTTACAATGGGGGTCTGTTAAAATACTTGAAGTCAGGTCTTGGGAAACCAAACCGGAGATAGGGGTAGCAGGGGCATACATATTCGAGTTGTTCGACGAGGAGATAAAGCAAGGGCCAGAATCAGAGCGACATTGGGGGATTTTATATCCAAACATGACAATGAAGTACACAATTCATTTCTCAGGTTCAGTCCGCATCAGGAGCAGTGAAGTTGGGGCTGGTGTGATGGGTCTTTGGGTACTTTTTGTCTTTCTACTGTTGCAGGGAAAAATCTGACCAACTACGCACGTCATCCCAAAATTGCTTGACATTTCTTTAAATGATGATGAACTACTACTTGATGGTAAGGAAAATAAAGGAACTGCCAGAATTTTCTTCTAATTCTTTCTCTCGATGTTCTCAATGTATATCAAAGTTCCCTTTTTTGAATTATGATCCCACTTGTCACAGTTTGGAGGAAAATGAGGGTATGTCTATGAGTTTTGTAGAGGAGATGAAGCAAGGGCCAGAGTCAAGATGATGGATAGCTTTGAGTTGTGGATGAAGAAACTCATTCAATAGAGAATAACGACATTTGGGAGCTAACTTCACTTTCTAAGGGAAACAAATCGATTGGCTTCAAGTGGGTGTACAAAACCAAGTATAAACCAGATGGTTAGGTGGACCAGTTGAAGGCTAGGCTGGTTGTGAAAGGATACAAGCAAAAGCCAGGTATTGACTATTATGAAGTTTTTGCACCCGTAGCTAGACTTGATACCATTCGTATGGTGATTGTTTTAGCTGCCCAAAAGAAATGGCAAATACATTAGATGGATGTGAAATCAGCATTTCTTAATGGACTGCTTGAAGAAGAAGTTTTTTGTAGATCAACCCGTTGGTTATGTGAAGAGAGGTCATGAAGATAAGGTTCTCAAGTTAAAGAAAGCTTTATATGGTTAAAACAGGAACCGAGGGCTTGGTACACTCGTATCGACTCATATTTCCAAGAAAATGGCTTTCTTAAGTATCCTTACGAACCTATGTTATATATCAAATCTACCTCACATGGAAATATGATTATTGTGTGTTTGTATCTGGACGATTTGATATTCACAGGAAATGACGCAAACATGTTTGCTGAATTCAGGGAGGCTATGACTATAAAGTTTGAAATGACTGATATGGGGCTTTCGTCTTATTTTCTTGGACTTGAAGTTATGCAGACTGGTGATGGGATACTCATCTCACAGAAGAAATATGCAGCAGATATACTGAAACGGTTCAAGATGGAATCATGTAATCTTGTCAAGACTCTAGTTGAAGCAAGGTTGCATTTGGATAAGCACGGCAATGGTGAACTTGTCAATCCAACTTATTTTCAGAGTTTAGTAGGTAGTCTACGTTATTTGACTTCTAGTAGACCCGATATCACATTTGGAGTTGGTATTATTAGCCGGTTTATGGAGACACCCAGCCAAATTCATTTACAAGCTGCAAAATGAATTTTGCGATACATAAAAGGTACTCAAAGTCATGGTATCTTTTATAAATCTGTTAATGACTGTGATCTTGTTGGGTATATAGATAGTGATTGGGTAGGTGATGTTGAAGATAGGAAAAGTATTTCCGACTTTGTGTTTCACATGGGCTCGGGAGTAATTTATTGGTCATAAAAGAAACAATAGATTGTTGCATTTTCCGATGCTGAAGCAGAATACATGGCAGCTGCCTCCACTGCATGTCAGGCTGTTTGGTTGCGGCGGTTATTGGATGAGCTAAATCAGAAGCAAATAACTCCTACGAAGATTTTCTGTGACAACAAGTCAGCTCTTTCTCTAACTAAAGATCTAGTATTTCACAGGAGAAATAAGCACATCGACATCAAATTTCACTACGTTCGTGAGCTTGTCAAAGGAAATGAAATAGCAATGGAGTTTTGTAAGTCCAAAGATCAGATCGCCGTCATTCTCACAAAACTGTTGAAAGATGAGTCCTACAAATTGAAGAAGATGATGGGGATGTGTAATTCTGAAAGTTTGAGTTTAAGGGAGGCTGTTGGAATTTGATTTAAACTCAAACTTTTTTTTTTTGAAAGTCATAGTTGAATAAGTCTATAACTATGTTGCAAATTGTTAGGAAGTTGTTTTGCATTTTCGTAGGTAATGGAGTAGTGCCATAAAAATAGGAGTTTTTTAATCTTTGTTGATGTTTTCTTTAGGAATACGTTTGAGTTGGTTGGAGTTTTTTTAGGGGCTTTAATCGCCTATATATATAGGTGAGTATTCTGAAGTTTTCTATATACACACACCAGTTTTATTAATAAAAAATCATCTTTTTGATTTATTTTTTTTGCTCTATTTTTTATCCTGTTTTGAAGGTTATAAGTTCAAACTTTTAATTTCTTGCATTATTATCGCTTATATTATTGTTTGGACATGGAACATGTTCTGGGGTTTAACCATCATTTAAATCCATTCTTGACCTTAAACCCTTAAGGCTACTATTCATATTGAAATTTTATGGAGACGATTGATGCGTATATGAGTCTCCTCAAACATAGGGAGGAAGAAGCCCCAGAACATTATCCACGTTGCCTCTATTTCACGTGCTACTTATCAGGTACCATAATCTATATCTATAACTTTTTCTTATGTAAAAAATATTTTTTATATACGGGTGCACTCTTAATATTGTTTTCATTTTGTATGCAATATTATATCTTGATGATAAAAGGCAAAGATGAGAATGTCAGCCACTTCAAGCAGGAAACCAAAGAATGTTTGACTTGAAGTCATGTGAGTACTTGTTCGTACCAATCATTTACTCTGATCATTGGTTTCTACTTAGTGATTAGTGCAAGAGATGAGAAACTTAAAAGGTACAGTAGCACGTGTCGCGGCATTGATAGAGTTCACACACGCTATGTAGCTAATTTTATAAAAAATGAGCTACAACATATCACTTAGGCCTGTAAATGGACCCAGGTCCGGCTCAACCCGATTGAGTAATCGGACAGTCCGCGGCCCGGCCCGACAACATGAGTCAGATAGCCTTGGGCCCGACCCAGCCCGATAAACTTGACAGACAGTCCACGGCACGATAAAGGCCCGTTTGCCTGTTTTGAACCCATTACTCTAATAATCTGAATTAGAATTTGAAATTAAGACTAGATTATATGATTCTAGTTAAAAAAAATAACTTTTGAATTGTTCAACTTAAGTTTTTATTGAGTCAAATTAATACTAACTAAATCAGCCAAGTTTTTCAAGTTTTTAAATAAAATATTGGATTTAAGGCACATTAAATACCTCCTTAAAATAATTTTAAAGAAAAAATAAGATATATTTGAACTTTTCAATTGATGATTTTTTTTTTTTGAAAAAATTCCACTTAAGTCTTTGAGTATTAAAATTCGAAAAAGAAAACTTTAATTTGCATCCTTTCCTTCGAATGAGGTCTTTATGAGAGAGACATATACATGATGATAATAATAATAATGTTACAATCCACTAAAATTAAACTCAACTAAAATGATTTTTGAATTGGAGCTCTCTACTGTATCCTCTTTCATCTTTGTAGGTTTCTTGAGATCCTTTGCCAAAATTACAAGTTTCAAACATCTCACTCCCTCCACCATAAACCAAATTTATCCTCCTCTTCACCTGCAATTCACATGCAAAACAACCGACAAAAAAGCCCACATGAATTTACAGTGAAAGTTAACAAACAGACCAAACACCAAAAGCCTAAAATCAACAATCGTATCACTTTCTTCACATGAGAATCATATCGTGAAAAGTGTAGGGCGTTGTCCAAGATTGCTTGATGTTTAAAAACAAAGGAAAATAAATAGAAAACATACAAGTGCATAAGATTTATGTGGGTTGATTCCATTTAAATTCAAGGCCCCTCATCTATCTATAATTTGACCAAGTACATCCAAAACATATTCTAGCACAAACAACTGCTCTTCATGGAGCAAACCCACATACACACCTTAACTCAAAATCCAAATAAATAACTAGCTCAAAAAGAAACCTGTCAAGAAGAAACCTTTTCAAGCAAAAGACCTTTTCAATCAATCCATCTAAGAGGATCCATGTTAAAATCCTGCATCCCATAAAACAAGCAAACAATCATGTCAGGGAGGAGTTCAAACATTGGATAATCATGTTAATAGAATAGAGTTGAACAAAATCAGAATCAAACATCACAAATATTATTGTTGAGTTGCAAAAGTTGAGGCATCCATGTCATCCACAGCACTACATTAGCAAATAAATCGTGTAAGTCAAAATTAAAAAAAAAAACCATAAAATCAAAAGACATTGATTGGTAAAATTTATTTAAGATATAAAGGATTACCACTCATCAATCCACATAGAACCCAAACTCATATTATTAAGCCCAGCTTCAAGTGAGCCCAAACTCTTTCCACCTAACATAAAATAAGAAATATAGATGCTTACACACTTCAATCAAATAAATGGAAAGCAAGGCAACAAATTTAAATAAACACTAAAAATCCCTTGCATTTGATTCCGCAACCAATCTTGGCCACACACCAACGCTTCAACAGTTTCTGGATACATAGAGCTGCGATACTGGTAAAGAAATCTACCTCCAACACTAAAAGCAGATTCTGATGCAACAGTCGACACCGAAATGACTAGAATATCACGGGCCATCATTGCAAGAATATGGTACTTGGGAGCATTGCTTTTCTACCACTGGATTACATCAAATTCCGCGGACTTCGGAAAGACAGGTTCCTCCAAATATAAATCAAGATCTGATTTGCAAACATAACTTGAACTTTCAGCAAGAAACTTCGAAAATCTTTTCACCCGTTTTGTTCTATGTGAGGTCGATGAAGTAATTCCACAAATGGATGATTGACTTTTTGCACTATGCATTGGCAATTTAGCCTCATACTCTTTATGAAGAGCTTTAATATCACATAAAATCTTAGCCATTTGATCCTCAGCAACATCAAGCCCAAAAAATTTTGGATAATAGAACATCCACTTCATCTTATATTGAGGATCCAAGAATTGTGCAATCGCCAGAGGTAAGCTACAAATGTCTCAATACTTCTCAAACTTGCCAAACATCGTATCCACTATAGGGGCAAGTATATCATCTGTAATGATTGATTGTTCATATAAATGTAACCGAATATCACAAACTTCAGAAAAAAATAAATTTGAGGTGGGATATTTAGAACTAGAAAAGACATTTGTAGCACTATAAAAAGGTTCTAAAAGCTTAAAAATCTTTTCAGCATTCTCCCACTCACTCTAAGATGGCGCTCCCGCTTTCTCTTTATAGTTGGCATCAAAATGTTCCAAACGTTGGAATGCATCTTTGTACTTCAAAGCCACATCTAACATTTTATATGTGGAATTCCACCTTGTAGGGACATCCATGATCAACTTCTTGTTGGAATTGAATTCTAGCTTGACTACACATGTCATTGAAGGCTTTCAACCTTGATTGTGACCCGTTGACATATTTGACACTTTCGCGAATCTTGTCAACATCCTTATTTATTACCTTCATGCCTTCTTGGACTCTTAAATTTAAAACACGTGCACAACAACGCACATGAAATAGTCTACCACCAAGTGCTAAGTTCCCCCCCAACTTCCCAATAAGCTTTGAAACCAAAGAATCATTTACTCTATGGTTATCAACTGTTATTGCAAATATCTTCCGATCAATATTCCAATCTATCATGCTCTTGAAAATGGAATTGAATAAGTTTTCTCCATCATGAGGAACAGGTTCTACTTTAAAACGGAGTAATCTCTTTTGCAAATTCCATTCGGCATCTATGTAGTGTGCCGTTAAATAACTGTAGCCTAGAGTTTGTATTGATGTCCACATATCAGTGGTAAGGCTAATATGACTAGTTAGGGAATCTAAATCCCTATATAACTCATCTTTCATCTTCTCATACAAACCCATACAAATGCCCTTGATAGTATTCCTTGAGACAAGCTGGAATTGAGGTTGAATATTCCTCGAATACTTTATAAATCCTTGATGTTCAACGATTGAAAAAGGATACCCATGCAACATTATCATACTCGCAAGATCCTCTATACTACGTTGTTGATCAAATTCTAAATGAAAATCAGTACACTCTGTTTCATTATGGCCACCCGATTGTGTTGGATCATATTTCTTACAAGAAAGCAAGTGGCGCCGTAAGTGGGAAGTTCCACTACTACTCGAACCTGTAAATAATCCCAAACAATGATTACATATTGCAGTCCCAACTCCATTCATCTCCACGTAATGGAAATCATTCCAAACAATCGACATCCTTTTCCTGTGTACATCTTTTTGGGATCTAGAAGAGTTAGATGTCGTATCTATCTCATTCTCCGCAATAAAGTCATTCCTCTCATTAGGATTAGACATTGTACTGCATAAACAGTTATGTTCAAATAAGCATAGTGTTTAAAATGGGGAATTCACCATGTTTACAAAGAATTTTTACACATGGTGTTCAAGGTGCACAAATGCTTTGAGGTAATCTTCGGTCCAAGTAAATATTGCCAAAATTGCTGTCATGGGAATCATCTCATCATATAGTAGGGTCCAACATATGGCAAGAGATTTGAACAATGGTGGAGAAGGTGTTAATAAGTTTGTCTATGGAATATCTAAAGGGAAACTTAGGGCCCTGACTTAAACCCCATATTCCCATTATAAATTAATTATAATTGTGCAGATCATAGTATCAAAGTTTAGCTGTACATTCTTTTCTTTGTCCTGTTGATAACACAGAATCTTTTCATCACTCATACAAAAAGAAGTCAACTCTTCAATATGAGGCAAACAAGTAGAAATAATGAAGTGAACACAACAATGGGGTATAGAACATTCATACTCAAATTTGTAGTTTTAGATGTGGGTATAGAACCTACTTAAGAATCTGTCACAGGTGCATTCAAATGTACCCTAAATTAATTTCAAAATAATTTTTATTTGCATCTTAATCAAGTAGTTTACCTTGTATACGGTTCCAGAACCTCCTTGCCCAAGCTTGTTGCCAATGTCAAAAGATCCAGTGGCCTTCTCAAGTCCAGAGTTCTTGAAATTCAAGCTATTGTCATACATGATTGAATATATTCAAACAAACTATGATCAAAATTGTCGACTTCTAAACATCCAAATCCGAATGAAGATTCAAAACTTAAAACCACAGTTTCACTTCAACCAAATTATTAATCTTCTTGAAAGGTCAACTGAACTATTTACTAAAAAAACTCATCTTTTTTTTTTTTTTGAATGATTGGGTAAGTAATTCATTCAAAGAAGAGGGGAAAGAACCCCACAAGATATTTACAAGTAAATGGGATGAGGCCCAAAATGCCCCATAATAGGCAAAATACAAAAAGAATTATGACATTGGCCCAGTAAAAAAAACTCATCTTTAAATAAAAACAATTGTTAAAGATCTTGTATTTTGGGTATCAGCTCACCGTGCAATCTAAAAAAAATCCCCCATCCCCCCCACCCCACCACACACACACATACATATAAGAGCGATTAAAGAGATCGTAACCCACGTCTAATAAAATTCTCGATAAACTCTATTTTTCCTCAAAAATAAATAATAATTAATAAAAGAACCCTAAGAAAATGCCATATTGTGAGACCACTTGTGCTTATGTATCAGCAAAAGAAGTAAGAAGATATGAACATTTGGGTACCATTGTTCATATGTTATGGATTGAGTTTATCATCTGAAAAACCTATGGATAAACTCACGATTTCCAGTTTCACTCATCCAAAACAGATCCTTTTTCAACAAATTAAAAAAAAAAGACCTTGGGTTTTATCTTCTCTAGTCATTTACAGATTTGCAGATCGACCAAAACGATTTGAAGTCTCGATCTGAGTGCAGAGGTTGCAGGCGATGGAAGTCTCGATCGGATTTCTAGAGAGATGCGAGAGAGAGGAGAACAGAAAGAGGGAGAAAAGAGAGATCCAGTGAGAGGGAGATCTTTCCAAATGAGAGCAGCGAGCATGAGAGAGCGGCGAGCGTGAGAAGCAATCGCCAGTATGAAGAAATCGCAATGCAAATGAGAAGCAACGGTGAGAAGCCCTAAAAATTCATTTTAACCATCGGACTCACGGGCTCGCAGACTATCCACGGCCTGCCCGAGTCCTTATCGGATTGTTCGGACCTGTTCGCAAGTCCGGCTCGTTGATGGACTCTAGGATTCGGCCAGGACAGTCCGCGGGCCGGGCAGAGTCCGATTACATGCCTAATATCACCAAGTGGAGCTGTAATACCCCAGATTTTTCAATATTTCAATATTTACGAAAATGCCATTGGAATTATGAATTAAAGGGTTATGATTGTGGATGAGAAAAATTGTGGACCCATTGTTCAAATATGACCCAATGTAGGTGTTATGAGATTAAATTAAATTAAATGGGTAATGTACATTTATTTGGGTTAAAGTGGTTAATTGGGTCAAAAGACCCAAATGGGACCCAATGAGTTGTGGTTGACATTTTTGACCATTAGGTGAGCTCAAAGCTTAATTGGGTTAAGTTTAATTAAATGTTTGAGTTTGGGTTGAATTGAAGTAAATGGTGGAGTTTAGTTGAGTTGAATTTATGAGTTGAGTTGCATTAAATTGATGAGTTAAATGGGTTGAGTTAAGAGAGTTAAATTAATTGTAAGTGACTGAAGTGTGTGAATGAGAGTGGAGTGTCTTGATTTCATATTTAAAACAAGGAAGCTGCATGAAGAGGCAATTCCATGCTTGTAACTCCTACATAAGAAATGAATGGGGTGTGGCGGTTTTGGGAGTTATAAATGTGAGGAGTTGTATTTTAAATTCAAACCTATTACACGTTGGAATTGCATGGGAGTATTATTTCATGCATGAAACTTCAAATGGAGAATCAAAGGAGGAGTTTCATAGATCAAGACCAAACCGTTGGCATGTAGGAGTTTCATCTCTTGGATGAAACTCCCACATGGGTAAAATAATGGAAGATGAATAGACTTGTGGAGGTTACACAAGGTTAACCAAAAGCTAGCTGTTGGAGCCTATGGGAGTTTCATTTCAATATGAAACTCTCACATGCAATGTTAATGAAAGATGGATGATGGGAGGAAAAGATACCAAAGATAACCTTAAGGAGCCGTTGGGCACCTTGGGAGTTTCATCTCAAGGATGAAACCCCAAGGAAGGTATTAAACAAATGGGAGTTACAAGTGGGTTCACATTTGGAGAAGTGATGGAGAAGGGTTACATCTAGGGCAGCCAAGAGCCAAGAAACCGTTGGAGGGTTTCATCTCAAGGATGAAACTCCAAATGAAATAAGTTATGGAAGTAAATGGGAGGGGAGTTACATGTGGTGCCAACCTTAGGCTGAATTTCATTAGCCAAAGGAGTTTCATCTTCACTTTCTCCCTCTCTCTCCCTCTCTTGGACGTTTTCCATCTCTCAAGACCAAAGGCATTGGCTGATTGTATCTCATACCAATCAGTCCTTGGCCGATCTTTTCACCAAGACAAAATTCAACAAAGGAGTTTGGCATCAAGGTTATCACTCTCATCCAAGGCCAAAGTTCTATCTCTCTCTCTCAAACCAATATCTTGGTTGAACAACTTCAAGGAGCCTTCAAGCAAGATCAGTCTCAGCTAAAGGAGAAGGAAGGAAGGACGAAAAAAGGAATGGAAGAGCAAACTGGAGAAAAGATTAAGTAGTCAAAGAACCGAAGGAGTCGCGGTATTGGTAAGTCCTCCATAAGCCCTTATTAAATAAATTGGTTAAGGGAATATGATCCGGCCATTGTATGGCCGAATCTATCAAGGGTTTAGATCATGGGTTATGCTGTTTAAAAAGGGTAGAAAGGATGTGGTAATTTTTATGGTTTTTGAGGGATAAAAACCATAGTATGTAATAAAGGTTTTAAAGGGTTTTGAACGGAGATAAGTTTAATATTTTGGGTTGGCCATTGGATGGCTGAACCATATGGTTATCATGGCTAAAGTGTTGAGCCTAAACTATATATAAATGATGGAATAAATAAGTCAAGAGGACCATAGGGTTCGGCCATGTGTATGGCCGAACCCCATGGACTATTTTTATGGTTTTGTGGAGTAAGAACATGGTTGGAGATTTTGAATGATTATATGCTTTTGATTTAAGAATCGTTCATGTTTATGGACTTAGGATAGGTAAATAATTAGCCACCATAGATGATGAAAAGAGGGACAAAAATCAGTTTGGTGAGGTTCGGCCATGTAGTATGGCCGAACCCCACTAATGGTCATTGGTGGACTTAGTGGTTAACATACAATGTAATTGGGCAAAATCAAAATGGAGATGTATGTATGAAAGATTTAAAGGACCCAAAAATTAAGTGGTGAGGTTCGGCCATGTTGTATGGCCGAACCCCACTAAGGTGGTTTGGATATGGACTTTGGTTTTTAAGCAAAATTAAACAAAGGGTTATGCTAATGGCAAGATGGTAAAAATGGAATGATATGATCAAATGATTTGAAAGATGGGCCAAAACCAAAGTGGTAAGGTTCGGTCATGTTGTATGGCCGAACCCTACCAAGGTTCATTTGGAAGATTAAGTTATTTGAATGATGTGTTTAGGCTTAAGAATACAAAGAAGGGATTAAAACAAAATTTAGTGAGGTTCGGCCATAGTGTATGGCTGAACCCCACAAGGTTGCATTTGGTGGATTGTGGTTTGTATATAAGTTAATTGAATGGTTTTGGTTAAATAAAAAGAGAGACCAAAATTTAAGTGGGTGAGGTTCGGCCATACCCGAACCCCATAAGGTGGTTTTTGGGACTTAGAATAAGTGGAAAATTATATGGACATATGTTTGACTTGCTGTTATATAAATAGGGTAACGGGACTTCTTGAATGGTATACAAGTCGTGAACAGATGACGGTTTAAAAGAGCGGTCGATCTAAGTGAACTTTGTGTAGGTTTCCTACCTTTTTGAACCACACTTATATTTGATGTTTTATCTTAATTTTGATGAATTATGTGCTAAGTTATTATGTTTCAAAGTGGTTTTGTATGTTAAGATGTATTTACAAATGGCATGAACTCATGGACATCTCATGCATGGCATGGGGTGATGATTATGAAAACCGAATGCCACACTCCGTCAGGGCGTCCGAAAGACCACTGTGGGGTACCTTGATGATGAGAATCCCATCAAGAGGAATCCAGAGGCCACACTCCGTCGGGGTGTCCGAAAGACCACTGTGGGGTACCTTGACGATGAGAAGAGGAGGCTATGTATATTTGTGATGGGTGGGACTCATTACATGTGCATAACATACATGGCATTGTTTTATGAGATTTTGATGAACATGTATTATCATATTATTTGCATGTTTTTATACTAACCTTCTAGTAGCCCTAATCGGAAACACCTACTGGGCGTGTTGATCTAACTCCCTATCTCTATCCTTAGTGGATGACGCAGGAAAGGGGAAGAACGAGGATTTTGAAGGAAACCAAGCATAGGAGCTTGGGCTTTGAATGGACTTTGATTTATGGACTTTTTATCTAAGTTTATTTGGGCAATGTAATTTGATAGTTAGATGATGTTGGCATGTAATAATGTAGTTAACTATTTGCCATGGTTTGGTAGGATTTGGATGGTTTAGAATGAATGCTTACTGTAAGGTTATTTTGGTAATTTTGGATGATAATGTACTTTGCTATATAAAAATGGAAAATGGAGTAGTCTTAGGATCTATTCTAACCCGCAGTTAGATTAAGACTAAGTTTATTCCGCAAGTCTTATTTGTACCATGTGTGGATCGGTTCTTATGGACTTAGTCTATACGCACATAGGCTTGGTCAGTTAAGGGTCGGACTTTAAAAGTCCGAACTTAACTCGCGTCGTGACGTCCCGCCCCGATCTCTTATTTATTATTATTTAACAAAAAAAAAAACTCTGATTATTAGAGTGAAAAGGGCGGGGTGTTACAGGAGCAGCACTGATAACTGGCTGTAATGACCCGACTGTTGGGTCACGAGATATCGATGTACCCTGGGGTTTTAATTATTAAATTCCAACTTTATTAGATTTAATCAATGAAAATTAATGGAACTTAGAAATTTAGACGAATTATTTTATTGATGATTTTTAATTAATCATTTTGCTTTATGTGTTATAAAAACTGAATTTTTATATTATTAGAGAAATTAATTGGGCTTTGAAAAAAATAATAATAATTAGATTTTCTTGTCCTAACTATTTTGATTTTTGAAATAGATAACTTAACTGGAATAAATAAATAAGATATTAGTTAAATAAATCAAATAAAATAAAAAAATCCAATTTGAAAACCCACTTGGGCTGCGTTTGGATGGGAGTAATTTTTATAGGGGGGGTTACCTCTGAGTAGGGGTCACCCTTGAGTAGGGGTCATCTTTGAACAGGGGTTACCCTTATCTTTTTTGATAATTACAGTGATAAAGTAAGAACTTACCCTAAGGGTAAAAAATCTTGTTTGGTACCTATTAGTAGGGGTAACCTGATATATTAACAATTTTATTAGAAATTTTATAAAATATAATTATTAAATAATTTCATTAAGTAAATCTAATATTATCCAATTTTTATAGATTCTTTTTTATAATTATAATTTAAAATGAACACTTGCATTCTAACAGTAAAAAATAAATAAAGAAAAAATAGATATTATTATTTTAAATTCCAATAAATGAATAAAAAATATCAACATCTCTCTTCATAAAAAAATATAATTTGTTCATTGGTAACATGAAATATATAATATAATAAACTATTATAATAGTTTAATAAATCACAACAAATATAAAATTAATATTAAAAATTGTCACATGCTTACAATTACCCCTATTCAAGGGTAACCCCTGTAAAAATTTACCCCTCATCAAAATGCATCATGTTGAAAATGTTGACACATTTAAAAAAAAAACTTCTAATAGAATAAATTGTTAATTACCCTGAAAGAGATTACCATGAATATCAAACTCTTTTGAAGATTCAAGACACTATTGAAATTTCGACAGAATCACCCCTGAAAAATAGAATATTTTGATAAATATATTTCAGAAAATTTTATTTTTATTTTTATATTGTATAGATTTAATAAAATTATTAATTCTAATAAAATTGTTAATATGTCAGTTTACCCCTACTTACAGTTACCCCTATTCCTGGGTAACCCTAGAAAAATTTACCCCTCACCCAAATGTATCACGTTGAAAATGTTGACATATTTTTAAAATAAACTTCTAACAGAATAAATTGTTAATTACCCTAAAAGAGATTACCATGAACCTCAAATCCTTTCGAAAATTCGAGACTCTATCGAAATTTCGACAGAATCACCCCTTAAAAATAGAATATTTTGACAAATATGTTTCAGAAAATTTTATTTTTATTTTTATATTATATAGATTTAATAAAATTATTAATTCTCATAAAATTGTTAATATGTCAGTTTACCCCTATTTACAGTTACCCTACTCAAGGGTAACCCTGGGTAACCCCTGAAAAATTTACCCCTCACCTAAATGCATCATGTTGAAAATGTTAACACATTTTTAAGATAAACTTCTAATAAAATAAATTGTTAATTACCCTAGAGATTACCATGAATTTCAAACTCTTTCAAAGTTTTGAGGCCCTATCGAAATTTCGATAGAGTCACCCCTTAAAAATAGGACATTTTGACAAATACATTTTAGAAAATTTTATTTTTATTTTTATATTAAATGGATTTAATAAAATTATTAATTCTTCTAAAATTGTTAATATGTCAGGTTACCCCTCCTCAAGGGTAACCTGGGTAACTCCAATAAAATTTTACCCCTCATCCAAATGCATCATGTTAAAAATCTATATAATATAAAAAATAAATTGCTAATTACTTGAAATCTATTAATTTTAAATAAAAAATAGTGGCAAGGTTTCCTTAAAAAGTAAAAAATAAATAAAAAATCACTATTATTATTTTAAATTTCAATAAATGAATAAAAAAATTCTACATATCTCTTCGTAAAAAAATATTATTTGTTGTTTGGTGATATGAAATTTATCAAGTGGAAATAATAGAGTGCTTTTAAAAAATAAAATAAAAACCAAGTACTCACCAAAATAAATAAAAAGATAAAATGTAAAAAAAAATCTCATGAAACAAGAAGATGGCGGGTAAGGAGGGGTATTCAAAAGTGAAGACCCTAAGCCCCATGGGGGTATTCAAATTGGTGATGTGAGGGCTAAAAAATGAATTTTTTATCTTCACCCCTATGTTACCAAACGTGGGTAATGAGGGGTGACTCCCCTTTTACCCCCAATATCCTTCATCCAAACGCAGCCTTGGACTCGGTCAATTGAAACACTCCCACAACTTAGGCCCACTTATTCTTTTCTTTCCGCTACATACGAAACCCGTCTCTCCCTTCCTCTCTTTCACTATGGAAACCCTCTCTCCCTCTGAATCCCCTCTTCCATTCTTCCACAAACTGCCAGACGTCTCTATTTCTCTCACTCTCTTCTTTCTTCCTTGTTTTCATCTCTCTTCTTGCAAACGCAAGTAGCAGTGCATCCCCAACATTCGCCTTCAGCCCATCATCTAATCAGGGCGACCAATCCGTCATCTCCTTCTATTCTCTTTTAAAACGGTAGGCCTCTTTCACCTCTTTTTTATTATAAACTTTCAATCCCAAATTGTCAAAGTTAGACAACATGTTGTATTTAATTAATTAACAAGTTCTGATTTTCCGACCTTTAATTTGGGATTTTTGAAAAATCTATGAAAGATGATGTATTTTCCTTTATTCTTTATTTTACAGTGACAACTTATTATTTTCAGTTTAACATTTTTGGGATTTTCTAAAAAGGGGATTTTGTCAAAATGGCTTGTTATCCGATACATTTTGTATCACTTTTGTTCTCTGAATAATTTTGAGAAAATCCTTACTATTGCTTGTTTTGCTGAAGTAATTAGAGACTAAATGTTTACTACTCTATGCATTTGATTTTAAGAAAAATCTGAGAAAAGACATGCTCTATGTCCCATGTTTTAAATTTTAAGAAAAATGTGTGTTATTAATTTCAGAAGAAAGAAACCAACAACGATTTATGGTTTGATTTGGTATTATTGTCTTGTGAATTTTCATAAACACTGTCTTGCTGCCCTATGTGTTTGATGACGTTTTGTTGGAAACATTGGAGTATTCGTGTTGGTAGCCATTACTGGAGGAAAATCTATCTTTATTGCTGTCCTACCTCCTCTGGAGACTTTAAGCCAATCCAAATATCGTCATTTTGAGGTAGGGAGACCGAACCTTACCTATGAATAAGCATTTAAGAGATGGATTTGACGCAAAATCCGACGGCATTGATTATTCTTTATTTATCAAATGTTGGGAATCTTAAGGGAGTTAACGATTGAGATATTTAAAGGGTTCAATGCCGAACGGACTTAAGGTCATTCCATCGTAGGAAAGTGACTTACATACTTGTGATATTTTCTCATATGTGATTATATCAAACCTATATGATGTTTGAATGGTTATGCAATAAAATCATAATTGATGTAATGTAATGTGGTTAACGTGATTTATGATATTATTAATTGGAATATTATACATGGAAGTGGTATGCATACCCTCAATTGTGAGATGTGTGTGTTGGTGTCCTTTGTCGCACAACATAATTGATGGGCCTTTGAAGCTGTGTTTGGCATGTTGGGTTTCCATGTGTGGCATAATTAGGTCTATAGTTGAGATCTATGATTTTGATGGTTGTGTGAGGGGAGACTTACACTTATTTGGCATATACATATTGTATATTATTCTTAAATACTTGTATGAGGTCTCTTATGATGTTTCTAAACTGGGATTAAGGTGTGTTTTAATGCAAGAAGGAAATGTAGTTGCTTATGGATCTCGACAGCTGAAAAGACACGAGCAAAATTACCCTACTCAAGACTTGGAACTGGCAGCAATGGTGTTTGCCCTAAAACTTTGGAAGCATTACTTATATGGTGAATGGTTCAATGTCTTTTCTGATCATCATAATGTTAAGTATTTATTCACCCAAAAAGATTAAAATATGAGACAACGGAGATGGATGAAGTATTTAGGAGATTATGACTTTGAACTCTCATACCATCCTGGAAAAGCTAATATAGTAGCACATGCCTTAAGCAGGAAATCTCATAGTGACATTGCAAAGGTAGCGTCATTATAGTGAAAATTATTGGAAGTTCAATCTAATTATGATCTAGAATTCGTTGAAGGTAGGGAATCAACACAGATTCAAAATCTAGGGCTTCAACCCGAAATAGCCGGAATAGTACTTGAAAGACAATAAAGTGATGTTGAGGCACAAGAAGTGATAGCTCAACTATCAAGTGGAATAGAGTTAGAAGATTGGAAGGATAGAACCGATGGAGATTTAACTTTCAAAGATCAACTATTCGTACCAGAATCAGAAGGATGCAGAGAGGAAGTGCTTAGACATTTCCTATAACGACTCGACCTGATTTTTCGGGATTTAGGATCTTAGTAGCAGTGGAGAGAGTGTGAGATCCATGGTGGGCCTCAATTTTTCCGATTTCAAATTCGAAGACTCGAAGGGCATTTTAATAATTGGGATTATTTAATGTATTGTCATGCCAAAACATTTTAAAAACCACACATTTTTCCCCCAGCGTTCAATATTTGAGTTGTCTCAGGTTTTAAACCATTTTAAAAACTTGAAATTTGATTTACTCTTTTTTTTTTAAAAAAAAAAAAGAGAGAAAAAGGCGAAGAAAAACCTTAGAACCCTGACCCCTTATAATCCCTCTTTTGGTAGCACTGTAGCGCATAACTATAGTACCGCTGCACCACAGCTGCTGCTACTGCTTTTCTCTCTCTATCTCGGCCGAATCTAGGTACCCTCTTCCTTCTCTCTTCTCATCTCTCTCACATTCACTCCGATTCTTCCTCCCCTTCCCGATTCCCCTTCTTTTTTTGTTTTTTTTTTTTTCCTCTTCTTTCCTCTGATTTCCCCCGTTTTCCTTTGTTAGTGCCCCGGTTTGCCGAGTCCATAAGTTTGTCAATTCCATAACTCGGGAAGAAGCACTTGCTAGAAGCTTGAAAACTGAAGGTGATCATGATTGAAGATCATGCCCCACCGGATTGAAGCTCATCGTTATGGCAATCACAAAATATCTATTTGGCCATAGACGACTTTAGGTGGTACCCACACCTTAGGATGACTATTCCTATGCTTAGTTGAACAAATGGTAAAATCATAAAAAGCCTAGAGAGGAAGCTTGACAGTGAATTGGAAGCGAACTTGAAAATATGAATTAAGTTCACTGTCAGGTCGACCAGTCATTCTCACCCACCCCTCGGTGGAGACAAGATCGACCCATCGTGGTCAAAGACTGGTCAGCCAGATTGACAAAGGTTCTAAAACATTGACCTGTCATTCTGGGTATGCCTCTGATAGAGAGTCTCGTATGCACCGACCCCTCGGTGATGAATTTAACGACCCCTCTCGGTTAACGACTCGTCGATGATAACTTATGACTTCTGAAACTTAGAACTCAAGTGGACTCTCGAGAAAACAGATATCTCGGTAATTCAAGACCGATTGAGAGTACTAAGATCGAGCCCTCGGTAAAGGGCGGCAGGTCATTCTGGGTAGGACAAGTTTCGGGACATGAAACTTTGTCTGCATGGTGTTGCCCCAGAACGAGACCCTCGTATGGACTGACCTCTCAGTACCATGTCTGTAGACCCATCAGTGACACCGACCTGTCGACCGGGAATTAATTATGTCGTTGGAAGTGCATTTAATGTGCAACGGTCAAGTAGTTGAAAGGTGGTAACGATGAACACTGACCCATCGGTGCCCCCGACTTGTCGGTACTGGATAGTTTGAAAAACTGTGTTGACTCCTCTATAAATATAAGAATTGTGTGATCATTTAATCATCTTACTTGAACTGAGAAAATTCACACACTCTAAGGAACGATCAACTCTCTTATGCCTACACCTGATAATCAAATACAATCAATCTATTGATTGAAAAGAGAGAGAGATGAGAAAAGAAAAGATACAAATTAGGAAACATGTTGGTAGAACCAGTTTCCTAGTGACCCTGAAATTGTGTTTGCTCAACGACGACTACAAGACGGAGCGTCGGGATTAACTCGAGCACACATTGGGTGGATCTTTGAGAAACACATATATTCAAGAAAGAGCTACAAGGCAAGTGCTTTTTGGTTTTAATTTTTTTTTTTTTAAAACCTGTCCTGTGAAAGTGGATTAAGGAGGCTTGGCTCCAGAACCACTATAAAAAATCTAAAGTTTAGTCTCTGGCACACGTGGTGGGTGGAATTCCCAGCCAATTCAAATAGATAGAATTCTTATTTTACACGTGGTGGGTGAAATTCCCACCCGATTGAGTTAGTTGGAATTCATAATTCCTACTCTAATTGTGAGGGTGTAAGTTTCCACTTAGTGAATTTGGGATAGCTCAAGGTTGAGCTAGTCCTAACAGTGGATGTAGGTTGGCTAACTGAACCACTATATATCTTGTGTCCTTCAGCTTATGGTGTTAGAGTTAATTCCTTGTGTTGATTGCTTAATCACATTTGTTAACATACACACAGTTGATTGTTATATCCGCTACACTTAATTAATCAATCAAGTAATTTTTAAAAGGACCACGATTTTTAGATTGACCTATTCAACCCCCCCCTCTAGGGTCAATCGTGTTCTAGCACCAAAGGACGAACTTTCATCCTTGTTTTCTTTTTCCTTCTTTTCTCATATTTCTCCTTCATTCCTCTGATTTCCATCATTTTCCTTGTTTTCTTGTATTTCTCCTTTCTTTTTTCTTCCTTTTCCTTCTTCTTCTTCATTTTCCTCTTTTCACTTTTCTTCCCTCTTTTTCCTTCTTCTCCCCCTGTTTATCAACTGTGTTGCCAAGTCGGCCGATCGAACCACCAAGTAGACTCAGCTGGGCTCAAATTTGACCAACCCAGGCCTAGCTCGACATGTTCTTGGGCCGATCTTCTTGGGCTCAATAGGCTAGGCTCTACTTTATTAGGCCTGGCAACCAGCGCTTAGGCCAGGCCCAGTTTGTGTCTGGCCCACTCCAACCCTTGGTCCAATTCTGGTCCAGCCCACCTAAGGCTTGGACCAGTTTGGGTTCGGCTCACCAGCACAGATTTGACTCTGCCCAATCTAGTCTTCAGCCCACTCAGGCCCAATTTTCAGGCCCGACCTGTTTTCGGGTCCGCTTACTGCCCAGACATGTTTTGGCCCGTTTTAATTTGTTTGTTGATCCTTGTGTTCCTGTTTCAACAGATCGAGGCCCCTTCAAGCCAAGGGACCCATTTTCCCGCAGTTGATTTCAAAATGTACACGAGTGAGGAAACCATCATACTATTAGCATACGCATTTCTACATATATCTATATTTAAATATATGAATAACACAGGGTAAGCGAAATTGGACCCCTTATACTTATTTAGCCACTTGGCAAGGGAGCCATTCTGATGATTATGTGGCAGGGGGACCACTCTGTGTACCTGTGTCCAGTGATGGTATAATCGTGACGATTGAATGTGATAATGTTTAGTATATACATGTTTAACTGTTTGGATCTAATTGATTGATAGAGTGATAACATGCTAATATGTGATAGATGAAACATACATGTCTAATTATGATCTATTGTATATTGTCAATAACTTGTCAAAGATTAAATGTACATGCATGTAACTGGTGTATGTGGAATTCCGGTGGGGCGTAAAGACTAAGGCTACACCAGGATCTAGAGACTCCCCCTAGCACGTTGTGTAACTAGGGGTTGAGAGGCAGCTATGATGGCCTCCGGGGAGTTATTGGGTTGATTGTTGGTTCGCCCAATGTAGTCTCAGAGGCTGCTACAGTCACGGTACCTGAGTGCGTGGTGTTATTAGCACAGTGGAGGATAGCTCCCGCTGTTGTTTGCACAGTGGAGGATAGTTCTCGTAATTGACTGCACGGTGGAGGATAACTCTCGTTGTTATTAGCTCGGTGGAGGACAGCTCCCGTAGTTGTTTGTACGATGGAGGACAACTCCCGTCATCATTATAACGGTGGAGGATAGCTCCCGTGGTTGTTTGCACGGTGGAGGACAACTCCCGTGGTCATTATAATGGTGGAGGATAGCTCCCGTGGTTGTTTGCATAGCGGAGGACAACTCTCGTGGTGTGGTTTTTTCATGACTCATGGTACTGCCCTGTATGGTGGGTGTGTGGATCTCTGAGGAGGTGGTGGCCCTAGGGATAGGGCGGTCGTGGGTTGTGTCGACTACGTACTGGACGGTCATCACAGTGGGTAGTGTGCTTGTCATGTGGGACCTTGAATGTTGACTTTGATATCTCTTGGTGGTAGATATGCAGTATATGATATATCTTGTGTGACTATACATATGTGTTATCTTACTGGGTATGCAGTACTCACCCCTTGCCTTTCAAGTGGCTCGATGGATGCGGGACCCAGTGGGCCCCAATACCAGGCCTAGGCGATGATGATCGCGGATTGCTTAGTTTATCTTTCCTCTTTTTTTTTTTTATTTAGAGAGAACATTGTGTGTTTAATTTGGAAGTTGTTTTTTATTATGGATAACTGTACTAACTCCTTGTTACGCTGCGGTGTTTGTTGAACTGGTGGTACTTTAGCTATTCCTTGATTGTTAATGATGATTTAAAAAAGAAAGTACATGCTATTTGAAAAGTGTTGTATCACGGTTCTGTTTCGGTGGTAACACGCTCGTAACGGGATGGGTGTTACATTTGGTATCAGAGCACGGTTCCATTCTCGGATTGTGCTTTTGGGCTAGATTGAGGGTTGTTGATAGTTAGAGACTAGGCTCTGTGATGTAGGGTAGATGAGACCGAGTTTGGGGTGGAGACTAGACACCCTAATTTTGTGGTGGTATGTTCGTAAGATGGTTTAATTTCTAACGGTTGAGATGTGTTCAATTTTGGTTTTCCTATTTGGCTTTAAGACTGATTGATGCTTGATTTGGTGAACAGGCTATGGTAAACACTTGTTCCGATGGGGGAGGACCGTCCAGGGCCGTATGGGATGTCTGAGACTCCAAAGGTATTGGAGACTCCACAAGCTGAGGTGGAGAACACGTCGAGGTGGTCCCAGTACTAGTTGTGGGTCCTGCTCAAGGACCTCGAGACCCCGAGGTGATGTTCGCCCGATACGAGAGATTGATCGAGACATATGAGAAGAACATGAAAAGACAAAAAATCTAATAGCCCAGCACGTCGACCAATCCGTCAACCCCCCGGGTGTAGTTGGACAATTTGATACTAGACAGATGGTGGCGCTCAGAGAGTTCAAGTGCTATTTTCCGTCTATATATTATGGGGGTACGAACCCTTTGGAGGCTAAGAGATGGATGGGGGAAATGGATCGACTGCTATTGGGTATTGTAGGGCCTAATCTGAGAGTCACTCTAGCGACGCACCACTTTCAGGGAGAGTCTTCCAGTTGGTGGCTTGAGGAGCCCCTCCAGGAGTAGGGACGAGTAGACTAGGACAGCTTCAAGGAGCTTTTCTTAGCCAAGTACTTTCCATTAGTGGTGAAGCAACAAAAAACCAACGAGTTCATTAAGCTGGAGCGGGGTAGCAGTACTATGCGGAAGTATGAGGCCCATTTTTTGGAGTTGTCACACTATACTCCACATTTGATGGAAAAGGAAGAGGACAAGGCCCGCAAGTTTGAAGAGGGCCTACACCCTACTCTCTAGTGTATGGTCATGCCATTGAAGTGCGCTACCTATGCAGAGGTGGTGCAGCGAGCATTGATAGCAGAGAGCGCTATCGTGAGGGCCAGTGGCATCGCCTACCAACCATCTTCGGTTAGCACTTTCAGGCCGACCAGAGGCCATGACATGAAGAAAAGACGGCCAACGCCTTATCAGACTCGAGAGATTATTCCTGGGCGGCCACTGTCCGGTTCGGTTGTGCAGGTGATGGGTGGCCAGCCCGAGCCTGGCAAGTGTTTCCGTTGTCGCTAGTCGGGTCACATTCGGAGGGATTGTCCTCAGTCCCAGTACCAGGCAGAAACCTTCTATTTCTATATATGTGGTGATGCCGAGCACATTTCACAGAATTTCCCTCAGAGGGGCGACCGAGGCATTGTACTAACTTCTTATTACATTGCAGTGTTGGTTGAACTAGTGGTACTTTAGTTATTCTTTTATGATTGTTAATGATGATTTAAAAAAAAAAAAAAAAGTACATGCTGTTTGAAATGTGTTGTATCACAGTTCGGTATAGGCAATAACGCGCCCATAGTGGGATGGGGTATTACATTTCCACCATTCTAAGTTTACAGTTCATCCTGGTAGCACCAAGATATATCGTGATTTACGTCGATAATTCTAGTGGAGAGGAATGAAGAAGGAAGTGGCAAACTTTGTATCCAAATGCTTAACCTGCCAACAAGTCAAAGCTGAATATTAACGACCTGGTGGAAGAATACAACCTCTTCTAGTAGCCAAATGGAAATGGGACTATATTACCATGAATTTTGTAACAGGATTTCCAAAGTCAACCAAGAAGAATGACTCCATATGGGAAATTATCGACCGACTAACTAAGTCAGCCCATTTTCTACAGATCAGAAAGAAAGATACTTTGACTACTCTGAGTAAGTTGTATATCAAGGTGATAGTTCTACTACATGGAGTGCCAGTATCCATCTTGTCAGATAGAGATACCCAGTTCGTCGCTCGATTTTGGCAGGGATTGTAGACACAGGTAAGTACAAGGTTATGTTTTAGCACAACATTTTACCCTCAGACAGATTGTCAGCCTGAGAGAACTATCCAGACATTATAAAACATATTGAAAGCATGTGGCATGGACATGTAGGGAGGCTGGGAAGATCATTTAACATTAATTAAATTTGTATACAACAACAGTTACCAATCAAGTAAACAAATGGCACTGTACGAGGCTTTGTACGGTAGATCTTGCAAATCACCCCTGTGTTGGACAAAATTAGGAGACAAAGCATTGTTGAGACCAGATATGGTACTTGAAACATCAGAACAGGTGGAAGTAATAAAGCAACGTCTCAAAGCTGCACAGAGTCGACAGAAAAGTTACGCTGATAAAAGACGAAGACAATTGGATTTTGAAGTCGGAGACTTTGTGTTCCTACATGTAGCTCCACGTCATGGAATACAGAGGTTTGGACTTAAAGGGAATTTATCACCACGATATGCTGGACCTTTTGAGATCCTGAAGAGAATCGGAGAAGTTTCTTATCAGTTAGCCCTACCTCTGAGCCTTGAAAAGGCACACCATACATTTCATGTGTCCATGCTCAGAAAATACGAACCAGATCCATCTCATGTATTGAACGTGGAAGACATCGAAATCTCTAAAGATCTATCTTTTGAAGAAATACCCATTGAGATCCAACATACGAGAACCCAGGTGCTTCGACGGAAATCTATACCACTTGTGCAGGTGTTGTGGCAACACTGGGGAACTCAGTATGAAACTTGGGAACCAGAATCGACTTTGCGGAAGTTATACCCATGTCTCTTCGCTAAGTAAAGATACGACTTTTTTCTACCTCAGCCCACATTAAGGATTAATTTTAATTAATTATGATTAAATAAATAATTTTTAACAATTAACTATGGATTATTTTCCTCTAATCATAAAGATTATGAAATGAGCTTTCAAACGGATCCAAGTTTAATCTGATCCGAGTTCGATAACCCTTTTAGTCAATATTTTTAAATTCCAGACTTAATGACATGCCAATCTCGTCATAGTTTCACTAATTTATTTTATCCCTAAGTTCTTAGGTGGTAAAACCCCAATTTGATAGGGTGGACAAAGTCCTAAAAATATACGGAGAGAGTCAGTACTAAATCTGTATTATAACTAAGCTATTTATATCTTTACATCTCAAAATATTAAGTTTTTGATATTTATTTTAAGCCATGAAATGGGGGCCGTTGAATATTCTTTCACTTAGTAAAGGTGCTTTTTGACTTCAAATTACTTTGAAACTTTAGAATATTTTTATCAGATAAATTTACTTTATTAAACTATAAGGTTGGATCTTTTCAAAGAGATTCTTCAAAATTAGGAGATTTTGTCAAAAAGGTGATTTTTGGCCAAAACACGGAGTTTTTTACATGGATTCCACTCCAAATTTTAATACCATGATTAGTTTTTAATACCTAACGTAGTGGGCTAATTGTATCAGTCTAGAGGACCTCTGAAATACCCAGATGAGAGAAAGGACATAGAAGTAAATTGTAAAAGAAATGATATTAAAATATTATTAAATATAAGATAAGTTTTAACCTAATCTAAGGCTACTGAAGTAGTTGTTGGACGTGTATGGAGGAAAATCCACCTCCACAATTATAAATGGAGGAAGAGTGGGGGATACAAAGGGAAAAAAGTTACTCTTATCCTTTTTTTTTTCAATACTCTCTCTCTCCTTCGTTCCTTTGTTTCTTTTTCGTTTTCTTTCAGTTTCAAGCTGCAGTAAAAACCTTCGAATTTTTCCGTGTTCCTTCGAGGTTTCCAAACATAATCAATCTTAGACAGAATTTCATATCCAAGGTATTGAAACGATCCTTTTTCTTATTTTATTAATTCCAAAACAAGATAGAAGTAGAATGGCTTAGTATTCAAGTCTAAAAATGGGATTTTCTAAATGGAGGGAAAAATTGATTTCCTCTTAAAATTTAAATTTCACCCTCAAGATTTGTAATATTTTACGTTCAAAATATAATTTTCAACCCTAACTAAAATCGGAGAAAAGATTAACCCCAGCTTATTATTGTGTGTTTATTTTCCCGCCTTCTGTGTTTAAATTCCTATATTGTACCTTTTGGGCCGGATTCTCAATACGTTTCCTCTGGAAACAATACGAGGATGGACACTTAGTGTAGTGACCCTACCCGGAGTGGCGGGACAGTAACACTGGATAGAGCCGTTTAGCGAAGTTGACAATTGGTTAAAATTGTGTGTTACTTGTTCTATGGAAAAAAAAAATTATTTTAGAAATACACATCAACTTAGGAATTAAAATATAGGTCCATGATTTCACACACTTTCTTCTCAATCATAAATTTACAAATATATCCCCTTAAAGTTAAAATTAAGTGAATGAAGAAATTTAATTATCAAATTAAATTTTAATCTCCAAAATTAGAATTCCAATTAGAATTATCCAATTAAAAATTTAATATTTATAATTTTGGGTGAAACTTATGGAACCCACATTCCCTGGTTGAATTTACTATAAAGATTAGTTTAATAAAATTATTTAGTTGGGTATGGTTTAAAAAAAATATAGATGTATATAAATATATATAATATATGTGTTAGAAACTACCCAAAACCATGTGGGCCCTTTGGACCCACACCCTGTTCCCTCCTTCTAAAGCCCTCTCCTCTCGTGCATAAGTAACTAAAATCCCTAAGGCCCTTGATGGAAAGAAATTACAAAATCCCTTTCTTTCGTTTTCCGATCCAAACTCCACCGCCGCACCTATCACGGGTTTTTCCCAAATTGGATTTCTTCCCTTATTTCCTTCTCCAAAACGGAAATAAATCTTGCCTCTCTACCTAATACCTTCTGTTTTTAACTCCTCAAATCCGATCCCTTCTCAACCTAGCTGACCCCTTTTCCTTATAAAAGCATGTGATTCCAGCCGAACTCTTCTCCTACTTTCGATCACCATCAAGCAACCGCAAGATCCTTGTGTCTCTCTTTTCATTAATATTTTTCTTGCTCTCTATCATAACCGACGAAGACAACCACTCGCAGAAGCGTCGATCACCTTCAGGTATGCTTTCATCTGTATCTTGTCCCTTTTCCTTACCTCTTACCGTTCTTCTTTTCTTTTACTGTCAAACAAACCCACCTCATTCATTCCATGTTAAACTTTTGGAGTTTTTCCCAAGAGCAAACCCACCAACGATTCCTTATGTTTCCCAATTCATCACAAACACCAATTGACATGGGACCCATGGACTATTAACCATTTTAACACATATTAACCCCACCATTTTCCATTGTATATCCTATTATCAACACTCATTAACCAATACAACACCGTAGGACCCCTTCTTAATGCTCATTCACGTGCCTTAAAAAAATTACCAAATATTTATGTATATAATTATATTTCAGATTCAAAGTATTATTATTATTGTAGTATTTACAAAGTACCTCTCTTTCTCCAATTATATTTATATAATTATTTGATTAAGATATTACATAACTCTAATTGTTAATCATTTGTTTCCCCAAATATTTCATAATAATCTCCTCTTAAATCAAAAGATTTATCTGATACTTATTTAACTATGTACATGTGTCAATCTCTTGTCACACTACTTGTACTTTTTAAAGTTTCAATTACTTTGATTTAAATTTTTATCCCTCTTATTATAATATTAGTATAATGTTTATTTTGTTCATTCGATGAGTATTTCAACCTATGTAATCAATTTATTGAGATAGTATAAGTAGTTTTCACCATTTTCATATACTTTTGTTCATATCAACAAATCTGTTCTTTTTCCTTCGTAAAGGGTATTATACTCTTCTTCTATTTACTGATTAAGGAAATAAACTCTTCATTTCTCTTTTGATTATTTTTATCTTCCTTCTTTCTTCTATTTAAATACTATGAATGTTTCTACCGGGCTTAAATCGAGCTTTCGTGCGTGAACTTTTGGGAAATTGTGATAATATCTCAAAGGCATAATGATATATAGATATATTCAAATATCAACAGAAACCAACCTTGTTAATGTTCAGCTTGGATCTGTAGATATAAAACACATCTTGTACCTAGCCTCTTGACCTTTAATTTTCAGCATCCATAGGTGAGGGCAGCACCCATCACCCATGTTTAATAATCCCCATACACCTATCTAGTCCATGTTATTTAGAGGTATTTGTTAGAAGAAATATTAATAGTACTTGGAATCTTTAAAACATATTCGCAGCAAACCTTGGTACTCAAGGCCAATTATCACTTGGAAGTTACGTGGAGTTCTCATTCGCACTACATAAACTTTTAGGTGAGGGCTTTAAAACATATTCGCAGCAAACCTTGGTACTCAAGGCTAATTATCACTTGGAAGTTACGTGGAGTTCTCATTCGCACTACATAAACTTTTAGGTGAGGGAAATAATGCACTACATACTTTTGGTACATGATTTCTTATATTATGTGTTTAGAAAATGAAAATATTCCATTGTATTGTGGGTTTGGAATATAATTGTTGGATCTAGAAATAGACTGGGTGTATAATAATAATGGTTGTAATCCGGTGCTCACTCACAGTAGTGTAAAGGAGATTTTGGCTAAACATTCTATGGGCCGTGAGGAGACTCAGTCCGCTCGAATTGTGGAATTTAACCATTTAACATTTTGAATGATCTAATAGTTTATATTCGAAGATTGATGATTGTTTAGATGGTATCGTTGAGTTACTAATCTTGTTTGGACATGTTTGAATGTTGGTTTGGATTATTCTAATAATATGATGCTTGGACTATTACTATGTTAAACAAGTTATATGCGTGTTATGGTGAATGAGATGTTGATTGTGTTATAATTTGTTTAGAATGAGATTATAAATCTATAAGTATATCATGAATAATTAAGCATATTGATTGGCATTGAGCATGTCATTTTCATATTCATAGCATTAGGTATGAGGGTGTGATCCATGATTGTCACGAAGACCACGATGGTGGTAGTTTTGTTAGCCTCACTTTTAAGTGGGAAGACCATTACGGTGGTAGAGATGCGTTATTCGTGACAAGTCATCAGGAATATTATTTGGTGGTGGGTTGTGTTATCCTCACTTTAGGTGGGAAGGCCACTACGGCGGTGTTGTGTTATCCTCGATTAGTCGGGAAGACCACCAAATCTCAATAGTTGTGGATGAAGAGTTGGATTATGACATTTTGTATTGCGCATTGCATTCTTGCATAAGGCATGAGCATGAAATAAATCGTTATATAAACTTGCTTGAAATATGGTGTGAGAAAGTAAGAATATCATATTCGGTGTATGTGTTGTTATTTTCTTCACTGGGCATGGAACTCATCCCTTACATTGCAGGCAATCCCTTGGACTTGTGTAATACCCCGTCCCACTACGGGCGCGTCATCTCCGAAATATCTCAACACATCACAAAAGGATGGATATTGCATATATATATTTTTTAAACGGGGTAACTACCTCGATCTCAACAAATCACAAGTATATAATATTAAGAAACATAACAAACCATAGATTGATCATATATAGTTATACAGTCATCCAAACAATGTGTAATAATATATCCATGCAAACTAGAGTTTCTCAAATTAAAAACATAAGCATGAACATAAATATCTAACTATCACTGCTCCTCCCCAGGTGTTCGCCCAAGAGTCCCACCTGGCCCCTCCGCGATCGAGGTACCTGAAAGGTAAGGGGTGAGCTAAACAGCCCAGTGAAGAAAATAATCGCATCACATGCTGGTGACATAAACATGTATCACATGTACGAGAAATAATGGACATCACATCATAATATGATGAATGTCAATACACAAGTGTACTCAACTATACAACTAACCAATGGTCCCAACGACCAACTTGAGACATGATCCCCATAACTCAAAACTGTCCTCCAACAACTCCAGTCTCCCTACAAATACAAACACGGGACTACATAATACACAATTACCTCAACCGCCGGAATGCAACGGGGAAACCCACATCCCCTATGGGGGTCTCGACCGCCCGAGCATAACTGTGAAGCCAATCTCAAGGGCATGCACCTAAACCGCAGGAATGCAATGGGGAAATTCGCATCTCCTATGGAGATCTCGATCGCCGGATCGTAACAGGGAAGTCCTCCCAACAACCAAACTCATCACATCATCGCAAACACATATACATGTAAACAATCTCTCTAATGGGTACACAAGAAGTCATGATCATATACCACAATAAGAATATGTCCCAATGCACCCAACTCAAAATCAACAACATATTTCATCATGCAAGTCAAAAGCATATAGTGAGTTATTTCGTCACACACGTCTACGTTCCACATGATTTCAATAGAATCTAGTGAATAAATACGTAAAGCATCAACAATTTGCAAGTATCATATTCAATCGCGATTGTCCAATTAGAGTTATCTACAAATGCTTATAGTTGCAAGGAGCACCCCCGAGTGGACCCTCTGCCACATATTTATTTCAACAGTTTTTCCTTACCGAGTGGCTAAATAAATAGAGAGTCACAATAGGTCACTCCATGTCCAAAGAGAACAGTTTAATATATGCAAGTGCATGCTAAAACAGTGATAAGTTCCCTCATAGTATGTGGAGTCGAAAATCCGAAGCGAGCAAGAGGCTTGATGGGAGCTCAATCTGTTGAAACAAGGAAGAACGAATAAACAAATAAGGTAAAGGGCCGGACCCAAAGGGCTGGGCCTGCCAGAAATGGATTGGGCCAAGTCTGGTTGAGCCGCAACTGAGTCTGGGCTTAGACTGGCCAGATCCGGTTGGGTTGGACAAGGGAGTGAGCCGGACCCGAGTCTGGGCCGGGACCAAGTTTGGGCCTGGACTGGGCCAGGTCCGAACCAGGTCTATCTGGTCGGATCTGGGCCAGTGGGCCAAATAGATGGGTCACGAACCAGGTCCAAGGGTTGGGTTAACCCTAGGGCCCAACCGAGTCAACTCGCGACTCTATGAGTCGACTCGGTCACTCTACTAAGTCAAAAAAAGGGGAAAATTTGGGGAAAACTCAAGAAAATCGAGGAAAACAGGGAAAATCACGAAAATTCAGAGAAAATTATGGAAAACCAGAGAAGAATCGAATGAAAGAAAGGAAAACGGGGAAAGTGAAGAAGGAATTGAGGAAATCATGAGAAAATCCTAGAAATTCGGAGAGAAACGAGGAGAGGAAGATGAGATTTAGGAGGACAAGAAAAAAGGGGAAACAAGGGTACCTGGCTTTAGGTCGGATCCAGATGACGGCGAAGGGGGTGAGGAATGTCGGAGTTGCAGCGGGGAGGGCTCCGACACAAGGACTGGCTGCACGGATGGCTCGAGAAGGCGATGGTTGTCCGAGCCAATCGAATGAGAGAGAGGAAGGAGAAGGAGAAGATGAAGAAGAGTAAGAAGAAGAAGTGTGAGAGAGAGAGAGTCACTCGAAAGTGGAAGAAAGGAGGAGACTGTGGAAAGGAGGATGGAGTGTGCGGCGGCACTGTAGCATAAGCGGCTACAGTGCCGAGAGGGGTTTCCAAAGAGTTAGGGTTTGGGGGTTTTAGGGTTTTCATTTTCATTTTTTTTTCAACACATTTTTTTTTTAAATTTCTTTTCAAAAGATTAAAATACGATGAATTTGACAACCCGAAAATCTCGAATACCAAACGTCGATCGGCAAAATGTGTGATTTTTCAATGATTTTACATGACATTATACAACACTTATAAAATTACTAAAATGTCCCCTTCGAGTTTCCCGAACTCCAATTTAGGAAAATTGGGGCCCACTGAAGAGCCCACACTCTCCCCAATACTGTCGAAATCCTGCAAACAACTCGGAGATCCAAAATCTCTCCAAAAAAATCGGATAATTCGGAATGGGTTGTTACAACACTGCCCCCTCAAATGAAATTTGTCCTTTAATTTCAATCTGAACTCATACTTCTATTCTCAAAGAAGGCGGGAATCTGTTTCTACATCATTGCCTCGTTCTCCCAAATAGAAGTCTCACTTCCCTTGCATTGTTAAACCACTAAAAACCAGGCGGATAGTCTTGCCATGGAGCCTTTGCACCCTCGAATCCCAACCAGTACTGTTTCTTCTTCATAGGTAACGTCCTCGTTGATCTCCTCATTTTCTAAGTTAATCCCATGCGACGAGTCTTGATGATACTTTTGAAGCATTGAGACATGGAAGATGTAGTGCACTCGGGCGAGACTTGGAGGAAACGTAAGCCTGAAAGTCGCCTCCCCGATTGTCTCCAGTATCTCAAAGGACAAAGTATTGAGGCGATATCATCCCTCGGCGCCCAAACCTCTGAATCTCATGACGGGACGAAACCCGAACAGGAACACGATCTCCAATAGCAAACTCAAGTGCCCTCATCCGATGGTCAGCATAACTCTTCTGCCAACTCTGGGTAGTCAACAGTCTCTATCTGATCAATCTCACATGCTCTGTAGTCTCCCTGACCATACATGGTCCTGACATCAATGTATCACTGGTCTCTGTCCAACACAAGGGTGATCTGTACAGCGTGCCATAATAGGTTGCATGCGGTGCCATCTAGATACTAGACTGATAATTGTTGTTATAAATGAACTCAATTAGATGTAAGTGACTCTCCCAACTACCACCATGATCTAAAACACAAGCTCAGAGCATATCCTCTAAGGTCTGAGTGGTCTGCTTTGACTGAACATTTGTCCGCAGATAGAACGCCATACTGAGACACAACTGCGTGCCCAACTCCTCTTGTAGGCTCTACCAGAACCGAGAGACAAACCTCAGATCCCGGTTTGAACAATTGACTTAGGTACAATAAGCAGTCTGATAATCTTTGTCAAATGTAGCCGACTCAAGGTCTCAAGAGAATTAGTTGTCTTTATACCAATAAAACGGGTTGATTTAGTCCATTGATCCACTATGACTCACACTGCATCATGTTTCCAAGGAGACTTCGGCAAACCATTCACAAAGTTCAAAGTAAATGTGATCCCACTTCCAATCAGGGACCGGAAGGGGCTGTAACTTACCAGCAGTTCTCAAGTGTTCTACCTTAACCTGACGACAAGTCAAACAGCGGGTCACGAGTTCGGCCACTGCTCTCTTCATGCTTCCCCACCAAAACTGCTGATGCAAAATATGATACATCTTGGTGCATCCCGGATGCACGGTGAACCTGGAGTGATGAAAGTGTTGTAGTACCTCCTCGCGACACTGCCCGGATATGGATACAAAAAGCTTGCCCTGAAAGGTCAAACCACCATCTCGTCTCACAGTCCATCCAAAGGGTCCACTACGACTGGCCACAACATTTCTCAATACGACAAGCCACTCATCTGCCTGCTGAGCCCTCAAAACTCTATCGTAAATCTCTAGTTGAATAACCATGTTGCAAGGTCTCAATGGTCTATATCCTCCAATCAGACTCGATAAGGCTACCCTCATTCTGCAACTGAAGGCGTTCGCAACTAAGTCCGCCTTACTAGGGTGGTAAAACAACACAAAGTCGTGGTCACCAAGGTACTTTATCCACTGTCTCTGCCTCATATTTAGTTTTTTCTATGTGAACAGATGCTTTAAGTTATGATGATCTGAGAAAATCTCGAATCTCTCACTATATAAGTAAAGTCTTCAGACCCTAAGTTGTCTTGAACCATAAGTTACCATTTTTTTCCATCAAACATCAGTACACACCCAAACCATCACCGAAAACATCACAGTAGACCGCAATAGCCACGTCCCAAGCGAAATGCACATTCTCGCGTCCAACCTCGTCATGGGCGTGGCGATCTTGGAAAAACCTTTGATGAACTGCAAATAGTAACTCGCAAAACACAAAAGCTGCAGGTCTCGGTCATACTCCGCGGTCGTTCCCATCTTATAATGGTCTCAACCTTGGCCGGATCTACGCCCACATATTCAGGTGACGCCTCGTACCCCAAAAACTGAAGCTCTAGCAACAAAAACTCACACCACTTGTACTTCACATAAAGCTGATCAGCACAGTTCTCAGATGCTGCTCATGCCCCTCCTCTGGTGCTGACTATATCAAGATACCGTCGATGAATACCACTATAAACCGGCTCAGGCACGGCCTGAATATCTCGTTCCTTAGGGCAACGAATGTCATCGGGGCATTAGTCACCCCAAATGGTATCACCACAAACTCAAAGTGTCACGCCCTGACCGGGGAAGTGGGCCCAGAACGTGACCTAATTTTTTTTTTACAAACACAGTGATCCAGGAGGCTCATTCAGTCGACTAAAAATTGGAATTTAGTCGACTGAATTTTCACTCTAATGCATTTGGTGTTTTCAGCCGATTGAAAATTATTTTTAAGTCGACTGAATTTTTACTCTAGCAAGGCCAGAGTTTGTCTGTAAGAACTAAAGGTAAATCAGTCGACTGAATCCTTTTCAGTCGACTGAAAAATAGTATTCAGTCTACTGATTTTCTTACTCCAACTGTTTTTAGAGTGCAGTTTGCAATTCAGTCGATTGAAATGTTTTAACTGTCCAAGCATCCGGTGCCACAGGTGGCAACTCAAAATTATATATTACAAATAGTGTAAAAAGAAACCTAAACCAAAACACTAGTGGGAATCCAGGGATTCCACAGCTCAGGCCATTGCAGAGGGATCCTCCGCCACCTCCAGATTTTGTCCTGCATTGAGGTACATGTGAGCTATTAGCCCAGTGAAGATAACTCATAATGTCATGGGTATAACACGCGATAAATAAACAATGCATTTAAATAAATAACAGAACATATGACAGTTGTTTTTTTCAATTTTCAAGTTCAAAATTAAACTTGACCCAGAGGTATCCCACTCAACCTCAACTGTATTGGTCCACGGTATCCCACTCAACCCTGACGAGGTATCCCACTCAACCTCGATTGCATTAAGTCAAAACAGACAGAAACAACATCTTGCAAGAGCTTGACTGACTCAACAGGTGTGTACGTGTACATGTTTGACTTGTACAATAAATAGAATTCCATAAACATGAAAAATTGACAATTAACACCCACTAGTATTAAATCCAAGTTAATCAACTTAGAATATTCACACTTATCACCTGCGTAACCTTGTTAGCAGAGGAATATCACAAGTAGTAAATCATATGCATAATAAACTTATGCATTTCATAATAACAATGCATTTATAATAACAACGCATTTACAATAACAACACATTCACCACTATTGGATGCTACACAACATATCCAAATAAATTTAAATCAATATATGGGTTAAGTTGAGTCTCCTCACCTTCTCAAGTTTGCAAATTTCTTCAAAAGTCTCTTAAAACATATGAAATTCATGATTATCCATTGGAATTAAAACATACTAAAAGTAATCCAAAAATTAGATGTATAAGATTTCCGTCCGAAAAATAGGGTAATGTTAGTGAGTCTCCCTAAATCTTTCTACTTCATTACTTATGTCAAATTTTAGTTGTCAGTCACCCAAAACACTCAACAAAGAGAAAATGGAATTTACTCAGTGTTTAGTCTCGTATTTCTTCCTGGCCAGGGTCGAGTATTGAGACTGTGCCCAGAGATTACGGTACAGTAAATTAAAATGCTCAGGTCATTCCCATATTGTCTCCTGATAGGACCATGGAGACGTATTGAGGCAGGTCTAGAGAGTACAGTAAAGTAAGCACCCATTTGTAGAAATTTAAACACACAAAGTTAGTTTGGGGTTAATCTTTTCCTTTTTTAACTTAGATTTCAAATCAAGGAATTATCAGAGCTAAAAAAAAAACTATTATTTTTATTTTTAATAAAAAGTGAAAAGGAAATTTTTGCAGAAAGTTCACTTTTCTTCTAGATTTTTAAGGTGAAATTTGAAGCCTAAAACTTGACCGTTTTTCGAAAGGGTTGGTTCCGGAGTTCCTAAAGTTTCAAATAGATAAGTTTTTATACCTCGTTTGCCCAAATCCACTGAGAAAAGTGAAGTTTGAAAGCCCTCGAAAATTCTTTGAAAACTTTCGCACAGCAGCCGCACGATGCAGAAGAAGAAGAACAGAGAAGAAGAAAATGAAAAGAAGAAGAAAGAAAAGGAAACTGAAAGTTTCCTTCATCCCTTTTCCTTCTATAAGTGCCGAAGGTATGGCGAGGGATGGCTTTCCATCACATACTCTACGAGTAGTGGAATGGATCGGAGGGAAGATGCTACAGTAATGCATAGTGCATTACTTAAAAAGAAATAAAACTATATAATTGCTATAGTTTTAAATAATAAAATCTCATTTAAAACTTCAAAGTTATTTTTGAAGCACTGTATATTTCCAAAATTTCTCAAATTGAATATTCAGACTAATTACAATAACCTGGTAAAAATACTTTAAGACTTTAAGGTCTTTTGACACTCCCAAACGCTTAAAACACAGTATTTTACAAATAAAGGTATCCCTCAGCTGTGCTGAAAACACACTTCCGGATGTCCAAACGACAAACCGTAAAAACCGTTGAACTCCAAATTCAAAACTGAAAAAATTTATGAAATTTGAAAACTTAGATCTTTCAAATGACTATTTACCAAAAATAGGTGACATTTAACGCCTCAACCGGAGAAAAGTTCGGATAATATCAACTTCGCGACAACACTCAACGAGTTGGATCCACAGATCCCGAACTCGGATCAAGTCAAACTTTGACTCAAAATATAACCCAACTGTTAATCTCTCAGATTAATAGTTCACTAATCCAAATTAATGGTTAATTAATATATAATTACGTATTAATCAGGGTTAGGATATTACACAAAGAGTCCAAAGCGAGTGCAAAAAATAATCTTCTCAATGTCACACTCTCGCACTCTCAACCGATGGTAACCTGAACAAAAGTCTATCTTGGAAAGGCACTTAGATCCTTTCAACTAGTCAATCAGATCATCAATCCTTGACAATGGTTACTTGTTCTTCACTGTAACTTTGCTCAACTACCGTAGTCGATGTACAGTAGCTATCCCTTTCTTGGTCAACAAGGCCGGTGCGCTCCAAGGAGGGTACTGGGTCAATTATAGCCAAGAGACTCTAACTCTCCGAGCTAACTTTTTAACTCCAACACCTTTACTGGCACCGCCCGATATTTTGTAATCGAAACAAGTGTCGCATTGGGGGAGCAGATCCACAACAAACCCTATCTCTTGACGTGGCAACAATCCAAGGAACTTCTCCGGAACGACATCTGAAAACCCTTAGACCACAAGAGACATCTCAACATCAGCCAACCACAAACTCTCTCTTAACTCACGCTAGTCACCAAGCTGCACAACTCCTCCACATCCAGACTGTAATCGGTAAGCCGCTCAATGAAAGCATCCACCGCGATGAGCTGACTCGTCACTCGCCTACAGCAACAGTCCAAGGTAACCTGAACGGATGACGACCAATCCATCCCAAGATGAAGTCGAACTCTGACTTCTCCAAAACTCGTTAACTGACCTCCAATGCCAACCCCAAACGTCAAAACGTAAGACCCACAAATCTGGTCCACAACTAGTTGTAAGTGCCCCGGTTCGTCCGAGTTACCCTTATTGTCAATTACGTGACTCAGTTGGACTTGCCTTGGATGTATAAGAAGATCTACTATGAAGTTGAAGCTTTTACACCGAATATGGCAGTGGCACATAGGTAAGTGAATCGTAGGAGACCTTAGGCTAAGTCAAATACCTTAGAAGTCAATTGGAAAAATAAGATAATAAATGACTTTCAGCCTCGAGGCCTCATGCAATCTACTGAGGCCTCGCAGCCAGTTATGCTGAGCTGAGTGCAGCTGACCTTGTGTCGAGCTGAGTGCAGCTGACGACTCAGTCTCCTACAGATTTAGAAAGTTAAAATCTGTGTCTGTTTAATTGAGAGGTAATTATGGTAAACTGATTGGAAACTTATTATGGTAAATAAATTTATCCACATGGTGAGATGGGTAATTATGGTAAATTGATTGGAAGCTTATTATGGTAAACAAATTTATCCATGGTGAGATGTTGCCACCTCTCTTAAATTTGAATTTGAATACCCTTGGGGAGCTGTCCACGACAAGTATGGAAAGACTCCTTCATGAGTTGTAATCCATCTTGCAAATCTTCCATCTAATCCTTGATTGATGGCTAAGATAAATGAATTACAAATCATGCTCGGTAGATATGAGTTGGCTGGTATCTGGCTAGATTCTGTCTGGATAGATTAAACTGTACATATGTGCTGTCCTTGCAGACTTACCGCTGGCGAGGCCTCATTGGAAGCTGTGAGGCCTCGCAGGCGTGACTTACTGCAAAACTGCAAACTGTCTTTCCAGAATTACCGCTGGCGAGGCCTCATTGGAAGCAGCGAGGCCTCGTGGGCGTGACTTACTGCAAAACTTCAATCTGCCTTATAAAATAACAGCAAGCCTCTTGTAAGAGGGACTGAATACACAGAGAAAAATAGGAAAAGTATTACAGTGTGTCAGATCATTCAGCCTTCCCTTTTTGCACCTTCTTCATCATCTTCCTTAGTAAATGTTTGGGTAATCAATACCCCAATCCTGATGAAGAGTAAGGTGTTCATATAGGACTATACAACCAGTCATACCCAAGTCCTACTGCTGTGCCGATGAATACTTTGATAATGCTGATTTGATGGGAAGGAGCACACAGATTCAGTAAAGAAGAAAGAGCTTAAAGGAAAACGGTTAAGGCCCAAGGCAAGTATTTTTTTCTTCGTTTTATTTCAAATATTGTAAAGTGGATTAGAACAGTGTGTTCGAACCACTCTAAAAAATAGGTGTAGAGGATTAGACCGATTGGGTTGAACCTCTATAAAAAATTAGGTTGTACTATTTGGGTGTGAGACCCATACATAGTATATTTGGGATAGCCCTAGAGAGGGTGAGTCCAACAGTGGATGTAGGTTCAGGTGAACCGAACCACTATATATCGTTGTGCATGTGTGGTTTGCATTAATGGTTTGATTCATTTGTTTATCACTTGCACACATGTTTATTCCGTTGCACATATTGTTAAATCTGATTTATATTTAAAAGGGAACTAAAATTGAAAATCGACCTATTCACCCCTTCTAAATCGTGCATACTTCTAGTAACGGAATTTCACTAGCGACACTCAAGACATAAATAGAGGGGGAACACTGGGAATGGGCAATACACCAGTCAATAAATGAGAAACACCCATGTGCCTTGCTCAAAGCGTTGAGATCCCAACTCACTCATACCCTAAGATTGGCCCATACACCGAGCCTGCTAGAGTCTCAACAGTCAACCCTACCAGTCTGACCTAAACAAGCCCTTAGCAAGGCCACAAGTACCTCTAGCCGCAGCACCGAACCTGCGGGAGTCCTAGAGCCAGACACATAACCACTGGCTTAGCCCCCAGGCATACCCCACAGACTTAAGCCCAAACGGGCTTAACTAACAACTCAAACATACCAAGCCCATTAACCCCTTGGAATTCCATTGGCTATCTACAAAGTTAGCCACCAGACTCACTCGATAGACGCCCATAGATTTCGAATGAGTCAATATCCGTATTATTTAACCATAAGTGAGGCCCGCATACGGTGGCTTCGCATTCTCAAACAAAACATCCTACGTACCCAGGAGGTAGACCCACAATACAATATACTCCTCTCAACACTAGACCCTTGAACAAACCCACATCAACCATAAGTCACCAAGACAATCACGCAAGTCCTAATAAGGCATCATTATGCCCTCCCACACTAAAACACCCATGGTCTCCCTGCCAATGCATAGGCGGCCCCAAGCGCTTCTGTCCGCTTAGTAGCTAAGAGATAACAACGACAACACTTAAACACAGTCTGAAGCCCCCGTGACTCCATCGCGGCACTTAGGGCACTTTGAAAATACCACCGACGTGCCTCCAAGGTGAGGTCTCCTCCTAACGTGGGTCCCACCGAGGAACACCTCCATTCACTCTAGGTAGTAAGACCAATAAGACTCCTAACCTAGAGATCCATATCCCATAGCTCCCGTGGCCACGTCACGGTGTTCCACCCACTCAAACGAGTGATCGACCTTGCCACCGACTAATAGGCTAATCAAACACAGGTCAACATTAAATCGAGCGAGGATCCATCACTAGATACGACTTACGTAAACTAACTGAAAGATAGTGCATTAAGCACACCACACGAACTTAGGGTGTCTATGCACTACCCTAGAACCCGATTCAATCTACCCTATCACACAGGCAATGAATCTAATCTCTAGTTATCATCACATACATGTCTGTCCCATGCACAGTCCGAGAGTAAAACCGTGCTCTGATACTAACTGTAACGCCCCGTCTTGCTACGGGCTTGTTATCTCCGAAATATCTCAACACATTACAAAAGGATGGATATTGCGTGTATATATATTAAATGGGGTAACTACCTCCCGCTCAATAAATCACAAGTATATAATACTAAGAAACATAACAAACTGTAGATTGATCAGATATAGTTATACAATCATCCAAACAACGTGTAATAATATATCCATGCAGACGAGAGTTTTTCAAATTAAAAACATAAGCATGAACATAAATGTCTAACTACTACTGAGTATTTTATTTACTTTACTGTTTCTGTACCCTCTAGACACTGTCTCAATACGTTTCCTACGGGAAAACAATGCGAGATGGAGCATTGAGTACTTTATATTTTTATTTTATTGTAATGTTTTGATTGCTGACAACTAACTTTCTGACATAATATAAAAGGAGTAGAAAGAGCCTAGGTGACTTAATACATACATCATGTTTCCCGAAAAATAGTACTGGGTTTGGAAAATTATTACATGTATATACTGATAAATAGGAATTTATACATTTTACTATCTTATAGATTTTCTGTGAAATTCAACTGGAGAAGGTGTGATATCCTGACCTGAGCCAGAGCCGATACATCGACTGGGTCCTGACAAATTTAGTATCAGAGCCTAGTTCAACACTCAGACTGTGTGAGCCTGACCTTAGTGGACCTTGGTGGTTGTGTGTCGAGCCGGGGACAACTCTGGGCTTTAGGGGGGGTGGACTATGATATCCTGACCCAAGCCAGAGTTGACACATCGACTCGCGGTTCGAGTGAGCGTGGAGTCCCACATCGGAAGTGAAGGCAAGTGAGGAGGACTTTATAAGTAGTCAGCCTCCTCAAACCAGTACAGCGCGTTTTGGGCCTGGTACTGGACCTGGGCCTAAAGGCAAAGTCGTACGGCTCACGCGTGTGGACCCAAAGCGGCCAATATTGTACTGGGCCAAGTTGGGTTGAACGGGCACGGCTCAATCATGGAATTTTTGGCTAGGTCATGACATGAGCTTATCACTGACTAATTTTGGTGGTGCTCTAGTGGTTTTCTGGTAGTTTTTCTCTGCTTCATTTTGTTTGCTTCCTGCTCTTCCAGTTTGGCTTGCAGGCCTTCTCTTCATTTGTTATGGTGATGTCTGTTCTCTCCCAACGTTTTTCACCTGGCCCGGGTTGTGGGTTTTTGTCTTTTGAGTTATTTTTTTGTTGGGTTGTCCCCCTTTTTTTGAATGAAATTCTAACCTTTCATTAAAAAAAAAAAAAAAAAAACATAGTTTGTCTTTAACACGTGTCATGTACTTTTATATAATTTATGTTCACAGATAAAAAATGATAAAAGAAAAGGTGTTATTAACACTTGTCTTTACTAGAATATCCGTTTAGGTTCGATTTGTCACTACAGTAAAACCTCTATAATGTAATATGGTTAAGACCATAGTACATATATTACATTAGAGAGGTTATTTAATTAGAGAGTCTAACAAATTGACGTTCAATATTCCTTTCCAAAAAAACTCCTTAAGTTCTCATCCATCGTAAAAAGTCCTTTCGGCTGAAATCGTTTTATCTTCATTCTCTTTTTGCCCTAAAAGTTCCCTTCGGAGCTAGAACAACACGATTGACCCTAAAGGGAAGAGCAAGGGGGGCGAGGTGAATAGGTCAATCTAAAATCGTTGGTCCTTTTAAAAATTACTTGATTGATTTGTTTAGGCGCAACGGATATAACAATCAAGTGAATGTGTGTTATTAAATGTGATTAAACAATCAACACAAGAAAATATCTCTAACATCATAAACATAAAGACACAAGATATACAGTGGTTTGGTTCGCCAACCTACATCCACTGTTAGGACTCGTTCAACCTTGAGTTATCTCCAAATTCACTATATGGGGAATTACACCCTCACAATTAGAGTATGAATGTCACCTCACTCAATCGGTTGAGAATTCCACCCACCACATGTGCCAGAGACGACGCTCTAGAGTTTTTTTATAGTGGTTCCGGAACCAGGCTTCTTTAATCCACTTTCGAGTCACAGGTTTTAAAAACAAATTAAAAACAAGAAGTACTTGCCTTTAAACCTATTTCTCACTGATGTGTGCTTCTTGAAGATCTCACCCAATGTATGCCGACGCTCCTTCTTGTAGCTGTCGTATAAAAATCACATTCTCAGGGTGCCAAGGAAACTAGTTTCACCACAGGTTTCCTAGTTTATGTCTCTTCTCTCTTTCTTATTTTCAAACTTAATCAACAGATTGATTGTTTATGATTTTCCTCATCTCTTTCTAACTTTCAAATACAATCAATTAATTGGTTGTTTATGATTCTTCTCACAAGAGTGTTGATCGTTCCTTAGAGTGTATAACTCTCTTAGCTCAAGAAATATGGTAAAAAGATCACACAACACTCATATTTATAGAGGAGTCTTAACTATTTTTCTGACTGTCCAGAACCAACAGGTCAGTAGCATCGATGGGTCGGTGTTCATATTTATTACCGTTCAACCACCCGACCGTTGCGCATTAAATGCACTCCAACGACTTTATTACTTCTCGGTCGACAGGTCGGTGTCGCCGATGGGTTGACACTCATGGCACCGAGAGGTCAGTCCATACGAGAGACTCGATCTAGGGCAACACCATGCTGACAGTAGTTTTAAGTCTAGAAACATGTTTTACCCAGAGCGACATGTCACCCTTTACCGAGGGGTCGGTCCTGCTACTCTCAATCGGTCTTGTACTACCGATATGTCTGTTTCCTTGAGAGTCCACTTGTGTTCAAAGTCCAAAACTTACAAGTTTTACATCGACGAGTAGTTGACCACGAGGGGTCGTTGAGTTCATCACCGAGGGGTCGGTGCATACGAAACTCTCAATCAAAGGCTTTCCCAGAGTGACAGTTCAATGATCCAGAACTTATGTCAATCTGGCCGACCAGTACTTGACCACGATGGGTCGATCCTGTCTCCATCGATGGGTTCGGTGAGAACGACTATTCGAGCTGATGGCGAACTTAATTCATATTTCCAAGTTCACTTCCAGTTCATTGTCCAGCTTCCTTTCTTAGGCTTCTTTATGGATTTACCATTTGTTCAACTAAGCCTATAGATAGTCCTCTCTAAAGAATGAGTACCACCTAAGGTCATCTATGGCCAAATACATGTTTTTGTGATTGCCATGACGATGAACTTTAAACCTGGTGGAGCACGATCTTCATTCTTGATCATCTTGGGTCTTCAAACTTCTTAGCAAGTGCTTCTTCCCGAGTCATGAAATTGACAAATAGGGACTCAGCAAAGCCGGGGCACTAACATGCCCCATCTCAGCCATTGCTATTTGAAAGCCAGATTACCGCCCATCGCCGCCATTGGATTCTCTCTGTCTGTAACCCTCAAGACCAGCGAGAAATCCTACCACTTTGGCTGAATCTGGAAATAAATCATTCTAGGGTCATTCTTTAGAGTGTTTGTGAAGTCTTTGGTCACTTTTGCAGTAATTTTGTATTCTGAATGTATGAAATATTACTTTACAAAATAGTTGAGACAATACATTTTTTATTCTAAATGTATTCAGTACTAAGTTAGAGAGATTTATTTGCATTTTGTATAGGCCCGAGGTTGGAACCGACTGCCGATATTATTTTAGACAGATTATAACTTTACTGAGGCTTTACTTTATTTCAACAAAACCCAATAATTTTTATATTTACATAAAAATCGACTAGACCAATGAATATTGGCCAATGCTTTGGAATTTGGACACCCTCAAGCGAGCCAATTACTTATTTTCCAAAATCATATACATTATTTTAAATCATATATTTAAAACCATTAAATCTAATACAACGAAAAAATAAAGTGAATAGTTTTGATTTTAAGTGTTCATTTTTATTACACAAAAATAAATGAAGTAAATTTTGTACTTACTAAATTGCGAAGGAATTTTCATTACAAGTAAAATAAGTAACCTATCAAGTTATCTTTTGATTGATAAGAATATTTTACGGAGCTAATCTCTTTTAGCCATTGATTTTTTATTTTTTTTATTAGCACGTGAGAAATTCAGACACAGTCCTATTAAAACCCCACGAATGAGCCCGCTACCCCTAAGGCATACTAAGATTAGACTTTGGGACTTAAATCCTTAACTTTCCACTTCCTAAAACATTAAATTTTAACAAATATTTGTTGTCAATTAACAAATTTAAAATGAATTGCGCCATGAAATGGGCCAAAGACTAAAAATTTCAAAAGTCAAAATTTGAAGTTGCAATAGTTATGTATGATCCATATTATGACGGAAGAAAAATGAAAGAAATTTTATTTTATTTTATATAATTTTTATAAATTTACATATGAGAAACCATGAGAAACCCCTACGGATGATATCCACTGCCCTTACGACACACCAAGTGAGGTCATGGAGGCTTGAACCTGATACCTTCTGCTTTCTGAGGTAGAAGATTATTAGTTGAAGTACGCCCATGTGGGCAAAAGTTTATTTTATATATATATATATATATATATATATATATATTTGACCGTTCGAAAGGGAGTTAAAAGGGCACTGTAATCATCATCAGAATATATGAATATGAATTGATTAGAAAGTGTGCAAAGCAAGAGGAGCAAGGACTCGACTGCTTAGTTGCTTAGGCCAACGGCCGTGTAAAGGCGCAAGCACAGAGTGGCCGTTATTCCAACAAAATTCCTTAATGTCATACGTTAAAATATAGAATTTGATTTTAAGTTAAAATTTTATTGATTTGAGTAATTAGTTTGAATTTTTTTGATTCAACTTAAAAAAAATAAGTGCATTGACTCGCTTAGTTTAAAATAAATTCTATCAAGTCGAAGGAAACATAAATTTACTCAACTAAATTTTTAAAATCTTAAACTATATTACAATATATACAACTGCACTCTCACCGTATAATACTCCATGACAATTCTAAGGAGTTAGCTATTGGTCTAAAATCCACTTTAAAAAGTGACAGTTTTGAAGTTGAATTTTATCCCACTTAAAGAATCTCTGTATATAATTTTACCCAACGAATATATATACTAGGGGTCAAAAGCTCATTTTTCAATAATTTCGGCCGGTCTCATTCTCTCTTCTTTTTCTTTTTAAAATATTGGTTGTATTTTTTTAATTTCTCAAATTAAAAAAAATTAAAAATTGAAAAACCTGCCTTATTTTTTTTATTTTTGAAAATTAAAAGAAAATATTGATTTATATCGTAGCCGATATTAACTCAATAGCAGCTGATATTGGCTGGGCTCACGTCTAAAATCAATTTTTTTAAAAGAAGACAATATTTATAATATCTATTGATATTTGACCAATATTTATCGTTCAATAACCGAATCTCAATCTTATAATATATAGGAAGGAGAGTTAGGTCATACGCTTTAAAAACGAGTTGAGTGCTTAAAAAAAATATTGGGTGACGGGTTGGCGGCTCTCGCAGTCATGGGTTCGTCATTGTTCCTCCATCCATCCATATTAACTCCACCCACACCTACCACATACACTCAAAAACCGTCGGTCAAATTACACGACTCCCACTTAGCATACCCTTTTTTCTTTTAATTTTCTAATGCCAGTCTTCTGATGTGTGCAGTCTGGTTTGAACAAGTCAAAATAAGGGGTTGGTGAGTGCTTGAAAACCAAACACAACTTCAATATTATGGATTACTAGTTTATTATAAAATGGTGATTTGTAAGATAGTTAGGGTCACCTCTTCCTTATTTAATAAAGAAACTATATATTTATTATAAATTGAGTTTGAAGATAAAATAAATGATCTTATAAATGATATGATTGAAAAAAGTTTTTAATTTAATGATCATAATTTAGGAGATAGACTATAAAAATTAATAGTTTTGAAATAATATAATATTTAAAGTCTAAAATTATAAAACTAATAAGATTAGATGAGACACGAATTTAATAAGTAAAGGGACTTATCATTCTCTACCTTTTCCATTAAAGAGTATGTAATCCACTTCATATGTAAGTAGCTTCTCTACACAAAGACTAAAAAGGTCTCTTTAGAGTTTTATTTATACCTACATATTAATTAAAAAAATTCAAAAAAATTGAGTAAAGTTAATATTATTTAATTAAATTATTTTAGAAAAAAACTCGAAATTTAAAATTATCTTAAAGTTGATACTTGAAATAATTAATGAAAGAAATTCAAAATGATCAAAATTGATGAAAATGACTCAAAATAATTCTAAAAATAAATAAATTTCTTTTAGACCTTTTTAAATTAAAAAAAATTAACTATACCTTATTATAATTCAAATACATGTAAAAGCGAACAGCAGCGAGAGATTTATACGCCAAGAGGTAAAAAAAAAAACTCGTAGGGAAGAAATCAGAGTGAAGACAAGGTCCTCCTCCACGCATCTCGAGAAAGGGGGCGAAGGAAACGTGACAAATGGGGTTATTCTTTGAAAATGAAAAGCGAGGATTCACCACCAACCCCCGCCCTTTGGAGTTCCAGCCCTCTTCATAAATCTCTCGTACCACTTTCTTTTCCCCTCACACCATCTTCTTCTCTCTGCCCGACTCGTGCACAGGTCTAAACCCCTCTCTCTCTCTCTCTCTCTCTCTCTCTCTCTCTCACTGTATGCTAGAGCCTTTCTCTGTAATGAGACTTGCCCCTCTTTTAGTTGGTGCCCTTACAATATGGATCTAATGTTGAGCTAGACTTATCCTTTTAAGGGTGGCGAATTTGGTGCCCTTTACCATTTGGTGTTTGGCTTAATCCATTATTACTATACTTACTAGAATCAGCTTCTCTATCATCTTGTCTTGATGATCCTACCATCTATTCATAGATTGTGAGACTTAAAATGATGGCTGAAAAGTTTTTAAGCTGATAAAAAGTGGGGCTAATGGCGCTCTCCCAATTCAGTAGAACACGAGCGTCCACTGTAAAGGCATTGTTACATTTGAGTTGGGTTTTATTTGTGGCTGGAACTTGGGCGAATATTTCATTTGGGGGAAAGGTCGACCGTATTTTCCTTAAATATTTAAATATTGTGCTCACTTTCTATCACCAAAATCTTTGAATTTTATCAGATTTTCAATTCATGACATGATTTCAAATGCACAGATAACATTCACTATTGGATTGAAATACAATATGAATATTTCAATTTCAATTTACAGAGCTTTTTATTGGGAAATTTCTAACATGGAATGCTCTACCATGATAAAACTACACATAGGGATATTTCAAAATAAATTCGGCCTTATTGAATCATTTTTTTCTACAATGGGAACATTTGCAGGACTTGCCATCAAATTCTACCTCTATTTTCGATGCTCTGTTTGTTTTGTATAAAATTCCATTCATATAACTCGTGACTCTCAGTGCAGCTTTTCGAGGAACTCAGAAGTGTCTTGCTGAAGGAGAATGAAGGTGGTTGAGAAGATCAAAGCTGCTTCAAATGAGGATAGAATCATATTTTCATTCGAATACTTGACCCCAAGGCCCAAAGAAGACCTTGATAAGCTCTTGTCTCTGATAGATGGTATGGTGGCCCATGGCCCTTCTTTCTGCGATGTAACATGGCGGCCCGGTGGATTGGAGGCTGACCTCACCCTTGATGTGTCGAGCAAGATGCAGAATGGGATTGGCGTGGAAACGATGATGCATCTTACTTGCACTGGTATGACGGTGGATATGATTGATCATGCCCTCGACACAGCAAGAGCTAAAGGTATCAAAAACATTCTAGCTCTCAAGGGGGATCCCGTTAAGGGGCGTGATCCAGCAAAAGATGAAATTGCATGTGCTCTTCACCTGGTATGATGCCCGCTTAAAACTCTATCTCATGCTCCACATTTCATACTTCCACCAATTTCTTACTATCAAATTTAAGCCAATTTCTGACACTCTTATTGCATTCAAATAGAAGAGCTAAATGTAAAATACTGCCAATTTGCTTAGCCACAAAAAACTTGATCTAAATATACACTGGATTGGATATCCATGGTGGAAGTGCACATTTTATGCCATTTTGTCAGCACCCTCCCTATCTTTGTCCACAATCAATTTTGAAACACCATTGGGTCCATGTCTATCGGCAAGATCAAAGTTACTGAATTGTTTGCAGGAAGTCTTGGGATCAAGTCCCTCTCAATACAATAAGGGTCACTCCCCATTATTTTGTACTTAGCATGTGTGGATTGGGAGGTTTAAACATGCCTAGATACCTTGGTCTTAAAGAAAAGATCAAAGTTGCTGAAGGTGTAACTTAAAATGGAGAAGATGGAAGAATATTTTCTCCCTTGACTATGAAATTAAAGCAAGCAATTTAGTTGGATTAGCAGTGAGCATAAGTTTAATCAACTAGGAAAAGAAAAGGCTAATAACATAGGATGAATTTAATTCCTGACAGGATTTGGAGAGCAGAGAAACTTTGCTCTGGTTTTAAGATTTTACCATCGCCACCAGCACCACCATGATCAACATTATTATCTGGGTTTGTGTGGGCGTGGATGATATAGGTGTGATTGGGGTGGGTGGCTCCTCAATTTCAAGAAAGAATGCTAGAACCATTGAAATTGAGAATATCTTCTGCACTCACACAAAATGTCTAGATGCAGCCGCGATGTACTTGTGTGCATTCGCAAGCCATTGCCACTAATACAAGTGTCCTACTAATGACTCTGTTACCTTCAATTTCCAAATTCCGTCAAGGTCATTATGTAGTTTTTCCTTTGAAGTAATAAGGAAATGTAGATTCTTAAGAAAGCAATATAAAAGGACCCAGAGTCACAGTTGCTTCTCTTCTCTACCCTTTCCTGCTCCTTCATAAGACCACCCTATAAACGTATATTCTCATGCTGTGTGAATTTGTAAGAATGAGAAACTAGAGCTCAGAGATCATAGAGGATGGAATACCTCATTTTTGGTACCTGTAGTTACAATAACTTGTACTCAAAAAACCGTACACCTTTCGCAGTTCACATACAAGAGCAAGAGAAGCATATAGCTTCATCAAGTGCATCTTACTATTTTTAGCTATTTGGGTATTTCGAATGTCTGATGATTGTTCTTTTTCACTTTGTGGGATCAGGTGAATCATATTAGAGCTAAACATGGTGATTATTTCGGTATCGCTGTTGCGGGCTATCCAGGTTAGAGTTAAACTATTAAATAAAATGCTGGACTATAAACATGGCATGCATGTACAAGATGTGAACACCACAAATCTCTCATATTGGCAATGGCGTTAATTCACCTATCATTGTAGTTAGTCTAAGAAGATCATTTCATCTTGGCAGAAGCTCATCCCTCCCAGATACCTGAAGGAAGTGAGGTGGCTACAGAAGAAGGTTATCAAAGCGATCTTGCATATCTGAAGAAGAAGGTCGATGCTGGTGCCGATGTGGTCATCTCACAACTATTTTTTGATACGGATGTATTTCTCAAATTCATAAGTGACTGCCGTATGATTGGAATAAGTTGCCCAATTGTACCCGGTATTCTTGCAATCACTACTTATAGGAACTTGACCTACATGACTAAGATGTGTAGGTCTAGAATACCACAAGAGATGAAAGAAGCTTTGGAGCTTTTTAAAGGCAATGAAGAAGCCTTGGTTGAATATGGAATCCAGATGGGAACTGAAATGTGCAAGAAGATTTTAGCTCATGGGATTAAGACACTTCATTTTTACACTATAAATAGGGACCGATCGGCATTGGCTATTTTGAGAAACCTCGGATTAATAAGTGAGAGTAAGATTTCAAGGTCCGTACAAGATAAAGATGAAAATTGTATCAGGGATGGTCAATCTCCTCTCAAAGCTCAGGAGAACATTCAAGGAAGTAAACTAACTTTAAAGCATTCTGAAGGTAAAGTTCAAAATCATATCGGTGAAGGCAAACCTCCTCTGAAAGCAAAGGAGAACGTTGAGGGGCAATAGACTAACTAATGCTAGAATGGCTTTCTTCCTCCTCCAGTCATTTCGATGATGTTACCTACATGTCTTGTATTAGGGAATAAGCATTAAGCAATAATATTCCAGCTGTCATGAATGGCTGAATCAAATGATGTACTTGCTGAAAATCATGCATTGTGTTCGACGCAGGTACTTGATTGACAACCTCTAAGAACTCAGGCCCGACCACAGAACATATGCTGTACACTGTTTCATTCCATCCAGGCTATTTATTACCTTGGCAACTCAAAACTAAAGGCCCCTATTTTTCAAACAGGCTAAAGTCATGTACAACGAAATGGGATTGCTACAACCCAAAGGGGTTGGAAGTCATGACTAAAAACCTGTTTCAGGAAGTAGGAGTCCAGAGTTCGATTTCTACTCCACTTCAAAGGGTCACTCTCTGTAGAGTTATTCTGTGTATATGGGTGGAGAGGTTTGCATATGCTCCGATGATTAGTCGGGTGCTCTAAAAAGCCTGGACATCTTTGTCATTAAAAAAAACTGAAATGGGGTTACTCCTATGTGCGACTACTAAATTTTCAGGGCACTTTTTATGAGTGTCATTTTGAGCTTATAACAACGAGGTCTATGGGATAGAGAGATGCTCCATTTGCTTTTAAGTTATACTCTTTTCTACCCATAAGTTTATGTAGAAATTAAAATTGATTGGTTTTTCGAGAGGCACCAACAAATTACTTGCTATATAACTTAAGGTTAAATTTAGTATTTTCTATGGGATAATAGGAGACAAAAGCTTCAAAAATGATGATTTCTAAGATGTAGGATGTCTACAAAGTTTTGTGATGATTTTGGAAGTTAAATCTTATCTTGAGCTTACCATCTTAGCTGATGATATGATATTTCCTAAATTTCATTGTAAAAAACAAGAGGGTTTTAAATCAATTACATGCACTGATTAGATGAACAAAAGAAGCGTTGAGAATGATGTTAAGTGGATTTTATTTGGATGAATATCATATTGATTAGCAAGCACGTATTTGGTAACCACCAATATTTAGAGATGAAAAAGTACAACTCGACTAATTAGAATAGATACTATCTTTTATAATTGGTACGTTAGAGATTAAATGTCAATCTCCTAAACATCAGGGGATAAAAAATTGGTAATAGAAAAATGTTTTTTAATTTTATAAATAATGTAGATTGTTGATTTCTATCATATTTAATATCTAGTCTTAGAATAATACTTAAAACAAAAACTTAGAATCAAAAGTACTTTTAACCATTAGATTTAGATTCATTCAAGTAAATGATGAAATGAATATAAATGAAAAAGTATTTGGATGGGATAGCTAATAATTACTTTTGATCTCAACCTTTTAATATGTAATACCTCAGATTTATGCTTCTAAGATAATAGGATCCATTAGTGCCCCAGCTTGCCGAGTCATCTATTTTTTAATTCCATGACTTAGATGAAGTCTTGACTCGGAAGATTGAAGTAATGAAACAAGACTCAAGTGATGAAGATTGAATCCAAAGCCCAAAGAAGGAAGATCAAGTACAGATTCATCATCACCAAGTATATGACAATCACAAAGGTAAATTGACCCTAGATGACTTTAGGTGGAACTCATACTCTTAGTGGACCTTAAGGGATCATATTGGTAAAACTTAATCTAAGTCTAAATGGTGCCTGGACAGTCACAGAACCAGATGGGATAAATATTGGAAATTTGGTAATCTGTCAGGTCGACCCGTCGAGTCCATGACCCATCGGTGAAAACAGGAAAGACCCGTCAAGGTCATTGACACGTCGACCGGATTGACAGGGGTTCTGGACTGAAAGGATTATCACTCAGGACCACTCTCAGAATCGAGCATATCGAGTGTACCGACCCATCGTGGTCTTCGATATGTCGACTGGTTTATTGCAGTCTCTGGAAAGAATAGGCTGTAAAATCCAGGTGCTCTCTGATAAAGGAGATAGACCCGTCGATGCACCGACACGTCGATGAGGAAATATAGACTCATCGGTGCACACGGCACGTCGACCTGGGTCAAGTATCTGGACTTAGGGGGTACTCTCGGAACCGACACATCGATGTAACAGACCCATCGAGTGTACCGACATGTAGACCTGGGTTTGACAAGTCTTTGGACTTGAAACTTTGTCTGCATGGTTGTGCCTCAGGTCAATACAATCGACAAGACCGACATATCGACTATAAGTCATGTCGACCCATCGCTAGTGACCGTTTTCTATCTGTTGGAGTTGCAATTAATGCACAACGGTCACTTTGCAACGGCACTTTGCTTGCACCGACCCATCAGTGTTCCAAAGTCGGGATTTTTGTGTTTGCCTATATATTCTCCAAACCTTGATGAGTTTGGATGGACACTTGGAGAGAGCTTTGAATAGAAAAATCCAAAGGCATTCCTAAAGATCTCACCTCCTCTCCATGCACTTCACATAGGTGAATCATTTGAAAATCCAATCATCTTGATTGAGATTGAGAGAGAGAGAGGAAAAAAAAAAAAGCCTAGTATTAACTTGCAAGTCCATATCCTAACAACCTCCCATAGATTGTGATTGCACATACTCGGCGCATCTTCGTCATCAAATGACATCACATTGGGAGATTCTTCAAGAAACACAACATCTACTCAAGAGAGCTTAAACAAGGCAAGTGTATTTTAGTGTTTTAATTTTCTTTTAATACATCTTGTACAGTGGACTAGAGAGGGTTTATTCTTGAACCATTATAAAAAATAGAGGGATAATGACGTAGACTGGGGTACGGTGAACCTTTTAAAAACTTAGGGATTGGGTGAAATTCTCAATCAATTGAGATAAGTGGAATTCCTACTCTATTCGTGAGGGTGTAATTCCCCACATAGTGAATTGGGATAGCCTAAGGTTGGGTGAGTCCATCAGTGGATATAGGAGGGTTTACTCCGAACCAATATAAACATGGTGTTGTGGGTGTTTGGTCTTTACTTGTGTGATTGATCTATAATTGGCACATTCTTATTATCACACAACACCCTTATCTTGATTAATTTTTTTAATCTGCTACAAATCATTTTAATTAATCAAAAAAATTATGTAGACCATAAAAAGTGGTTGTTGGTACCCCGGCTTGCCGAGTCCCTATGTTTATCAATTCCATGACTCGGAAAAAACACTTGCTAAGAAGCTTAAAGATTCAAGGTGATCAAGAGTAAAAATCATGCTCCACCAGACTGAAGCTCATCGTGTATGGCAATTACAACAGGTATTTGGCCATAGATGACTTTAGGTGGTACCAACACCTTAGGAGGACTATATTTAGGTTTAGTTGAACAAATGGTAAAACCATAAGAAGCATAAGAGAGGAAGCTGAACAGTGAACTGGAAGTGAACTTGGAAATATGAATTAAGTTTACTGTCAGCTCGACCAGTCGTTCTCACCGACCGCTCGGTGGAGGCAGGATCGACCAATCTTGGTCAAAAGACTGGTCGGCCAAATTGACAAAGGTTCTGGAATATAGAACCGTCATTCTGGGTATGTCTTTAATCGAGAGTCTCGTATACACCGACCCCTCGGTGAAAGGTTGAAACGACCCCTCGTGGTCAACGACTCGTCGATAATAACTTATGAGTTCTGGAACTTAGAATTCAAGTGGACTCTCGAAAAAATAGACGTCTCGATAATTTAAGATTGATCGAGAGTACCAAGACCGACCCCTCGGTAAAGGGCGACAGGTCGTTCTGGGCAGGACAAGTTTCGGAACATGAAACTCTGTCTGCATGGTGTTGTCCCAGATCGAGACCCTTGTATGGACCGACCTCTCGGTGCCATGCAACCTGTTGTACAACACCTACAGTTCCACACCTTTTGCAAGACACCCATCCCATACCTTGGGATGATCCACCAGTCAAAGATTGATCAGCCCAACCGGGCTCCACCTCGAGCATTGCCGCCCGAGTCCGTTGCACCATCGTTGACCACTCCCGACTCCTCCAAAAAACAAATCCACACCTTTCGTTGTGTAAATCTCTTCCCTACGATCGCGCAGGCGAAGATGGATCTCAATTTCGAGTCTGAATGACTCTAGAAACCGCAAAACAATTCTAACCATTGATTTTCCCACTGAAGGAGTATCTGAATTTGTGGTCTTGTATGATCACCCAACATTGTAGTCATGTAGACTACCAAAATGCACTACAGTGGTCCTGCGTAACTATCCGAAAGTGTAGTCCTCTGTGACTACCTGAAATGGTGGTCCTCCGTATCGCCAAACCATTTTTTTCTTCTTCTCTTTTCGTTTTATCCAAAAACGAGTGGAATCCCCTATTCCTGCCGTAGCCTCTTGTGATGGTTTTCATCCTACCCGATTCTCAGCCGATCAAATTTGTCCCTTGTGCTCTCAGATCTAGGATCTTTCTACGCTGCATGGGTTCAAGCTTTTTTTGCCTTAGCCTCCAGCCATGGTGCTCCGGCGTCGCTCAGCACGAGCAATCTTAGATCTGCAATGCTCACTGCTGCTTGGTGCTTCCTGCGCACCTGCCTGCAGCCACTCTCCCTGCTTCACCTCATATCTATACCAATCTGATTTGTTGTGCGATGGACTCCATTCACCTGCATCAACGATGGAGACCCTGCCACTCGCCTCTACAATCGAACGATTTTGCACTCTCGATCTTCTCCTAGAACCCCACGATCTCCGTACGATGGCTTCCTCCTTGAGATCTGGAGAGGTCAGATTTGCTCTGTTGAGTGGAGCTCTACAGATCTGTAACTTCCTCTCTTTTGCTGCTCGGCCTTCCTCTCACCGATGCTAGATTTCTCTATGGTGTTTCTTGCACCGCCTGCAATTGCTTTCACTATCCACAGCGCCACTGTTGCTAGCACATGCTTCTACCACCACTCAACTTCATCTCCGACATCACTCAGATCTGGTCTAATATGTCCCCTTTCTGTTCCGATCTGCAATCAATGCTGCCAATCTGCCTCTTGGCTGCTTCTTCAATCACACGGTCCCAGGTCTGCCCGTCAATGACTGCTCTCTATCTCTAATCGACGCACCTCTGTGCTGCGATAGGTTTCAAAAACTTGAAACCCCCTTTTCATTTCTCCTATTGCCGCATTAGCCGATGGCAAACCCACCGTCCGTTTCTGCTGCCTTCAGATATGAAATACTCAGATTTCTATTGCTACTCCGGTGACTGCCTCTGCTCGCAGCTACCACTGATGTTGTCTGAAAGACCCAGATCTCCACTGCTCCTTCTCAGATCTGGTCCGATCTAAAGCAACCCAGCCCAGATCTACCTCTAGTTCTGCCAGCTACTGCCATCGGTAGCCATGTTGTCTTATTATCAGATCTGTGATTTTTCTGGCGCGAATATAAACGTTCAGCTTTGATACCGATTGTTGGGGAATTAAACCGAACCCAAACCATCATTCAATCATAGATCAAGGACACAAGATATATGTGGTTTGGCCCAACCTTGGCCTGCGTCTATGGGAGAGTATAGATTTTATCTAGAGAGAAGGATTATAAGATATAAGATTTACACTACTCAGGAATCCCTGACCCAAAATCTCTTAGTATTTTCCCTCATGCCTCTCTTTATCTTCCTCACAACACCTCTCTCCTCACCTCAGAACTCTCACCATTGTTTTTCCAAAACATGACCCATTTTTCATATCTTAAATTTCCAACTATGGTTGTTCTTCGTAATTGATATTTTAGAATGAAAAATATAGTGTTGGACAACTTTGGATTTAAATTTTAATTGTCTGGATTTGGATTTTAAAAGGAAAAAAAAATCAAAATTTGTGCTAATTTGTTATCTTTTTGCTATCCATTGTCGTTTTTATCAAAATATAAAAAAAAAATCTTAATTTTAAAAAAAGGCCTGTATTTTTTCCTGTGATTCACCTTACGTCCTCACAAAAAGCATGTAGTAGGAAAGAAACAAGCAACTTGAATTCTGTTGTGGCTATTATCACCCCTTGTCAATTGCCTGGACCGTTATAATGCTAACAACTTGTAAGAGAAAATCATAAAAGGGTGAGTTATTGTAAATTTGTAGTAGTCCCTGTGTGTTAAGACTTAAGAAATTCAAGGGTTTTGAGTCTTATATTGAATGAAACTTGACTTGCAATAGTATTCATGCAAAATCTTTTTTTCTAATGGCTTGCATGCCGTTGGAAAAGCATTTGAATAAGAAACTTGCATGCAAGCCCTTTGGAAATGTTTCATATATACCGTTGAAAAAGAGGTTGCATGAAAGCCTTTCCAAATTCCAATTGCATGCATACAGACCATGCAACCTTACTTGCAGACTCCTTATCTCAATGCCTGCATGCAAGTGGGATTGGGCGTTGACGAGGAAGGCTCATTTGAGCATATTTATTGAAAGTTGCATGCATGCCTTTCCAAATTCCAACTGCATTAACGGAGGCTATGCAGGCTTGCATGCCATTGGAAAGGCTTCATATGTACCGTTGAAAAAGAGGCTTGCATGTAGACTCCTTAGTTTCAATGCATGCATGCAAGTGGGATTGGGTGTTGGGGAGGAAGGCTCATTTGAGCATATTTAATGAGCCATTTATTCAAATATATATGGCATTCACTTTTCAATTCTCAAGCTACCCTGCCTCTCTCTAAATAATGAAGATAAAAGAGATGAAACACTAGTAGCTGGGCCTTCTCTAAATTCAAAGAATCAGCCAACTTACAGTAAAGAATGAGTGGGTAAGTACTCATTTGCATTCATTTAGACTTTAAATCTTAAAAGGCTAGGTTTAATTTCTATAACAGAGAGGTACAGCAAAAGGAGAAGCAAGGAGAAAAAGGATTGAGAAGCTTATCTCCAGTTATTCTTCATATTATGATTTTATATACACATATGCATATCTCAGACTTCAACAGAAGTTTAGAGTTTTATTCTTCATATTATAGTCGAACTTTCAATTAAGATTGTTTACTTCATGAATTCGAAAGCTGCATTTTGCATTGAAATGTGCGTTCGAACGTTGGGGGAGATCGATTTGTCGTTTGGAGGAAGGATAATGAATTTTGAACGAAAGAGGGAAAGGGGAAATTAGGTTTAGGTTTCGTTTGAAAGAACTTATAAGTTATATAAGATCATCCGCTTGGTTCTAATGGACCATCCGGACGATCTTATATTTATGTATTCATGCGTTCGGATACGCATGAATAATGGTCCGAACGATTCAATAGTTCGAACAAAGGAAAAATGTTATTAACTCATGTCCAGACAGTGTGGGCATGGAAGGGAAAATGGTAATTTCCAGTAAAAATTTGAAAACTCGTGTCTACTGAAAGAAAATCCCATGTGCAAATGGCCACCCTATATATTGTTTCTTACAACAGACTGAGCTCACTGGGCTTGGGCTTGGGCCTGGGCCCAACCGACAATCCAAGCCCAAAAATGCATTGAGCTATAAAATCCAACAATACCCACTGCTCTTAGAACACACCAGGTGAGGCCATGTAAGCTCAAGAAATACTCGTGTTAGTGCACCGGCTTTACCGAGTCCTTAAGTTTGTCAATTCCATGACTCGGGAAGAAACACTTGCTAGGAGCTTGAAAACTCAAGGTGATCAAGATTGAAAATCATGCTCCACTGGATTAAAGCTCATCGTTATGACAATCACAAAACATGTATTATGGTCATAGATGACTTTAGGTGGAACCCACACCTTAGGAGGACCTTGCTTAGGCTTAGTTGAACAAATTATCAAATCATTAAAAGCCTAGAGAGGAAGTTTGACAGTGAATTGGAAGCGAACTTAGAAATATGAATTACGTTCACTGTCAGCTCGACCAATCGTTCTCACTGACCCCTCAGTGGAGGCAGGATCGACCTATTGTGGTCATGGACTGGTCAGCCAGATTGACAAAGGTTCTGGAACATTCAACAGTCATTCTGGGTATGCCTCTGATCTCGTATGCACCGACCCCTCGATGATGAACGTAACAACCGCTCGTGGTCAAACGACTCGTCAATGATAACTTATGAGTTCTGGAACTTAGAACTCAGTTGGACTCTCGAGAAAACAAGCATCCCGGTATTTTAAGATCGATCAAAAGTACCAGGACCGACCCCTCGGTAAAGGGCGACATGTCATTTTGGGCAGGACAAGTTTCGGGAAATGAAACTCTATCTGCATGGTGTTGTCCTATATTGAGACCCTCGTATGGACCGATCTCTAGGTGCCATGACTATCGACCCCTCGGTGACACCGACCTGTCAACCGAAAATTAATTATGCCATTGGGAGTGCATTTAATGTTCAATGGTTGGGTGGTTGAATGGTAATAAATATGAACAGCGACCCATCGGTGCTCCCAACTTGTCGGTACTGGACAGTTTGGAAAACTGTGTTGATTCCTCTATAAATATTAGAGTTGTGTGATCATTTAATTATCTTCTTTGAACTGAGAAAATTCACACACTCTAAAGAACAATCAACTCTTTTTTGCCTACACCTGAGAATCAAATACAACCAATCATTGATTGAGTTAGTGAAAGAGAGAAAGAGAGGAGAAAAGAAAATATACAAATTATGACAGAATTAGTTTCCTAGTCACCCCGAAATTGTGATTGCTCAATGACAGCTATAAGGCAGAGCATCGGGATTAACTCGGGCACACATTGGGTGGATCTTTGAGAAGCACACATCTTCTAGAAAGAGCTACAAGGCAAGTGCTTCTTGGTTTTAATTTTGTTTTATAACCTTTACCCTATGAAAGTGGATTAAGGAGGCTTGATTCCGGAACCACTATAAAAAATCTAGAGCGTCGTCTCTGGCACACGTGGTGGGTGGAATTCCCAGCCAAATCAAATAGGTGGAATTCCTATTTTACATGTGGTGGGTGCAATTCCCAGCCGATTGAGTGAGGTGGAATTCCTACTCTAATTGTGAGGGTGTAAGTCTCCCCTTAGTGAATTTGGGGATAGCTCAATGTTGAGCTAGCCCTAACAGTAGATGTAAGTTGGCTAACCGAACCACTTAATAACTTATGTCCTCTTGTTTGTGGTGTTAGAGTTGATTTCTTGTGTTGATTACATAATCACATTTGCTATTACACACACTTGATTGAAGTATTCGTTGCACTCTAATTAATCAATGAAGGAACTTTAAAAAGGACCAGCGAACTAGGATTGACCTATTCACCCCCTTCTAGAGTCAATCATGTTCTACCGCTAAGGAAGAACTTTCAACTCACGCTTAAGCGACAATCCTTATGCGTTTGTGCCCCTTGTCATTAATTAGCATTACGATTAGTTAACTGAAAGTCAATTGTGCCATTTATTTTATATAGGATCTGATAATCAATTATCTTTTTGTTTTGTAGTTTATTGTATTTTTTTTCTTTTTTTTCTATTATATTTCCTTTAAAAACCTTCATGTATTATTTTTTCACATATGACAATTCAGTGGCGATGAAATCTAAAAATAATAATATTTTAAATTCTAATGAAACGCGGAGATGTGAATTTATCAAGATTTGAAAGGATTTTTACATCAGTAGTCAAATAAATATTCCAATACATTGTTGTATAAGTAGAGGTACTTCCTCTCTCCCACTTTCAGAATTGCTTAGATTATAATCTTTTGATCACCAAACACATCTTAACAATTTGCAAAGATAAGGTGACATGGAGAATCCAAAATCTAGATTGGTCATAAATGTGACCCACATCACAAAATGATAGGACGGGTTGGTTTAAGAATTTTCATGTTCAAACATTTTAACACGCTTCGTGAACACCCTCGGGTTTAAAAATCGCCATGACTGATATATCAACCAATATTCAAATATTGGTGATATTTTTCTCTCTTCACTGTAATTTTTTATTTTTTTTTCTCAAAAAATATTTGAATTTTTTGAAAAATATGGACTTCATAAATGATGCAATTTTTTCTATTAAATATCAGTCATTTACATATTCAAATGATATTTTTAAGTTATGGAATTGAGAATTTTAAAATATAAAAAATCGGGACAATTTTTTCTAAAATTAGGCTAAAATATTTATATGAAATTTTATAATTCTTGCCTGAAATTTCCTCCTAGATTTATGAAATTTTAATCGTAAATTTAGCATTGTATATTATGGACAAAAATTTGGCATGGACAATAATTTAGTATAAATCATGTTTAAAATTTCAATAAAAGACTTGGCATAAATCGTGGACAAAAATTATGGACGAAAATTTAGCATAAATCATGTTTGAAATTTCAATAGAAAATTTAGCATAAATCATGGACAAATAATAGACGAAAATTTAGCATAAATCATGGACGAGAACTTTAGGTAACTTGAATCATGCATTAATATTTTTCTATCAAATTTTACGCATTTCCTTTTTTTTTTTTTTTCTCATTCTTTTAAGAAGTTTCTTTCTTTTTTCAAAAAAACCAAGAAGAGTGAAAATACATTAGTAAACTTTTGATCATTTTAACAAATCTCGTTCACGGGATATTAACGATAATTATTAATAGTGGGAAATTTTTAAATTCTTGAGTTTTTATTGGGAAAATCTCACGGAAAATATAATATTTAAAAAATAATAAAAATAAATATAATAAGTAAATAATGTGGCCGGAGTTTGAAAATATAAATGATATTTCAAAAATAAAAAATATGTATTTGACCCAAGTGTTTTTAACGAAAATTTAATGGTAAAATCTTGTGATTATAACGAAAATTTACCATTTCTCATGATAAAAATATTTTTTAATGGGAATTTACACTTAAAAATAGCACGCAATAAACTCAGATTTTTTACCCACAAAAGTTATTTTGCCGATATTTTCGTGATAAAAATGAAAATATCGGAGATATTTGTTACATTGCTTTTGATGGCACTAGGTTATAGGATTTTCTCTCCAATTTTTTTTGGAAATATTGTGTGATTTTATTTATTTGGAAATAAAAAAATCAAAATATCAGGTGAATTTATTTTTTATTCTTTTTCAAAACATCTTTGTAGGCTAATTTTTTCGCTATCATTATATTCAAATAGTAATTGTAAATTGCTAGCTGATTATTTATTATTATTTTTCAAAAAAACAAATTTTTTTTTAATTTTGGTTTAAAAATGGATGATCGATCGATATCGTCCAATATTTCAAATATCAGAAAATATCTTGGCCAACATCTTCCCAATATTATAGGTGTACGACCGATATATATCGTATTGCCTTTCAAAATACCAATATATATCGACGGATACATGAATCACCGATATTATTACCTATGTGAATACCTAAAATAACATTACTCAATTAAAAATGTTCATACATTGCGGGAATATTGGAGCAGTAATGCAATGGTCGAAACCAGTAATGCAATGGTCTTTTTCTTTTTAAAAAAAATTCAAAATAGTGGTGGGCCCAAGTCGATATCTTGGCCAATATCGAACCATTATTGGCCCAGATATTGACCGATATTTACGTTTTCAATTTTTTTTAAAAAAAATCCAGCTTCCTTTTGTTTATTTATTTATTTTTTAATTCAGATAAAATAAAATAATAATAAAATACCAATATTTAGAAAAAAAAAAAAAAGGCAAAAGAAGAGAGAGAAACTTATCTCAGCCAAGCTAAACTTTGCACCCTTGGTCGAAACATTGCATTGCATTGCACCTAGGTCCGTAGTGGTCATTCGGGCTCTGTCTCGACCATGGCGTTGCGGCTCATATTGACTGAGACGGTGACTTTTTTAAAAGAGTATAAGGGCCCACTAAAGAGAGAAAACTTCAGATTTTCTCTCTTCCTATCTTCTCCTTCATTCATAACCTCCTTCAATTATCTACACTAATTGTTGAGAAGTTATGATTTATATTTTATTACAAAGGAATGCTTTTCATTCAAAAAAATACAACGGTGCCCCATTATGAAAATACAATATTCCAACGTCACTCATGGCCTTATCTACACATCTCCTCGCCCATTAAAGTCTATCTACCTAAGCATTTGTCCTTCCATTTCACTAATTTAATTCCTTAAACATTAAATTTTTTAATTCACTTAAATCAATTATTAATTTGATACTAACTATAATTTTATATCTTAGTATGTTAGGAAAATGTGGTAAATTTTTCATAGGAAATTGTCATCCTTTTAATTATAAGGACAAATAACTTATAGCACACGATGTAGACTCATTGTTGTAGTCTAAATGTCATGAATTCAAGTTTTATAGATGTTAGATAGATAGTTGGCCCATGAAAAATTTGCTATATTCAAATATAAATGCTAGGACGAAGATACTGACTATGAGACGTAAAGAATTCTACAAAATGAAAAACTATTGAACTAAAGATTTACAGAATAGAGCAATAGACAAGTATCAAAGTAACATCCAAAATAAGCAAGAACCTTACTTCTCAAATGATTTATAAGCGAAGCCATATTGCTTAAAAGTCGCCTTTATTCTTTATGGACATACTCCATCCATACTGAGGGTCATCAAATCAATGATCTCGAAGCGGAACTGCAGGGCCGCTCATAAATCAATTAAATGATACATCCTCTACAAACACAGCACTCGCATAACAACACATCTGCTTCATTGAATTGTAACTGCATGCAACTTTCCTGGTATGCATGGTGGGCCTCTTTTCACAGTGGGCCTCTCATTTTGTGATGAGTTTACCTCTTGTGAAGCCCAACTGTTCAATCAAATTCTATCATAGCAGGCCCAAAACATCGACATGCAAAACGTGATTAAAAGTTTTAATAGTTCAATCATTTCATAGTGATATCATGCCACCTTTAGTGTCAACAAGGGAGTTGTAATTTGATTGAAAAATTGGATGAATGAGGTGGTTCCAGTGTTCCCAGGGGATCAGGGCTGGGCCTGGCTTTAGGCCAATTAGGCCTCCGCCTAGGGACCCCCAATGTGACCAATGGGCTGTAGGACTCTCACTTGCACTGCTCTCAAGGCCTAGGGCTCCCACTAATGCATTGCGCCTAGAACCCCTGAGATTTTAGGGCCGGTACTGCAAGGGATCCAGACTTGTGATGATTGTGCAAGCCCGGTGGGCCCTATTCTGACACAACATGAGACAGCATACAGTCCAGACTTAGTAGTTAGCCTCTCCTTTCCTATTTACGAATGCCAGCACTGACCTTCATTAAGTGGCAAAGGCATCAAAATCTAGGATCTCCCGTCATTTGTTGGCAGCACTCGACAATAGAATTTTTTTTTCTGGGCACCGGTTGTCAAAATAAATAAATTGACCTGTTTTCCTCACATTTTCAACCCTTCATATGATGCCTAACTCTAAAGCATTCCTTCATAATAATTTCACCTTTCTACTTTTATGGTCAGTATTCAATCAAGAAGCATATTAATATATGAAAAACTATAGAATCAGATGCCTGTAACATACAGACTAGCTGCAAAAACAATGTCACGTTTGATGGCATTGGATGCAATTTCCATTTTCTTATGAAGTGCAGAATTGCCCATGATTGCCGCAGCATTCTTGAATTCACGACATGTTTCATCCAGCCGGACGATGGTCCTCACAATCAGGCCTTCCGGCACATCCGTAAGCTCACATATATCAGCAAATGGCGTTCCCTGAAAGACGATAGAAAAAGACAAATAAAAGGCACATTCAGATGGAGTTTAGATCACAAGCAGCCTAATTTTTTTGGCAGAATGGATGGTTATAATACCATCCATAGGTTAGGATATTGATTTTTCATTTCCTCAACCTTTAGGTTAGGATGGTGAACTGCTAAATAACATGAGTTAGGATATTGATTTTTCATTTCCTCAACCTTTTGCCTGCAAATCATTACCATCACCATGCGGTGCATAGGTCATTATTATTAGTAGTAAAAAGTGGATGAGTGTTCTGGTTAAAAATTAACAAAAGAACTTTATAGAGAGAGAGAAAACCTTGGCCCATTCGTAAACTACTTCAACAAGGCCAAACTTGAGATTGTCATTCACATAATCCTCAGGATTTACTGCTACTTTGAAGTGTGCTTGAAGCTCCCCAAGTCTGACAGCTGTTTCATACAATCTATTGTCGAAGGGAATATGAATTAATAAAAATTTTGTCGTATCAAGAATAGAATAATGAAATTTGACCTACGACAAATAAATGCATCGAGCATGATATTTCTTAACCAATGATCCCTTAAGACATTCAAAATATGGAATAGGAAAAGAGGAACTAGATATGAGAAACCACCTATTCTTTGCAAGAGCTAGCTTCGGAGTAAGAGATGGTTGAGATGTGTTCCTCTGTTGAAATACAAGGGCAGACATGATTGCTACAGCTTCAGCTGGTTCCAAGTCATCCAACTGATTCTCAAAGAGAGACTCTGTGCATATCAATTCTTCTCCAGAATTCATCTCACAGGCCACTCGGCCCTTGATTTGGACAACAAGATCAGCATCAATACAGCCTATTTCTTTCAGAACATCAATCTAGAATGGAAACAGGGAAGAACCAAAATATACTCAATTTAGGACCTTTTCTTTTTGAAATGGTTAAATTGAATTATAAGCTATTGGTCAAAAGCAACATAATTATATTTATATCGCTTTAGACTTATTTTCAGTTATCAAACCATTTTTTGAAATGGTTCATATAATATAATAATAAAAAACTGCATCAGAGATGCAATTACAATACAGGAACATGAAAGGCCAATTGCATTACAGAAACAAGAAGGAACAAAAAAAAAAAAAACTGGCACGTTCGTAACAGGGAAAAAAACACATTGAGAAACCCAAAATTCCTCGACGCTACATGACACGCTCACAGGATGCCAAGCAGATGACTGAAGGAGGGAGCACGCCGCACGCTGCAAAGCAGGTCCCAAGGAATGCCGATGACCGTAGCACGCACACAGCTCTCCACTAATAAGGATGCAATTTTACTCCCCAAGTGCGTCTAGGAGTATCAGACCCACATTGCTTGTGACTCGAGTAACTGATAGAGGAGCTCATACGAGTTAATTATCTGGCAGTTCTATCTTTTCTACTAGTCTTCAGAGGAGAGTATTCAAGGTCCTTCACAGCAGCGAGGTAAGAAAGGAGGTGGCTTTCCTGACCATGAGAAATGAATCCAAGTTTTCTCCCAACATTGACCATTCTTTGCTCAACCCACCCATTCACAAGGCCCTGAGAAAGAGGTGCAAGAACTTCAGAATGAACTGGACTGCCCAAAATTGGAGTATCAATCACGGAAGTAGAAATTCCAACAAAGGGATAAGAGGCTAAAGGTCTATTGGAACACAAAAGTATGTCAGACGCTTGAGGAGTCAAGGAAATCATAGGAGATGTATTTGTTACCCCGAAAGGTTGAAATGGGAGTGTCACCAAGCAAGAAGGTGCATAAGCCTCGAGCCCAAAAGGAAGACCATCACTCACAATCGAAGGGCGAGCAGGCAAGACCGGGGAAGGAGGGCTGAAAAAGATTAGAGGAGGGGGTGAGAGGTTTAAGAGGCAAAGGGTCTGGGGTTTAAAATTCAAAAATAGAAGGACAAAAACAGAATATATGAAGTGTATGTCTAGTGAATCTGAGAGAAGGGGGATGAATTGATTAAAATTGAAAAGGACTTAAACAAAATGAAGGTTTTAGGGTCTGATTTAGATATAAATAATAGGATGGGTGCATGATGGGCTAAATATAGGCAAGCTAGTGGAATAACATGTGATAGAAGAGTTATTGTTTCAAGGGGTGTTTTTGTAAGATAACAACTAGACTTGCAATGCTATATGGGGCAAACTGTCGTGCAGTGAAAAAAAGGGTAAGTAGATAAAGTAATTGCGACAAAGAAAGATATGCTAAGAGGGATAAATGGTATAATAAGAAAAAGGTTGTCCCAATAAAAAGAAAGAGATGATTGGTTAAGACCGTTCGTGCACATCCACTGAACATTAGAAACAGCCCAAGTATGAGAGTCGAAGGATTGCAAGAGGAGAGACTATAAAAGGCATAGATTGAGGTGGTAAGACATTATATGATGCAATGTTGAGTGATAGAGAAGATTTTTGATAGGACTTAGTGGAAAAGTATTTCAAAAAAAAGGGCAGCATCAGATTAAAATACTAAGGGATTTCACGATGATAATGGTGATGATGTATAGGTTTAAGCATATTTTCAACAATGAGCTCTACATGTACAAATGCCAGAGAAACAGAACTACACACCATCTAATCAAGGATCATATATTTCCTCATCAAAAAGAAAACAAAGCCCATCTTAAACTTACTCGTCCCTGAAAATCAGGCATCTGCTGCAGTGCTTCATCTGACATTTGATATTTCAGTGCATCGACTTCTGCTCTGTGCTTTTTTAATTCTTTTACCAATGATATATGCTCCTGCAGTTTTATGCATCCATGGCATTTGTTTTGAGCCACCTTTTCCAATAGATTGTTGCAAGTATGATATTCCTCCACAAGTGTCATGTTATTAAGCTTGAGATCTGCAATAGTTTAGCATAAAGAAGCATTTACCCACAAGTGAGAAAAAAAAATTTATGACACCATAAAATGCTATTCTAAACATTTGACATGTTAGTTTCTTCTTTTAAAAAAGGTTCATTCGAAAAAAATTAAAAAAAAAAAAACATTTAGCAAGAACCATACCTTTTAATGGATCTAGTGCAGGAGGGTATTTCTTTCCATCAGGTTTCGTCTTTAACAGCTCCTGGACAGTTCTTGAGTATGTAGAATTACTGGGAATCTCAAGAAGCCCAACTAGATCTATCTTTATTTTACAGTTACAAATGCTAACAAACTCCTTATTTTCTATCCCTAAAACCTCGTAGTTCACCCCAGCTGCAGTCCCACTGTGTGGTAATGTTATCTTAATGTCCCCTTTTCCTTTGCGAGAAGTGGGACCTGAAAAGTACTCCTCATTTTCGCGGTTTTTTTTTGAAACAATATAATAACCCTGTGAGAAGTCACCACTTTCCTTCTCCTGCAATCTACCAAGTGTGGCAGGATTTTGTGCGGATGATGGAGAATCAGGTTTCAGTACAAAAACAATATATTGCTTACTGCCACCAGAAGGAGTTTTAAGGACGACTCCAAGTAAATGATATTGGACCTGTCAATTATGCATTGTTAAAATTTCCATGTAATTGGAAGATTAAGGAAATGTGTTATACACCATTCAACAAAGTATATTTAAACAAAGTACAGGCCAATGGAAAAATAGGATGTCACAATTATGAAGATATCAGTAACCCCCACACTACCCTCAATCTATATACATGTATATATATATGGTAGTGATCACCTGCAAACTAGTTTGCACCATGTTTGGTGCAAACTCTCCGATGGCCCAACTTGGGCCCACATGAATTGATGAGTTTTTGAAAGGCCTTGACTGATATCTGGTGTCTATAAATTTCATCTTCATTAGATAAGAGAAGCCATATTTTTTTAAACCCTCAAAATTTTGGTGGAAACTCTCCTATGGCCCCACTTGCGCCACATGGACAGGTGGGTTTGAGAGGCCTTGACTAATATCTGGTGCCTCTAAATTTCATCTTCATTGAATAAGAGAAATCGTGTTTTTTAAGCCCTCAAAATTTCACATTTATCTAATGGGGGAAATTCATTGGGTTAGATCAATGGACTTTAAAAGTCAAATTGGGTATGGGTGTCATTCATGGGGGTAGGTGGTGTGAGGGACGGAATAGATGCAATAGGTCCATTGTAGGCCTGACAACCCAAAGTTTGCACCAAACTTAAATGCAAACTTGTTTGTGGTTGATCCTTATCTATAAAAGATGATGATCCTATATAAGATGATGATCTCCCCCACCCCTCCTTATGTTACACTCTTCGTACGCCCGCCTATGTGAGGTCTACTTACGTTGACATTGATGGGTCCATTGAAATGGGTCTAATCTTGAACTTGTACCACATCAAAAATTATATCAATTGATACGTGAAGCCATTGATTCCAAAGAAATAAAAATTTAGGGATTTAAAAAGTGAAAAAAAAATTAGGGCTTGAAAAACATGTTTGATTGATCCAATCAACATGATTTTTTATGGACAATATGTCATGCTTAGATATTTTCAATGGACCCATAACCATTACTATGCCTAAGCTTACATAGGTGGATCACGAATAGTGCGGCTTAAGGAGGGATGGAACATCATATATATATATATATATATATATATATATATATATATATCCACTGTATCCCTCCTTAAGCCACTTTTCATGAGCCTGCCTATGTAGGGCTCACCTAGGTTGATGGGTCCATTGGAGAGGTCTAAGTGTCTAGCCTCAAACGTGTAGCCAATCAAAAATCATATTAATTGAATATATGAAATCATCATTTTCAACGCCATAAAATTTATGAGTTCAAAAAAATGATAAATTTTTTTAGGGTTTAAAAGAAATTGCTTCATTGATCTAATCAAGATTTTTATGAGCCACAAATTCAAGGTTTAAACATTGCAATGGATCCATCACCATTACAATAGGTGGGCCGACATAGGTAGGCTCACGAAAAGTGCAGCTATATAAGGTGATGATTCCACACATTGCTTCTTAACTACACTTTTTGTGAGCCTGATTTTGTGGGGCCACCTATGTTTACTTGGATATATAAAGCCATCGTTTTCAAAGCTATAAAAATGTAGAGGCTAAAAAGTGATAAAATTTTTGAGGGCTTAGTAAACATGGTCTGATTGATCAAATCAAGACTTAGGGGTGTTCACAGATCACGTTCAGGCTAGGCTTCACTAAAAAAGGCCCAAGCCCAATTATTTTTATCAAAGCTCGAGCCCGTTTGTTTTGAATTAGGTATAGTTTTTTATTTATTTTAAAAACATGATATGTAAATTGAAAATATAACCGTACAAATTGAAAGTATACTTAAATATCCACCTTCAATTAAAACTATAGTCTAAAATTATATTTCTAGCCACATGATCTTCATAGTCACAGTTGGCAAACATGTTTAAAAGATGACACATAGTGGGTTTGACTGTTTAGATCGAGTGGTTAGAAATTGATTTTTTTCATGAGATTTTAACATATTTTAGATTTTAAATCTTCTTTCAATCTATACAATTAAATTTTAAATTTATAAAATAAAATATAAGAAATAAACAAGCCTAAAATCCCAACGGGCTTTAGATAAAAGCCCGAGCACAGTCCTTTGGACAAAAGTCTTTGACTGAGCCCATTTATTTAGGTTAGGTTTGGGCCGGGTTCGGACAAATGAACACCCTATGTAGAGTCCACCTATGATGATAGTGATGAGTCCTTGGAAAGGTCTAAGCTTAAACTCGTGGTTTGCAAAAAATTATATTGATTGGATAGATCCAAGTCATGTTTTTTAAGCCCTCATAACTTTTAACTTTTTATTTCCTAAATTTTTACGGCTTTAAACATTATGGCTTCATATATCCAATCAAGGTGATTTTTGGTGGGTTACAAATTCAAGCCCAGAGCTTTCCAATGGGCCCACCATTGTCACAATAGGTGGGACCCATATACGTAAACTCACAAAGAGTGCAACATAAGAAAAAGGTGTGGGTGATCATCTCACCTACACGAGCTCAAATGCGCCAATGAATAGTGGTCATTGGATTTCCTCAAAAGCCAAGATTATTTCCCTCGGTGGTATTCCAAAATCAGGTTGAAAACCAAGGAAAAATTAAAAAAAAAAAGGGTAAAAGCAAGGGTGACACATGGACCAATCGGTACACCATCTCAAAGTTCTTGGAACGAGTCTGCATCAATTTTTTTTCTTCTCATCAAAGAGAGAGAGAGAGAGAGAGAGGGGTTTCCCAAGGGATTTAATCTTGCTGATAAGTGCACCCACAAAATGATTCAATTACAGTGATGTGTCTCTATGCTCAATAGTTTGGTTCAATTAGGTGACTCATCAATAAATAATTTGAATTATGCAGACACTTGGCAATCTGTAAAGGCCCGGCCCTAAAAAAAAAAGAAGTTAAAGTTCGTATTTAAGGTCGTGTTTGCACGAAATTAAGTTATTTTCATCCCCTCCTTCTCCAAGCAGCCTATCACTCTTCCCTACCAGCCAACCTTAGTCATCTCCTCCCGTCCTCCACCTATTTTCGCCTTATGCTTGCGTGATTCATGGATCCCCCTCAAGCGTCGTTTGAGCGGTCGCTGCTCCTCCAAAAGGTAAAAATATAGTTTTCTCTCACTCCCTTTCCTTTTGTTGTTTGGATTTAATGGGATTTGGTGAGAATAGGGTTTGGATAGCCAATAGACCTCGATTGGAGGGAGATCCATAGAACTAAATTGGGGATATTGGTGTTTGGGCTGTGTATGGGATGGATCTGTGTTGGTTTTGGATTTTGGAAACCTTAGGGAGAGAAGAAATTGGGGAAAAAGGGAACATGATTGACTTTTGAGAGGGATTATAGATTTTAATTGGAGATTTTGCTAGATTGAAGGAATTAATCTAAATTAAGGATAAATCTTGGGTCTAGATTTGGGAGTTTTGCCTTTAAGCTTTGATTTGGCCTAATTTATGAACTAATAGGGATGTATTATGTTCTCTTTGGTTGATTAGAGCCTTCGAACCCCGAGGTACAACCCGAAAATCAATCCAGAACATCGTAACTTTCGAGGTGAGGATTGCTACACACATATTGTATGAATGCTTGTATGCTATTATATTGATTTAGGGAATGTACTATGTTATTGATGTGTTTAATGTATGATAAATAGGATTGATGTGCCCTATGCTATGCATGAGGTATTATAATTCACTATTATGTGATTTGTAGCATGCTTATTATCTTGTTGATGATAGAAAATTGTGATAATTGTTGGAAACCCTTGTGAAGGCCTGAGGATGATTTATTGATGAATTTAATTGGGTTTATGTGGTAAAAAGGTAGTGATTGGACTTAGAATGTTAAACCACCATGAGACGAGTTGAATAAATTGCAAGAACTAAGAATATGTGTAAATAAACATGAGGTGTGTATCTCAGGGTTGGTATGTAGTCCATGTCCCTAGAATAACACAACGTGATAATTATGTTGAATGTATGAAATGTAATGGAATGCACTATGTTTGCTATCATTGTGAAATTATGGTCATGATGTGATTATGATGTATATGTTGCCCATGTAATTATGAATGTGATCCCTTTTGCGTTACTCACGGATGTGTGCCTAGGAGTTTATCTAGGAGGTGAGTATGGGATGTTGTATTAATGGGCATGATGATATTGAGAAATATTAGTGTTGGAATGAGACCCAAAGAGTTTATAGGACTTGAGGATGAACCTTTTTCTTGTTGGGCCCCACTAGTAGTAGTCCCTACTCTCTAGAGGAAATTGGTGTGACAGGATGATGATTTGGATTCGAGGAACCTTTTGGAAATGGTGGCGTTGGATATAATATTTGGTTCTGTAGGGTTGCCGTCGAGGAGTATAGCCCCTCACATGCTTTACACTGTGTGTCGCTCTCACGGCTATTGTGGTTGTCTTAGAGGAGTATAGCCCTCACATGTTTCGTATTGTAGGTCGCTTTCACGACTATTTTGTACACTTGGTGTACAATATTACGTAGGTTAGATACTTGTGAGCCCTACTTGGGCGGTACTAACTTAGTAAGACGTATTACACGGGTTAGATACTTGTGAGTCCTACTAGGGCGGTACTAACTTGGTAAGTCGTATATTAATTACCTTAGAGCTGACTTAATCGCCAGACTGGTGAAGGGATGCGGGGTGAGGTAGATTATCTATGTTGTATGGAGATCTCCCACTTGTAAGTCATGGCCTATGCTCCTCAAGGGATCATGATGTTTTGACAGCCCGTTCTATAAGGTGTCCTGGGGTGGACGTTGTGTTCACATTGATGAGATTGATAACATGACAGTGTTGAATAGTATTATTGATATTCCATTTCATACATCATTATTATGTGGGCGCATAATTGTGTAGCATGCATGTTTCCTCACTGAGTATTGTATGTACTCACGTCCTTGCAATTTAGGTAATGTTGCACCGGATGGGTCCAAGGGACCCTGAGGAAGAGCTTAGTTATTATGCTGCTTTAGACGTACCACATACTGAGTTGTTTATTTCATTTATTTGATTTGAGTTGATGATGTTGATTTTACCATTTTATTCATTGAGGATTTGTTTGTAATAAATTCTAGAAAGTTGATAACTTTTATGTTGGAGAATTTATATCCCCTTTGAGATGTTGTTGGTAATTGAAGATTATTTATGGATTTTGAGTTTGAGTTGTGAGAACACGTGTGTTTCCCACGTATATTTGAAAAGAAAGATTTTACCACGTCACGTGTCTATGTTTTGGGTCAGGGCGTGACACAACAATCCAGTCAGTTAGATACTTCAGTTACCACATAGCAAAACTGCATGCCCTAGTGTTTTGGACCTTTTGTAGAATTACTGTAGAGTGAATTTTACGCTATGAAGTTTGGTCAGCTCAATTGAGAGTTTTCCTCAGATCTAGTAAGCCCTAGATCTCAAAACCCTTATGGTAAATGGGATTAGGATTTTTCCAACTTCAAATTGGGCGTAGTTTCAATTTTCTTAAATCTAGTTTTGCAAACTAAGATCTAAAACCCTGATTGGAAAACCATCGGTTTGTTTCTGATGAGGCCCTCCAAGAAGGTTGTGTGAAGTATACCTTTTGGATTGAAATCACTCTTGGTTGACACTGAGTTGATTTCCTTGCCTGTATGAAGGACCAAAGACGGTTCTTAATATTACCTTGGGCTACATTAGTTTCTTACCAATTCGAACCTCGGCCTTCATCATCATGGTGAGTTGTACTCCCTTTTCTCTTATGGGAACACATACATGCATAGACATAAACATGAACACACACGTGCACACACACAGCAACAAACAAGTACATGTGCACATACAAAGGCATAGAAATACACATACAAACAAAAATATACGCAAATGCACGTGGACACACATGAACACATGCGCATGCATGTTAGGTTTTGTGGAGCCTGATTATCAGCTATGTACTGTGGAGCCTCGTAGCAAAGTTTCTTGGAAGAGTTGGGAAAGAAACAAGAGAATAATGTTTTGTACAGTGACAATCAAAGCGCTATTCATCTTGCAAAGAATCCGACATTTCATTCCAGGACAAAACATATACAGTTAAGATACCATTTCACATATTCACTTCTGAATGATGGAGCATTGACACTTGAAAAGATCCCTACATGTCAGAATGCTACAGATGTGGTGACTAGAGAGAAATTGAACTCATGTTCAGTTTCTATTGGTCTTATTGCTTGAAGATCGGGAGTAGGTTCACACCTAATTCCTCTTTGAAGGCATGATTTCTATCGATGAAGAGGATTTGTTAGATCAGTCTCCAAGTGGGAGATTGTTAGGCTTTGTGGAGCTTGATTATCAAATATGTACTTTCAATCTGATCCCCACTGCCGTGGGTCGAGCTCTGCACTGAACTCGTTGGGAGTCACAGGGGGTAGAGCTCCCTGTTCGGGGGGTAAACCGCCTAACCCAAATTTTATTGGAGGGCAATTTTGTAAGCCCTAATTAGGGAAATATATAATCTCTCTTTTTTCATGAGAGGGGATATAAGAGAAAATTGTAACGAAGGTCACAGTCGTCTCTTCTTTGTTTTCTTTCCTTTGAGCATAGTGGATCTGGTTTGAACCCGTAGACGTATCGAAAGAAAACTAAGTAAAACTTTGTGTTGTAGGTTGATTCTGTGTGTTTGATTTTCTCCTTTCTGTTTTCTTTTTGATATTGTTGTTTCTGCATGGTAGGAAAGGTGTTTCCTCCCAACAATGCATGCATGCTCAGATGTGTATGTGCACATACATGAGTTATTGGGTGCTCCCTTGAGTTGTACTCCCTTTTCTCTAATAAACATGCTTATGTGTAAGCATGCACAAACACATACATGAACAAACATGCATTTGCACACTCACATATGCATGTATACGCATGCACAAACAAACTCATACACATGGATGCACGCACACACATGCACATGCATGCATCCTCACACACTGACTTCTTCTTGAGAGCTCTTACAAATTGTAATCCCTTTTTGATTGACGGAATATTTCCTAGGGTAGGGTGAAGGTGGTTACATAGAAGATGTATATGAAACCACTTGGACATCTTGAATGTAAAGTTTCAAACCTATTTGACATGCTAACCCCCGATCTTGAGATTCAAAATTTTGAATAGTTTAAGATGGAATATGCAAAATCCAATGATGAAACACGCTCAAATACATGTTTCAAACAGCCTTCATAAAAATTCATGCGACAGTAATTTGTACGGAGGATTGAGATTAGGAAAAATGGGGCCCACCTTTCAAGAGTGGAGTGTGATCCAGGGCATATGTAATAGACATATGTCGAGACAGACACAATGCACAGAAACATACACTCACAACCCAAAACCTTACTTATGCACCATAAATAACCATATGTCCAAACTTTGTTATCCGTCCCTTAGATATGCCCAATCAAATTGAGACAATACAACCATTGCTCCTCAAATAGCTTAAGATCATCAAATGGGAATAAATTTTTAAGTAGGCATTATCCATAGGAATGTTTCTTCATTCTACGCCTTCCTATGATTGGTAGCATCTATGTGGACTCCAAAAAGTGTACTAAAGTGCTACCTTACACAGATCCATGTGGGCCCATTGCGAGGTGTACCATTCTACCATGTATGTGCACACAAATTCATACATTCAGAGCTATGTTACCTGCTTTTGAACAAGACACACGTACACAAATTCACACATTTTGAGCAAAGTCCTTGGCCTCTAAAACCTACTCACACAAAAACAAACATATAGGTATTCAAAGGTAAAATATTTGCCTCTATAATTTTAGTTATTTGATAATTTCAAACAATATCTTTCCAGGTTTCTATTGGCCTTCTAGTTCCCCAAGAATCTCTCAAATGCCTACCATACACGATCTTATTTGTGATATCCATTTCAAGCAATCATAGTCACTTCCCAATATTACAAAATGTCACGAGTTGAATGATAAACTTTTGCATATTGAGAGAAGATTAATATGCCTGTCAAGCAACAAACACAATTCAAATTTTTTTGGCAGAGTCCAAGTCGACCTTGCTGATACGAGACTTGGTTGTGTCAGTTAGGACTAGGCCACTTTCACCCAATTTCTAGTGATTTTCAGCCGATTCTTGTCTAACTCGACCAATATGACTATAGCTCAACTTCAACTTGGTCACTAATAATTTAGAGACCAACTTTGACATTTAAAACCTTTGTCTGAGGCTATAACAGTGTTTGATGGTATGCAAGTAAAGCTGGCCAGCTGGGCAAAACCAAGTTAGCATTTTGCTGAAATTTCAAAAGTAGATCGACTGATTGTGGTTGGCTTGCCGCCAAAGGTGGTGCTTACATTAGGTTAGAGATGTATTCTCGTGTTTTTAGATGGTTTGAAGTGCTTCACTGTATCTCTCTTCTGGATCTTATTTCACTGTATGTAACTATTCAGGAGATTGTTTCTATAGTAAAATGTTAACAATCACATAAAAAATAAAGATATAAATTAAAACATGTATCACAAATGTATCAGAATATAGTGATAGACTGATAGAATAAAGACGGAATCACTCACTGACTGTGATCGCACAACCACCATTCGTCCAGGTGTAAGATATTTCTGAGCAGCATTTGTCTGCATGACAGCTTCCTGAATATGGTCCATGTGCTTCTCTGATTCTGTGGCCATCTCATAGTATTCCTCAATTGCAGGTTCACCCTTAATACATCTGACATGCAAACAAGGTGCCTAAATAAGTTCACGTAAGTAGAAGAGAGTAGTGATACAAGAATGCATATTGAGAAGGATAAACCTTAATGGAACTTGTTTCAAACATCATAGATTATTAGAGGATCCAAAATACTGCAGATAAACCTTGTAAAGAACAAGAGTTGGAGAAATAATGATTTAACAAAACCAGATTTCCTAGGCAGAATCAGAACCATCTTTTTGAAGAACAGCTGAAGTGTAAGCAGAGATTTTTTCTTCTTTCTGGTTGAAAATGAACTGATATCAGAGATAAGAAAAACACAAGTGTAAGCAGAATACAAGTTCCATACTGTCCAAAAAACACAAGCCCCAACCTTACAAGAACCCCCCCAAAAAAGAACCTTTCTTTTCAACTATATATTTTTTGAAAATAAATTTTTTTGAAGTCTCTTTTCAACTATATAGTATCCTCTCGTGCACTCCAACAAGCCTTCAATGATAAACTCTCAACTATTTACCCATATTTTGCCAAAAAATCTGCAATTTGATTAGCCAAGCATCTAATATGAATGAAAGAAACACCTGTCTCCTCAGACAAACCCTTCAACTTCCCTAGTTAGTGAAAAGTATCCTCCATGGCGATATTCCTTTAGATGCCCATTTCAAAGCATCAGATGAAACTCCATAATTAGCTGCCCATGGTAATGCTTCTTAAAGATCTGCGATGTCTGCTTCATAGCCAATAACTAGACCTCATTAGACTCTTTCAATCTAGCCAAGCCCAAGAAAATCTAACTTCTACCTATGTATTATGCGAAAATCCCCCAGTATCAACTTTAGTGTGAGTTTTCCTATTGTTGATCCATCACATTGAACTTAACCCCATATGCTCTTCCTGTACCTGTTTGATCTTCTTTTGTATGTATCACTCAATGTTGTTAAACTCAAATCGTATTCACGTTCTAGGGGTCTGAATCATGAATCGTAAATCGTAGAATAGTAAGATTCATAATGTTTTTTTTTCTAAAATTATTCTATAAACTATAAATAATCGGTCAAGCAATAGTTATCTCTAATTTAAAACTTATCATCTATCATAAATAACCATCCACAAAAAAAAAAAAGACACAAAAATATATTAATATAGATTTAAATATAAATATTATAAGTACTAATAAATTTAAGAAATCAACAAATGTCTGCGTGAAGCTTTTGGCAACTAGGCTTGCCTTAAATCTGACAAGTAAAAAAGTGTCATTGTAGTCCACCCCAAATGTCTGCGTGAAGCCTTTGGCAACTAGCCTTGCCTCATATCTGACAACAGACCATCTAGATTATGCTTCAAAGCACAGACTGACTTGCACCCAATGGAAGTCTTCCCTGGAGGCAGAGGGACCATGTCCCAACTATGTTCTTCTCAAGTGCGGCTAATTCCTCATCCATGGCGACTTTCCAGAGTGATGTTTCAATGCAGTGTCAATCCTCTTTGGAATGTTAACTGTGTCCAGGGCTGTGAGAAAGTTGTGGTAAGAAGGTGAAACAATATGATATGATATAGACCAATCAAGTGGGTGACTGGTACAAGCATGCTTCCCTTTGTGAAGTGCAATTGAGAGATCAGACTCGTTAGAGGTTGGTGGATCTGGACCATTGGCAGATGGGTGGGTGGAGTCAATCTCAGATGGCAATCGAGATTGTCGGCGTTGATACACCAGAAGGGGTTTGGTGGGACTCGGGGAACTAAGATCTGTAGGAAGAAGAGGAAGGACTGGGGAAGGAGAAGAGGTAGAAGGCGCTGAAAAATAGGGGTTCCGCCCAAAAAATGAGACATCCATGTTGATGTATGTTTTCCCAGAGAGAGGATCAAGGCACTTATAGCCTTATGAAAAGGTGAGTAACCTCAAAAGACAACACATAACCTACGGAGAGAGTTTATGGCCAGAGAAGTTGTGAACAAAGCAGAAAACCAAAGACATGTAAGGGAATATGAAGAATGGGTTTATGTAATGAGAAACGGTCAATAGGAGACTAATTTTGTAAAACACGATTGGCATTCTATTGATAAGATAACAAGCAGTTAATATCGCTTTGGGCCAATAGGATTGTGGGACATGAATGGTAAAAAGAAGAGAACGTGCTACCTCAAGAAGGTGGCGGTTCTTTCGTTCAACTACACCATTTTGTTGAGGTGTAGAAGGACATGAGAGATGAGAGTCTATACACTCCCCCCCACCCCCACCCCCCACCCCAACAATTATCACTCTGTAAGACCTGAATTTTATACCCTAATTGAGTGCCAACCCCTTTGGTAAAAACTCCGAAAGTGATAAAAAACCTCGGATTTGTGTTTCATCAAATATGTCTAAGTCATGCAAGAATAATCATCAATAAATGTGACAAAATAATGAAAATCAGTGCGAGATACAATGGAAGATTGCCAAACATCAGAATAAATAACCGAAAATAAAGAAGATGAATTTTTATTGATAGATGGAGGAAAATGAGATCTAATATGCTTGCCATATTGTCAATGTTCACACTCAAAATGATTAAAAGATAAACTAGAATCAAGCTGTTTCAAAACAGAATCGGCAGGATGTCCTAGACAATAATGCCACAACCACACATCTGAGGAGAAAGAGGTCGACCACGCTTCGGAGTTGCTATGGCGAGAGTCAAGAAGGTAGAGGCCACCTGCTTCACGACGACCACCACCCAACACCACCTTCATGGTCAGATTCTAGAAAACAAAGTGAGAAGAAAAAAAGTGGTTGAGCAATTCATGTGCTTACTCAAGGCACTGACAACAATAAATTGCGAGATAAATTGGGAATATGCAAAATAGAGGGAAGGTCCAAAATAGGAGTAACGAGAACAGTCCCTTCCTCAACAATATCAGTATATGAGCCGTTAGCTAATTTAACCTTACCACATGAAATAGGGGAAAGGGAAGAGAAGATGGTGGTCATACCATCCATATAGTCAGTAGCACCAGAATTGACAATCTAGGAATGATGGGAAACATGGCGTGCAAATGACTCAGTATCCATAATAGAGGAGACAACATTGGAACCTCAGATGATTGAAAGCGCTCCAATCGTTGCAGTATTAAGTTGATGTCTTGGCGAGTCACATGGGCACTATCATTTGCCACATCAGAGGAAGAAATAACAGTAGGTGCAACGGATACATTCACTTTCTTTGGTTGCCCATGAAGCTTGTAGCATGGATCAATGTAATAGTAGTTCATCTAGCAATAAGTGCAAAACCGGGTACTCTTCTTCTGGGAGTCTTTGCTATCCCTTCGAGTATCAAAAGATGGATCCTTGCCAGGGGTAGCAAGGGACCCATGAGTTCGAGAAGGTGTGGAAGAATGGGTGGTAACCAAGGGAGAGTGTTTAACTGGCATAGGAGTCATAACAAGGCGACACCGTTCATCCCGAAGTAATGCAGAGTAGACCTCATGCAGAGAGGGTAGAGGTCGTTTCCCAAGCAGTTGGGCCCGTGTAGGCACAAATTCAGAATGAAGGCCAGCTAATAATGAAAAAATTCATTGTTGTTCAACATAGTTGCGAAACTTCGGAGTGTACTGAAGCATCCTTCAAAGTAATGAATTGAAGCTGATCCAACTCCAACCAACAAGACCGCAACTGCTAATAGTACCAGATAAGGGACAACTCCCCTATCTTAGAGTGGTAGTGGTCTGAGATAACTCATAAATACGGGCGAAATTATCCCCATCAGAATATAGAGTATTCAGCGTGTCCCAGACATCTTTAGTAGTGGTAAGTGTAGATTAATAGAATGAAAAATAAGAAAATAAGATAATAAGAAGAGGAGAAGGTGGAGAAGAATTTTTCTCTTTCTGTGTTGTATATTCTATATAGCCTTGTACATGATTAAATAGATGAAAGGGAGCCAATGTGGCAAAAAAGGAAAACAATCATTAGAATCTAATTACAACTAATTACATGTTGACTATGTAAAATATAATGAACTTGGACATTGTTTGTCTAGAGATGGGTCCCGAGTTAAGTCGGGTCCCACAACACTTCCCCTCAAGCTGGTTAGAAGATATCCAGTAATCCCAGCTTGCTAATAACGGAATCAAGTTGAGTTCGAGGAACCGACTTAGTGAAATGTCAGCAAGTTGATCAGAGGTTTTCAGATGAGGAGTGACAAGTCGGCCTATAAAAATATGTTGGCGAAGAGATCAAAAGGCGAACATAAGTAATCTTGGCCACATGGGAGAAGGTTTCCTGCTAGTCCACTCCATAGGTTTGTGTGAATCCTTTTGCAACCGACCAAGCCTTATAGCTAGCAATGGACCCGTCGGGATTATGTTTCAAGGTAAAGACCCATTTTCAGTCAACTGGGGTCTTTCTTGAAGGAAGAGGCACCATATCCAAGTATGATTTTGTTCCAGTGCTGCTAATTCTTCAGCCATGGCTGCCTTCCAGGAGGGGTCTCAAAGTGCAGTGTCAACTCACTTGGGAATCTTAACATTGTCCAGTGCTATGAGGAAGCTGTAATAGGAAGGAGAAACAACATGCTAGGAAACAAATTGTGCAAGAGGATGAAGAGTACAGGTATGCTTACCTGTTCGAAGGGCGATAGAAAGGTCCGACTGAGCACGGATGGGTGGATCTGGACTAGGGGTAGAGGTGATACTAGCGGGCGTTGGTGGCGGATGCTGGGTGGCCGGCGTTGATATACCAAGGTAAGCTTGGGAGTGATAGCTGGAGGGGATCGAGAGGTAGTATCGGTACGAAGAAGAGGTAAAACAAGGTTTGAAGCTAGGACCAGAGGATGTAGAAAAATATGAGACTGTCTCAAAGAAGGTGACATCCATAGACACAAAGGTTTTGTCATTGGTAGGATCAAGACACCTGGAGCCTTTGTGAAAGAGTGAGTAACCTAAAAAGATGCAGCGCACAGCACGAGGGGAAAGTTTATCTCCAGAGACTAGGTGAACAAAGCATGCTCAGCCAAAAACATGTAATGGCAGAATGAGAATCTGTTTATGGAGAGAGAGAAGTTGAATGGGCGAATGGTTGGATAGCACACGGGATGTCATGCAGTTAATAAGATAATAGGAGGTTAAAACTGCCTCATGCCAGTAGGACTGCAGAACATGCATGGTAAAGAGGAGAGTGCGAGCAACTTCAAGGAGGTGTCTGTTTTTTCTTTCCGTGACACCATTCTGTTGGGGGTGGATGGACATAAAAAATGTGATTCAATACCATGCTCGTGTAAAAAATTAATAAAGCAATGAGATAAATATTCTCCCCCGTTATCACTGCGCAAAGTTTTAATTTTCAGATCAAAATGAGTAGCAACCCAATTATAAAATGTGCGAAAATGATGAAATACTTCAGACTTATGTTTCATGAGATAAATCCATGTCATTCATGAAAAATCATCAATAAATGACACAAAATATCGAAAACCAGTGCGAGAGAGAAATAGATTGCCAAACATCAGAATGAACTACGGAAAATAAAGAAGGTGCTCGTTTATTCATAGATATAGGAAAACATATTTGCCAAATTGGCAAGGTTCCCATACAAAATGTTTAAATGACAAAGAGGGAACAAGCTTTCGCAAAACAGAACCACTAGAATGTCCAAGCCGGCAATGCCACAGCCACAGGTCAGACGACGACGAGATCGAGCAAGCTTCAGAGGTAGCAGCGGGATGATAAAAAATGTATAAGTCCCCAACTTCACGCCCACCACCAATCACCTGCTTCGTGGTCAGATCTTGAAAAATACAATGAGAGGCAAAAAAGGTGACTGAGCAATTGAATTGATTAGTAAGTGCACTGATAAAAAACAAATTATGAGATAAATGGGGAACATGTAACACAGATGGGAGGTGCATGGTGGAAGAAAGAGGAATAGTTCCTTGACCAGTAATGGTAGTAGAGGAACAATTAGCTAAGCGAACAGTATCAAATGAGACAGGAGAAAGGGACGAGAAAGTAGAGGACATACTAACCATATGATCTGTGGCACCGGAAGCGATGATCCAAGCATTAGAGCAGGTATGATTGGTCATGGGGCCAGTACCTGAAGAGGAGGAGACACTATTGGAGACCTCGGAATGTTGAAGACGATCTAGGCGTTGCAACATATTGAAGTCTTGACGAGTAACTGAAGCATCATCACTAACAACATCAAATGAGGGAGTGACAAGAGTAACAACATAGATATTGGCTTGCTTGGGACAACCATGTAGTTTGCAGTAGGTATCCACAAAGTGAGTTGTCATCTTACAGAAGAAGTCTTGGTTGAGGCTAGCTAGTAACTCGAAAACCCGTTGACGAGAAAGAAGTTGCTGATATAGAACATCATCATCAGTTAACGCAAACTTAACTGCCTCAAGTTGATCCAATTCAAGCCAACATGTCCTCATCTTTGAATAATACTGAATGAGAGAGAGCTCCCCCTGTCGAAGGTGAGAAGCAGTCTAATATAACTCATAGAGCCAGGCTGAATTATCACCGTCGGAATACAAGGCCTTAATGGTGTCCCAGACATCTTTGACTGTGGGAAGTGTATAGACAGTCCCACGAACATGATCTTCTATGGAATGAAGGAGCCAAGACTGCACCAAAGAATTATTAGCTTGCCAGATACAGTAGGAGGAGTCCTTGTCCGGTTCAGAGGCAGTACCATCAATAAAAGCGGATAGCTGTTTGGTAGTAAAAAACATTTTAGAAGAGTGAGACCATTGGAAGTAATTGGTCTCATTCAATAACACAGTGGTAATCTTGCCAATATGTCGAGTGCCAAAAGAAGTCATATCAGTGTAAGAAGATTCCCCAGAGATCTTCGGTGGTTCTGTAGATGCGACCATTATCCCAAGAAGAATTCGGAAACGATGAGCAACCGGAGGCCAGTGAAGTAGGGGCAAGGGGTGAAACCAGAGGAGTAAGTCCCAGAGACAGCCAAGACCAGATCGAGCAGATCTAAGCCAAAGAACAACAACCTGTGAAGAGGGGTGATAAACTAGCTGCAGCAGAAAAAGAGAAGGAAGAGGGTCCCATCAGTATCCGAGTGGTTCGCCAACGAAGAGGACTGGAATCCAATGGCAGGGGTGACACCAGTAGTAGAAGGAAGAAGGATTGTAGTAGCAGAAGTAGTAGATAAAGCAAAAAAAGCAGAAAAAATTGGTCCCAGACGTTGCAGGCAGTCGGGATGAAGACTAGGAAATGGGCCCCGCCTTGGACCGAAAGCCTAGGTACACGTTTGGCGTGAGAAAGTGAACCAGGGGCGAAGCTAGTAGTGTCGATCCTAGCTGCAACGAAGCAAGATCCACATGGATCGAAGCAAAAAACCTCCAACAATGGGTTTTGGTCGTTGCATGCAGAGGAAGAAAAAATGCAGCAATAAAGGGGTCCCACAGGCTCCAAAAACTAGATCTCTCAGCACAAATGGAGAGACCCTTGAAAAATGACAAGGGTATGGTGGGGTTAGGCTGGAAAATAAGTCGCTGGGAAAGAAAAGGTCGGCCGAAGAAGATGGCACTGCAGAAGAATAGCGGCAGCGGACATAGTGAAAAACTCGGAAGAAGGAAGAGGGGGTCCGCTACAGATGTTCTCTGAGATTGGAGTCAGAAGAGAACTCCGGAATCCGAGAAGGAACAATAAAAACAGAAGCAAAATTCTCCCTTAAAGCGTCCAGAGAGTCATTCTAACTGATACCATGTAGATTAATAGAATGAAAAATAAGAGAATAAGAAGAGGAGAAGGTGGAGAAGAATTCTTCTCTTTCTGTGTTGTATATTTTGTATAGCTTTGTACGTGATTAAATAGATGAAAGGGAGCCAATCACGTTGGCAAAAAAGGAAAACAATCATTGGAAACTAATTACAACTAATTACAAGTTGACTATGTAAAATACACTGAACTTGGACACTGTCTGTCTAGAGATGAGTCCCGAGTTAACTTGGGTCCTACAACAGTAAGAGTATAGACCAGGCACTGGGCATGAGCTTCCATGGAGTGAAGAAGCCAGGACTGGACTAGGGAGTTATTCGCGGTCCAGGTGGAATATGTAAAACCAGTCTTAGTCAGTTCTGTTACAGTACCATCGATATAAGAGGATAGGTTCTTTGCAATGAAGAATATCATGGCAGAATGAGACCATTCAAAGCAGTTGGTTTCATTCAATAATACCATCGTGATCCAGCCAATCTATGGGGAGCCAGAAGAGGCCACATCTAGAATAGAAGAGGCAGGAGGAAACGTAGAAGACAATGCCATGATGCTGATGCAGTATCCGAATCAGATAAAGGTCACAAACACCGATCCAAGTAGAACATTCCACAGCAGATCTAAGAAGAAGGGGCAGAAGTGGACCCCACAAGGCACAATCTAAATCAAAATCCTGACAGACATGATGTGAAGGAAGGGGTGATGGTGGTGGTCCAAGGTCCAAGGCCTACAGTGGAGGTTCCTCCCAGATCAAACGAAAAACACCAAAAAACTAGGTGTACAAGTGTCCCAGACAGCCAATGGAAAACTATTCTGAAGTGGGTCCCACCGTTGATGGAAGGTGAAATACCCAATTGCGATGGAAAACAGAGGCTGGAGCGACAGTATTAGTGTAGGTTCCGAAGGCAACATAGTCTCTAGTTAGTAGACAAAGCAGAAACCCAAAAAATGGGATTTCTAGAATGGCAGAGGCATTGGTAGAGGGAAGGTGCAAAAAACAGAGAAAGAACCTCTAAATCAGAGATCCAACCTATAGATTGAAAGCTCTGTAAAAAAACGTCAGGAGTAGGTGGGTTCCCACCGGCAAGAGCTTCGCCGGAAGAAAAGGCTGTAGGGAGATTCGTGGAAAAAAAAAAAATAGATCCGTGAGGTAGATCGGAACAGGTCCTGAGGATGAAAGGCAACTCGTTGCTGTAGAAACTATCTCCAGAGAGGACAAGAGCTGCCCCAAAAAAAATGGGAAGTAGGCTCTGCAAATAGCAATTGCAAGATGATGTGTGTTGCCGACAGATGAGGAATAAGAAATCAGGATTGAAGATTTTTGCTCGATACAATGTAGAAAAATAAGATATGGAGAAGAGACGCGAATATGGAGAGGAATTCTCTGTATTGTATATAGATTGTAAGAGATTACATATATAAATAATAAACAGGGAGCCAATTACGATGGCTAAAATGGAAAAGAAATAAAAAGAATGATCAATTACAATAAATCATACAACTAGTGAAATAAACTAAGTTGACTTTCCACAATTAGATGATTCAGGTCAACTTTGTCTTGAAGTGGGTCCCACAACACCAGGGCCCTTAGAGATGGGTTAAGAGCCCCAAGGAGAATACTAACTTTGAAATTCATCAAGGATCCTAAATCCATACCCAATAATCCTTCTCATCCAAGCACACAGAAATCTCATTAGGAATATTCAGTAGATTTAAATAGCCATTCAAAAAGATATTCAGTAGATTTAATTACTGCTCCGGCTCCATATCGAACAATGATTTCTTAACTCTATGCCTATTGTTGGCACCTAAAATATATTACTAAATTTTTCAAGATGTTTGGATCTATGAAATGAAGGAATCAGATCGTTGGCAATGGAATGGGACTCACAAGCTGCAAAAAAATAGTAAAATACTAAGAAATCAGACATAAATGGACTGGATCCAACTTGGGTTTCAACAAATGAGGAATCAAACCACCTTCTAACCTGGGCGTGGGATTTGGGTCCACTTTTCAACTGGCTCACCTCAAGCCCAATTTGAAGGTAATGAGTTTAAAGTTTGATGCTTTAAAGTTTCAACCATTCATTTGGGGATTTGGGGGCTCCTCACCCTCGCAACCTCCTCCTTCCCGCCTTGAGCCATGCAGCAACTCTAGTCGATTCACATAAGCTTGCACATCTTCGGTGGGGGTTGAGATCACCATCCATGGCAAGGAATTCAAGTTTAATGGTGGTATCCGTACCCCTCCCTTGCCTCCTCCCCAAGAAGGTGATGAAACCCTTGGAGTGAACAGTTCAAGCAACACTGGCAATGAAGGTGGTTCTCTGTCAAACAAGACAAAGGCCTGCCAAGCAACTCTTTGGCCGGTGGAGGGAATCTCGGGGATGCCGAGAACAAGGACTTTGTTCTCATTATCGTGAGAGGTATGTCCTATTGGCAATCTCCATTTAAGAAAGAAAAGAAATAAAATAAAAGCTGATGGTACCCTATCTATTAATACTCACTTTGTAAAAGGAGGAATTCTGTTATACAACCCATCCCCCTTTCCACCCCACTCGACCACCATTGAGAAAGAGAGATACTTCATACAGCTTAAATGCATATCATACTATGCAATTGCCTCTTTGTTGCCAATATAATAATTTTTTTTTTTTTTTTTTGCAATTTCAGAATGAAAACGTTTTCATAATCTACATTGCTCATCTTGAAGAGTCGTATATTATTAGGAACCTTACTATATATGGGGGTTTTGCTGTCAAACACATCTCTCAATTCGACAAATAGCATAGCGGCTTTTTAGCTGAGTAGTTGAGAAATGGTTCATAGTTCAGCCTTAGTGCTTTTAGGCTTAGGCTGTGTTTGCATCTCTTTGTTTCATATTCCTTTTCTCCATTTTGAGGAAATACTGTAACCATTTTCAAAATCCACGTTACTTTTTTAAAATAAAGATGAAGAAAAAAATTTCATCAAGATATATTTAAGAATGTTTGACAAATTAAAGACAAGTTTTTGTGTGTAAGCAAGCAGTCATAGAAGCAATCAGGTTTCAAAAAACATGCATACTGCATACATATTCTGGCCCTCTTTCGCTTAATTTGTTAATGACTTAAACCAACTTTATCTTCCAAACCCAATGCCTCTTTTTTGCTTAATTTTGTACGAGGCATTGGGTGTGATATACATCTCAATACTGCCAAACAAGCTCATGTAATATATATATATATATATATATATATATATATATATACAAATGTCTATTTATCTTTTGGAAAATAGGTTATATATGGAGACAAAAAGTACTCAATATCCTTGGTAGGTTGAGCAAGCTTCAGCATAAGAAGTTGTTGTTTCTCTGGCAGCTTCTTTTGAGCATGAAATTCAGCAAAACTTCTTTTTAACATATCCTCCACCTGCAATATTCATTCCAGGTATTTACCCGTTTTGAAGATGTAACATAGAAAGCTCATATTCAATTATATCTCGCAAGTTGAATTTGGAAAACAGAAGTATTTATAAAAAGACTAAAATTTGATATGTAAAAATCAATGTTGTCAAATTTGAATCGTATCGTTAATTGGTCTAAGGGTGTGGATCGTAGCTCATAAATCGTAAAATCGTAAGTGTCATAACATTTTTGACTTTTTTTTCTATAATTATTATTGATACTACAATTACAAATAATTATTTGTGTCATCCATCGGAAATAATCATTCACAAAAAAAAAAAAGACAAAAAAATATCAATATCAGATTTAATCATAATTATTAAGTGTATAAATTGTTATCTATTATTAGAAAACTATATTTTTATATTCTAATCAATATAATATATATAATACAGTATTAAATATATCATATTTTTAATTAATATTTTTGTATTTTAGTCAATATCAGATTTAATCATAATTATTAAGTTTATAAATATTTTTATATTTTACTCAATAAAAAATATTTGTAGGTCCTCAGTTAAGTTTAAAATTGTCTCAACGGAGGACCAACAAAGGGTTATTTTGAGAGAGCCCAACATTAGACGAAGAGCTATTAAATACTGATATTAGAATCATAGTATGATGATAGAAAATAATTGAGATATTTTTAAATAGTTAACAAAAAAGTATTAAAAATATAAATATAAATTTCATCTTTTAAAATTTAAAATTATAAATTTAATTTGTATGGATATAAATTTAACTTGTTATTTTTTAACCGGCTATTAACAATATGAAAAATACTATTTACTTTAAATAAAATAAACTTTATTTATAAAATCAAGAAACCGAATAGGTCCAGCCCAACGAAACGAATGAAATGATGAAATGGGATAGGTTATGCGATGGAATATGCTTTGGGGTATCCTTATCCTAAATGCTTTGGGATATGCATAGGGTTTAAGTGTTTAGCGAAATAAAGGACTGAAAAGAAGTAAAAACGAAAATGAAAACGAAAGGGGGTTGCGCCAAAATGAATGAAAAAAAAAAAAATTCTGAAACTTGTTGCGGCAAGAGAAGCAGCAAAAAATGAAGACGATGAAGAAGAAGAAAGAGGAAAGGGAATTATAAAAAATAGAAGAAGGCCTAGAAGATGAAAACTTCCCTTCAGTACGTCTTTCTTTCTTTCATTCTGCATCTCCTTTCTTCCATACGAATTAAAAGTCTTCCCTCTTTTACTCATTTTTTCCTCTTTTTTTTTTCTTTCTTCTTCTAGATCGCACGATGTAACAATTGACGATCTTTGAATCGTACAATCTGTAATTCTCCCAAAAATCGCACAATTAATGACATTTCTCGATTTAACATGCGAGTCGACTTGCAACTCGGACGATTTTAACAACACAGACTAGTACTTACTTGCTTGAAGATGAAAACTGGAATCCACCAATTTCCCAACTTCACAATCACAAACAGAAATCCTCTCTTCAGAAATAAACTTCAAATCTTATTCAGTGTGTGTAATTTGATTACACCATGGGGAATATTTATAGGAGAAAAACAACAAAAAGACAAAATTAACCCTGCTTAAGATAGAATGTAGCCTTATTTAGACCATTCCATCTCAACCCTACACATGTCTCTAAAGTGTTATTCAATGAACTAGATTAAAAGCTAAAATAACTAAGGAGGCAAACTAAGTAGGCAAACAAAGAAGGCAAAATTCGTCCACCTCCTTTCTATTCTCCGACTTGAAACTTGGGTCAACTTTTATCACACTTTTCACCTAGTTAAAGTCCGAATCACGAAAATTTCATGAAATACAAAGTTGTAGCCCTTGAAGTCTTATTTCCAACGTAAAAAGATTCAACTCATTCGCATATCGGAGTGAAAAGTTATGACCAAAATACTGACATTGTGTCAAAACCTTCCTTTCTCCGCTGGCTTTTTTCCACCTCCTTTGGATGCCACTTGCATGTGGGATTCATCATGGAGCTGCCATGTGTCACTTGAGGATGGATTTGGGCTTGGTTGAACTTGGGCTTTGAGAATGAGTCTTTGGGCTTGGGCTTGGCCTATTTAAGAATGGATTGGGCATTAATATTTTGACCTGGCCCACTTTGCTTAATTGGACCCCGTCAAATTAAATGGGTGGATTTATTAGACGGAGTCCAACTTGACTGTCCATGATCAAAATGCTCTATATAAGCCATAGCAAACTACTTTGCTTGATCAAGGCTAACTGAAGATGAGTCTGATTGTGGATCAATGGGTTGGAAAGTGATGAACACTGTAAAATTACCATTTTACCCTTTAATATTAGATTAGTTAGTCTTTATTTTGTAAATATTAGATATGTTTAATGTTGTTTTTGAGTTTTGTGGTGTATTTTGAGAAAATACAAGATATGAGAGTTCAAATGATGAAATTTGCAATTTTTGGGCTAAAAATGCTATTTTTGAAAAATAGAGACATTTAATAAATATTTTACCACAACTAAGGGTTATTTGTAAACTAATTAATTCAAATTCATTTATGAGAGTTTGGATTAATTTAGTACAGTTTTAGAATTAAATGTAAGAGGAAAAATTATTTTTAAAATTCCTTATAGGGAGGCCCGTTTGCAGAAGTCCATGAAGAAGCCCATGATCCAGGTCCAGTAAAATCCGGATTTTACATGCAATGATAAATGAAGGAGAGAGTAGTTGGGACAGCATCTGAGAAATTCAATAGTTCATCCAACAGATGAGATTGTGCCAATGAAAGCAAAGTGTGAGAAGTTGAGGCAAAGACTTGTACAACGCCAGCATATCAAGGCCATGAACAAAGACTTGGCTGTGTCATTCAAGGGACCCATCTATGCTTAACAAAGTAGACATGCTATCAGTGGCCCCCACTAACTGTAAGATCATTCAGCAAAGGGGAGGATCACACGGATGCTCTGTATTGAACCTAAGCAGTTGCTGAAGCAGAAAACAAATAGTGGTCTCACTGTGGAATCCTGAGTTGCAACCAGCCAGCGTGTGAGATTAAGGAATGCGGGAACAAAGAGAAGCAGTTATTGTCGAAAGAAACTGAGAGGCAGTGTCAGTGATCTACAGCAAAAATACTGCACAAATCTCATGTTCTGAACAGCAGCAACCCATTAAAAGAGAACCTGCTCAATAAACTAGCATGAGTTGACCCATCCTGGATGCCTATCCTGTGCATCCAAATTGAAAGAGGGATCTCTGAAGAAAACAGGAAAGCAAATCAGCCGGAAATCTGTTCGACCTTAGAGAAGTAAAAGGAGGACATTGCTGATTTCAGCCACCTCAGCAGAGGAAAATCTAGAAGGATGCTGTTGTGTAACCATGAGTTGGCCGATCCTATTTTTCATGGATTTGCATACACGTTGGTTTGTTTTTTTTTATCAAGATGGAAGGTTGCTGACGAAAAGGTTGTAGAGATATGGGTTTGTGACAGGTTTTTAGATGAGCTGTCTGGCTGATTGAATACAGAAAGAAAGATTTAGCTGCCACACAAAGGTAGAAAAGAAAGAAAGAAGGATCCGGCCAAATCCTTGCGACTCAGCAAAGATGAAAGAGCACGGATGAGATGGAAAATAAAGAAGAAAGGTGGCTACAGTTCTAAGAGTAGGAATTACACCTCACTCAATCGGCTGGGAATTTCACCCACCACTATAGAATAGGAATTCTACCTATCCAATCTGCTGGGAATTCCACCCACAATTGTGTCAGAGACAACGTTCTAGAGTTTTTTATAATGATTCCAGAGCAAATCCCCCTTAATCCACTTTCGGATCAAAGGTTTTAAAACCAAAAAGCACTTGCCTTTAAAGCTCTTTCTCTCTAATGGGTGCTTCTTGTAGATCTCACCCAATGTATGCCAACGCTCCTCCTCGTAGCCGTCGTAGAGCAATCACAATCTCAGGGTGACAAGGAAACCGATTTCAGGTTTCCTAGTTTATGTCTCTCCTCTCTTTCTCACTTTCAAACTCAATCAGCAGATTAGTTATTTATGATTTTCCTCCTCTCTTTCACAATTCCAAACACAATCAATAGATTGGTTGTTTATGATTCTCAGTAACAAGAGTGTTGATCGTTCCTTAGAGCATATAACTCTTCTCAGCTCAAGACTCAACACTCATATTTTATAGAGGAGTCTTGACGATTTTTCTGACTGTCCAGAACCGACGGTTGGTGGCATCGATGAGTCGGTGTTTATATTTATTACCATTCAACCACCCGACCGTTGTGCATTAAATGCACTTCCAACGACTTTATTACTTTCCGGTCGACAGGTCGGTATCGCCGATGGGTTGACAGTTATGACACCGAGAGATCGGTCCATACGAGTGTCTCAATCTGGGGCAACACCATGCTGACAGTAGTTTTGTAACACCCCAATTTCTCAATGAAATGGAAAATTACCAAAAAGCCCCTGAGTTGTTAAATTAATTATTTTGTGATGTGAAGAAAGGAAATAGTGGGGCCCATTGCTCAAATTAAAATCATATGAGCATATTATGAATGTTAAGTTTGACTAGTTGGGTAATTTTCATCATTTGGGTCAAAAATGGCTAAATGGGTCAAAGGGCCCAAATGGGACCCATCGAGTCAAAATGGATGATTTGACCGTTTTGTGAATTTAAATTAAATGGGGTTAAGCTTATTTGATTGGAAATCAAGTAGAGAAGAAATGGGTAGGCCTGACCCATATGCAAAAACAAATTACAAATGACCAAAATACCCATAATTGGGTCATGGAGTCAAAAACGGGTCAAGGAGCCAAAAGTGGACCCAACGGGTCGGGTTGACTAGTTTGACCACGGATGACCGTGTGGGCCCTCAATGGAACTCAAGTGTAGATAATTCAGCTTGAGTTAGACTGTTTTGGAGTGAGTCTAAATTAAGAAAAGAGTTGACTCAAAGATGGAGCATTAAATGTGATGAGTTGGGTTGGAATAAAAATATCTTGAGTTGGGTGAGTCAAAATGGAAATCCAAGGGACTGTAAATCAGTGAGTTTAATGGGAATTTGAAGAGGTTGGCTGGTCTCAAACCAACCAAAACAAGTCCCACACGTTGGGGACTTGTTTTGGTGAGTTCCATGGTGAATGGTTAATGAAATGCATGGGTTTGAGGTGAGTTGCTTGGGAATTTGAATGGCTGCATGGGTAGCTGCCAAGGGGTACCTTGGAGGGCACCCAATGCCCATCGTTTTGTGCATGAGTTGATGAGGAAGTGGAGGGGTGTTGATGGCTAAAATACAAAACCAATGAACACCATCACTTGGCCAATTTATCATTGCAAAGCCTAAGATTTTCCTCATCTCTCTCTCCCTCTCTCCTCTCTCCAATTCGTTGTTCTTCTTGGCTGGAAAAGCAGAGGTTTTGGCATCAAATATTCAAGCACAAAACAGCAAAAGAAAAGAAGAAATAAAAGGGAGAAAACAAGGATCAAAGACAAGGAGGAAGTTTGGAAAATTTGGTAAGTATCTTTATGATTTTTTGGTTTAAAAACATAAAACAAGTAGGGGATGTATTGGGCCATGGTCATGGCCGAATACACCAATATTTAACCTTGATTATGGAGGATTTAAAATGGTGAAAATAACCATTGGGTTCGGCCACCATGGAGGGCCGAACCCCATGTAAAAGATTGCATGGTTTTCATGTTTTGGAAACATAAAAACCATGGGTTTTATGGACTGATTTTTGGGGTCATTTTGTGGCCGAAATAAGTAAGGTTTTAAAGTGTGATGATAAGGTTTAAAGGATGGAAATTGAGAACATGGAGTTCGGCCACTTTGGATGACCGAACCCCATGGAAACAATTGGTTGGTTTGGATGGTTTTTGGAATTTAAAACCATACAAGTATAGGACTGTTTTTAGATGTTTTATTGGACATAAAATGTATGTTTTAAAAAGGTTAAAACATGGACTTGAAGGTCATCAAGGACTGAAGTTTATATGGTCTAAATCAGTGGATTAAAGAAGTGGAAATGGACCATTGGGTTCGGCCACTTTGGGTGGCCGAACCCCATGGAAAAAGTTGATTAGTGTGTATGGTTTTTGAAATTTAAAACCATGCACGTTGGGACTGTTTTTACATATGTTATTAGATTTAAAATACATGTTTAAAAGAGGGTTTCAAAGAGGTATAAAGGCAGTAAAAGGGTACTGATATTGCATAATTTAAATAACACCTAATGCATGTTTGAAGGATCAATTCATGGACATAGGGTTCGGCCAACTTGAATGGCCGAACCCCATGAAAGAGATTGATGATTATTGTGAAATTAAAGAGTTAGAAACCATTCAATACCATGGGGTTTCTATAGGATTTTAAATAGAGTTATGTTTGTTGTTTTTATGCCTAAGATACATGATAAATGATGAAAGATCATTAGAAGAATTGGATTCAAAGAACCATGAGGTTCGGCCATGTGAGTGGCCGAACCCCATGGGTTACTTTATGGTTTTTATTTGGTTTATATATGGTTATGCTTACTGATTGGGTTCTATGATTTTGACTCAAGAATCATGTATGTATCTATGTACTTAATATCAGTAAATAACCAAGCACGTTGATGGACTTTATGCTAATTCATGGTGAATGGGTTAAATAGGCTAAACTTATGAGTAGTAGTTGGTAATGGTTCTATGTTGATTTAAAAGGTTTAAAATACCCTAATGGAGAACCATATGGTAATGGATAAAAGAACCATTGGGTTCGGCCAAATGTATGGCCGAACCCCATGGAGTAAGTTTGGTGGATTAAAGATTGGATGACTAAGTAGATTGGTTGGAACCAATGGCAAAAATTGTAAATATGGGCAATAATGGAAGGACTTGAAAGAAGGACCAAATCAAGATGTTTTGGGCCTTATATGTGAATGGACATTTAAGTGACAATATGATTTACTGATTATTGTATCACAAGGTGACGAGAGTTGAACGACGAACGAGTCGTGACCGGATAAAGCCTAAGAAAGAACGGACGCTGAAGTGATTCTTCAATAGGTTTCCTACCTTTATTGTAACCACGATTTAATATGCTGTTTTATGTTGATTTCGATAAATTATATGATTGTAAAGTTATGTTTCTAAATGATATATATGCATAGACATCTCATGCATGGCATGGGATGATGGTGTTGTAACCGGAGGCCACACTCCGTCGGGGCGTCCGAAAGACCACTGTGGGGTACCCTGATGATGAGAATCCCATCAGGAGGAATCCGGAGGCCACACTCCGTCGGGGCGTCCGAAAGACCACTGTGGGTTACCTTGACGATGAGAATCCTGTCAAGTGATGGCTGTGTTGAATGGTGATGGGTGGGACTCATTACATGTTCATTTCATACATAACATGATTTTATGGAATTTTGTCTCACATGTATTATTATGATATTATTTGCATGTTTTAACTAACCATGTGGTAGCCCTATTCGGAAACACTACTGGGCGCGTTGATCTAACGCCCTATCTATATCCTTAGTGGATGATGCAGGGAAAGGAAAGAACGTGGTTGGAGAAGAGGACCAAGCACGGAAACTTGGCCGGTTTGAATGATTTTGAATGGACTATTCATGGATTTGTTATTTGAATTATGTGGACAATGTAATTTGGTAGCTAGATTTGTTGGCATGTAATAAGTAGATAAGTAGATGCTGTGGATTAGTTTATTTTGGATGGTTGAATTGAATAGTAGAATAATATTAGTTAGTAATTTTGGAAAATAAGATTATGTAATTTGCTATCTAATATGGAAAGAAATGGAATAGTCATAGGTTCTATTATAACCTCAGTTAGAATAAGACTAAGTTAATTCCGCAAGTTATATATATACCATGTGCAGATCAGTTTTATGGACTTAGTTCATACGCACATGGGCTTGGCCAGTTAAGGGTCGGATTTAGAGATCCGAACTTAACTCGCGTCGTGACACTCCGCCCCGATCACATGATATATTATATTTAAAAAAAAAAAAAAAATAAACTCTGAAAATTAGAATGAAAAGGGCGGGGTGTTACAAGTTTCAAGTCAGAAACATGCCTTACCCAGAACGACCTGTCGCCCTTTACCGAGGGGTCGGTCCTGGTACTCTCAATCGGTCTTGAACTACTGATATGTCTGTTTTGTCGAGAGCCCATTTGAGTTCATAGTCCAGAATTCTCAAGATCTTTACCGATGAGTCGTCGACGACGAGGGGTCGTTTAAGTTCATCACCGAGGGGTCCGTGCATATGACACTCTCAGTCAGAGGCTTTCCCAGAATGACAGTTCTTTGATCCAGAACCTCTGTCAAACTGGCCGACCAGCCCTTGACCATGATAGGTCGATCCTGTCTCCACCGAGGGGTCGGTGAGTATGACTGGTTGAGCTGACAGTGAAACCAACTACATATTTCCAAGTTGGATTCCAATTCATTGTCCAGCTTCCTCTCTAGGCTCCTCTATGGTTTTACCATTTGTTCAACTAAGCCTAGGAATGGTCCTCTCTAAGGTGTGGGTACCACCTAAAGCCATCTATGGCCAAATACCTGTTTTTGTGATTGCCATGACGATAAGCTTTGAACTAGGTGGAGCATGATCTTCATTCTTGATCATCTTGGGTCTTCAAGCTTCTTAACAAGTGCTTCTTCCCGAGTCATGTAATTGATAAACAGGGGCTCGGCATAACCGGGGCACTAACAACATTAAAGGTGCAGAAGGTTGGAGAGCCGAGAAGATTACAGAGAAGAAGTTTCGGAAATTACAAGTAAGAATTCTAATTTTTTTTTTCTCTCTTTCTTTGAAGCAAAAACTCTAAAGCATTGTAATTTCATATTCCAATTTTTGAATGAAATTCATGGTAGTTTTTTAGATGTATGGTCTTCCAATTGTTTAATATTTTATGGTGATGGTTTTTAATTTTATTTTAATTCTTTTTGTGAATGTTATGGAAAAAAATATTTGAAGAGTTTTTCAAGGAAAAGTAAAACTCCTGTTAGGATCGGTGGAACTTGACTTTTCCAGTCTAAAGTTCTTTTTAAGAACAATTTCTTTTAGATTTGGAAAACGCAAGTGTAAATTCTACCCAAGCCTAAGACATGAATTGAAAAATTCTAATTTAATGGACATCATAATTTTTCTAATTAGAATGTTAATAAATGATAAACTTGAATTTATATTTAATAATTCTAGAGGATTTCATAGTCTAGGCCATGATTTTACTTTTAAATGGGAAAACATGTCACCTCAAATACTTGTCTCAATTCCATTGTAAATTATGTAAATAATTTTTTATTTTTATTTTATCCATTTATTTTATTTGTTCATAAAATTCTTGGAATGATGGAACTAGGTTAGGAATATTTTATTTGCATCTAGATTTTGCAATTTTAAATTAAATTGAGGTTATTTAAATTCACTCCACCATTTTAAGTAAATTTATGAATCCATGGTTTATTTAAAAAAAAATAATTAGATCTCATATTTTGCTAAATTCCAAAGTTAGTTAATTATTTAAATATTGGTTTTCTAAATCTAGTATTTGATAAATTAAGAATATAATTCCATGTTTAGATTGATTCCCAAAATTTTATGTTCCTAAACCACTTTATTTGAATGGTACCAATTTATCTTCTTAGACATATATTTTGCTGATTTCCCTTGGGTTCGACCTCTCACTTTAACTGCTATATTATAAACGGTTCGTGCACTTGCGAGTTAAATTTAAAACCACAACAGATAGGCTAAATGTCCACATCACACTCTCGTTGATTCTGTGGAATATTTCACAAGGACCCACGGTTTTCATCTTGACCTTGTTGTAGGTGCCAATTGGAAATCTTTCCTTGCAGTGGTGTACCCATACGAGATCACCTTCGTTGAAGACCATACTTTTTCTTTGCTTATTAACGTCTTGCTCATATCTTATGTTGCTCTGTTCTATCCTCTCATGAACCTTCTCATGAAGTTGCCGGATATCTGTGCGAATGTCGTTTTCTGATAAGGTGCGCGGAATCAAGTCAAGAATGGTGGATGGATTGGAACCAATGACGATCTCAAAGGGGGAAAGACACGTTGTAAGGTTCCAAGATCTGTTGTAGGAGAATTCTGCATGTGGTAGAGTCAAATCCCACTGCTTGGGCTTTCTCCCAATCAAGCTTCTGACCAGGTTCCCGATCAAATGATTGACTACCTCTGTCTGTCCATCATTCTGAGGATGATATGCAATGCTTAACTTTAACTCAATCCCCAACATTCACTATAGGGAAATACAGAAGTGGCTCATAAACTTCGTGTCACGGTCTGAAATGATCTACTTCAAGATGCAATGAAGTCGAACCACCTCATTGAAGTAGATTGATATAAAGAGAGATGCATCTGAAGTCTTTTTGCAGGGAAGGAAATGAGCCATCTTCAAGAACTTGTTAACCTCAACAAAAACACTATCCATACCTTTCTGGGTGCGAGGAAGTCCAAGAACGAAGTCCATTGACATGTCCTCCCATGTTGCCTTAGGAACATGTAATGGAGTGTACAATCATGTGTTCTGTGACTAACCTTTCGCTGTCTAACATCAATTGCATCTGTCTCTGCCGAAATGTCCTGCGAGTCCACTTCCATGTAGTTCTTTCACAATTCGCTCTCTGAGAGAACAAACTGGTACGCACAATTTCGAACCTCGAAATACGAAGTTGTGTTGCACAAGATAGTCTCGGCGAGGACCCTTCTGAATAGCTTCCCAAATCTGGCCGAAATCCTAGTCTTCCTTGTAGAGCTCATGAAATGTGTCAAATCCAACCACATGGATCTGCATGCTACTCAGCAACATAACTCTTCTGCTAAAAGCATCAACAACCCAGTTTTGCATACTTGGTTGTAGTGCTCCGGCTTGCTGAGTCACCTGTTTGTCAATTCCGTGACTTAGGTGAAGCAATGCCTCGAAGAGTAGAAGCTCAAGACTCAAGAGTCAAGTGTTGACTGAAACATGAAATACTCGAAGGATCAACATGTTTATGGCAATCACAGAAGGTAATTGGCCATAGATGACCCTTAGGTGGAACCCAAACCTTAGGTGGACCATCCCTAGGCTTAGAGATCACATCTGGATAACTAAGCTAGCCTAAGAATGTGTTTGACACCAAATGGAACGAACCCAAACTTGGAAATATGTAAATCTACTGTCATGGATGACACATCGTGTCGGCGACCTATCGCCATATGACAAGATGATCAATCGTGGTCATACGACCAATCGTCTGGAAGGTCAAGGGTTCTAGATGAAATGGATTGTCAAATACATCGGGTCTCAGGACGGTACATTCGTGTTCATGATGTATTGCTAGGACAGGGTCGATTCTATCCTGCATACGATCGATCGCCCTGGGCTTAGACAAATTTGGACTGTCATTCACAATCAAGTCTCAGATAACAGATCGTGTAACGATGCCTCGCCTAGGTACAGGGCCAACCCAATCGCCCTTACGATCAATTGCCTGGAGCCTGGGTTAGATACCCACTGAAAAATACAGTCAGGCTCAAGACGGTGCTTTCATCTGGCGGCGACCCTTTGTGTGGTATAGCACGATCAGTCAGTCGCACGACCAATCGCCGAGACAGGCCAATAACAAATCGGGCATACGACCTATCGCCCTAGGCCTAGATGTGACTTGACACTGAAAAATACAGTCAGTCCCAAGCCGATGCTTTCGCCAACCCACGACCTGTCGCCAAATACTCGGACGATCAATCGTGTGGCATGATCAATCGTAAGGTTACCGTTTTGTTACCATTACTGTGCATTTAATGCTTAACGGTCGGGTTGGTGAACACGATTTCAAACACGGATGATTGATCACCTGTACACGATCGATCGTGTAGCTCGGCCTGATGAAATTTCTTGTGTTGCCTATAGATACAACACTGCTTTGGGAGTTCCAATAACCACTAAAGAAAGCATTAATTGAGGATAATCTAATAAAAAAACTCCCAAGAATCAAAAGCAAACATCTAGGCTTATTCAATCCATAGCGATTGAGATTGAGAGAGAAGGATTAAGGCTCCTCTAGGATAGAGATTGAGTACCCAAACTTCTAGAGAGTCTCCCAAGGATTGTCATTGCTCTACACGGCGGATTGTCGGGATTGTTCGAGCTCACATTGGGAGTGATTCACGGAGCACATCTGTAGTTGCAAAAGATCTTCAAAGGCAAGTGCTTTGTAGTTTTAGATTTTTACTTTAAAAGTCATTGTTGAATGTGAAGTGGATTAAAGATAGTTTTCTCTTGAATCACTATAAAAAATAGTGGGATATGAATTGGGTGAAAGTCCCAATCAATTGGATAGGTGGAAGTCATATTCTATTGTGTTAGTATAATTCCAACGCTTAGTGAATTGGAGATAGGTCAAGGTTGCGCGAGTCTCATCGAGTTGAGGTGTTTTGAGGACAGACTAAAATTCTGTCGTCAGAACAGGTAATTCTAAATTCTCTTAAGTATTTAGAGTTAATTGAATCAAGGTTCTGTGCTGATTAAACCCGTGAATTCAGTGTGACCACTGATGGTTTAATTGACTGAGTTGTGTTGACTCGTAGTGAAAACCCATATCCCACGTTGAGTCTGAATGTGGTGGGGGTGTTTGAAACTGTGCTTTCCTGAACCGATTAAAGGGTAAAATCAGTTGGACATGTTCTGTTTTGAAATTGATTTCCATTTAAAAATTGTAATCAGATTTCTAAAATCTGTTTGGGCTGAATTTTGTTTGGGTTTAAATCAGTAGTGTGGTATTGTTTTCAAAACAACTTTTGGAATGAATTTACAGATTTAAAACCCAGTTTTTCAATGTGTTCTGGGAGTGATTTCAAACATTACAAAATCTGGACTGATTTCATTGAGAGTTTCAGTCAGTTTTAAACAGTTTTAAAACTCTATTTTTGGACTATTTTTAGTTGGAAATTAAACCCAGTTTTAGACGTGAATTGTGATTGGTTTAGGAATTAAAACAATTCAATTTACTTTCTAAAACTGATTGGTGAGTGTTGCTCTGTAAAACCCACCGGTTCTAAAATTTTCTCAAATTGGATTTGTTTCTTAAACCATGTTCAAAATTGATTTGATAGTTGTGGAAAGGTTTTTGATAATTACTTTGGAATTTGAAAACCCAATCGAGTGTGTTTAGATTAAGTGATTCAATTAATTCCATTGCTTGAGGAGCTGGGTTTTACTGTTTAAGATCAACTGGTTGTGTTAAATCACGTTAATTGTGTTAGTGCTTCCGCTTTAGCAATTGAGTAGGCCTCTTATCCTACCCAGTCTACATCAGATTCTAGCGATGAGGAGCCAGAAGACATCCATCAATAGCGTGAGCCACCGTGCAAGCCGGACCACGTTGACCGAGAATACCGTGCGAGGATGGACCTATCATCTTTCAACGGTCAACTACAAGTCGAATGCTTCCTCGACTGGCTCTTGGAGGTGAGAAAAGTAAAGCTTGTAGCCTGCCAACTTAAGGGCGGAGCGTCCGCATGGTGGGAACAACTACAAGTCGCCCACAATTAATGGGAGAAGCGCCCTATTAATTCATAGACGTGAATGAGAGACTTACTACGGACTCGTTTCCTCCCTTCTAATTATGAACAAGTTCTATTCGAGAAGTACCAGAATTGCCGACAGGGAAACCATCCAATTTGTGACTATGCAGAAGAGTTCGATCGTCTTTCTGCCAGAGCCGGCTTGCCCGAGACTGAGTCCCAACAAGTCTCACAATTCATGGGAGGTCTTCGCATTTCGCTCTGTGATTGCTTCAGGTACAAGCATGTTCACACCTTGAGCGAGGCAGTTCAGCTGGCCACGACAGCTGAAAGTCAAAGCCCAGGAGGAAGGAATGCACGGTGGCTAGGCACACCCTCCCATCGACTTCTGCACCAGCCTCATGGCACAATTTTCAGCAAACTGCGCCTCCTCGACAACTTCCACCACGGAAACCACCAGTTGCACTGTCAAAGCCTGTTGTTGGCAAAGACACAGAACGAAACAACCCATACGCCCAACCTATGCTAGGCAAGTGCTTTTGTTGCGGAGAACCAGGGGACCACTCCAACCAATGCCCTCGCCGCCAACCCTTCAACCTCACTACTAATGAAGCCCAAGATGAGGAAGACGAGTACAGTGAAGGACAAGCGGAAGATGTTGCTGACAATGATGAGGAGTATGTCGACCATGAAGATAAAGGATCTTCTTTGGTGGTTCACAGATTGCTCTACACACCGAGGTAGGATCTCCCATCACAATATCATAAGATCTTCAAGACTTGGTGCACCGTCAACAGTAAAGTCAGTGATCTTATCATTGATGGTGGTAGTAGCGAGAATATAGTCTCCCAATTGATGGTAGATAAGTTGGGCTTACTGGCCCAACCACACCCCACTCCCTACTTGATTGGATGGATCAAGGATGTGGGAGAGACTAGAATAACGAAGCAATGCCTCATCTCCTTCTCCCTTGGTAAGAGATACAAAGATTAGGCCCTCTGCAACGTTGTAAACATGAATGTCTGCCACATGCTCTTGGGCCGCCCATGGCAGTACGACGTCGATTGCCACCATAGGGGGCATACAAAAACCTTCACTTTCTACAAAGATGGAATGAAGGTCACCCTCGGCCCTTGCTGGGAAAAGACCGTCGTCCACCAACACTTGAGAAAAAGGAATCTTTTCTCGTAGTCAACGACATTAAGCACGAGTCACTTGAAAAAGGTGAAGTCGTTGCGGTGGTCGTCCAGGAGCCAGACTCAGCAGATGTACCAACCCCGCCAGATGTAACCCCAAATCTAAATGAGTTTCAAGACTTGTTGCTAGATGAGCTTCCAGATGGCTTCCCTCCGACTCGTCACATCCAGCATCACATAGATCTTGTCTCTGGAGCCAGCTTGCCAAACCTATTCGACTACACTATGAGCCCTAAGGAGTTTGACATTTTACAAGGCCAAATGGAGGACTTGTTGCGCAAGGGCTTGATTTGCATCAGCATGAGCCCATGTGCCGTTCCAGCATTGTTGACACCTAAGAAGGACGGGAGTTGGCGAATGTGTATTGACAACCATGCTTTTAACAAAATCACTGTCAAGTATCGGTTCCCTATCTTTCGCTTTCGCTTGGATGACATGCTTGATATGCTTGAAGGAGCCAAACTCTTCTCCAAACTGGATCTCAGAAGTGGGTATCACCAAATCCGCATCTGACTCGAAGATGAATGGAAGACTGCCTTAAAGACGAAAGGACTTTATGAATGGTTGGTGATGCCATTTGGACTCTCCAACGCACCAAGCACATTTATGCGGTTGATGAATCAGGTATTGAAGCCTTCCACTGGAAAGCTCGTCATTGTATACTTCGACAACATTCTCATCTCCAGTCGATCAAAAGAGGATCACCTGCAGCATCTACGCCAAGTATTCGAGGTACTCAAAGATAATAGTTTATATGTTCATAAAAAAAAATGTACTTTTCTTACAAATAAACTTGTCTTCCTAGAGTATGTTGTCGGATCCTTTGGAATACAAGTCGATGAAGAGAAAGTCCATGTTATCCGTGAGTGGCCCACTCCACGAACGGTTGGTGATGTGAGGAGTTTTCATGGCCCCGCAACCTTCTACTGACGGTTTGTGAAGAATTTCAGTAGCGTTCCCGCTCCTCACACTAAATGCCTAGAGAAGAAACAATTCACGTGGACCGAAGCTGCTGAAAAGAGAGTTTGAACTTGATCAAGGAGAAACTGACCATTGCTCTTGTCTTAGCCTTGCAAAGCTTTGACAAGTTGTTCGAGGTAGATAGTGATGCCTCTGCAGCTGGCATTGGAGCAGTTCTATCTCAAAAAGGCAGACCAGTAGCTTATCACATCAAAAAGCTAAGTGATGCACAAAAGAAATGGTCTACCTATGAGCAGGAGATGTATAAGGTGGTTCAAGCTTTAAAACATGGGAAGCACTATTTGGTACAACGAGAGTTCATTCTCTACACAGATCATCAAGCTTTCAACTATTTGAATGATTCAACGACTCCAAACCGCATGCATGCCCGATAGATCACTTTCATTCAAGAGTTCATCTTTGAGCTCAAACACAAGTCTGGACAACAAATTAAAGTTGCAGATGCCCTAAGCCGAAAAGTCACTCTACTCGACATTGCACGAGGTGAGATAGTTGGTTTTGATTTTCTTAAATACTTATATCCAGAAGATGAAGATTTTGCAGATGAGGGGAAACGTCTCCATGAAGAAAAGTCTTATAAAGGGAAATTTCAACTCCATGATGGCTTCCTCTTTAAGGGTACTCAGTTATGCATCCCATGAAGTTCGCTTCGAGAGCACCTCATACGGGAGTTGCATGGAGGTGGCCTTGGTGGTCACTTTGGAAAAGATAAGAGCACTGCGCAGGTTGAAGAACGCTACTATTGGCCACAACTAAAGCTCGATGTTACAAAGTTCGTCAAACGATGCTACACCTATCAAGCACCGAAGGGTCAAGAGTAAAACACGGGTCTCTACACTCCACTTCCAGTTCCTAATGCCCCATCGGAGGATCTATCAATGGATTTCATCCTTGGCCTTCCGCGCACACAACGTGGATTCAACTATGTGTTCATGATTGTAGGCAGATTTTCTAAGATAGCTCACTTCGTGGCATGCAAGAAGACATCAGATGCCTCTAGTGTTGCCACCTATTCTTCAGAGAGGTTGTTTGTTTGCACGGAGTTCCAAAAACCATCATATCAGACCGTGATACTAAATTTCTAAGTCACTCTCGGTGCACTCTATGGTCACGATATGATATTTCTCTCCAGTTTAGCAGCACATGTCATCCACAAACAGATGGGCAAACCAAAGTTGTCAATCGAACACTTGGAAATCTTATTCGCAATCTTTCCAGTGATCGTCCGAAGCAATGGGACTTAGCACTTACTCAAGCTGAGTTTGAGTACAATAGCATGAAAAATAGATCTACTGGTAAGTCTCCTTTTGCAGTTGTTTTGGGAAGGTCACCACCTCACCTAGTGGACCTTGCCAAGTTGCCCAAAGTACCAAGTGCTAGTCAAGCTGCAGATAACATGGTCACTTGCATGACAGAAATTAATAAAGAAGTGAAGCGACATTTAGAGAATACTAATGCGAATACAAGAAAGCTGCAGATAAGAATCGGTTGAAAGTCTACAAAGAAGGTGACATGGTAATGGTGCATCTATGCAATGAAAGGGTACCAACAGGTACTTATAGCAAGTTGAATCCAAATAAGATTGGACCCTTCAAAAAATTTCGCAGAATCAACGATAATACTTATGTGATTGATCTTCCAGACAGTTATGGCATATCGAAGACGTGCAATGTTCAAGATCTATTTGACTATCATCCATCTCAGTGCACTTCAATGTTTATAGACTCGAGGATGAGTCCTGTTCAACCACGGGGGACTGATGTAGCATGTATGGGTCAAGAGGTTTTCCACTAAAGATTAAAGACCCCCTTGTTATCCTTATCCTTATCCTTATCCTAATTCTATCCTATCCTATCCTATCCTCTCGTTATCCTTATCCTATCCTATCCTTGTCCTTCCTTATCCTATCTTATCTTTATCTTATCCTATCTTAATCTTATCCCTTTCAAATGCTTGTTTGTGTATAAATATGCCTTTGGGGCTTTCTAGATATGATCATTAATGGAATGAATAAAATCTGAGTTGTTTTTCTAAGTTCTTGTGCTTGGAGTGATTTGATTTCCTCCGCGGGTTTCTGGTTTCAACGGTGTTTGAACCATCCATTGGAGTTTCTTCATCTTCTCCATCGTTGAGAAGGTCAGAATCCACTTTCTCAGCCAGCTCTGCTGCTTGGAATACCCAGCCGAGCTTGCCCAATATCAGATTTGCTGCTGCCGTCCCTGTTGGAAGCTTCCATCGCTGTTCGGGTTTTCCCCATCGCCTCTGTTCCAGTATCCCTTTTAGCTAATGTGTTAGTTGTGCTACCCACCTACATCCTCATTAATTCATCCTTAGTGTAAATTACATGTCCTAATCCCCTCAACCCGATCCCCGCTGCGTCAAAGGTATAGACATTTTTCAACCGTGGTGATGAGTGTTCCTTTCATATTGCCAGTGTCTCTCCAAGAACAAGTGACAGGCATCCATAGGTACTACATCACACCACACGTCGTCAAAATATTTGTTCCTAATGGAGAATGGTATTAGACACTTGGGGTCAATAGTTACCTCGTTTCCTTTCTTGAACCAAGAAATTTGATAAGGAGGAGGGTGCTTTTTTTTCTTGAGTTTAAGTTTGTCTATGAATTCTTGAGACACAAGATTGCTGCAACTACTGTTGTCTATGATGAGATGACTTACCTTTCCATCAATTGTGTCTGGTATGGAAGATGTTAGTGCGTATTCAGTCTTCTTTCATCTCTTGCTTGGGAGTGATGAGGGAGTGTTGGATCATAAGGTTGAAAAGAGATTAGAAACCAACAACTCCTACCATTCAAAGGATGTGAATCCTAAGAAGTTGAGAAAAGAGAGAAAGTGGAAAGAGATTAAAAACCAACAACTCCTACCATTCAAAGGATGTCAATCCTAAGAAGTTGAGAAAAGAGAGAAACTGGAACCTTTAATCTGCGACAATAGTAGAATGGTGGCGAGATAGTTTCTATGAATTCTAGAGACACAACTTATCAGGACTTTCATGGAAACATTAGCTTCTACACAAATTTGGAAAGTAATGTGAAAAGTTACCTTCAATTCTTCAACACGAAGAAGGTGGAGAATCATGGTATAGGTCAGTCGAAATTGTGACTCGAGCCTGGTTGGGCTTCCAACAATGACATGTTTTAGATCTTTCTCCTCAGAAATTTCATCACGACACATTACGACAACTGTGCCAATGTTATCTAATCCTCTCCTGCCAGCACGGCCTGCCATTTGAGTGTACTCCCCAGGAAGCAACGGTCTGAATTCCTTGCCATCAAACTTCCTCAGAGTATCAAAAACCACCTATAAAGAAAAGATCATGGCACAACAAAGGCAATAAGTCAAATATTCAATACCAGAACCTCAACTAGTGCACAAAGGGAAGACCGCTTAGCAAAGGGTAAGACAGAAAAGCTACCCTCTTTTGTATTTTAATAGACAGGAAAACTATCTCACAAACAATATCATAAGCAGCACACTATATCAGTATAAACACATGCAACAGTGAGGAAAAGAAATATTATTTTGATCTTAGCTTTTTAAAAGAAGAAAAGTTTCTATTACAATACCAAGGGCTTTATTCAAACGTGATTTTTTTCTTCCCTGAAGAATTCTATTAGGAGAAAAGAACTAAACTTAGCAGGTCCAATTTTGAATATAGCCAAACCACGTCTGCTGCTTCTGGTCATTGTAGCTTTCAAAAGGCCAAACATGTAGAGATGGTAAAAAGCACATACCGTGAAAGAATTCATCCAAAAATAATGACAAACAAACAGCAAAGGCTCTTAAGGTTAAATTTTTTAAAGAACTGAAACTGACAGTTCAATGACGAAACCCGCAGCCCTTTCCATTGTTTTGTGGGGTGATCCCCACAAAATGGAAAAAATGTGATGGAAGAGGTGCTTTAATGAAAGCTCACTAAAGCTTTAAATCTAAGACCAACACCTCTCTTGCCAGCTCCAAGAAATAAGACCAAATGGAACACTTACTGTTCTAGCCGGAGCATTAACCCCCATAGCAAATGTCTCCGTCGAAAACAACACCTACATCAATTGAAACAGAGCAAACAACCAAATTAGAATTTATGGGAAATGATTGCAGAAACACAAGTTCATGCAATGATATCATTACAGTGTCTAAATATTAAGGTTGATGCACTCAGAAGTTACAATGAATGGCCACACCCATGATAAATCTTCTAAGAGAGTTATCACTAATCATAAAAAGCATTCTAGAAAAGATGCAAAAAACCTGGGAAATGATTGCAAGGAACATCATCATCGTCAAAGCCATTTGTCCGAACAACTTGGGTCTTGGGATATCTAGGATTAGATTGAGATTGGATAGTAATAAGACAAGCATAATTAGTATGATGTAAATAAGATTTAGATTATCTCCGAAATAGTTAGGTTACAATAATTGAATATCCTTATCCGATAGAAAAATAATAAGGTTTATAACTTGAAAATATCTGCAGATTGCCAATACATAAAACGGCTACCAGGTAAGACAAAGGCAAACAACCAACTTTACATCCATAATATTATCATCATGAAGAACAGAAGCATTACTGACAGTTGACCCAAACATTTTACACTGATCAAAATTGATTTGGAGACCAGAGCAAGCCTTAAACCACTTTTAAGAGAGAGACAAGGTTCATAACTTGATCTCAATCCATATTTAGAAAAGATGATTGTGTTGTCTGCAAACTGAATAAGAGAGACTTCCACATATAGATGAAACACTTTGAAACCCTAAATCTATCCATGATACCTGGCAACAAAGAGGATCAAACTTAGGGCCTCACAAGAACAAATAAAAAAAGATATAGAGAACAATCTTAATGTAGACCTCTCATGAGGCAAAAGTGGCCTCTCAAAGAACCATTGATGATTATCCCATAAGAAGCTGAAGTGGTACTTCAAAATTCATCCATGCCACTTCAAGACAAAGTGTATCTTTTGAAGAATGAACTCCTAAAGCACTTGGGGAACTTGAAGGTTGGGAAAGGTTCGAGGAGGAAAGGGATCTTGATGATGAGGAACTCATATATAAGGAACTGTAAGGCTGAGGTACAAGACTGCTTACGGTTGGAAGAAGTAGAATGGAGACAGAAATCAAGAGCATTATGGTTAAGGGAGGGGAACAAAAACACTAATGATCTGATAAATCCTGGCATATGCGTGAGAAATACTATCTCACTGCCTCCGTAATACCCTTTTTCCACCACTCTTCTGCCTTCCATAAGAATGGAGTTAATACAATTTCCCATCCTTAACAGATTTATCTGCCGCTTTGGCACCCTGTGAATGGGCCCCTCCTCGGCCAGTCAGACGATTTGCGGCACCTTCTTGATTCCTTTGGCTAGCGCCTCATCACGCAGATCCTCTATCCAAGTACCATCTAACCTTAACTCTCCCTTATTTTATCACTACTCTCTCAATCCCATGAGGCTTCATGTATTCCCCTCCCCTGCTATTTTTCCTTCTTTGAATCCTTCATTGAGACTTCCTCTCCCGATAGAACTATCTCCTAGTAGTCAAATCTCTCCTTTTAGCACGCTAAGATCGGCTTCTTTGAGGGAAGGTAGGATAGCCAGACCGGTACTAGATAGAATTCAATTTAAAAGGATCACTGAGGAGAAAAAAGGGTGGTTGGAGAGGGAGTTTAGCAAAGACAAAGTGAAGATGGCCTTAGATAGTTTGGAGGGAGACAAAGCTCCTGGACCGGATGGCTTTAATTTAGATTCATTAAATCCTGTCAGGAAATGGTGGGTCTAGATTTTATTAGGGTATTCAAAGAATTTCATGAGAATGGTGTTATCAACAAGGATTAGAAAAATTCATTCATTACCAGTAGACCAATTAGCTTTATAGGTTGTGTATAAACTCCTACCTAAGTTCCTATCGTGTACGTTAAAAGAAGTCATTCCAGAGATCATAGGGGCGTCAAAATCCATTCATTACCAGTAGACCCATTAGTTTTATAGGTTGTGTACAAACTCCTAGCTAAGTTCCTACTGTGTACGTTGAAAGAAGTCATTCCAGAGATCATAGGGGACTCCCAATACACCTGCGTGGAGGATACACAGATCCTAGATGGATTTCTTGTTACAAATGAATTGGTCCACACTAGGTTGAAGGATAAAAAACCAGGATTGCTTTTTAAAATTGACATGTAAAAAGTGTATGATTATGTGGACTGGAGTTCTGTTAGTTACTTGTTCCATAGAATGGACTTTGGTACTCGCTGAAAGAGGTGGATGAGAGCATGTGTGGAGGGATCCACATACTCAGTATTGGTTAATGGCTCCCTACACAACCCATTGAAGCCTTAAGAGGTCCTAGGCAGAGGAACCCCTTTATCACCTTTCATTTTCACATTAGTCAGAGAAGGCTTAAACAGATTGGTAGAGAAGGCTAGTGTACTAGGCACTTTAAGGGGATTCTCAGTAACGGAGACGGGACCTGTGGTAACCCATCTACAATTCACAGACGATACATTATTCTTTTGCAAACCAAAGAGAGAAGAGGTAATGGGCTACAAGGCAGTTCTAAGGTGTTTCGAGTTGGTATTCGAGCTTGGAATCAATTTAGAAAAAGCACCTTAATAGGGATTGGCCTCGAGGATTCGTTAGTTAGGAGCTTAAATGACGAGCTGGGCTACAGTACAGGTAAATAACCTTTACATACTTAAGACTACAAGTTGGGGAAAATCCTAGGTTTAAGAGCTTTTGGGCCCCGGTTGTGGAGAAGGTGGAGAGAAGACTAGCGGGATGGGTAGGAAGTTCCTTTACATCGGTAATAGACTGAGTCTCATTAAGTCGGTTGTAAGAAACCTCCCTATTTACTACATTTTCATATTTGAGATGCCCAAAGAAATTGTCACGAAGTTGGAATAACTATTTAGGAATTCCCTATGGGGTGATAAGGAAAATAAAAAGAGGGTTCATTTGGTGACCTGGTCAGATGTAATTAAACCAAAACCAAATGGAGGGTTAGGTGTAGTACCACTCGAGATTAGAAATCAACTCTTATTATGTAAATGGAGTTGAGATTCGAAAAGGAAATAGAAGCGTTAGTGAAGAGTATTCTAGCCGCAAGGTACAAAGTAGAAAATTTAGAGGAGTAGGACATAAATGATAAAGTAGAAAAGGCCATTTCCCCACTATTAGAGCTTGGTAGAGAATTGGCAGAGGGGAGGGCAAGGTAGGGAGTATTTATAGGGAGAAACTTAGGATCCTAGTGGAAAGAGGAGTCATGAAATTGTTTTGGTCAAATCTTTTGGGGGGGGGGGGGGGGGGGCGGGGCGGGGAGAGACCTTTAAGGGAAGCAATTAGACAAGCAAAGATGTTGGATTGCTATAGGAGAGAAGGGGAAACCACAGTTTGGGATATCTAGTTTAGAAGACCCATGAGAACACGTGAGCAGGAAAGCGTAGATGAACTAGTGGCTATGCTAAATGAGTTACCTATTTCGAGGAAGGATGAAGATGAGAGAAGTCGGATGGGAGATTCCTAGGGGGCTTTCTCTATGAAAGCAGTAGTTAGTTAGTCCCTTCTCGATCCCCATGACGAGCATGACCTATCCTTCTCTGCTTGGTACGTCCTTGCTCCTCCGAGGGTTCAAACTTTCATCTGGTGCACTTTAAAAGGTAAAATTCTCTCGAGAATGGAACTACTTAAGAGAGATGTGTCGAGTCAAGATGACGAACTCCACTGCATGCCATGTGGAAGTCAGGAGAAGGATGTTAATCATTAATTTGCAACATGCTGATGTAGGTCAAGTCCGTAGCTCTGGTCTGCACTTGCACTATAGTTCAAACCGAATTAAACATTAGGCTTTGGTAAGGTTTAAGTGGTTTGTTCCAAGTTTCCCTTGATAGATACTAGTAAGGTTAACAAACTTAAATTTAACACAAGCCCAAAACAACAGAACATGGTCCATGTTTTGTTTACCTTAGCTGTCCATTTTTAGTTCAAACTCAAGTAGGGATTAACCCGAGATTGTGATAGTTATTCACTTGGCTAGTACAGAACCAAACGTAGTTTAGATAGATTGGATAGGGACTACGATAAGTTAAGAATTAAATCAAAAACATGAATCTAAGACTTGGCCAAATTGGATAGTCACAAATTTGCAATCAAATAAGTTCATTAAATTCATCAACTAGTACAAGATAAGACTTACTTGTCGCAAAAACACTAGTCCCATCTTGGATTTCGAGTCTTCACAAGACTTCAATCGAGATTACAATCTCCACACAAGTATATGCCAATACATTACCTTCAAACATTGGCAAGCATTGGTATTTATAAACTACCAATGTTAACTTCCTAAACTACTGACTTACAATCTATCCGTCCATCACCAACTTCCTTTGGATCCAATGCTGAAATTGAATGTCCCAAAACAACCAATAACCATTTTTTTTCAATGCATCCGTCCATCACCAACTCTTTCTCAATCCAATGGCTGGAATTTAAATCTTCAACAACTCCTCATAACCACCAACAGCCAAATTTGAATTTGAATTTCAACCAATGTTGTCAAGCTCAAATTGTTTCGTGAATCGATCTACGGGTGTGAATTGTGAATTGGAAATCATAGAATCGTAAGATTCATAATGGTTTTTCTAAAATTATTCTATAAATTATAAATATATTAATCATCCACCGTTAAATTATTATATAAACTAAATTATTCGGTCAAGAGATTGTTATCACCAATTTGAAACTTATCATCAATCGTAAATACCATCCAAAAAAAGAAGTCACAAAAATATATTAATATGAGATTGAAATATAAATATTAAGTACTAATAAATATAAGAAATCAACAAATAAATCAAAGGTATTGAAATAAACCTAAATAGCATTCATCAAATATTTCTAAAAAAAAAAAAAATTTGGAGATTTTTATTATTTAAAAAATAGATACAAAATATATAAAAAAAAGACGTTTTTAATAAGAATAGAAAAGGATAGAAAAAATGTATTTATGTGAAAAGAGAAATTAAAGAGTAAAAAATATTACAGAAAAAAATAAAAAGAAAAGTTAGAAAGTTAACGAAGTTAATGAAACGTAGAAGAAACTAAAGGCACCCACGTGATTACATTTTCTTCCGTAAGGCAGAGACAGAAAGAGTGATGGTTCACGCAAAAGCCTGAAACATGTTTAGGGTTTCCACGGCGTGGAAATGAAGGGAAGAGAAAAAAAAAAAAGAAAGGGAAAAATCAGAGGTATGTTATTCTTTGCTTCTTCTTTCTCTCTCCTTTTTCTTCTTCCTTTTCTTCCTTCTCTTTTTTCCTTTCTCAAAGGAATCGAACGATTCTATGATTTGCAACTTTGACTATACAATTTGTGAGTCTAACTCCAGAATCGCATGATTTCCAACTTCTTGCGATTTTCTCTGCGATTTGACTCGTTGTAACAACATTGATCCCAACAACCAATTCAAATTTGAATTTGAATTCTAACTACCAATTCAAATTTGAATTTGAATAAAACTACCAATCCTAGGTGGGATCCGAGTGTGCTTTTATCCACCAATGGATTTGTACCATTTGCATTGGGTGGTTGTGTGGCTCCTCGATTGAAATCATGCCAAGTGGATTAAATGGTTATTTAGTTTCTCCAATGGGGAAACGTCACATGTCTTTGCACGCCTCCAAAGAAAGCATGCCAAGTGGCTAGGTCAAATGATACACAATACGGCATGTTTCCTATGGGGCAGGACGAACCATAAGTGCATAAATACGGCCTGTTTCCTTAGAATCTTTGACTGTTGTAAAGGACGCGTAGTAGAAACATGTGGGGCAGGACGAACCATAAAGGCATGTGCGTTTCTCACGTGACTGATGTAAAGGACGTGTAGGAGAAGCCAAGATAATCTTCTTGCCATTGTGCATAAAAGTAAAAGTGTTGGAATTGTCATCATGTAAGGAGTGAACGTCAAATTGCCAAGGTCGGCCAAGTATCAAGTGGCTGACACTCATCTTAAGCACATCACAGAGAACAGTATCATGATACTTACCAATAGAGAAGGGAACCTCACATTAAGAAGTTACTTGGTGGCGACATGTATCATCAACCCAACCAACATAGTATGAATTAGGGTGTGGTTGAACTGGAGGTTGAAGCTTATCAACCAAAAATTGAGAGACCATGTTATTACAGCTACCACTGTCAATAATAAAAGAACAAATCTTGCCTTTAATGGTGCATGCAGTACGAAAGATATGCTTACATTGTGGTTGATGCGGAACATATGGAGCAAGCAAGAGAGGGCGAACCACTAGAAAGCAATCGAGCTCTTCACCAAGATCACCAATATAAGGTACATCATCATCTTGATAGTCTTCCACCATATCATCATCATACGTGTCAAGAGGATCTTGTTCGGGTGTCTTTGAGTCAATCAATGCGAAGCGACTACGACATTCATGTGATCTATGTCCAACTTTGCCACACTTTAAGCACTTGTCCATGTTTGGGCGGGAATAAGGGTTAGAGGAGGAAGAGGATTGACCGGGTTGACTAAGTGAAGAATTGGTGGAGCGTTGGTGGGGTGGACGGTTATTATTGTAGGGGCAAGAATTATTGGATGATTGGGGTTAGAGTATTGAGTGTTGGGGTTGGGGGGAGGTTGGGTAGGTGTCGGTTGGTATTATTATTGCGATTCTGGGATTGGTTATAGAAGAAAGAGGGGCAGGATGAGGTAGGGCGGTCATTGGCTTGGTTCCTTGGTTGAGAGGGATCAGTAAATTTTTCCACATTTAAAGCTGCAATGACAGCCAAGGTCAAAGTGAAGTGGCTATGAGAAACAAGTGCTTTGCGAATATCCCATCTCAGACTACGTAGAAAGCGGGCAATCTTTTGCTCTTCTGTCTCATGAAGATCATTAAGAGAGAGAAGGTGATAAAAGTCATCAACAAATTCCTCAACAGAACGTGTACTTTGATAGCAGTCCTGAAATTTGTTGAATATGACATGAGAGTAATGAGGAGGTAGATACCGACTTTTCAAAAGCTAAGCCATGCAGAACCATATACGAACAGGAGCCAAATTGGTCGAGATCTGTCCTGTTGAGCTTGTTCCCACCAGCAAGAAGCACCTCCAGTGATTTTGAAAACAACCAACGGAACTTGCTTGGCTTAAGGTACTCCATGTATTCAAAGAAACGCTCGACCTTTGTGATCCATTCCATAAACTCTTCAATGTGGAGAAGGCTATTGAAGGACGGAAGTTCAACCTTGGGCCGACAATCATTGTTGTCAAAAGATCGACGAGAATCTCTAGAATTCTGTTGATTGGGATTGGGTGGGTGAGTGTTGAGAACTAGTTGCTCAACTTCCTCATTATCCCAATCTTCCCGATGTGGTGGCTCTTCTTTTTGTTTCTTGGCAGCATCTCTGTCAGTGAAATCTTTAAGCATGATTGAGCAGAACTCTGTGAACAATTCTTTTATCTCTGCTTTCATCTCAACTTTAAATGTATCGAACTGAGAGGTGGCGACAAACTGCTCGTTCCACTTAATGCAGCACAGCGAAGAAGAAAAGCAATCACATAGTTGGTCCCGATGATGGCTCGGGAAAACAATCAAAGGTAAGTGCACACGTATGGGAGAGGCTTCAAGTTAGGCATGTGTGGGACAAGTTAAGGGGGCCTTATACGACTGTGTGAATGGGTTTTCAAATGGAAATGAAGAAAAGGGGAAAAGTGAAAGAAGGGGGCAGCGGAAGTCTCTGTTTTGGAGTGGCGGAAACTAACGAGAAGAGGAAGGAAAAAAAAAAAGAAGATTTGTGGGAAGAAAAAGGTGGAAAAGGAAAGAAGGATGAACTGATGTGCCTGGGTGAAGGGAACAAAGCAGCAAGAGGTTGAAACTGGGAACAGATTCTGGCGATAGATGTATAAAACAAAACTGGAATTTGGAGGAGAAGACCTGAGATGCAACTGGGATGAAGCCCAGCTTTCCTACGATGGAACCTCTTCTTGGGATTAAGCCCAAGAGTGTAGATGGTGTCGCTGGAACACAACCAGCAAGTAGACAAACCTGCAACAAAGCAGACAGGTAGCAAAACAGAGATAATACTCTTCTTGAGTTGATTGAATATTTTTAAAGAGGTGTCTCGTTACTTCCTCTTGCATCTTATTTATAAGCAATAAAAGAACATAAAAGGAAACTACTTATTACAAGGACTCTTGTAGCCAACTCTTATTTCTATTCTCTCATACGACTCTAAATTTTGGAAGTTTTCAAATAACATACGACTTCTAACTTCTATTCTAAGACACATGGTGACCCAGCAGGACTGGATTTACAAGACCGATACTATTATGGATCACAAAATTACGATCGGCATAATAAATAAAAGAAAATAACAACTAAATAAACTATGAAATGGGCCCAACTCGAGATTAGGCTCGTCGCGAATACTTCTTCAAAAATCACCTACAACCTGTTCTACATCAAAATGACTTTAAGCAGTAAACACCCTAAAATTCGACGGGAGTTTTGGTGCAGGTCCTCTGCATCAGTATGAGCCTAATCGAGCACGAAACACTTGTGAAATGAGCAATATTCTACCCATAGCTCTAGCCTAGTTCCAAGTAAAACGTTCGTCACTAGAATCTGCTCTTCACTCAGATGGCATAGGGACCAAGAGGTCTGCAGATGGATATCTTCTGCAAGTACCAGATGCAGTCCTCTAAGACATTCCGAACGGATGTTAGGGATTCTAGAGTAAATCCCTCAGAAACGAGTTCGAGAACAGACCTATATTGCACGCACCACCAACAGAAACCAAAGTGCTGCAAGTTTCCCGAGATAGGTAGGATTTAGCCTAAACGGCAAAAAAAGGAGAAGATTGTATTTAAATGACAATAAAGTAAACACTCGTTGCTTAAAATAAATATGCAGGCGATCGAATACATAAACTTTCCTCAAAAAAATCAATTTTCGAACTTTTAAAATCTTTTTCAAAAATACCATTTATATCCCGAAAATAAAATACTCCAGGAAACCTTAAAAAAACAACCAGCAGTTCGACCGGTGGACCATGTTCGACTGGTCGAGTATGTTCAACCGGTCAAACAGTGTCAACCTTGGCACTGTACACCTGCCGCACAGTTCAACTGGTCGAATAGGTTTTGACAGATCGAACAGTTTTCCAATTTTTTTTCTATTTTTTTCTGACATTTTTTCTGAAATTTTTCTCTAAAAATTTGGATAAAACTCTGCCGTAACATAAACTATAAATGGAGAAAAAGAAATAAAGAGGACATACAAAAGTCCTTCAGAAAATCAACACAAAAACAGCTCTGTAACTGATGCTTGTAGAAAATAAAGAAAATTGAAAACATAAGTAGAAAGAACAGAAGAAATCTGAGAGAGCAACTGAAATAATTTTTAATCTTAACTCAACACCTCAATTTATAGGATTCTCAAAGTTACCCCAACCGTTGGATTTGGGAATGAGGTGGATGGTGGATATCAGTAGCTTTTTCCTCTTTTCTTCCTTATTTTCTTTTTCCATTAATCATTTAATTACAAAACAACTTAGTCAACAAGTAATGCACTTTTGGATATTTTAGAAATTCTTTTGACAAAATCTGACACCGTAGATAGGTTCAGAGCATGTGCTTTACTTAGGATTGTAAAATCACGGGATACTTTTGATGTAAAAAACCCATCGATCAGACGAAAAACGATATTTTAAAAAAATTGACGGTCCATATTTCAAGAAATTGACGTCCAGGATTGGGAGTCTAGAACGTTGAACAATTTTTCTGAAAACACCAAAGAGTTAGATAAAAAACAAATTACACGCGTAACTGACTTTTGCAAACTTTTGGTTCACAGGGTATTTAATAATGAAGGTTTTGCAAAAGGGGTTATTTCTTGACGTCTAAATTATCTATCTCGGAAAACCTTCTAAAAAATCTGAGAAATCCATTGAGTCTGTTACTAAAAAACAATGTGTGCGTGTGAGTTTCAAGGTCTGATATTTTCAAAAGAGTGGTTGTACACACTAAAATAGTTTTAAAGACACTATTCACTATTTTTCATATGAAACAAAGGACATTTAGGAGATGACTATTTCGCCCTTCCAACTTCAGCAAGTCGGATTATTAAGCTAACAGGCTCAGATTGGGTCAAACTTGAGCTTCTCGGAAAGCTCACACGGTATTCTACGATATTAACCGTTCACAAAGCAAGATTAATGATTCAAAAACACAAGATTAAGCCTAATCAAGGGTCAGGGTCTCACAGGAAATCAGAGACAGGGTTGGGAGGGTTAGCAACTAGAGGATGGGGTTCGGGTAGGGTATCCCTAAGAGAAAGAGAAGAAGAAAGGAAAAGAGAGGAGAAGATAGATAGAAAATACTTGGAAAATAGAAGAAGGCTTCTCGCTTTTGTGTATTCCACCACGGCAACCTTGATTTCTCATTAAGGGAATGTCCAATTCGCATGGAGCAGAGGAGTCTCTTTTGCTTCAATAAATCTTCATTAATTCTCAAATTAGGGTTATAATGAGTATTTATAATCACTAACACAAAAAAAAAAGACTGAAATACCGTCACTTAATTAGAAAACCTTAATTACATTAAATGACTAAATTACCCTCAAATAAAAATAAGATCCCTAAAGCAAATACTAAAATCAAATCTACATCTAATGAATCAAAACAATAACTAAATCAAATCCAATGTAAATCCAATGCTCTGCATCAGGCTAAGATATTGTCCTAGTCTTCTCTAAACCACTAGGCATAATGGAGTCAAATGAGGTGAAGCTCTTAGGGAATAGGAAAGCTCTACAGCCATGGAAAAACTTAGACTTCGGAAATTTGAATATAAAAGAAGACTATAGTAACGGTTTGGCCTAAGGGTGAAAGGAGAAAACCACCATGGAGGTTGATCCATATAGTGAGGGTAGAAAGGCTTGCAGAAGAAGAAATATTAATTCAAGCATGTTAGAAGAGCTACTAGTGGTGTGGCAGTTTTTTTGGCAGAAAATGGCTTAGACAGACGAGGCTCTTGTAGATTTGTTAGAAGGGGTCTATGTGGTTTTTTCTTTTTCTTTTTGGTTCTTATTTTACGTTTTGTGTGTTGTATTCTTTGTGTGGCTTCTATATAATGCTCTTATAGGGGGCTGTGCTTGTACTATTTTTTCTTTAATATAACTTTTCTTATCTCTGATGCAAAAAAAGAAAAAGAGCCCAGACATTTCAGATTTTTGTTAGAATGTTTAGCCAACAGATGCATGGTCTCATACTATTCATCTTGATGTCGTTTGAGAATCGTTTGATCTCTCAAAGGTTCTACAATCACAACCTATATTCTTCCAATGGTCATTTAAGAATTCACGGTTTCTAATGTTGATTGGGGCACATTGATCTAATGGTCATCACTTCTCAACAGGATATTTTACCCTTATGAATGAGAACCAAGTCACATGGAAAGTAATAAATAGACTGCGGTTGTCCCAAGTGTTGTGGGACCCATATTACAGAATAATACACAATACAAGATAGACAAATCATTCATCTCCAATATTTTTCTCTTTCTCTACTCCTTTTTCCTACTGATATTTTCTATACCAAGTGTTGAAGCCAGATATCAAATAGAAGCCAACTGACACAGGACACTAAATGAAGTAAACCTAAATGGCTAAATTGATGCAGAACACAAAATAAACAGCAATCCTAGGGACTAATGCAAATAAGAGGGAAAACAATGATTATGATCAAACATGCTAGGCTGAAATAAAGATCTAAATCAATAATTGCAATTCAAGAATATAACTCTGTCACAAAGAATCATACAATCCTTAGAATCTAATATAAATGATTATTAAACAATCTAGACCAAGTAACATCCACAATGAGGATCCCACAAAGCAAAGGAGTTTGTCAAATCCTATAAACATGTAGGTCTTTTATAAAAAATAGGGCTTAAACTGGCTGTTTCGCAAAGAGAAACTGTAGACAGTAAAATAGGGGATCTTAATGGATATGGGGGCAATATACAGCCATATATGGGACTGTTATGGGTTAGGACCGCAATTTATGTAACACCCCGGAGGGAGATTAATTTTGAAATCAAGCTGTACCCTGGCACTGCACCAATGTCATTACCACACTACCGGATGGCACCAGCAAAGATGTCCGAGTTAAAGAAGCAGATTGATGAACTACTCAGACTGGGTTGCATCCAGAACAGTACATCGACTTGGGGAGCTCCGGTTTTATTTGTGAAGAAGAAGGATGGTTCACTCCGTATGTGTGTGGATTACCGAAAACTGAACCAGCTGCCAGTCAGAAACAAGTACCCTTTACCCAGGATAGATGATTTATTTGATCAACTTAGAAGTTCCAGTCATTTTTCTAAGATTGACCTGATGTCCGGATACCATCAAATTCGGGTTAGGGAGGAGGACATAGAAAAGACAGCCTTCAGAACATGGTATGGACTCTATGATTTTGTAGTCATGCCGATTGGACTCACCAATGCACCAGCTATGTTCATGGATCTAATGAACAGGATGTTCCGTCCTTACTTGGACCAATTTGTCATTGTATTTATTGATGACATTTTGATTTATTCCAAAAGTAAGGAAGAACATGCTGAGCACCTGAGGATAGTTCTGGACACTTTGAGGAAGAACAAACTATATGTCAAAGCCAGCAAATGTGAATTTTGGTTATTTGAGGTCAACTTTTTGGGGCACGTTATATCAGCAGAAGGTATAGCTGTGGATCAGGGCAAGGTGGCGGCAGTAAGAGATTGGAAAGCACCGAAAAATGTGACTGAGATCCGTAGTTTTCTGGGATTGGCTGGCTCCTATCGGAAGTTTATCATGGACTTCTCAAAAATAGCATCTCCACTTACTCAACTCACTCAGAAAGGAGTCAAATATGAGTGGTCAGATCTGTGCAATCAGAGATTTGAAAAATTGAAGGAGAGACTTACAACTGCTCCTATCTGAATCTTGCCGGAAAGAGGCAAGGGTTATGAGGTATATTGCGATGCTTCAGGAGAGGGACTGGGGTGTTCACTCGGTCAAAGTCATCGTGTGGTGGCTTATGGTTCAAGACAATTGAAAATACATGAACGTCTCTATCCTACGCACGATCTTGAACTAGCCGCAGTGGTCTTCGCTCTCAAAAGCTGGAGACATGATCTACATGGCGAGAAATTTGAAGTATTTTTAGATCAAAAGAGCTTAAAGTACTTGTTTGATCAGAAAGAGCTCAACCTAAGGCAGCGCAGATGGATGGAATATCTGCAGGATTATGAGTTCGCGCTTCATTATCACCCTGGCAAGGCAAACAAGGTGGCAAATGCCCTGAGCCGCATATCATATGCATCAGTGGCATGTTTGATCAGGACAGAATGGGAGATGTTGAATACCATTCGAGAGTTCAATTTATATATCAACAACCATGGCAGTATGTACAATTTGATCATACGGTCCAACATGGTTACCAAGATTGAACAGGAACAGCGGATAGACCTAGAAGTGGAGGAGATATGGGCTAAGATGTCTACTGGTAAAGTCATACCGGAATGGGAGTTATGACCAGGACAGGGTCTTGTATTCCTAGGAAGGATATATGTGCCTAAGAGCTGCAGAAAAGAGTTACTGATTGAGGCACATCAGACCAAACTCTCTATTCATCCGGGCAGCAACAAGATGTATCACGACCTGAAGAGACATTACTAGTGGCACTGACTCAAGAAGGATGTGGCAGAATTTGTGGCCCATTGCTCAGCAAGTCAACAAGTTAAGACGGAACATCAAAAGCCACCAGGGTTACTCAAACCATTACAAGTGCCGGAATGGAAATGGGAGCACATCTCCATGGATTTTGTGACAGGGTTGCCAAGGTCATCAAAGGGCAACGATGCGATATGGGTCGTGGTTGACTAAGTCTGCACATTTTATTCCCATTAAGATGACAGACTCATCTAAGACTTTGGGTCGGCGGTATATCAAAGATATCATCAAATTGCATGGTATTCCTCGGACTATTGTGTCCTACAGAGATGGTCGATTCACCCACAGAGTATGGCAGAGCATGCAGTCGGCTATGGGAACAAACCTACTAACTAGCACGGCATTCCATCCACAGACTGATGGACAGTCTGAGAGGACAATACAGACACTGGAGGATATGTTGAGAGCATGTATGCTTAGATTTCAAGGGTGGATGGGAGGATCACTTGTCGTTGGTAGAATTCTCATACAACAACAGTTACCAGGCAAGCCTCCAGATGGCTCCATTTGAAGCTTTATATGGTAGACCATGTAGATCACCCGTGTGCTGGACAGAGGCCGATGAGCCTGCACTGATTGGACCTGAGTTGGTTGCAGAGACTACAGCGCAGATACAGTTAATACGGCAGCATCTATTGACTGCACAAATTCGTCAGAAGAGCTATGCTGACAAGAAGAAGAGGTTCCTTGAATTTAAAGTGGGGGACATGGTGTTCTTGAAAGTGTCGCCACGAAAGGGACACATGAGATTTGGAAAAAAGGGGAAATTGTCACCAAGATATGTGGGACCGTTTTCAATAATAAGAATGATGGGGTACATGGCTTATCAATTGGCACTCCCTTCACAGTTGGCATCTTTGCACGATGTGTTCCATATATCGATGTTGAGGAAGTACAATACTGATCCCTCTCATGTACTGAACATACAAGACATAGAGGTCCAAAGCGACGTGACTTACGTCGAAAAGCCAGTCCGAGTAGTGGACACAGAACAAAGGGTATTACGGAACCGAGCGATCCAGTTTGTCAATGTGGTATGGGATCGACATGGCATTGAGGAAGCCACTTGGGAACTCGAGTCGGAAATGAGAACAGCTCATCCTGAGCTATTTATGTAAATGTTTGAAACCCTACTTCACTCGATTTTCGGAACGAAAATTTTAAAAAGAGGGTTGTATTGCAACATCCCGGATTTTCAAGTTATTAATATATATGAAAATTATCTATTTAATTTGTGAATTATTAGATATGGACCTTATATGGGTAAAGTGTTGGGTCATTGCCCAATTAAGACCCAACGAATTATGGAATTGGTTTCAATAAAAAATAAATGGGGCCGAATTAAACTAGTAATGCATTTGCGCATAAAGGAACTTGGAAGATTGCATGCGCATGGAAGGTATTGGTGGAAAGATTTTAGGAGTTGCTTAAGCCGTGTATGGGAGATATGCATATCCATGAGGATAGCAATTGCAATCTATGCACACGGCAAAAGGTGTCTATTTCCTTTGTTAAGAGTGAAACTAGGGGATTGCTAAATAAAGAAGGTGTCCAAATAAATATAGGATTGCTTTGCCGTGTGGGAGTTATGCGCCAAAAAGGATCCTTTCCTTGGTTAAAAACGGCATAAGGGAATTGCTAAGTTAAGAGGATCTTAGCACCTTCTAAGATAGGACCAATTGTGAGTTTATAAAAGAGAGGCAACAAAGGGGCGCACGGCAACACACAAAATCAAGAAGGGATTGACGCTGGTGTGCTCTGACAAGAAGGTGTTCTTGGCTGTGTGAAAGATCAAAAAGGAGGAAAAGGCTAAAGAAGGAGAAGGGTTGGAAGAGCAAGAACAAGCGAAGGAAAACCGGAGGAGCCGCGGAACCGGTAAGTAGTTTCGATAATTTTGTTTAAAGAAAAGAACCATAAGGTTCGGCCATGGTGTGTGGCCGAACCCCATGGAAGAAAATTGAGGAAATTGGATGATCATGGTATTTTTAATGGAAATGAGGAAACACAGGGTTCGGTCATAGTGCATGGCCGAACCCCATTAAAGAATATTGGGAAATTTTAAATGGAATTTGAAGGGTAAAAATCATAAGTTTATATATTTGATTTAAAAAGGAATTAATGGACCATAGGGTTGGGCCATGTTGTATGGCCGAACCCCATGGGAGTTTGTTGGTAATGGTATATGATTTTTGGAGGGATGAAAACCATGAAGGACATTAGTTATTTTAATGGAATTGAAAGATGAAAATCATAGATGTAGGTTTATGATTTTAAAGGATTTAAAATGGATAAGAATCATGGATCATGGGTTCGGCCATGGTGTATGGCCGAACCCCATGGAAAAATATATAGATGGAATTAATATGGTGAATGATTAAATGGAAGACCAAGGATTAATAATTGTCAAAGAGAATATTATGAACCATAGGGTTCGGCCATAGTGTGTGGCCGAACCCCATGAATCAATTCAATGGATCGTTTATGGAGGGTTTTGTGTATGGTTCTATGGCTGTGGATCATTGGTGGATCCATGTATGTAATGTCTAAATTTATGGACCTATGTTTATGGACCTAAGATTATAAGTCATGTAAATGGTGAATGAATTATGTATGGATCACTCTTGGGTGGCAAGCCATGGATAGAATAATGGCAAGGATGTAATTAAGTGAAATCAATGAACTATGGGTTCGGCCATGGTGTATGGCCGAACCCCATGGGGAATGTTTGCTGAACTTAATGTTTGATCTATCTTAGATGATTAATTTGTTTATCATTAGATTAATGAATAAAAGTGGTATGAATGGCATTGTTGTAAATATAAGTAAAAACGAAAGATCATGGGTTCAGCCATGGTGTATGGCCGAACCCCATGAGGAATGTTTTATGGACTTCGACTTTATGGTAAATCAAATGGGACATGGTTTAATTGATTGATATATTATAAGGTAACGGGACCTCACAAGGTGTATACGATCGTGAGCGGTTACCGGACGAAAGCGCAAGGACACGTTAGTGGTCTTTGATAGGATTCCACCTCTTTGAAACCATGGGTTTATGTACAATGTTTTTATCTTATTTTGATGAATTTATGTTGTAAATGATATGTTTTAAACTGTGAGTTTTAATGCTATGTTTACATTATAAAATAGCATGTGTTTCATTGGCATCTCATGCATCGCATGGGGTGAAGGATATGTAACCGAAGGGGCCACACTCCGTCGGGGCGTCCGAAAAACCTATGTGGGATACCTTGATGTGCTTTTCCATCAAGAAGAAACCGGTGGGTCCACACTCCGTCGGGACGTCCAAAAGACCTATGTGGGGGTACTTATATGTACGTGTGATGGGTGGAACTCATTCATTTGACATCATGACATGGCATGGTTTATATGGTTTTTGACATTATGATATTATTATACATGTTTTGCACTAACCATGTGTTAGCTCTAATTGGAATACCTACTGGGCGCGTTGTTCTAACGCCCTACTTCTACCCTAGTAGATGATACAGGAAACGAGGGGATCGCTGAACGCAAAAAGGGTCAAGCATAGGAGCTTGGATGCTTTTAGTTTATGTTTTGATTAAGTTACTTATGGACTTATAATTTGATTAACTAGACTTCGGACATGTAATAATTGAGATGATTTATTATGGTTGGATGTTTACTTGGATAATTAAGTTATATTAATTATGATTACGGACTTGACGTATTTTGCTATCTAAAATGGAATAGAACTAGGTTCTATTATAATTCCGCATGTGTATATTGCTATGTGTGAACCGTTTTCATGGACTTAGCCCATGCACACATAGGGTTGGCCAGTTAAGGGTCGGACTTTAGAAGTTCGGACTTAGCTCCCGTCGTGACGTCCCGCTCTTTGTCTCTCTCTTTATTTTAAAAAAAAAAATAGACTCTGATTTCGTGAAAGGAAAGCGAGTGAAAAAGGGCGGGGCGTTACAGTTTATGGGGCTGTTTTGGGTTAGGACAGCAGTTTATGAGGTTGTTTTGGGGTTGGGAATGGAGATTAGGGCTAGGGTTTAAAGGATATGATAAGTTTAGATATGGGTTTAGGGTTAGGGTTTAGAAGAGAAGACTCATAGATGGGACAGTGGGGATAGGCCAAAGCTAGGGTTTGGATAATGAGGTGGGGCGGCAACACTAGAAGAAGGAAAAGATGGTATTCATGGCAATTAAGAAAGGGAATTGGGGAAAGGGTGGGGCGGCAACTCAAGAAGGAAAATAAAAAGGAAAATTCGAAAATTCTAGGATTCAAGGGAAGGAGAATAGAAGAAGAGAAGAAAGAGACGAGAAGATGGAAGAATACCTAGATAGGGGAAAGGGCATCTCACCCTGCTTAGATTCCACCAAGATCTTGGATTCCACCAAGGAAGTGCCGTACGCAAAAGCCAAGGAGACTTTCGAAAATTTCAATATTCTTATTCATCCTTCGAATGGCTTAAAAGGGGGGTTTATATAGGGATTATAAAAACAAATGTCCAAATTGCCGTTACAAGAAAACATGCCCAAATTACCCTTGAATAAGAATTACAATAAAATGCCTAAACTTCACTCAAATAAAATAAAACTAAAGCCAAACCTATATAATGAAATAACAAAATAAATAAATATGGTGACATGCTCTGCATCAATTCCCCCATCTGAGAAAAACTCGACCTCAAGTTCAAACAGATGAAAAGACATATCAAACCACACGTGCGCCTTCCCGGTGTGAGATCTTCAAAGTGTAATCATGCACACATGAGGTCTTCAGGAGTCATCCAATCAGATTATCATCGAACAACAAGGATAGGGGTGGAGTGGCTCTCCTCCGCCGTTGCTGATATACTAGAAAACATGCCCTGGCATCGCTGTTAGCTCACTCTGGATGAGAAGGATTCACCTCCGGCGAGAAAAAGCTCTGAAATCTCTCCAACAGGTTTGGATCCAGTCGTTGTAGCTCGTCCTCAATCAACCAGGTGGCATCAGTCATCGGTTTGTCCTTCCGCTTCACAAGATACTTCTGGTAACCTCCAGCATTGGTTGAAACCACTTCCTCATCTAGGATGTGGCAACGAAGGTAAAGGCTAAGAAGGTTGTGTAGGTACATGCCATGGGTTATGAAGTGGGTCAGGAAGGCCAATAGGAGGGTCAGGGTGATGCTGATGTGGGATGAGGCTTGAGGGTGAAGTTGTTGTACCATGAAAAGGTGCTAGATCTTCCACATTAAAAATAGAGCTAATGCCCATGTCTGATGGAAGGTCAACATATGCGTTGGGTACAACTCGCCTCAAAATTTTGAAAGGCCTCGCACTACGAGCGTGCAACTTTTTCACAGTTCCTTGTGGGCACCGTTCGGATCTGATTTTGATCATCACATAATCACCCACATTAAATTCCTTAAACCTGCGATGAGAATTTGCAGCAAACTAATACCTTTCGTTGCTCATATTAATTTTTCTCCTAATTTCAGCATGCAAATCATGGATATGTTGTGCAAATGAATATACAGACTCAAATGGCCTATTGGACACTGATATGGGACTGAGATCTATAGGTTTTCTAGACGTGTACCCATGTACGACTTCGAAGGGACTCATACCAAGACCTATTGACCAAGCTATTGTACGTGAACTCTACAATTGGGAGGACAAGATCCCATTATCGCATATGTTCACCAACTAGACAACTCAACAGATTACCTAGGCTACAATTGACTACCTCAGTCTGACCATCAGCCTAACGATGACATGTAGACGAAAACTGAAGACTAGTACCCATCATGCGCCATAGGGTAATCTATGGAGGGCAAACACAACCGAAGTGTCACTAGTCTCTTTCTCAAATTCACATGATGATGTGTAGAGACATGGGCTGGGCCTTCGTTTGGACCATCGGTTGGGATCGAACGGAGGCACAGCTAACCACTGCAAGGGGGTTTGACTCTTCCTTCAAAGATCTCTTCATCCCAATTTCCATGGTCCGTCTTTTCATTGGAATGTTCTCCCACCAAGAGAGCTCTTTCTTAGTTCCTGGTCTTTGTAGTACATCACGAGCAAAATGCCCATAGCCCTGACAACGATAACACTGTAGGCAACTCGTGGAAAAGCTCGCACCAGCGGCTTCCTTTGCAAATGCACCCTTGTTCTTGGGTGGAGCACTAGTGATTTGTCTGGGTTGACTCCCTGTACTTTGTCGGACTCCTTGCAGAGTGGCCTTGGAACTAGTACCATGGGAATCAAATAGCTTTGGAGGGTTTGGTTTCAAGTATTGTTCCAAGTCTTGTACAAATCGGTAGGTTTCCTTTAAAGTTTCCACTCGATGCAACATGAGTTCTCGCTGGAATCCAAGGCAAAGACCTAGTCTAAACCTAGAGAGAGTTTGGCTGGGCTCCTCATCAAACTCACATCGCATAAAGAACTCATCAAACGTAGCGATGTACTCACGAATGGTCAGGTTAACCTAACGCAATGAGTTCCACTGATCAATGAGTCTTTGATTGTATTTAAGAGGGACATATTTCTCTTTTAACAACTTCATTTCATCTAGAGTCAAATCAAAGGGATCATCTCTCAATCTCCTGGTTTTCTATTCCACTGTGGTCCAGAAAAGCCGAGCTTGTCCCACCAATTTCAACTCGGCGAAACAGACTCTCCAATCTTCCAACATATCATGCCACTCGAAGTAGCGATCCATGTCTGACAGCCAATCTAGGATGGGCTCTAAACAACCGTCATAACTAGGAGGCTTCCACATGAACGGTCTTCAGGACACGTTCTTCATTGTTGGTAGGTTCCAAATACCTATGTGGCTGGTATCCGCCACGACCAACTCCTCGGCCTCCATTCCTATTTCCTAGGTTCCTATTGTCCCCATGATTCGATCCACCATCCTCATTCGTAGGGACTTCTAGGACTTCAACCCCAGTTCTCACGGCCGCCAAGTCAATACTTAAGGTCTCCTAGGTTCTCTGAAGTTCGATCAATTGGGTAAGGATTTGAGCAACCCAAGCTAGGGGTTGATCTCCTGACATGCCTCTAGATAGTTCTAACCCTTTTGATAGGTAATCTCACTCCTAGTTGTTATGCACAGACACACGCGCTAGGGTTCCTATAGACTCACAAGTAGGGAAATACTCTGGCTATATGCTATGTTCTAGACTCTATGTGCAATGAATGACTTATGATGTAATGATGAGACAAACCAATAATTTTTTTATCAAAAAAATAAAATGCAATCTAGGATCGTCCATGTTAAAGAAAAATCCTAACCTGGCTACTGATACCAAATTTGATGCCGGACACTAAATGAAGTAAACCTAAATCGCTAAATTGAAGCAGAACACAAAATAAACAACAATCCTAGGGACTAATGCAAATAAGAGGGAAAACAATTATTACGATCAAACATGCTAGGGCTGAAATTAAGATCTAAATCAATAATTGCAATTCAAGAATATAACTTTGTCACAAATAATCATGCAATCCTTAGAATCTAATATAAATGGTTATTAAACAATCCAAACTAAATCACATCCACAGTGAGGATCCCTCAAAACGTCAAATCCTACAAACATGTAGGTCTTTTATCAAAAATAGGGCTTAAACTGGCTGTTCCGCAAAGAGAAACTGTGGGACAGCAGCAATATGGGATCTTAATGGATATGGGAGCAGTATACAACCATATATGGGACTGTTATGGGTTAGGACCACAGTTTATGGGGCTGTTTTGGGTTACGACAGCAGTTTATGAGGCTGTTTTGAGGTTGGGAATGGAGATTAGGGCTAGGGTTTAAAGGATATGGCTAGAATAGGGTTTAGATATGGATTTAGGGTTAGGGTTTAGAAGAGAAGGCTCATAGATGGGAGGGTGGGAATCGACCAAAGCTAGGGTTTGGATAATGAGGTGGGGCGGCAACACTAGAAGAAGGAAAAGATGGGATTCATGGTAATTAAGAGAGTGAATTGGGGAAATGATGGGCGGCAATTCAAGATAAGAAAAAAAAAGGAAAATTCGAAAATTCTAGGATTCAAGGAAGGAGAAGGGAAGAAGAGAAGAGAAGATGGAAGAATACCTAGATAGGGGAAAGGGCTTGTCACCCTGCTTGGATTCCACCAAGGAAATGTCGTACGCAAAAGCCAAGTAGACTTTCGAAAATTTCAATATTCCTATTCATTCTTCGAATGGCTTACAAGGAGTGTTTATATAGGAATTATAATAACACATGCCCAAATTGCCATTATAATAAAACATGCCCAAATTGCCCTTAAATAAAAATTACAATAAAATGCCTAAACTACCCTCAAATAAAATAAAAGTAAAAGTAAACCTATATATGCTGGCATGCTTTGCATCACCAACGCCACTTATGAACTCCTCTAGAGCAAGAATGTCATGTCTAACTTAGGATTTTCAATAACTAAACCCACAAATCTAAGTTGTAATAATCAGGTTGCTAAACATATTGTCTCAAATTGGGCTGAATTAAGCTAGGTGAACCAGTCAGTGACTCCATGAAAATTATCTCATGGAATATAAGGGGTCTGGGGTGTAATGGCCCAGTCAACAAAATGATTATGGGAATAAGAGGATATACGAATCGTACAATTTTATGATTTTCGATTCACGATTCATAACCCTAGACCAACTTCAATACGATTCAAGTTTGATAACATTGGGTAAAATTGGAGAATGCCGTACACTTTGAGCTGGGAATATTTGTAAAATTCCATGCTCACAAGGTGTTTGATAATATGTTTGAGTGAATGTTGCTTTGTGCACATTCCAATGCATAGTTGGGTAAAGTTATGGCTTGACCTCCCTATGCTTATGTGTGATTGATGTGAAATATAGGGCCTTGATAACTTTCCATAGTTGTCTATAGTTATGAGTTATATATGCATCAAATGAATTCTACGATTGTGATTGGAATTCTTAGATAGGTAACTCATATAATAAGCATGATGAATGTGTTTTAATGCTATGCTTGGATTTTGTGATGATGTGTACATCACTAGTGAGTACCTATGTTGATAATGGTGTGGTGGATCAACCTAACCATGTGTAGAATGAATTTCCATGATTTGAAGAGGAACTTGAGGAAGGGTTACACTAAGTGAAATGGGAGAGTTAAGGTCAAGTATCTTATAACCTTAGGGAGTTAGCTTGTGCTACAATGAGAATGGGCTAACATGATTGAGAATGCATGGAAGCCTTCTTTGATTTCCCCAAAGTAAAAGTATGACCACTCTCCAATGCCAATCCAAACATGAAAATAATGAACTACGGTTGATCTGATCCATTATGTGGTACGTAGGCAGCTGAGAGCATTGTGCCTCAACTCAATCAAAAGATGCATTGTATCTCATCCATTTATATTAAGGATGATGGATATATTGTGTTAATTGTTCAAAACCCTTGGGAAGGGTTGAGATGAATTATTGTTGAATTTAATTGGGTTAATGTTGTGAAGAATGGAGTGATTGGACTTGGGATGATAAACCACTATGAGACGGGTTGAATGAATTACAATGAATGAGAATATGTTAAATAAACCCGATGTGTGTATCTCAGGGTTAGTGTGTAGTTCATGTCCCTAAAATAACCCAATATGATGAATATGTCGAATGTATGAAACGTAATGGAATGTGCTATGCTGCTATCCTTGTGAAATTATGGTCATGATGTGATTATGCCATATATGTTGCCCATGTAATTGTGAATATTATCCATTGTGCATTATTCATTGATGTGCCTAGGAGGTTATCTAGGAGGTGAGTATGGGATGTTGTAGTAACGTGCATGATGATATTGAGAATTACTAGTATTGGGATGAGACTCCAAAGAGCTTATAAGACTTGATGATGTACCTTTCTCTTGTTTGGGCCCCACTAGTACGAGTCTCCACTCCCTAGAGAAGGTTAGTGTGACAGGATAATGGTTTTGTTTAAGGAACCCTATTAGAACGGTGGCGTCGACTATGGGACTTGGTCATATATGGTTGTCGGCGAGGAGTATAACTCCCATCATGCTTCGCATTGCAGGTCGCTCTCACAGTTATTTGTGGTTGTCGTTGAGGAGTATAGCCCCTCACATGCTTCGCGCTATAAGTTGCTCTCACGACTATTTTATACACTTGGTGTACAATTCGCGCAGGGTCAGATACTCGTGAGCCTATGCGGGCGGTACTAACTTAGTAAGACGCATTGCGCATGGTTAGATACTCGTGAGCCTATGCAGGCAGTACTAACTTAGTAAGACGCACTGCGCATGGTTAGATACTCGTGAGCCTATGCGGGCGGTACTAACTTAGTAAAACAAATTGCGTAGGGTCAAATACTCATGAGCCTATGTGGGCGGTACTAACTTAGTAAGATGTATTGCACAAGGTTATACACTCGTGAGCCTATGCAGACAGAACTGACTTAGTAAGACGGATTGCGCAAGATTAGATACTTGTGAGCCCTATTTGGGCGGTACTAACTTGGTAAGTCGTATTTTGATCACCTTAAAGCTGACTTAATCACCAGAGTGGTGAAGGGACGCGGGGTGAGGTAGATTATCTATGTAGTATGGAGATCTCCCACTTGTAAGTCGTGGCCCATGTCCCCCATGGGATCATGATATTTGACAGCCCGTTCCATAGAGGTGTCCTTGAGCGGACATTGTGTTCACATTGATGAGGTTGATGGCAGGACAGTGTTGCATAGCATGATTTATATTCCATTTCATACATTATTATTATGTGGGTGCGTACCTCATTGATATTGAGACGTGCTATGGGTAAATCACTCACGTGATTATGATGTTTGATTGCCCGTTCCAGAGAGGTATTCTGGACGGTGGGGGTCAGCTACAGATACTTGGTCCCACATAGTTGCCGTCGAGGAGTGAGCCCCTCACATGCCAAGCGTTGTAGGGCACTCTCACGACTATATAATACATTTGATGTGCGTTGATGCGTAGGGCTAAATATTTGTTTACCCCATGGGGATGGTACAAGCTTTGTAAGGTGCGGTCCGACCGTCTTAAAGTTTGACTGAATCACCCATGATGTGAAGAGATGCAGGGTGAGGTAGACTTGATCACGCCAGTCGTGAATCTCCCGTTTAGTGAGTCATGGGACCTAAGTCTTGCTAGGGATCGTGGTATGTTTATGATTTGATATTGTTGCCACAGTCACGTAGTGATTTGTGATGAGTGTTGTTCCTACGGATAGAAGATCTCATGGTGGATGATGTGTTCCCTTGATGAGTTATGTCCATGGAGGGATTATATTCATGGATGATTTATACCCATGGATAGATGATACTCATACTCACTGATGGAGTATTATCAGAGATGTATGATTAGTCATATGGATGTTGTTCCCATGGTAGACATATTGGATTCATGCCCAGATATTGGTTATATGGTAGGCATATTGGCCTCATAATAGACATGTTAGTCCCATGGTAGACGTATTGGTCTCATGGTGGACTTGATGGTTCCATGGATAAATATTATTCCCATGGAGGGTTATTCCCAAGGATGGTTATCCTCATAGAGGGCATTGTGACCATAGATGTATATTATTACTGTGGATTGATATTCTCACAGAGGGCATTGATTTCATAGGTGATTGGACCCATATTTAGAGTGTTGTCCCCGAGGAGGGATGTAGTACTTATGTTCGTGTATAGGTTCCATGGTTGATGTTTATCCCATGAGTGACATAGACTCCATAGTTGACGGTGTTCCCATGGTTGGTATAGACCTGTTATTGGCTAGAATCATGATAGATGAGATCTATTCTACTTATGAGTCTCACGATTGGGTAATTAGAATGTCTTGATGTGACATCATGAATAGCACGGGGTTAGTGCCATGAAATAAAAGAATTTAGAACTACGCAAGATCTGATCTCCAATGGAGTATGTAGGCAGTTGATGATTCAGTTTGATCAACCCAAGGGTCCAATAAGTCCTAGGATCCGCAGGGATCTTGTTACACGTGTGGGTGTCACGTCTTTGGACTATGAGTTGTGCATGTTTCAGACTAAAAAAATAAATTCTCATTCCTCACGTCCCCATTGGGTCGGGCCGTGACATGGAGGACCTGAGAAAGAGAGTTACTAATAAGAATTTCATCAAATCTAATAATCCCACCATTCTCTGTTTTCAAGAATCTAAGTTAAAAGATCTACAGGAATCGATCATCCAATCGTGTGGAGGGGGTCGTCATTTTAAGTGGATTGCAAAGGCAACTGTCGGTAGATCTGGGGGCATTATCATTTGTTGGGACACAAGAAAACTCACTCTATTAGATTCTTTCATTGGAGAATTTTCTCTATCTATTCAGTTTGAGAATATATCCGTTGGTAATTCGTGGACTCTAACTAGTGTATATGGCCCTTGTGACAAAGTGAGAAAAAATGATTTCCTTGCAAAGGTGGAGTCCCTAAGAGGGAGATGGACTGACCGGTGGTGCATTTGTGGAGATTTTCATCTCATCAGGTTTCCTCATGAGAGAAGTAGGGTAACTTCTTTCACTCTGTCACGGCCCGACACAACGGACACGTGAGAAACAATAATTTTTTTTTTTTAACTCTGAAGCATACACAACTCATAGTCCAAACACGTGACACCTACACGTGTTGCCAGATCCCTACGAATCAAAAGACTTATTGGACCCTTGATTTGATTAAACTGGATTATCAGCTGCCTCGGTACTCCAGTGGAGATCAGATCTTGCGTAGTTCTCAATTCATTTATTTCATGACACTAACCACGTAGTATTCACTCATGAATAGAATAGATCTCATCTATCACAGATCTATACCAACCATAGGAACACCGTCAACCATGGGGTCAATGTCACACATGGGATAAACCTCAACCATGGTACATCCCTCCTCGGGGACAATACTCTAAATATGGGTCCAATACTCTATGGAATCAACGCTTTCCCGTGGGAATATCCATCCACGGTATACAATACTTATCCATGGTCACAAAGCCCTCCATGGGAAGAACTATCCATGGGAAAATAATATATATCCATAGAACCGCCACATCCACCATGAGACCAATACGTCTACATGGGACCACTATATCTATCATGGGGTCAATATGCCCACCATATAATCAATAACTAGGCATGAATCCAATTTGTCTACCATGGGAATAACATCCATGGGATTCATCATCCATCTCTGGTAACTCTCCATCAATGGGTAGCATCTAACCATAGGTAATAACCATCCATGGGTATGATCCATCCATACGCATAACTCATACATTCATAGAACCAATATGTCTATCATAAGACCAACAAATCTACCATAAGACTAATACGTCTACTATGGGACCAACATATTCATCATAATACCAATACGTCTACCATGGGACCAGCATGTCTAACATAAGATCAATACGTCTACCATGGGACCAACATGCCCACCATAATACAAATACGTCTACCATGGGACCAACATGTCTAACATAAGACCTATACATCTACTATGGGACCAACATGTCCACCATAATACCAATACGTCTACCATGGGACCAGCATGTCTACCATGAGACCAATAAGTCTACCATGGGACCAACAGCTCTACCATAAGACAAACATCTGAGCACCACCATGGGAACCATCATCCATGGGTATACAGATCCATCCCTGGTAACAATCTATCAATGAGTATAATCTATTCGTGGGTATAAACCATCCATGAATATAATCCATCCATGGGCATAACTAATCCAGGGGCCAATCATCTACCATGAGATCTTCTATCCATGAGAACAACACTCAAATGAATCACTACGTGACTGTAGCAACAATATCAAATCATCATATCATATCATAAACATACCATGACCCCTAGCAAGACTTAGGGCTCATGAGTTACTAAGTAGGAGACCCACGACTAACGTGATCAAGTCTATCTCGCCCTGCATCCCTTCACCTCATGGGTGATTCAGTCAAGCTCTAAGGCGGTCGGACCGCGTCTAACAAAGCTAGCACCACCCCCATAGGTAAAATAGTATCTAGCTCTGCGCAACCACGCACTACAAGTGCGCAGAATAGTCGTAAGGGGCACCCTACAGTATATAACATGTAAAGGACTCACCCTGCGACAGCAACCACACGGGACCAAGTCTCCGTTGAAAAACACCACTATCCCGAATACCTCTCTAGGACAAGAAATCAGTCATCACAATCACGTGAGGGACGTACCCTTAACACATCTCAATATTAAGTGACCAAGTCACATAAATGTCTCATGCCACAATCTCTGTATGTTCATATCGAGGCTCCCACGGTCTCACGGCTACTCTAAGCCTTACTCATGGAATCTATATATTTATCTCGTCATTTTAACTATACAAAGGTGAGACACAATGATCTACTGATAGGACAGTTTCCCTTCCATTTTTTAATGGACTGAGCCATAACGTTATCATTACATGAGGGAGATACACATTCCACGTCTCAATCATCACCAATATCACGTGAGGGACACACCCATGACATGTCTCAATCATCATCACGTGAGGGACACACCCATACCACGTCTCAATATAATCATCACGTGAGGGACACACTCATACCACGTCTCAATCTAATCAAGTGACCTAGTCACATACATCTCAATGCCAGAGTCATCATCTGTCCATCTTAAGAATTTTCACAGTTCTCTAGCCACTCTAGGCTTTACTCGAGTAACAAACATATATGTCTCATCATATCGGGACTCCCAAGGCATCATAGCCTCTTTGGGCGGCCTTCGAGGGATCCAACATTAAGCATTAGAGTCTATATTAGGGAAGGTATATCCCACCAATCCCTTTCTACCCTTCACATTTGCTCAACATCTTACATCATCCTTAATATAAATGGATGACACGATGCACTTTTTGATCAAGCTGAGGCACAATGTTCTCAGTTGCCTACGTACCACATAGTGGATTAGATCAACCTAATTAATCATTTTCACATTTGGGTTGATATTGGAGAGTGGTCATACTTTTACTTTAGGAAAATCAAACAAGGCTTTCTTAGTATTTACATTGCATTCCATGCATTCTCAATCATGCTAGCCCATCCCCATTGTAGCACATGTTAACCCCCTTGGTTTCTAAGCTACTTGACATTAACTCACCCATATCACTTAATCTAACCATTTTATCAAGTTCCTCTTCAAATCATGGAAATTTGTTCTACACATGGTTAGGTCAATCCACCACAATCATTATCAACTAGGTACTCACTAGTGATGTAAACATCATCACAAAATCAAGCATGGCATTAAAACACATTCATCATGCTTATTATATGAGTTACCCATCTAAGAATTCCAATCACAATAATGAGAATTCATTCGATACATACATTACTCATAACCATACACAAGTATGAAAAGTTATCAAGGCCCTATATTACACATCTTGGGCAATCTTGATTTATCATATATTCTATTATAGTTCAACACATCGCAAATCTATGAATTCTCAATTATAGTAAACATCTAATCATAGGGAACTTGGGAAACTCATACATATGTATCTGATACAATATATTCACATCAATCACACATAAGCATAAGGAGGTCGAACCATAACCTTACCCAACTATGCATTGGAATGTGCACAAGGCAATATTCACTCAAACATATTATCACAGACCTTGTGAGCATGGAATTTTACAAATATTCCCAATGCTCTAAGTGTATGGCATTCTCCAATTTTATCCAATCTTATCAAACTCGAATCGTATCGAAATTGGTCTAGGGGTGTGAATCGTGAATCGAAAATTGTAAAATCGTACGATTCATATATCCTCTTATTCCCATAACAATTTTGTTGACCTGGGCCATTACTCACTCTCTCAATGAGGCATTTCTCAAATTGTATTTATCTAGAGCTGGTGGACCTTTCACTATCAAGCGGAGAATCTACTTGGTCCAATGGCCAAGAGCGACCCTCTCTCTCCCACATTGACAGATTCCTAGTTTCAATAAAGTGGCTTGACATCTTTCCCGATTCTAATGTATCGATATTTCCTAGACCTGTGTCTGATCATTGGCCTTTGGTTTTGGATTCCTTTGAGGAATCGTGGGGGCCTGCACCATTCAAGTTCGAGTTGTTTTGGACCAAAGAGAACGGTTTCAAGGATCTTATTGTAGAGTGCTAGGCAGAAGATACCGTGGCCAGTAGATATTGTTAAATGTTACATCTAAAATTGAAGAGGTTGAAAGCAAAGTTAAAACTGTGGTGTACATCTAACTCTAGGTCCTTCGCAGAATCATTAGCTACCATCCCTAGTGGAATCAACCAGATTGATATGTGTGAGCAAGCAGGGTCTCTAACTGAGGAGGAAGTCACTCACCGCCGCGAACTTCAGGAACAATATCGGACCAAGAGTATCCAAGATGAAGTAAAATGGAGGCAAAGATCAGAGACAAATGAGTTAAGGATGAGGATAAAAATACTCGATACTTCCATGCCATGGCCTCTGCCCACAGAAGAGAAAATTGCATCTGATCCCACATGGTCAGTGATTCATCAGTGACATCCAGAGTGGAAATCACCTCCAAGTGTTCTCAATCACTTCCAGCAGCTATATTCAGCCAGTGCCTATACAAGATGGCCAATACATGGTCTTCCATTCAAATCTATCTCCGCCGCCGAGGTTGCTTCTATTGAACGGCCTTTTACTGAGGATGAAATCAAACTTGCCGTGTGGGAACTTGGTGAGGATCGCGCCCCTAGGCCCGATGGTTTCCCTATTGCTTTCTTTAAATACTTTTGGGATATAGTCAAAATCGATCTTATTGTGTTTATATCGGAGTTTCATCACGAAGCTTTTATCCCCAAGGATATCGGTACTACCTTCATTGTTCTTGTTCCCAAAAAGGATGGTGCTTCCTCCCTCTCTGATTTTAGGCCAACTAGCCTTCTTGGAAGTCCTTATAAGATTCTAGCTAAGGTACTAGCAAATAGACTCAAGGTCCATTTCCCCAAGTTAATATCTCCTTCTCAATCTGCAGTTATAAAAGGACGGCAAATTATGGACGCAGTGATTTCAGCACATGAGAGTATCGGCTTCCAACATAAGGCTCATCGGAAAAAGTGTTATTTGTAAGTTGGATTTGGCTAAAGCCTTTGATATGGCAGATTGGAATTTCCTGGTCTTTGTACTCTCTAGCATGGGTTTCAGTCGGATTTGGTGCCTATGGATGTTTCAGTGTATGTCTTCTGCTTATTTTTCAATTCTTATCAACAGACCATCTAAAGTTTTCGTTTAAGAGTTCTAGAGGTATTCGTCGAGATGACCCTTTATCTCCGGCTCTATTTACCATGGTTGCAGAATCTCTAAGTCTTCTTCTTTCAAAAGCATCGGATTTTAACCTCATCCATGGTTTCAGCATCGGTGCATCTACTTTATATATCAATCATTTACAGTTTGTGGATGACACCATCATCTTCTACAAGGCTAATGAAGAGTACATCATGAACCTTAGGGCTCTACTGAGATGGTTTGAGTTGTCTTCATCCCTACAGATCAATTATTGCAAGAGTGTTGTCTTTGGGATCAATTTGAACAACACAAAGCTTTCCTTCTTTTCCGGGCTTCTGGGATGTGCATTTTTTGTCCTTCCATCTACCTATCTGGGACTACCCCTTTGCATTGGGTCCCCCAGGTACTCACAATGGGAACCAGTCATTCATAATTTCAGCAAGAGTCTGGCCTCATGGAAGGGAAAGTATTTATCTTTCGGCAGACGAATTACTCTTCTTAAGTCTATTCTAAATGCTCTACATGTTTATTCTCCATAAGTTTTTCGCTGGCCCAAGAAAGTATATCAGTTGATAGAGATGATTATGAGGAACTTTCTATGGGGTAACCATAAGGGCATGAAGAAATACCATCTTGTTAATTGAGATCAGGTGTGCCTCTCTATCACTGCTAGGGGTTGGGGGTTTGACCAATCCAAGTAATTAATTCAGCTCTGCTTACAAAGTGGCTATGGAGACTAAGTTCTGAAGGGGATTCTCCTTGGCAGTCTATTCTTTTCAGCAAGTATCGTTTGGGAACCTTTGGGTGGGATATCAACCCTACCCCGTGCAGAGCCTCGAGTATGTGGAGGGCCATTGCAACATGTGTTGACAAATTCAAAGGTGGGACAAGGTTCAAGGGTAACCGTGGTGTTAGAATAAAGTTTTGGAGTGATATTTGGTGCGATGGCTCCTCTTTGGCTTCTTGATTTCCATCTCTCTACTGTCTCTTCATTAATCCTACGGGGGAAATCTCACATTTCTACTCACTGACGGGTAACCACATTGTTTGGGATATCCCTCTTCGCCGTAACTTGTCAGACATAGAGACAGAAGCCTTTTTCAGATCTTCTCCAGTCCTTATCATCCTCCAGAATCAACATCAATGTGGAGGACAGCATTGTTTGGTGGCCAGATAAGAACGGAATTTTCTTGGTTAAGTCTTTCTACTCTTGGTCGTCGTCAGTTTCCAGTTCAACCCAAAAATTTGGTCTTCCAATGCTCCTCCGAGGGCAATTAGCTTTGTTTGGGCCGCTGCTTTGGGGAAATCTTGACTCGGGATAATCTCAAACGAAGAGGACGCATTTTGATTAGTGCTTTGCTCACTATGCTTGCAAGTATCCGAAGAGTCGAAACATCTTCTTCTGCACTACCCCTTCTCTTCATCAGTTTGGTACTCGGTGCTTGCTCAGTTTGGAGTGTCTTGGGTTATGCCATCAGCGATTGCTGAGTTATCCTTTTGGGACATCGTTTCCATCTCGCCGAAATGTGCCTCATTGTGGCAGTTATAATTTTTTGCCACTATTTGGAGCCTTTGGTGGGAAATGAACAATAGGTTTTTCAGAGATAAGAGTAAGTACAGTGCGGCGGTTGGTTGGCACGCTCTTGCGAAGTATGCTTCTTAGGTTGTTTCGTTGCAGGTCTTCTGTAGCATTTCAATGTCAAACATTTTGCGTTCCTAGAAAGAATGCGTTGATCTTGCCTAAGGAATCATTATATGCTTTCTTTTCCAGTTATTATTGTTGCTATTTTTATCTATCCTCTATCTTTGTATTAGCACCTCTGGTGCCCCTTTTATTTATTAATATATGAACCATTTCAAAAAAAAAAATGTCTATGTCCTCTTCGGTTGCTCAGTTTTTCTTTGCTTGGAAGATTTTTAATGTCTCCTTTGGATGCTCAGTGTTGTGGCACCTTGTGGAGCATTTTGTGGGAACGCAATAATAGGGTATTCAGGAACTGTGCAGAAAGCCCCCAGAGCGTTTGTAACCGAACTATGGCCAAATGCACAGCTTGGGCTTCTTCTCTTGTGAATTTCCAGCATGTCTCTATGACATTTTGCGGCCCAGAAAGAGTGCATTGGGCTTTCTTAGTTTCTAGCTGAGTCGTGTTAGAGGTTTCTCAGTTTTGGGTGTATAGGTTTGTGGGTTTATGCGGTAGAGGGGCTCTTTATTTTTTTCTTTGCCTCGTACAGGGTTCTTTTTGGGCACCTCTGGTGCCTTTTTTTAACATTATTCAGGTATCAGTTCAACAACAAACTCTTGAGCATCGTATACACATCGATGCCAACTATCATTTCATACAAGAAAATGTTTCCAATAAAAAAAAAGGTTCCTACATTACTTCAAAGGTTCAACTTGCAGTTATGCTTGGAAGAATCTCTTCCAAGTTACTATTATATCAAGGTATTTCCAAGCTAAGCATGAATGACATCTGTGGATCAGCTTAAGGGGAAGTAGTGTACAGTATTGTTGCAGAAAGTATAGAACCATTTTTTCAGATACACCTACAACTACAAGTAAAAGCAAATTGAGAATTAATAGTTGCCTTCGTCTCAAAATCTTAATGGATAGATGACTTAGTTACAATTCTAGTGTGATGCTTAGTTATATAGCGCTCATTAAGGGTGAAACTCGGGTCGGGTTTTGGCCCGAACCCGCAGACCTAACCTGAAAATCTTGCGGGACGGGTCATGAAAGTCGGGTCAGCGGGTCAGGTCGGGTTGAGAAGTCAGAAACCCGCATTGAATTCGAGTCAGGTCGGGTTGGGTTGAGAGATTTTAAAGTTAACCCGAACTAGCCCGATCAAACCCAACTCGACCCAATAAAAAGTAGGCTAAAATAGGTTCAAAATGCAGGTCAAGTCGGGTTTTAGGTTGAGTCGGGTTATGATTCAGGTCGGATCGGGTCAAGAAGTCCGGGTCAAAAGTTCGGGTCGGGTCGAGTCAGGTTCCATATATTAGTAACTCAGGCCGGGTGGGATTTTAAAACACCCGGCCCGGCCCGATTTCAGCCCTAGCGCTCATACACGATCTTTTCTCTTCAGGTAGTAAATATTATTGAAATGAGAAAGTTTTGGTTACCTTTCTCTTTAAAAGGTTGGACTTAATTGTAAATTCCCAATAAAAGGGCACATTTTCTATAAACTGTAGTTTCTCTCTTTTTGTCATAAAAGAATGACGTCTCCAGTTGGGACTAAGTCAATGTCTGCAATAACTCTCAGTGTACAATCTCTCTCCCTCATTTCTAATTATCATAATCATGAAGAAAAGCCAAGAGTAGACAACAGTAGACAACAACATCCAGCTGATCACAGGTATAAATGAATTTGGAATTTGAGGAAGAAATAATAGCCAAACAGAATGACCTTAATAACACCACAGCAAAACAGCATCTCAACAACTTCTTTGACAATTGGAAGCAGCCCAGCATGGTGAACACCAATCCCTCTGCGAAGCAGGCTTTGGACTCTGACAACCTACAGCAAATGTTAAAAGTGGCACGTCAGTGTCTCCAGTTCATCCAAAATGGCAATGAGAATGACAATGAGATTAGAAGACCTGAGGAAGGTTTCTATCAGAGCCCTTAAGGCGCGAAAATGCCTTGTCACAGAAAATACGGATTTCACTTTTCTCAGAACTGCTAGTGAGGTCAGTCCCTGGTAAATTATCAGCCGATTTATCACAACGGTTCTTTGAAAAACAGAAAATAATCACCTGCAACCAAATGCCAAGGGATAAATCTATAAAAATGCTAAAGATGTGAGCACATGAGGAGTTATGAACATTAGACATGAAAACTGTGTTTCCAGTGATTTTAGTTGGAATTTCTTTTTCAGCTGTCAATTTGTAATTTTCAAGGTCCTTGGATTGGAGTGAGTCAATCTGACTGGTTTCGTTTTTGGTGTTACAGAACCGTGGAGATGATTAATGGATCTCATATAAATGCCATGTCTAGGGAGCTACAGTATGTGAAAAGAAACTCACAGGTAAAAGGGACTTCTTTGAAAGCTTGTTTATCAACAATAGCCACAAAGAAGCCTCTGATCTCCTTGATCCCCAATTGTTTTGATGAGCACCAGAAGACCAAGAAAAATTGCCTGCTACTTGAGACCCAGAATGCTTTTGCACTTTTCCACGGTTGAAATTGTCACGCTGCCGAACTTGAGCCCCAGTCTGAGAAGGTCCAGACCCCAAAGAGGTCCCAGAACTGCCCCCAGCTGCACCTGAATTTTTTTTCTTAAAAGCATCTTTGGCAGCTTTCAGACCCTGAGGAACGAAAGATTCGTTGTCACATATTTTATACAACTCACCAGAATAGAATAGGCAGTGCTCCAGAGGTACGGGTCTTTTTAAGGTCCTGACAGCATTGACACACAAACAAGCAGGATAAGTAATTTAAGGTTTTTTTGAGCGGTCAGGATAAGTAATTTAAGTTAAAACAAGAAATCTTCTAGATTTTTCAGTAAATGCATCGTTTAGAGAAAAAGAGGCATAATGATGAATAGAATATATGTGCCGGCAATTACCCAGTTACACGGATTTTCTTTTGCTTTGTCCGACCAATCCAATCAGCAAATTCAAATGTGTTTGGCACCTACAAAAAGTATGAATGAGGAAATAAGTTCACCAAGCTATAGGGCATGTTGCTATGAGCGACCAAAAGACCACTAACATGGCAGCATACAAGTGTTTTCATTGGGTGCTTTGACACACAGATATGGATCTGGGTAAGGAAAAAACAACACTCCATTTTGGTCTAGGACATGGATATTGATATGGGTGTCCCATTCAAAATATATGTTAACATTTGCATTTGTCATTTTTCACATGAACATTTTAACTATACCATTGTTTCTCTATGTAGTGTGTCAAATGTCACATACTTCCTATTTTATAAAGTTGTTTACAGTAACATTGTTTTTATGGCCACCCTTGATGTAAACCAAGGTGGTATCGAAAGCCCCCCGCGGTTCACATAGGAAAATTGAATCCCGTTAATCTTAAGCTAATGGAATCCTGAACCATTCTAGTGTTTATGAAATCGGTTCCTTGCCAAAGACCAATCAATGTATGTCTATGGTCAAGCAAGTTTCCACGAATTCTATGGTCCTAAAGTTGAATTAAAATTAAAAAGTGCAATCCCCAATTAAAGCAATGAATTCCATGAAAGGAAAAGTAAATGGAAAATACAATTAGAAACATAAATTCAACATTAAGAAAACATAGAATAACATGAAACACTTACTTTGCAAACCTTGGAGTCTTCCTCCAGATGGGAAATTCAATCCCTCTGTATTGAGTCAACTCAAATTAGAACTCTTTTCTTTCCTTTTTTGTGTGTCAGAAATGGGCACCAAAGAGATCTATTTATAATGAAAATTCAAAACCCTAACCATCCAAGAACCATGGTTGAGTTTGGCCAAGTATGGTTGAGTTTGATGAACCACAGTTGAGTTGGCACAACTATGGTTGAGTTCAATACCAATTATGGTTGAGTTTGGCACAACCATGGTTTGGACATGTGGACCTCAAGCAACAACCCCATGCGTTTTGCCACATCATGCACACACTTGGATTCTCATGTGGATCCTAGGTGTGCAATTACATGGACAAACAACCCAATGAAATAATTAGAAACTAACACCTAGGCTAGCCGACTCACCAAGGAGTGTGGAAAGGATGTGGAGGCATGTGCCTTGCATGGGTAGGCATGTGGATTCCCATAACCACCACCATGTGGACTTCCACCTTATATGCACACATAGATCCTAGGTGTTCAATGACATGGATTAACAAACCAATGGGAGAAATGGGATCTTACACCTAGCTAACAAACTCTCCATGCAGACATGTGGGTGTGTGGAGGCATGTGGTTTCCATGTGGAGGAGTGTGGTTTCCAACAACCACAACCATGTGGATTTCCACCTCCTGTACACACATGGACTAACAAACCAATGAGGAGATTGGAATCTCACAACTAGGCTCACAACTCTCATGGATGTCTGGATGCATGGGAAGGCATGTGGAAGGCATGTGCTCGTTATGAGGTGGATTTCGGAGTGATTCTGCACTTGTCGATGAAAACAGTTGTAACTCAGGCTACATGAATCAGAAATAGCGAAACTTGGGCCCGTTGGAAAGGTATGTGAATAAGCTTTCCAATGGTCCAAATTTCATTGAAATCCGACGCCGTTTGATGCCTCAAAAATACTTTGTAAGTCACTGCTATTTTCATCCATCAGATTTAATCTAGATTTGCTAGATTTGTGTCAAGTGTCAACTCCTCTTGTCTCACACGGGTTCTTTCCTTCTACTAGGATTCTAAGTGTGTACCCCTCCTCCAAGTAGGGTCCACATGATCTCAAGAGGTCCACAGGCCCACATGTGGGTCCATATGTTTTGAATGTTCCAATTTGGAGCCCGGATTGGCTAGTTCCGTCCCGCACTTGCCTCGATCGAACACGAAGTTATCCTCACTTTTATTGTCAAGTGATAACCACATCAAGCCTTCTCTGTATTGCTTACAAGTATTAAATTAATTACAAGTTAAAATATAACACCCAGATTGCATGATTTGTTAACGCAAATACTACAATGTATCCTACAAGTACCGGGTATCTGACACTATACAAAAAGCATCTACAAGTGTAGCAGCATCTTGGTTGAGGTGTGAGTAGCCCATCACAATTTAGATAACAAGAACAGGATGAAACTAAGCTGTTTGACAAATGAATGAGGAGGAATGGGCGGAAAAGGACACCCCACAATATGGCCCACATAGGGTCATGTGCCAACTAATTCTTGACTAGACATATAAAGTAGCGTAAAGTATGAAGCCTATGATAATTTGGATCCCAAGTTGGTAATTAAATAATGGAAAGTGGTACCCATAAGCTTGCCAAGATAAAAACTTGATCATGTAAAATGTATCAAATATTAAAATAAAAACACCACAATGAAAGATAATGAAATTGAGGATTAGACAGGAAATGCATTTCAAGGGCATACACATAAATCAATGTTGTCAAAATCCTAGGATTCGTATCGAATCCCACCCCCAAACGATTCGAATCTTATGAAGAATCCCAAGTACAAAAAAAAATCCTAGGATTCAGGAGGTGAATCCCAAATCGTGGGATTCGAATAGTTGAATACTTGAATCGTTGGATTCATTTTAACAAAAGAAATGTGGGCATTTATAGAAGCTACCTGTTTTGATTGGTCTATTGCACAATAAAACCCTTTGGAGACTCCAATCGACACAGTACCTTTCCTTCTCTTCTATCTGCAACCCTCTTCGCAAGCATCTCTTCCAACTTCGAGATCTCCTTCTCTTCGGTCTACAAGCCTCTTCGCAAGCCTCTGTTCAATCGTTTGCAACTTCAAGGTATGGTTTTTATATATTCTTTATTTCACTTTACTCTTATTTCCACTTCCTTCAAGGCATGAAGCTTTTTTTCTTTGCTTCTTCGATCCATTCTTCTCTTCTTCTTCTTCTTCTCCTTCCTCGCTATCTGCTGGAGCTTTTCTCCCTTTTTTCACCGCGATCACCGTTACTGCCGCTAATATGTTTTAGATGGCATTTATGACAATGATCTTTTTTAGATGTTTTGGAATTTTGGATAATAGAATTTTATGAATTATGATGATTTGGACTTTGGAATGTAAAAACTTGACTTCTAATGCATTTTTATTTAATTTTACATTGGTACATTTTGTCATATATTCATATGTTTGCATATTTACTTATATATTATGAGGAATTGAACAAAACATTATGAACCTTACAATTCTATGATTCACGATTCACACCCCTTGACTGATTCACGATACGATTCGATTTTGACAACATTGTATAAAATGGATATCATTATGGTATAGTGTTGAGACAACTTTTTGATGGACAAGAATCTAGAGAAAACTGAAAGAGATTTTCTGTGAGAAAGTTCGAGAGAGAGAAAAGGACTACATTTGGTGAAATGGGAGGAGGTGGTAAAATCCTAAGAAGAAGGGTCTTGAGTATCATAAGGATATACTAGAGGGAAATCAAGCACTTCTTTGCAATTTTTTATGGAGATATGGATGGGATCAATTCCTTGTGGAGGAAGTTATTGGCTGCTCTATATGGAACCGAAGGAATTGGAGGATGGGAAATATTTACCGAGGTGGACAAGGAAACTTCAGATGTGGTTCAGATGAAATTTACAGCAGGCATGAGTACACAAGGTGTGGGTAAGGTATATGAGAGACTCAGATATAAAGTGGACATTGGTAATAGAGTTTCTTTCTGGAATCACTTATGGGTAGGGGATAGAAGCTTGAAGGAGGTGTGCCCAATACTTTATAGGATTGCAAGGAATAGAAGGCCATGTTCAAAAAGTGCTATGAAGTAATCAGAGGTACAGTGTTAGTGTTGAGGGGGGCACTTAGGGAGTCAAAAGAGTACTAAATAATAAATGTTGGAGGAATGCAATTGTTTGTCCAGAGGAGGAAGATTTAAGAGTGGATAAGGGACTCCTCAAGGATTTTCAGGGTGAATCTTGTATTACATTGAAGTGTCTATACATTCATTGGGTATGATCTTCAGCAAAAAACACGAAATACAAATCGATCACCACAATTATTCTTCCCAATTTCGTCTCTTTTTCATTACCCTTTTTATATGACATCAAAAAGTCCATAGCTTAAATCTAATAAAATTATAAAAAAAAAAAAAGGATTAATAAGGTAGACAAGGTCATCGGTGGATATGAATTTTTTGGAGGGAACTATGGTGTGGTCAGTGCCTTTTAAGAGAGCAATGAGGGACAGTGAAACAAGCTATTATGTTCAACTATTGGAGGCACTTGTGAGGCGTGTATTTGTCGAAAGGAGGACGACATTAAGATCTAGGATGGGGACCCCTCAAGTGAGCTCTCAATAAAAGCTGGAATTAGAAATATGAATAGTAGGAACCCCACCATTCTTGGATATTACTTGGAAAAGTAAAGCCCCTTCAAAAGTGCAATGTTTTTTGCTAGTTTGTGGCGAAGGTAGGAGTTCTTACAAAAACTGAAATCGAGGGAGGAAAAGAATACCAAAGGGAGCAAATCTATTATGTCCACTTGTGTGAATTGGAGAGTTTTACAAAACCATCGAGGAGATCATATCTTGTTTTTACAGGAACCCATAGGTATTAGGGATTCGAACAAGGCTAAACTTTTGGCCATTAAAAAAACACTTCATCTGTGGTCTTTGGAAAGTCATAGTGCAATGAGCTTCACTATTGAGGGAGATTCATCAAATGCCATTGCATGCGCTTCTGAGAGGAGGAAATCTCTTTAGACGTTTTGTCATATTGCTAGGGATATCTCCTCCTTTTGCAAGGATAAGGTTATTCTTTCAGACATGTTAAATAGTTAGCCAATGGGGTGACATTTTTCTTATCCAAAGTAGGGGCTTTGTGGGTTTTTCTGTAAATTTTACTGTGGATTTTTTTTTTTTTTTTTTTGAGACCCAGGGAAACCTCGAAATTTTTGTAATCTTTATTAATGACTCTTTGTTCCTCGTGAATTCAATTGAATAACCTCCAATCTTTCATCGCTTAGACATCTCAAGGGTCTCCAAGAATGAATGATCAATAGACACAATATGGTCCTCCTCGAGTGAGCACAATAGATCTTCATCATTCTTTCTTGACAAAAGAAAACCCGTCCATTCACCATCCGCTACGTTGTAGTTCGAACCACTAAAGCATCTTCAAAACTAAAGCCCCTCCCCCAATTCCCAAAGGGCAACTACAGGTGTAAGATTCGGTTTCAAAAGGGACATCAATCGCCAAATCTATTGTTGTGGGTGAAAGTCCAGGCTAGGACAATGCACAGTCCTAGAGGGGGGTGGGTGAATAGGACCTTTTCCAATTTTTTAAAATTATTTTGCTTTAATTCTTTTTAAACTAATGAGATTACCGCAATATGAAAAGATTATGAAAATAAATCAATTAAATCATATATGCAATTATCGAATCTAAAATCAAAGCATAAAAGCACCACACAACCATTCACACACTACGCCAGGATTTATGGTGGTTCAGTTCAAAGAACCTACATCCACTCTTGGAATCACCCAACTTTGGGCTATTCGGGACCTACTAAATTTAGGGTAAATACCCCAAAATTACAATCCTAGTTTTAAAGAGGTTCAATCACCGAGATCTAATCAACACCTATTTTTTTATGGTGGTTCGATCCACAGAGATCTAGTCCACCTTACAATATTAAATGAAATAAAAGGAGGGAAGAACACTAGCCTTCAGTCTTGTTTAGATCTTCCAACGTGTTCTTCAAGGAGTAGGTTGCATGCTCCAGTGTTCTTTGCTTCAGATCTTCTGACGTGGGCAACCTAGCTTGGATATGTTACTGCAGTCCCCCATTAACCCTATTCATATGATGTTACTGTTTCATAGTAGAGGGTCGATACAATAGATGTGAGGGAAGAGTTTTTCCCAGATCTAGGGTTTTGGATGCCTCTCTCTCTCTCTTAATCTCTCTCTTTTCTTGTCTTAATTTCACTCGTTGATGTCCCATTAGGCTTAATACATATTTATAAGAAGGTTTACAACAGCAAATAAGCAATGGATCAACACACGCTCCTTGATATGTCGAGGCGCGGAAGAGTTAAGTTTTGATAAGTCGAAAAATGGGTGGTCTCAACATGTCGAAGGTTTTCGATGGGTCAAAATTAAGTTTTCCAAGAAGGCTGCTCGACCAGACAAATAAAATTGATTGGTCGATCCCGAGAGCAACATAAACCGGAAATGGGATTAAAAAATAAACAAGTCTCTCGACCAGTCGAATATGTTCGACTGGTCGAACCCTAGCGGATACACAAAATGGAACTCAAAAAATGCTCAGGTCTCTCGACCAGTCGAACAAGGTCGACTAGACGAACTCAGCGGCACCAAAAAAACAAAGTCTGAATCATTTGTTAAGTTATTCAACTGGTCGAGCCTTGTTCGACCAGTCGAACCCCACAGAATGTGACTGTATGCACAGGGCTTTGGATTTTTGGGCCTTTTCAACACAAGGGGTTCAGCTTTGAGCCTAGATTAATTTTAACATTTAGGAATTAATAATTTTTGAACCAACCTAAGCTCATTAGAGTTTGATTTACCTATTTGGTTGCCACAACACCTGAGAGATCCTCAGCAATCTTCAGTTGACAAGCGTTCTCCAATACGTACATCCAAAGGCAAAGTCTTTGACATGTTCACGGAATTAACAACGAGGAGACATGGATAAACCAAGGCTCTAACAATGGAAACCACTTTTGTTGTTGTGGGACCCACTTCTGCAAAGAAGCTTACTAGAATCTTCTAATTTTGGAAAGTCAACTCAATTTATGTATGATTGATTGTAATTAGGCATTCTTTTATTTCTTTCCAAAATCAGCCACCTTGATTGGCTCCTTATTCATTATTTATACATGTAATCTCTTATGGTTTAATTCAATACAATACAAAGAGAGAAATTACTCTCCTCCAATATTAGCTCTCTCTTTTCTTTCTCTATTATTATTTTTTAGATGGTATTAGCCAGAACTAATCTTTGGGTGCTTTAAGGAGGATTCTTCTTCCATTTTATTGTTCCTTGCTGCGCCAGAGTTAACGTTCATCATAGGAGTCCGGCCTCTTCTTCGGCTCTTTGAGGACTTCTTTGGCAGATTCTCCCTCCGTTCTTTCTTCCTCTGCAGATCTGAGTTTTTTTTTCTCAGTATTCTTGTGGATTCCAGCATCCTTCTCCTCTGAAGCAGTCCCTTCTCGGCCTTCGATTCATTCACAGGAGAGGCTTCTGATGGCGGGACCCCGCCACTTCCCCTGCCGTTTTTGGAGGGTCTATCCATCTGTAAGGTGGAGTTGCAGATCCGCCTTCAACTGCTTTGGTTTTAGGTTGTTTCTTCTCCAGCCTCTGTTTCGGTCCACCAAACACTATTTTTTGGTTTCCTGCTAAGATTGTTTGGCCTACGACATTGTTTTAATCCAAGTTTCTTCCACAGGAGTCGCTTCATAAAGAAACAAAAAGTAAATATTTTATTCATTCAGGAGCCGAAGAAAGAGGAACTCTCTTCCATCTTAATCGAAGAAATTTAGGAGCAAGAAAAATGTAGGCTTCTTCTTTAATTGTAAAGGGTGTGGTTCTAAAAAGGAAAAGAAAAAAGGGAAGGAGTAAGAGTTAATTATTGGGTTTAGGATTATTTGGGGTTTAAATTCACTAGGTTCAGAAAAATCAATGAGAATAAACCACGAAAAGCAAGGGGAATTGTATAGTATTTTTCTTTTTCTTTGGTCTTGTTTTAATTTTATTTTAATAAAATTTTGTAACCGTTCAAAAAAAATCAATGTGAATAAACCACAAAAGGGGGTTACAATACACCCTATTTTATACAACACACAAGACCCACCTATGATCCATCCAAACCGTCGAACACACCTATCCCCCATGTATCGTTATGTCCAAATTTGACACCCCTAGAAATGATATTGAGCCTTGGATTGACATATCAAAAAAATTGACCTCAAATATCTTTAAAGTATGGACCATATAAATCATAATATAAAACCTTTACATAACGAATTTGTTTAGCCATTATCCATAGAACACATCCATGTGCATTCAAGTCTTTAAAATAAACTCAAGATTATTAACGTGCTACACTAAAACACATACACGCGCACAAACTTGAACAATTGAGTGACCCAATCAATGTGATTTCTATCAAGCTCTAGATTCAAACATAAACCTTTCTAACCAACCTATCCCTGCAGTCACATGAGGCCCACGAAAAGCTAACAGGCCCCAAATTCAAGCATACAACTTGCCAACCAGTCCATCACTAGAGTCGCATGTGGCCCCACAAAAACTTCACACAATATAACCTCACACTCCTTTGTCCAGGGGATAATTATATATTAACAAAATCTTGAGTACAGAAAACATCCCAGAAGAGCAATGAAACAACATTGTGAATCCTTTCTATAAGAATAAAGGAAACATTCAAAAAGTAGTATTTCAAAGAAACTTTTTGGCTTTATGTTTGGTAAATCAACAACATGGACCATGTCTCCATTTATAAAACTCATGGACAAGCTTTGTTGAGTTAAAGAAAGTCTAATAGAGTGCAAAGACAATTATTTGGTGAATGTTGAAAAAGAAATGCATCCAGGCATCCCTTTTCCCAGGCCCACAGGAATTGGCCCTGCCCAACAGAGGTCCAGCAAGCAGGGGATCCTGGCTTCCCATTTCCCAGGCAAACAGGGAATGGGGCCAGATCAACAGACCCAAACTTACGTTGGGGGTCTGGGACAGAGTTCTCAGGTCCCTTATTCAATTGCAGCCCACGATTCAGTTCTAAAGCGGCCTTAGTTACCTCCTCAGGTAGCGTTAACGGAAACAACCAGATTGAATCAAGACCAGGGAAGGACCAACGTGGAAATGGGTGAGAAGGAGGGAGACAGTAATCCGGCAAAGAGGTCCATAAATCTCAGGAAATTTCTGTAGGTGGTCAACAATGACAAGGACGGAGGACAGAACGGCAGTGGTGATGAAACAAGTGGAAGAAATGGGGAAATTGATCCTCTAGGAGATGGTAGCACACTGCAACATCTTTTTCAAGAAGATACCAGTCCCTTCTGTGAGAATGGAAAAGAAGACTGCAGAGGACCTGATCACAAAGCAACCGACAAAGCACTGTTGATGTTGAAAGGGAAGGGATACTCAGAAGCTGACGGAACAGAAATATTAAAAATTGGAAATGCATTGAGCATCCAATTCAGAGATGAAATTCAAGCAGCTTCAGAAATCAGACGAACAGAAGATTGGGACAGAACTTCATCATCATCTTCCAGGTCATCTCGACGGTTCCTTCTTCGGCAATGGGGAGATACAACTTCAAGGTCTTTTACAGAAGACAGAGAAGGTTGGGAAGGAATTTCAGGGGAAGACGAGATTCCCAATGAAGGTCCTTTCTTGGAATATAGGGGGGGCTTGGGCTCCCCGAAAAGCGAGGAGTAAATCGACGTCTTCCCAAAAAGAACGAGGTCAACATTCCATTTTTGCAGGAAACTAAGAGAGAAGAAATTACAGCAGCAATGATTAAAGAGTTATGGGGCTCACAGGATTGTGAGAATTTTAGCAAACCTTCGAATGTCTTATCCGGAGGACTTCTTATCTTATGGAACACATCTTTTTTGAGAGTTTCAGCAAGACGTATTGACTCAAGATCCATCTCAGTTAAGGGTCTTCTTGTGAACGAGGGTGGACGTATGCTGGACTAATGTTTATAGTTCTAACACTAAGGGGGAACATGATGGTTTTTGGGAAGAAATGGATGTTATCCACAGCTGGTGTTCATCTATGTGGTGTTTAGGGGTGACTTTAACATAATCACATACCCGTTAGAGAAGAAAGGGGGAAGAGGATTCACTCAGGGAATGGAAGCTTTTTCTGATTTTGTATTACCCCCTCATCAGAGGCCGGTTTACTTGGTGTAGTGGATAGTCCCGAGCATCAATGAGTAGATTGGACAGATTTCTCACATCTTTAGATTGGAACTTGCATTTCATTACAACCAATCAGATAAAGTTGTTTAGTCATATTTCTGATCATTGTCCAGTAATGCTCGACACCAATGAGATCGATTGGGGACCGAAGCCATTCCGGTTTAGTAATGCATGGCTAGAGGATCCGAAATTTGGGGCTTTCGTTAAGGAGTGGTGAAATAGTTTTGATGTGTAGGGTCGAGCGGTTTTGTCTTATCAAAAAAACTTGTTCTTCTCAAGTCTAAAATTAAAGAATGGGTGAAATCATTAGGGGGGCAGTCAAAGAAAGAAAGGAAGCAATCTTGCAAGGGTTGGAGGCGTGGAACAGATTGGCGGAGGAGAGGGATTTTCATGAAGAGGAATTGTCATTGAAGAAAAACAGTAAGGCCTCTTTTAGGGAATGTTTAAGGTTGGAGGAGGTGGAATGGAGACAATAGTCTAGGGCTTTGTGGCTCAAAGATGGCAACAAAAACAGGAGATTTTTTCACATCTGTGCCAACGCCAGAAAAGGTTCAAACAACATTAGATCTCTGGTTGTGGATGGTCGACGAATTGTAGATAAGGATGGCATAAGAGAGGCGGTTAGGCAATACTTCATGTCTATCTTTCAGGCTAGTCCAGTGTAGCCACTTCCTACACATCCTGCTTTCCCTCCTACCGCTCCTATTGGTTCTCCGCCTGCAATGGCCCGACCCTGAATTTACCTTAATATTGATTAAGGGATTTAGTTTACACGCGTGAGAGGTGCTTGAGGTCCCTCGGGGGTCCCACCTGTTGGACACATTCTCCAAAAGCCCAAAGTGGATCAATCCCAGTGGAAAATAAGAGAAATAAAATAAGTGGTGTACCTGTCAGTGCGGTCGCCAAGCACTGTCGGTCAGACCGACAACATCGATGGGACCGATGGTGACGTTGGTCAGACCGTAAATGAATAGACCTTGGATTGGGAACAAGTGGGAGGCAAACTAGAGAATGGGGCCTCTGTCAATCCAACCGACGCACGACTTAAGTTGGGTATTTAAAACACGTTTGAGCGAGATTTTCATTATCTATCTTCTTCCAACCCTCCCAAAACTCGTGAGGCCTTTCTTTCGGTTGAACCAGGCCCTCTTCTTTCCTCTTTTTCCTCCCAAACACCCATTGCATGTTGGAGATTCGAGCAAGACTCATCTCAAGCTCCCTCCCACTCGGAATTTCTCTTTCCCAAGGTAATTTCACTCTTTTGCCTTCCCTGCTCTTCTATGTTGGGTATTTGTTAGGAGTTTGTGTGGAATAGAGTTGGAATGGCAATGTAGACCTAGAATGGAGAAGAATGCATGGAGAAATTTAGGGATTGGCGGTGTGGAGCCTTGCATGGGATGGATTTGAACCCCAAATGGTTTGGAACCCTAGAAGAAGATGAAATTTTGGAGAAAATGGAGGCAGGTCAAAATTGCGAATTATGTATTGCCAAAATAGAGAAGAATGATGAATTACCCCAATGTATGAAGGAGGGCTTGGACCAAAAATTGGGGAAAGTGGGAGAATGATGAAATTGAGGTTAGGTATTAAATCAAATTGTGGAATTTAAAGGTTTGGCATGGGTCGAATTTGAAAAGCATGGAAAAAGAGCTTGACCTTGAGAGTAAATTTAAAGGTTTGCCCTAATTGGTGATCATGCTTGGTTGATGCATAATAGTATGAGGCTTCCCAAGCTCATATGTCATAATGTATGATTTGTGCTTAAATGACGACAATGTGAATGAATTACATCAAATGAATTATCATGAATGGAGATAGATCATGAATGGTAGGTTGTAATGACAAACCTCTTGTTGGAATCCTTAGATTGATAATATCTAGGAACGCATGACGGTGCCATGCTTGGATGTAATGACTTTATATCTCTATTGAATTCCTATATCTAGATGATGTTTGTTTTTCATTGTATTCACCATGTGTTGATTGAAAGATAAATCCTCTCTCACGATTGGACATTGTGTATGGGGCAAAATGTCATGTGACCCAAGGAGGTCAAATTGGGCCCTGGACTGGATATGGACCCATAATTGGGCACCATACCCATGGATGAACCACGCACATGGATGGATCATAATCATGGGTGAATCGTACCCATGATCGATTAGTAGACCCATAGATGGATGTAAACCCGTGTTCGGGTAGTTGCATGACCTAACGCACGAATTGTAGACTTGATCTAGAAAATACCATCGAAATGGGATATGATTAAAATAAAGGTAGAACTACGCATGATCTGATCTCCAAAGGGAGTACGTAGGCAGCTGATGATTCAAATCGATCATACCGAGGATCCAATTAATCATGGGATCCATGAGAACCCCTTTGCACGTGTGAATGCCACGTGCCTGGAACAAGAGATGTATATGCTAAAAAATCCTCAGTTACGTGCCCGAAAGGCCGAGTCGTGACACCGCCATCAGCTTCAAATCCGGGTACTCTTTCCTTTCTCACTTGTAATGCATTATAATTATTCATTTCTAGACCTTGAGGTGTTTTCTCTTTTTGTGGTGTATAGGCTACAATTTATGCAGTTTTCGGGTCTTCGTTACCTTCACATGGAGACCTACTCCAACGAGTTGAGCTTCAGGATGTTCGATCCTCAGTTCCTTTTGACTTCTTGACTTCCAGGTGTTGCTCTTTGGTTTTGGTGATCTCTTCCAGATTTATGGCTTATGTCCTTCATCCCTTTCAACGACCTTCCAGCAAAACAAGCTTTTCTAGTGCTATTTCTCCTTGTGTTCGAGCTTCAATTTTGACAAATTTTGGGGCTTTGTCATCCCTCTCCAGTGATGAGCTTTTCAATGATGAATTCTAGTTTCCCCACCAAATTCCCATCTTCGACATCAGGACCTTCAGACGCACTTTTCCAGCTTCTTGGATTGCTCCTTTGTTGGAGGCTGCTCCGGGTCACCGTGTCATCTAGTTGTCTTCCAGTTAGGTTGATGGTGATTCTCTCAGTAATCGGGTATATTCAATCCTGCTACCCCCTTCTTTTCCTTTCTTGGATGATACTTCTGGGTGGTTAGCTGATGCATCTTTACCTTTTATTTTTGCATTTTCCCTTTCCCCCTTCCCCCTTCCTAGTTTTTTTCTTTTTTGAAAGATAACTTCATTACTCAATAAAGGAGAATACAAAACCAAATAGGAAAACTAGTCTTCCAACCAAGGGGAGACCCTTCCAACCAACAATTGAAAAATTCCTTCATCACCCTCATTCCAAAGAGGGAAGGCCCAACTGAATTAGCGCACTATAGGCCTATTAGTCTTGTTGGCAGTATTTATAAACTTATTGTGAAGGTATTGGATGATAAGTGAAAAAAGGTATCCCCACAGATTATAGGTGAATCACAAGGGGCCTTTTGTGAAAGATAGGCAAGTATTGGATGGCATCTTAATTGCCAACGAACTAGTACACGAGGAGGAGGGATACGAAATCGGGTTTTGCTGTTCAATATTAATATGGAAAAGGCTTACGATTTTGTGGATTGTTCTTTCATAGGATATCTTTTTGATAGGATGGGTTTTGGGCAGAGGTGGGGACAGTGGATGAAAGCATGTATTGAGTATAGAATGTACTCCGTACTAGTAAATGGATCTCCCACCGCACTTATAGTGGCCACAAGAGGACTGAGACAAGGGGATCCCATGTCCCCTTTCATCTTTACTCTAGTAGGAGAAAGTCTAAATAAGCTTGTTGCAAAAGATAGAGAACTAGGGATCATTAGAGGCTTCGGCTCAGCGCCAAACGGACCTACCGTCTTACACCTTCAATTTGCAGATAATACGCTTTTCTTTTGTGAACCCAATAGAGATGAGCTTAGGGTTTCAAAGCAATCTTGAGATGTTTTGAGTTGGTGTCTGGCCTTATTATAACATAGGGAAAAGCACTCATATTGGCATCAACGTGGAAGATGACCAACTCAAGGAAATGGCAAAGGAAATTGCGTGTAGTACTGGGATGTTGCACTTCATTTATCTTCGCTTACCAATGGGTGGAAACCCAACGCTTAAACGTTTTTGGGCACCTCTTGTGGAAAAAATACAAACGAGATTAGATGGGTGGGTTAGGAGATATCTTTCTGTTAAGGCCTCGGTTTGACCGAGTCTATGTATTGTCAATTCTTTGACCGAGTGAGTCCTTGCCTTAGGAGATCGAAGATTCAAGATTCAAGATCACGAGCAAGCTGCAGACATCTCTCAATGGGTTTGGCAACCAGGTCAGGTAAATATGGACCTAGGAAGACCTAGATGACCTAGACTTACCCCTGGGATTAAACCTTAGAATCCATAGTTTAAAATTGGTATAACTCATTGGACTCTCAAGTTAGAGTGGAGGTTACCCTGTCTTGGACTAGCTCTTGCCATCTATCATATGTCATCAAACATTAACTAAATCTTCATTATTGGATAGATCATTAAACGAGCTTTCCAAAATGTCCAAGAACACCCAATTCCGAATTATATAGCTCAAGTAATGAGCATTTTACTAAAAGGGTGTAAAACAGGAAGATTCTCGATTGGGGGTGAAATGTACTATCACTTGGAGGGATTATTTGAACTATCAAAAGAACTTTAAATTGGATTAAATCTCATGAAGTAGATAGATCTTTCAATGAGCTTTCCGAAAATTCAATGATCACTCAAAACCGAGTACGGAAGCTCAAGTTATGGCATTTTTAGTGATGTGGGACATTGTAGCTGTGAATAGTGCTTCGAGGCCCTCGACCTAGGGATAGTGCAGAAATTTTGTTTTAAGTCATTTCTCTCAGCAGGAGCCCCTCGAGACTCCTAGAACCCCTCGAGACAGGGCTCAAGGCCCTCGAAGACTAGCCATTATCTGGTCGTTCTAACTGATTAGACAACACACAAAGGTGGCATGTTTGATTGGGTTACCTTCGAGGCCCTCGAGGCACACTCCCGAGGCCCTCGAGGACTAGCTTTTTGAGCTTAGTTTTTCTCTATATAAACTCCGAGTTTTTGAGCTAATGGTTGAACTAGATGATCCCCAAGTATATATCTGAGTATTCCTTCAATCTCTAGGCCAAACATCTATGAAAATCTAAGCATCTTTGCTTAAGAGATTGAGAGAGAAACCATCTAGGATTCATTGTAGAATCCATATCCTAGATCATCTCCATAGCTTGTGGTTGCACTCACATTGGTAGACATCAAGTACTGAAGACCAAAGCCAAGAGATCTTGAGGAGAAGCACATCATTTGACATATGCAAGGTTACAAGGCAAGTGCCTCATTTGTTTATTTCAATTATCATCATTGTAAGGTGGAGTAGAGCAAGGTGCCCGAACCACCATTAAAAATAGGAATTAAGGAGTAGACCAGGGTGGTCAAACCTTTCAAAACTAGGTTGTATTGTTTGGGTGTGACTCCCATACAAAGTGGATTTGGGATAAGCCCAAGAGTGGGTGAGTCCAACAGTGGATGTAGGTTTGTTGAAATCGAACCACTATATATCGTTGTGCATGTGTGGTTGATTGTTTGTTGGTTTGATTTATCACTTACACACAAGATTGTTCGGTTGCACAATAAGTTGATCAACTAAGTTTTAAAAAGGATATAAAATTTGACCCCCGCCCCCACAGGACTCAACATTGTTCTAGCCTGGACTTTCAATTGGTATCAGAGCCTTGTTGCTCTAAGTTGGACTTAACCGTCTTGAGTTGATCCTTTATACTAAAACAATGTCTCTAAGAGATAGTCATCCTCCGTATTTCGATGGCTCAAATTATGCTTCATGGAAAGCCAAGATGAAAAGCTTTTGTATATCAATCGATGGAGCCATCTGGGAATCTATAAAAAGAGGTTGGACTGATGTAGCATCTTCAAGGTTTGAAATCACAAAACCCAAAGATTATGTTTCATGGACTAATGATGAAAAGAACATGTACACTGCAAATGGATAAGGTCTCAATGCTATAAATTGTGTTGTCTCACCTACCGAATATAAACGGATTATGACATGTCAAACAGCCAAAGAGGCTTGGGACATTCTAGAGAGAACCCATGAGGGAACCTCCATTGTCAAGAGGTCTAAATTCCAAATCCTCCAATCCAAATTTGATGTCATAAAAATGGAGGAAAATGAACGTTCATGGAGTTCTACTCTAAACTAAGTGACATTGTCAATTTCATGTGGGCTCTCGGTGAAATAATTCCTGAAGATAAGGTGTACGAAGATTTTGAGAAATCTACCTGATAGATTCAAACCTAAAGTGGTAGCCATTGAAGAGTAAAGAAATGTTGCTCAGATGAGGGTAGATGATTTAGTTGGGTCTTTACAAACATACGAACTTCACTTTGAAAAACCCAAAAAGAAGTCTATTGCTCTAAAATCTTCTCTAAAACTATATGTAAAAGAGATGAAGAATCTGATGACTCTAAAAGTGATTCAGATGAAGAGGTTGCTATACTTGCTAAAAAAAAATTAAAACATTTAAATATGAGGAAAGATGAGAAGAAGACTTAATAGAGAAGCCTCTTGAGAAATCATTAAAAGTAAACTAAATTTTTCAAAAGAAAAGTCAAAAGACAGAATCAAAGAAAAATACAAGGATAAACCCAAAGTGCTTTAATTGTGATGGATATGGGTAATGAATGCATGTCTAAGAGGATGTCCAAAAAGAAAGCCATGTCTACTGTGATGGAAGAAGACACATCACAATCGGAAAGTGAATTCGATGTGTCAACCCATGAAAATGTTTACAATTTGAAAGGCTTCATGGGTTCTATCTCTCATGATCCTCAAAATGCTCCAAATGTTGGAAGTGATAGTGAAGGATCAGAAAGTGAGGATAATGTCTTACAAGAAGCCTATGATGCATTATTCTTAGAAAGCAAAGATTTGGCTAATGAAAATGTTCAAGAAGAAAATTTTAAGTCTCCAAGAAAAACTTAGGTTGGCTCAAGATGAAATTTTAAAACTTAAGAAAGCCGAATCCAAAATTAGTAGTGAAAAGGTAAAACTGGAATCTAACTTAGACCAATTAAAAAGCCACAAAGTAAAATTTGAAAAACTCCTAAACATTGGAAAACAGTTTGGAGATAAAACTGGTCTAGGATTTGATGAGAAAATCAATAAGAAACCCAACTCCAAAACTGTTTCTGTGAAAGGAGTGCATTCATCATCTATACCTCTAAACGTGACATGTTATTATTGTGGGAAAAAAGGTCACATGAGGTTTGAATGCAACCTGAGGAAGAAGCACCACAAAGATAAGATCTCTCAACAACAAACAAAGGTAAATCTTCGGGACAATAATAAAAGAACTATGTATGGTGGAAACCAACATGATCCCTAGGTCCAAAAGCTAAAGGAATTGGTGAACGAGTTCACCATGAATTGTGATAAAAGGAGAGCGGGTTTCAGACATCTTAGGGGTGACAACAGGTCCTCACCCTCCAATGGAAAATGGGTACCAAAGGTGAAAGCTTTGGGTTAAGACCTATGTGTTTTCAGATCCTCCATGTGCCTTATCTAATGTAGTGTAGAGGATCTGAAAATTTTGTTGGGTGGTGGATCATTCATAGCCTTCAAAATTGGCTAATGTTTGAATGATGATTTTTGTTTTTGGAATATGCTTGGTGAATGTTTGAACTTGTTTCCATGATATTAATGTTACACTTTTTTTAGCACCCTTTGTCGATTTATGACAAAAAGGGGGAGAAAGGCTAATGTTGAGAGGGAGATTTAAAAATCCCACCTAGGGTGCCTATGTCAATTGCAGGAATTTTTTTTTACATGCATGAATTCAGGGAGAGAGAAGAGCAAGGGAGCCAAAGACATCAAGTTGTGTCTATGTCAAGTCTTGAAATGTGTCTTGTAATGGGTGTAATATTTTTTTGTTATTCAAATCTTGTATTATGATAAAAGAGATGTATTTGTTATAGATTTTGCAACGAAATTGACAAAGGAGGAGATTGTTAGGGCCTCAGCTTGACCGAAGCTATGTATTGTCAATTCCGTGACCGAGTGAGTCCTTGCATTGGAAGAGTGAAGATTCATGATTCAAGATCAAGAGCAAGCTGCAGACATCTCTCCATGGGTTTCACAACCAAGTCAGGTAAATATGGACCTAGGCCAAACATACATGAAAATCTAAGTCATCTTTGCTAAAGAGATTGAGAGAGAAAAACCATCTAGAATCCATTGTAGAATCCATATCCTAGACCATCTCCATAGCTTGTGGTTGCACTCACATTGGTAGACATCAAGTACTAAAGACCAAAGCCAAGAGATTTTGAGGAGAAGCACATCATTTGACATCTCCACGGTTACAAGGCAAGTGATTCTTTTGTTTATTTCAATTATCATCATTGAAAGGTGGAGTAGAGAAAGGTGTCTGAAGCACCATAAAAAAAAAATAGGAGTAAGGAGTAGACCAGGGTGGTCGAACCTTTCAAAACTAGGTTGTATTGTTTGGGTGACTCCCATACATAGTGTATTTGGGATAGCCCAAGAGTGGGTGAGTCCAAAATTGGATATCATTGTACATGTGTGGTTGATTGTTTGTTGGTTTGATTTATCACTTACACACAAGATTGTTCTGCTGCAAAATAAGTTGATCAATTAAGTTTTAAAAAGGATATAAAATTTGGAAAGGTCCTATTCAAGTTTCCTTAGGGGGACGCTTAACCCTAATCAAGTTTGTGTTAATGAATGACCCCATTTATTACTTTTCCCTTTTTGAAATGCCAAAACGGATTGCGATTAAAGTAGAACAGATGTTTAGGAGATTCCTATGGGGGATAAGGAGGCAAAAAGGAAGATTCAATTGATTGCATGAGAAGAAGTGACTAAGCCAAAATCAAAGGGTGGGTTAGATATTGGTCCTCTGCATGTCAGAAATCACACCCTTCTAGGTAAGAGGGGTTGGCGCTTTGGGAGGAAGAGGGAAGCTATGTGGACTAGAGTGTTGACCGCCAGATATGTTTTAGAGAACAAAGGTGGTGGGCTTTAAGGAAAATGTTGACAAGTTTGGCTCTCCAATAGTAAAGAACATGGTGGAGGATTAGTCAAGGAAGATCTACGATTGGGAGCTTGTACAAAGGCAATATTAGATCACTAGTTGGGAGAGGAGAGAGGACCTTTTCTTAAGATGGATCTATGGTTGGGGAATAGGCCTTGGAAGGAATAGTTTCCTAGACTCTTCAGAATAGCTAGGAACAAGTCCGCCTTGGTGCAGGAGTACTATAGAATAGAAGGTAATCACATTTCCTGGCTTTTGGATTTTAGGCAACAATTAAGATCCTTTGAGATTGGGAGTAGAGATGATCTGGTTACCCAATTGGGAGAATTACCATTATCCTTGGGAGATGCAAATGAACTTGTGTGACCGAGGGATGTTTCGGATATCTACTATGTCAGGTCAATGGTGGAACTGTAGTGACTCGACCCGGAGTAGTGGGTCAGTAGAAATGGGTAGACTTGGTCAGAAATTGATATTGTGTGTATTAGTCTATTATTTTATTTTATTAAAATTAAGTGAATGGAAAATGTATATAATTAAATTTTAATTCCCCCAAGTTGAAATTTCAATTAGAATTAGCCGATTTAAAAATCTGAACTTACTAAGTTTGGGTGGATCCAAGGGACCCACCTTCCTTGTTCAAATTTAATATAGAAATCAATTTCAGTAAAGAAATCCCTTCTTATTGAGATTAATTTAGTGGGGTGTATTTTTAGAATACACAAATTTTAATAGGCATTACCTAAGCTGTGTGGACCTTAGGGACCCACACTTCATTCGACCCTTTTATTCTCCAATTTACCTAAGTCACGATGGAAAGGGAACCCACACTCTTTCATTTCCTTATATTTCCCTTAACCCTCGATAGAAACACAACCCCTATCGTTCCCTTCCTTCCCTACCCCAAATCCCTAAAATTCGACCCTTTTCCCTTCTATACCTCTCCAAAACGGAAACGAAACCTATCTCTCCACGGTGTACCTTCCGTTTGTAACTCCTCTAAATCCGAATCCTCCTCGAAAGAAACTAGCCGACTTTATTCCCTACAAATCCATGCGATGGCAGCCGGATTCTTCTCCTACCTTCGATCTCCATCGGTATCTCTCTCGAGTTCTCATTCCTCCTTACCACTTTGAAGACCAAGTTTCCGTTCGAAGTAGCAGAGCAGCACCACCTTGGGACAAGCCTCTCCGTCCGTGTCTCCACGCTACAGCAACAAATAGGTATGTATCTATTTCTTAATTTCCACTTCCTTTCTCTCTCTAAACAGTAGTTACATCTGCAGTAGATTTTTGCCCAACCAGCCAACCTATTTGTTTGATTTCTTTGGTTTTGGCCATGTTTATTACACAGCTGTTGGCTGGAATTAATTGGTGAGTCAGATCTGTCCCACCATGGACCCACCCCTCCTTCCAACCAAATGCATACAACTAGATGCCCTTTTATTTACAGTTACCTGCGTATATAGACCAAGAGAGACTAGCCAAACCATTGATGTAGCTGGTGATATCAGGGACTGATTTTCAGTCTTCAAATCGTTGATTTTGGCGACTTTTTGGGCCTTCAAACGCAGCCTAGTGGCTATTCATTTTGAGCAGTGGATAGGAGGTAACCAGTCCAAGCCTTTATTATTATCATAACACCAAATAGTCCAATGTACTTTCCTTCTCAACCGAACCCAATACATGTAAGCTCCTTCGGTTTTAAATGCATTTTTGGTTTCCAATATCTGATTGTTTCCATTACTTATAATGGTTTCCACTACTCTTGGATTTTTCTTTAATGTCCTAAATCTATTATGTAAGAATTCCGATTTTACTCATATACCTTACCTACTGTCAAAAACTTTGGGCTATCAGTCAACCTGATCTACAAAGGAAGACCCATCTTATAACCAAAAGTTAAAAAGCAGCCAGTCCCAAAATCGTCTTAGTTGGGACTGTTTTCAGATCCAAATCATAGTTTTAATTGATTTAGTATATGATTAAGTAATACATGAGTTGAGCCTACAAGAAAATTCTTAATGTTATAATGTAAAGTTATTTTTATTGTTCCTCAATATATATATATATATATGAGAAACAAATAAATCCTTCGGTTGATTTCTTTGGCATCATTCTATCAAGTTAATCAATATTTTGAAGTCATAACTCTAGTTATCTATTTGATTATTTTAAGGGGTTAAAGTTACTAGTAATCCAAAGGAACTCTCCTTAATTTGTGATCAAGGTTTCCATGGTTTTGTTAGTACCAAGTTAGCGTAGGCATGGTTCGGCCATACGGTGAAGAAACCAAGCTTTATCCTTAACCTTGGACCTTAGATAAGCCGTAGATCATGGTTGGGACAGCAACCTTGGGGCATCAACCTACTTTAATTTTTATCAATGTAAACCTGCCTAGAGATTTAATTCTATTCTTTGAACCTTCAAATAAATGATGTGCAGCACACCCCGAAATTCTACTACTTGACCATGAGTTGGAGAGCGTTTGAATTCATCACTCACACTTCATAAACTCCTAGGTGAGGGAAACAATTCACTACATACCTTGTATTTATAGGATATTTTATTTTGTTTGTGCAAAGGAAAAATGTTGCATTGAAATGTATGTTTAGAATATAATTGTTGGATCTAGAAATAGACTGGGTACATGTTGATAATGGTTGTGATCCGGTGTTCACTCACAGTAATGTAAGGGAGATTTTGGCTAAGCATTCTATTGGCAGTGAGGAGACTCAGTCCGCCAGGATTGTGGAATCTAACCATTAATGTTGTTGAAAGATCCAATGATTTATATTCGTAGATTGACGATCATTTGTATGGTAACGTTGAATTATTAATCTTGATTGGACATGTTTGAATGTTGGTTTATATAATTCAAATACTATGACGCTTGGACTATTGCTACGTTTATTTCAAGGCATATGCATGCTATGGCAAATGAGATATTGATTATGATGGAATCTGCTTAGAATAAGATTCATAATTCCATAGGCATGTTATGAATATTTAAGCTTGTTTATCGGCATTCAGCATAACATTCTCATATTCATAGCATTGGGTATGAGGGTGTGATCCATGATTGTCACGAAGACCATGACGGTGGTAGTGTTGTTCGCCTCACTTTAAGTGGGAAGACCACTACGGTGGAAGAGATGTGATATCCGTGACAAGTCATGAGGACTGTTATTTGGTGGTAGGTTGTGTTATCCTGACTCTAGAGAGGGAAGGCCACTAAGGCAATGTTGTGTATCCCCGATTCGACGGGAAGACCACTAAATCTCAGTAGATGTGAATAATGGGTTGGAGTATGGCATTTTGGATTGAACATTACATTCTTGTAAAAGCATAAGCATGAAATAAATTGTTATATAGGTTTACCTGAAATATCATGTGAGAAAGTAGGGATATCATATGCTATGTTTGTGTTGTTGTTTTCTTCACTGGGCATGGAGCTCATCTCTTACATTGTAGGCAATCCATTCGACTTGGGTCTGGACGATAATCAAAACTGAGCTTAGAAGGCAAGGAGTCCATGAAGAATACTTGGAAACGCATAGTTTATTGAAGAATTTAGTATTTAGATTATAAATTGGATTTTTATTTGATTTGAGACTTAGAGGAATTTGTTTATTTGTTTTATTTAGTTTGTGGAAACTTGGATAATGAATTCAAGTATGGAATAAATTTGAGAACGCTATGATTTGATTGATTTTGGATTGTGAGTGAGTTGGTGAGTTTAGGAATCTTTATGTGATGGAATATTTTCTCTCTAAGCTATATGGATTGATGAATGGAAATATCAAGTTATTTAGCAGGTTGTGGACGTGAGGAATTCAATGGCTTGTGAAGGTAGATATGTATGTTTGAAAAAAATATATATATAGCCACGGATTTATGATGTAAGACCCGTTTAGGGCAGCAGGTGACCTAAAATTGTGAGGTCAAATCACGCCAGTTTAGGTGTTGGAAGGCGGGGCGTGACAGGAACTGTCCCTCCATCAACAACACCATGTGGCCTCTTCGTCAATCTTTGCTTGAAAGGGGCTAGCTCCACCTTGGGTTCAGACTTTTATGTGGTGCGTGCTGAAATAAAAGGTTCTAACCCCGGATGGATCTCAAGAGGAGGGGTCTGTTGAGAACGAAGGAGAATTTTAGTTGTCCCCTTTGTGGCCAATTGGATGAGGATGTTGATCATCATTTTGTTAGCTGCCCAATCGCTAGACATTTGTGGCTACGTTTTGCGAACTTGTTCGAAGTTCCCTGGGTCTTTGATAGGGACTTGTGTTGGGGTAGTGGAATCGTGGTTCTCCCAGGACTTGCCCTTCGTTACCCTACATTATATCATATTCTTGTTTAACCTTCCAACCAAGTTTTTAAAGGTCTTCCTCTCTTTCTTGTTCTTTCTACTCGCATCCTTTCAACACTAATTCTATCTTTGAAAGTTACTCTAACCATCCATCTTAGAATACGCATTTTGTTACAATCACCATATTTACTTGTTTTTTTTTCTCAAGTGTCCAACACTTGATTCCAAAAAGCATAGTTGGCCTAACGGTTATCTTATAGAACCTCCCTCTAATCTACAAGGGACTCTTTTACTGCATAGTATTCCACTAGCTTGCCTACACTTAACCCATCCCACTCCCATATTGTGGATCTATTACTCCATTCAGTTTGACTACCACCTTAAGTACCTAAATTTACCACAACGTGATACCAAGTCATTCCAATTGTAATCGGTTCCTCTTCTATGCTCTCTAAACCACTAAAGTTACACTCCGTATATTGCTTGCCCTATTAATTTTCAATCTATTCATCAACGCTTCTATGCAACTATTGAACAAAATGGAGGCTCTAATTTGTATATAGCTAATAGGATGGGTTAGGGTGGACCAAGTGTGGGCACGCTAGTAAAGTGTGATGTGATATATGATTGCCAAGTTGATTTTTTTTTTTGGAAAATAAAGAATGCTACATCAGTAGAAGGGTGTTTCTCTAAGAAAATATTTAACCTGGTTTGTTACATGGAACTAAATGTTGCACGAGGAACAAAAGGCAGGTAGATTAAGTAATGATTACAAAGAATGTGTGTTAAGATAGATGTTAAGTGTAACAATAAAAAAGAAAATTAGAAATGAATGCATTAGAAGGCAGTTTGCCGATTTCTTAAAGGAAATCAACTTCGTAGATAAACTTGTGTTTGGGTGTGATCCACGTCATCTGACAAGTATCGTGAATTTTGATGCCTCAGGCCATGGAAACATGATGTTTTTTATTGTTTGTGTTAGAACCCTTATTTCCATTGAACGTGAATGAAACGTTTTTCCGCCAAGCATAGAAAACTTCCCTCCTCCTTTATGAATTATTTGATCCCACCCCCCACCCCCCCATGGGAAATGGATTCCTTGGAAGAAAAGGGAAGTGTATTTTACATCCTCTTAACCAAGAGCCTTATTCCATAGAAGAAGCATGAAGGGAGTCATTTTTTGTACCATTCATTCTCTGAACAAAAAAATGGTGAACAACCCCTAAGGGTTGCTCTGATAGAAGAAAAGATGAGGAAATATCATCTAAGATGGTTTCACACTTCAATAGAATACCAAAAACAGCCCCAATAAAAGAGTCCAAGGATTAAATATGTATATATTAGAAGAAAAAGGCCCATTAAAGACATGAACTAGCGTGTTAAGGCAACACATGGTGGAATGTAAGATGACATAACATAATTATCAATAAGGCTGAGTGGAAATCATTCAATAATAATAATAACCATAAGGAATACTAATAATAATAATTGGGTTGAATTTAAAAAGTAGAACACGATGGGGCAAAAGCCTTGATAATGATGATCACGATTTGAAAACAACCACTCTGGCACACGGTTCAACCCATGTTGAATTACTACTAGAACAAGTTTTTGACAGTTCTTACAGAAGTTACCAATTTAAAAGGCAAATATGGAAAGAAATTGAGAATTGAAAAATGGAGAAATTCCTTTTTCTTTTAAATACTTCTTTGACACTTTCCTATTCTTCTAGATAGGCATCAATATGCTTTCATTGAGTCATAAAATAAAGAATGTTTTACATGGGGTGGGGGGGAGAAATGGTTCTTCACTCTCAGCCCTATGACAACAAATTCAGGCATATGAGAGAAATTCAGTGGTCAAAAGCAGATATCAAGCCCAAGCATATGAAAAAGATCTCCATCATTTTCCTCAGCCTTAGTCCTATGATAATGAATTCAAGCATGTGAGAGAAATTTTGGCAGTCATATTAGACGTCAGCCTTAAACTCTTCACCCCTTTGATAGAAACCATTATCAGTACACTATTTTCACAAAAAGTGTTAACTTTGGAAAAGAGAATCACCTTATTCCTGCCTTAAATGCTCATTTTAAAAATATTGCAAAAATCCTTACATTATTAATCACTATGCCAATTAGTTCTTGTCTCTTCCAACACAAGAAAAATGGAGAGAAACTCCTCTTGGACTTGCATGCCATGTAAAATGGATCTAACTATTGGAAAGGAAAAAACAATTGTTTCTTAGGCAAAGGAGGTTCCTTCAAAAATTTACAAAAAAGAAAGGAACATACATGTATCACACCACACTACAATTCTGTCTGAGTGGCAAGCATGCAATAGTCTAGAAGAAAATATTCATCGTTATGGTTTTATTGCTTTATTTTCTTCACGCAAGTATATTGATTTGACTAGAGCCTGAGGAATAGACAGTAAGTCTTTATTATGATTCGCATAAAGGTTACAAATTTGAGTTATATGGGAATTCATAAACAGCCACCCATAGAAAACAATTTGCCAAACCCAATTATGAGAGTCACCCAAAAATAAATGGGATAAATAGCTTGTTTGTTGACGATTATGACAATGATAGAACACTAAACCCAATAGAACAGAAATAACAAATATCAAGTATTATTCCAGTCCATAACGAAAAAGTACATACTGTTGCTGAAAGGAGGACAATGTTTATATGCCTTGGGAGCATGATAATAACTTCTTCCCAAACAACACCTCTTTCTACATCATTTACATAATGGACTTCATCAAAAATAACCTGTTTCCAAGTATGTAGAAAACAAAGAATAGCTCAGGAACCCCAACCTGAAAATGCGAAGAGAAAATCTGGAAAAGCAATGTGAATGGGAAACTCAACAAACAAAATGAACTGGTCACTACTGAATAAGACATGCAAGTGTTAATACAATTAATCTTTGCTACCGCTCATAAAATAGAAATGCAAGTGACATATATCTATATAGGCGGTTCACTTGGGCGACGGCATGCATGCGCAACAGTGTCCGGCTGGCCTGTGGGGCCAAAATAGGTTGGAGTCAAGGGGGGATTGATGCGGTGTATTCCCTGCATCCCCTTTCCTATTTCAGTGTTTTGGTTTTTTATTAGTTTAAGTGAGGGCAGTTTGGTCCTTTTTATTTTAAGTAAGGGTATTCTAAGTAAGGGTAACTTGGTCCTTTTGTTGTTTTTTATTTTAGTCAGATAAAAGTTATAAATTGTAGCCCTTTGGAGGCATACACGATGGAATAAGATTTTGGAATTTTCGAGCAAAGCTTGTGCCGTGTTTGTGGGTGAGAAACCAAGGGCAAGAAGCCTCCTCCTTCTTCCAGGTCCTCTCTTCTCTTCTTCTTCTCCTCTCTCTCTTCCTCTCTTCTCTTCTTCTTCTCTCTCTTTTGTTCTTTTTTAAGCCAGTGGAACCCCAAACCCACCCTACCATCTTCGCCCCTTCCCCAAAAACCTTTCTACTGCTGTTGTGCCTTAAAACCCTCTCCCTTGTCGTCGTCCAACCCCTAAAATCCATCCTATCACTTTTGCCAGCTCTTCCTTCCCCCTTATACTGTTTCGCCCAGCCCTAATCCCTCTCATACAGCCTTCCTATTGCTGTCCCAACCCTCCTAGACCTCTTCCTTAGCCTTCACCCTATCAAACAGCCCCTAAACTGTTGTCCCAAGGCCTTTTAACCCACCCCTACCGCGCCCCAACCCCCCCCCCCCCCCCGGCCCTCCTTCCCCTTCAAAAAAAAAAAAAAAACTGGTTTAGACCCAAAACTCCCATCTATTGTTTTTGTTTTCCCATCCTAACCCCGTCTGGAATTTCACCCAGCCCCAAACTCCCTGTTGCAGCCTTCTCTTCCTCTTCCCAGAGCCTCTACAGTCACCGTAAGCCTATTTTGGACCCTTCTTAAGCCTTTAACCTTCTTAAACAGCCCCTTTCTGTTATCCTAAACCCCTTTGGACCTTCCATCTTCACCAAGAAGCCACAGAATCCTCAACCTTAGCCTCTACACCTGTCATAAGCCCCTTCAGACCTTTTCCTCTACCAAACAGCCATACAGCCCCTTGTTACTGTTGTCCAAACCTTTCTTAAGCTATATACTGCTGTCCCATTCTACGTTGAAGCCTAATAACCAGATCTAATCTGTATTTGATGTGGGGTTTATGTGTTTGTGTGATTTGGTAATCCTCTTGGTTCTGTTTCTTGAGCTATAACTTGATTTGGGTTAAAATAATTGTCTATATTGAATTTCCAGAATTGCATGGTTGTTTATGGTAGATTTTATTATTTTTAATTATAATTATTAATTTTAATTTTAATTTCAGCCTGCTTTACATTAGTTTCTTATTACATCTTAGTTGCATTTAGGCATTTAGGGTAACCCTTTGTCTTGTCCTGCGTCAGAGATGCTTCTCATAAAAAATCAAGTCCATTGGATTTCAAAGCCATGATTTTCAAGGTTCTAAAAAAGGGTAAACATGGGGGTAGATTTGCATATAATTCAATCAAACGGTGAAATCAACTCAGAATGGATTCAAATTGGGTAAGAATCCAATTCATGGAGTAGGGTAGGGTGTGAGGGCACTTTGGTTGTAAGTAGGGCCACCCCAAAATGGGTTTGCTTCCATATATATATATATATATATATATATAAGAGAGAGAGAGAGAGAGAGAGATATTTACCCATTATATATCTTATATATATATATATAAGAGAGAGAGAGAGAGAGAGAGAGATTTACCCATTCAATGTCACGTATAATATCAGCACCTCTATACAACATTGACCTCAATATCTCAGTGGTCATGATAAGGCAAGATGCCTCAGGCTTCAAGCTGACATCCCCTGTTAGAAGGCCAACATCAAACTTCCCACAGAAATCCCTGTATTTCTGATTACTGATGGTTTTTATCGGAGCAGTATACACAGCTCGTGTGCAATGCTGCATACAGTAAACGCCGTTAAAAGAAAGGCAAAGGAAAAGTCATATTAATAGCAAGAAGGACCATAGACATGCATGCATATACATAGTACCTTCTAAGCCTCGTTATTTGTGGACCCTCAATGAGGACCACCAAGGCCCATGTGGAATGGGTCGGTTGGAAAGGCCTTTGCTTGAATAGGATGCCAAACAAAAATCACCTTGAACAGATCAGTAAAGCAATGTTTTCAAGGCCCCAGGAATTTAAGTTTAGCCAGTAGTGGGAATTCATGGGGTTAGATCGACAAGTTGTAAACTGGGAAAAGATCCAATTCATGGGAAGGGTAGGTAGGTAGATATAAGAGGGGAACAGGTATGATAGGGACCATGGTGAAACCCACTTCGTCAAGACCACAAGTTGCATTTGAGGACCAGGGGCCCTAGGGGATTCTAGGTAACCTAAATAGCAGCTGCAGTGCATAATCTACATGCAACAAATGCATGTAAAACATAGTGCATGCTGGCATAAAAGAAGGGAAGTAGAAATCAAAAACAGAAACCATACCTTCGTTGCCAAAGCAAATGCATATTCGGCAACAACAGTTTTTCCAGCCGATGTGTGGGCAGCCACAAAAACAGATTCACCCTTTTCAAGATAGTAGATAGCCTGAAATTAAAACGAAAGTGATAATACAGAGTTATTTATGCTGTGCAACAGAGTACACATTACTGCAAGAAGTGCTCTTACAGGACATTATGTACTCAGTAACTCAACACACTACCACAAGAGTGAGAATTATGCTGACAATAGCTACACAAAACAATCAAAAGTCTACGTCAGAAATTCCAAACAACTTCATAAGCAAACTCTATCTACATCAATAGATATTTCAATTCAAGTTCAGCATCCAGCTAATTGCAATGCTAACTTCTTTAGCAAAAAAGTGGGTGATTCATTAGACTGAGCATTATTTTTGTGTAACAGATGTAAGAGAGATCTTTGTACAGTGTGGAGTGGATCATGTAACTTCGGACAATACAGAGGGCTTACACTGATTCCCAAGCAAAAGGCTGACTAGCATGTCATAATTTTTTTATCCACAGCAAGAATTTCAGAGTTTATAACATGTATATATATATATATATATATATATATATATATATATATGTGTGTATATGTATGTATGTATGTACACATATATATACATATATACATATACATATATATATTGAAATGGTACCATGATACTATATATATAATGTCCTATTAGCATAATAAAATGAGGTTAGGGCACAGGCTCAATCAAATTTAGAGGCCAAATTGGACCTTGAAAACACAATCTAGGTCCAGGACAAATTTCTATATTTGACTTGCTTATTTTATGTTGGAATTGAACCTGGACTGTAAGCCCAGGTTAGCATGAGACCAGATTTTCTCCAAGTCCATTAAAGTAATTATTGATGTACTAAAGTTATGGGTCATATACCATGACACTAAGGAGAGAGTAATAGAGCAACGCTTAATACAATAATCAAATATTTCAAGTTATGCCAAAGTAGAGCAACAAGGGAAGCATTTTCTATTGGGAGTACCCTCAGGTTTAGGGAGAAAAGGTAAAATCTACATATGGTTCTTATCAAGTTATAAGAGGCCTACAAAGTGTACAAAATTTATATAGAAATTCTTGAAAGGGAAATGCAACAAGTACATTGAGGTTACAAAGGAATCTATAGAGAGGTAACAATTGGTGTAAGAGCAGTGTGCGGTGAGATGGTGGAATTCCCAATTACAGCGTGAACTCACTAGGGATATGCTTTGAGCCTCCATTTATTTGATTTAGCACTGAACAACAAGGGCTGTTCACTACACAATTGATATAGTATTAGTTAATAAGACAAGAAATCAATCATATATAAGTAGGATATTGGAGGAAAGCATTTGAGACAAACGATGCAAAAAACTCTGATACCACTTAATGTAGTGGAAACTGGAAGAAAACAACTAGTGAGTCCCGACGATGGCTCGGGATGAACAGTAAACTGGTTACACGAGTAAAGAAAGTGGGAACTGAATGGGTATTAGTTCTGGCACGTGGGACAGTACAAAGTGGATAAATAAGTACCTTTTTTTTTTTTTTTTTTTTTTTTTGAGATCCGGAGGTGTCTAGTCGTCGCACCCGACTAGTCCTTCGGGTATCCGTACACACCGGGTAAGTCGACGGGACCTTACTCTATACAAATTCCAATGGGAAGTGGCCCTTCATTGGGCTCCCATGGTTTGAACCCAAGACCTCCCTCTAGAGATCTTGTTCCCAAACCAATTGGGATAACCCTTTGGGGTTGATAAATAGGTACTGTTTGGACTTAGGTAAGGATTAAAACGAATGGGATTTAAAGGGGTTAGGAAAGGCAGCAGAAGAACTGGGTTGGAGCGACACAAATGGCGAGAGGAAGAGAAGAAGAGGAGGCTCAAAGATAGGACAGCAGTAGTACCTGGTTTAGAATAAGGAGACGATTCAGAAGAGAGAAGATAGAAGGTGCAGAAGCAGAACTGTAGCAGTAGAAGCAAGTCTAATGGCTGCAGGGGCGAAAACAGACTGCATGGAGCAGAGACGAATCTGCAGATTGAAACAGCACAGGACTTGTGATGCAACTGGGATGAAGCCCAGTCTCCTGTGATGGTATCCTGCCTGGGATTAAGCCCAAGGGTCGTGGATGGTGACTGGATTGAACCAGCAACGAGAAATCCTGCAACAAAGCAGAAAGAACCACGAACAGATTAATTTCTAAAATAAGGTGTGTGTTCTCCACCTTACGCATCTTATTTGCAGGCAAAGAATAAAATACAAAAAGTACTATTACAAGGACTCTAAGACCAACTCCCACATGTGACGCTTAACTTTGGAAACTTCCAAATTGCATACGGCTTCTAAATCTCTATCTAAAGTCACACGGTGACCCGGCAGGACTGGGTTTACAAGAACGACACCATTATGGATTGCAAAATTAGGATTGGCATAATAAATAAAATAAAAATAACAACTAAATAAACTAGGAAATGGGCCCAACTCGCGATTAGGCTTGTGGGCCTTGCTTCTTGTCGACCCATCTTCAAGAATTTGTCTATTATCTGTTCTTCAAGAATTTGTTTGCTAGATTAGTGCCTAGTGTCCACTCCTCATGCCTCACATGAGTTTCCATCTTTCTTGGTTATGTTGCCGTCAACATGTCTTGTTTCAAAGTTTTGTCGTCGTGAGCAGTTCCTTTTAGATTTTTTATTTTTTATTTTTTTTTGTTTTTATTATAAAATCTCTTTTTTTTTCTAGGTTCAATCTTTTGTATCTATTTTAAAAAATAAATAGCTCTTTAAAAAAAAATTGATGGATGTAATTACTTATTAGGTTTATTTAAATGTCGTTGATTTATTTGCTTATTTCTTAAATTTTATCAATACTTGACATTTATATTAAATCTCATATTAATATATTTTTGTGTCTTTTTTTGTGGATGGTTATTTCCAATGGATGATAAATGTCAAATTTATGGATGTGGGTTTACAAATTTGTGTGGATTGTTAAAATGGCCCGAGGTTAACGAAGTGGTAGTGGGAATGATGGACAAGATGAAGCATGGGAGTTTTGTACAAGAGTGCAATCGAACAACCATCAATGCAATTTTTGTAATAGAAAAATGCATGGCGGTATTTATCGTATGAAACATCATTCAGGATAAACCAAAAAAAGATGTAGTGGCGTGTGATAAATATCCAAAGTCAGTAACTCAAAAATGTCTTGAGTTGCTAGGGCACAAGTTGGACACAAAAAGGAAAAGAAAAGAGACTGAAATGCAGGCTGCGAGACCAAATTATTACTTTGATGATCAAGATCCAATGGTAGAAAAAGGAAAAGTGAATGAATCAATGGAAAAATTTATTGTTAATGTGGATGATGACAAAAAACAAGCAACTCTTAATAGAGTTTGGACAAAAGAAGGTAGAATCAATATTTATCTTGATATTTGTTGTTTTTTCTATCTAAATGGCCTCCCCTTCAATTTGGTGAAAAGTCAATTTTCAACCCAAGTGTGAATCAATTGCAAATTTGGAATTGGGTTGAAACATCCATCTATCATAAGATAAGAAATACTTATCTCAAAATTGAAGTTGAAAATGTAGACAAAATGTTGGAAAAATATAAAGAATGGGCAAAAAAAAGTGCACAATTATGAAAAATGGTTGGACCAATGGAAAGAATCGGCCCATTACTAATTTTCTTGCCAATAGTCGAATAGGGAGTGTATTTTTGAGAAGTGTTGACACATCTTCGATTTCCTAAATATGCAGAGAACTTGGCCGACCATATAGATTTTGTGAAGAGGTAGGTGTGGAGAATGTAGTGCAAATTGTTACAGATAACACAACACCATGTGTAAATGCTGGAAAATTTTTTATGGAAAGAGGAATAATTTATTTTGGGCTCCATGTGCAGCACATTGTATTGATCTTATATTTGAAGATGTAGGAGAAAAAAAATTGGAGTTAACTACTATTTCAGATGTAAAAGCAATTACAAAGTTCATGATGGGGAGCACCATACGAGTTTTCATATTTAGCAAGTTCCTATATTTAGATTTAGGATTTCCAGCTTTTCATGATTGTATTTTTTCTTTCATTTATTTGTTTAGTCCAATAGTTGGTTTTGTTTGGGGAAATTTAGTGATTTTACATGTAAATAAAGCTTTCTAATCATTGAAGGTAGTTTGGTATTTGTTTATTTAAGGGTATTTTGGTCTTTTTCATTTTTTTAAGCCATTATATATGTGATGTGACCCCTCCATACGGGATTGACACTTAATGATGAATGAAATTGAACTTTTCTTCCGCTGCTTGTGCGATGGAAATAATTTAGGAGTGATGCCTTTGGTGTGAGGCCCTAAGCCTCGCGTGAGGCTACCATCTTTCCATCTTCGGGTATTCTTCTTCTTTTATCTCTTTATCTCTCTTCCTATCTCTTTTCCTTTTCTTCTTGAATTGCTATCCCAAAAATAGCTCCAAAACCTGTCCTAGAAACAACATCAAAACCTGTCCCAGATATGTCCCAGTTCAGCCCTTGATTTATCCCAAAACAGCCGCAAGACGAGTCCCAGTTATGCCCAAAATCTGTCCTACACCTATCAGATCTGCTACTACATTTAGATCTGTATCTTAGAACTGTACAACCCTCTTCTTAACCCTTTTACTGTTGTTCTACACCTTTTCTTGTTGCCGTTATTAATTGATTAATTAATTTCAGCCCATATTAGTTTTAGGTGCATTAATTTCATCCCTCCTAATATTTAGGTAACCTAATTTAGACATTTAAGATTACTCTATTAGTTGTCCTGCATCAAATTGGTATCAGATCCTAGGTTAGAAGAGTTTCCTAACTTTCCAGATCTTAGGTCGCATTTAAAAAAAATTAATTAATTAATTAATTAAAAAAATTGCATCACCTCATTTAGTTATTTCTTTCATACATTGCATATAGACTTAGGTCATTACATCACTGCATTCATTAAAGTTAAATCACATCATTTAGTGTGTCTATCTGTGCATGCCTACACGTAGTGGTCGAGAGTATCAACCCAATATGGACTTCACACCATTGACCAAGGTCTTAAACGATATAAGTGCTTGCTTAACCCGTATGGAAACCAAGTTAGGTTTAGAGACATTTTGTTGTCACTGCCGAGGCTATGGGCATCTTGCTCGTGAGTGCCCCACTCGGGTTAAGAAAGTTAGATGTGTCCCCATACCGTCCCCATCCACAGATCTTATTCTGATGTCAATGTCACCCCATCTATCCGAGTCTGTACATGCATCAGCACCATACATTCATGAATCACACATTGAAATTAAAAGTCACATTAATGGATGCGATGAAAAATATGAGTTTGCTACATATTCTCAATGTGAGTCCAAGGAAATTGATGTGGATAATAATGTGGTAGACCTCACACCCAATCTAGAACCAACACCTTCACCTCCAATCCCCACTCCACATCAGCATGACCCAGACCCATCCCATGACCCATGCTATGCACCTGTCCATGATCCAGTGGTTTTACCCACCAATCTCACCCCACATCCGCCTCACCTTATCCCACCTATGCATCCTTCACCGGTCCGTCCTTCTTTGCCTTCCTTGTTTCCCAGAAAATAAAAGATAGAATTTATCCTGTTAGAGGAAGATATTTCCATCACTGCTGCAGGACACCACCTATATCCTGTGACGCGGAATACCAAGTCTATGACTGGTGCCACTTGGTTGACCGCGAGAGAGCCTCAGCGACTTGCTCCGAACATGCTGGAGAGATATCGAAGTCTTGTTTCATCGGAGGAGTATACTATTCGCACTTTTCTGCTATCGACACCCAGAGTTGCTCATAACATCCGCTTTGGTTTCTGAGTATACCATCGATTGCGGAAGAGAGTTGATCCAGCGTTCTTATTGTGGCCCGATGATGTTCTACCTGGTTGACATTTGAAGACCTCAAATGTGCGTATTTGCACTTTCAAGACCCCACACTGGAAAGACACGTGCGTAAGTAGATTATCTTTTCATCTGTTTGAACTCGAGGTCAAGTTCTTTTTCAGATGGGGAGATTCATGCGGAGCACCATACGAGTTTCCATTTTTAGCAAGTTTCTATATTTAGATTTACGATTTCCAACTTTTCATGATTGTATTTTTTCTTTCATTTATTTGTTTACTCTAATAGTTGGTTTTGTTTGGGAAATTTAGTAATTTTACATGTAATTAGGGTTTTCTGATCATTGGGGGTAATTTGGTATTTGTTTATTTGAGGGTATTTTAATCTTTTTCATGTTTTTAAGTCATTATATATGTGATGTAACCCCTCCGTACGGGATTGACACTTAATGATGAATGATTGAAGTTTTCTTCCACTGCTTGTGCGATAAAAATAATTTGGGAGTGATTCCTTTGGCGTGAGGCCCTTTTGACATGAAGCCTAGCGTGAGGGTACCATCTTTCCAACTTCAGGTATTCTTCTTCTTCTTTTATCTCTTTATCTCTCTTCATCTCTCTTTTCCTTTTCTTCTCCTTGAATTGTTGTCCCAGAAACAGCTCCAAAACTGTCTTAAATCTGTCCCAAAAACAACCTCAAAACATGTCCCAAAATATGTCCCAGTTCAGCCCTAGATCTGTCCCAAAACAACCCCAAAATCAGTCTCAGTTTTGTCCAAGATCTGTCCTAAACCTATCAGATATGCTACTACATTTAGATTTATATCTTAAACCTGTACAACCCTCTTCTTAACTCTTTTACTGTTGTTCTACACATTTTCTTGTTGCCGTTATTAATCGATTAATTAATTTCATCCCTCCTAAAATTTAGGGAACCTAATTTTGGCATTTAGGGTTACCCTATTAGTTTTTTTTGCAACAGAGGTTACCCTATTAGTTGTCATGTATTAGTTCATTTATGGTCATTGTTTATTGCTAAACTTAATCAGACAATTCAAAAAGAACCGTGAGTTAGTTAGGGCAGTAATAACAAGATTTGCAACATGCTACCTTACATTGAAAAGCATACATAAAAGCAGAATTGGTCTACAAAGAATGTTTGGCTCGGAAGAATGGGATAGAATGTCTCTGTCCAAGACTGAAGAAGGTAAAAAAGTGCATGATTTGATTTTTGATAGTAAGTTTTGAAAACGTGTTCAATTCTATGCCAAGGTTGGAATGCCCCTTATAAAATTACTTCAGTTAGTTGATGGAGATGACAACAGGTAATGGGATACATATATGAGGGCACAGATGGAGCCAAGGAGAAGATTTCTAAGCGATTGAACAATGATAAAATGAAATACATGTCATACTGGGATTTCATAGATGCTCGTTGGAATGAATTGCTTCACCATCCATTGCATGCGGCTGCAAATTATTTGAATCCTTCTTTCCATTACGAAGAATCCTTTTGTGCAGATGTTGAAATTAAAAAAGGGTTATATCAAAGCTTTGATAAATTGGCTATAGACATGGATGACAGGATTAAAATAGATGAACAATTGCTTGCATTCAGAACTGCAAAAGGGTTCTTTCGGGATAAGATGGCCATAGCAACAATGGGAAAAAAGAAACAGGTATTTAGTATGTAGTTATTTATTATTTAGGAATTACTATATAAGCTTTGAATTTGATTTTTTTATTTATTATCTCGTGTTTTATAGTCATTTGGTGGGAAGATTATAAAGATGAAACTAAAGAATTACAACATGTTGCAATAAGGATTTTGAATTTAACTTGCAGTGCAACTGGGTGTGAGCAGAATTGGAATATATTTGAACAAGTATGTTTTATTTTTAACTTTAAATAAATTAATGCAAGTTTTCAACATTTGTTTAAGAAGTGAAGATAGTAATATTGTATGTTTTCTCTTAATGCTTTTATAGATTCATATGAAGAGGAGGAATAGCCTAGAGGCAAAAAGGATGAATGCCCTTATATTTGTAAAACACAATTTACAATTACAAGTGTGACAAAATTTAAGGGATTCAAAGCAATGTTGTCAAAATCGTACGAGTCGACTTGTGACTCGTAAGATTCAAATTGAATCTGGACCTGAGCGATTCGAATCACAAGAAAAATCGGGATTTACATAAAATCATACAATTTTAGGGTCGACTCGCAAATCATACGACTCAACCCCTAAAATTGCAGAACCGCTGGATTCTATCTAGAAAGGAAAAAAGAGGAGGAAGAAGAGGAAGACGCGAAAAAGAAAAAAGTGAGAGTAGGAAGAAGTGAAAAAGAAAAAAGTGAGAGTAGGAAGAAACGAAGAATAACACACCTTCTTCTCTCTGTGATTTCTCCCTTTCTTTCTTTCTTTCTTTCTTCCCTTCGTTTTCGCAAAACAATAAACCTCTTTCCCATGTTGCCTCTCGCGTGTTGCTTTCAAGGAAGAAAGCAACTTTCTTCTTTGTGCTACTTTCACGGAAGACACAATAACCCTCGCGTGCTACTTTCACGGAAGACACAATAACCCTCGCGTGCTACTTTCTTCCCTTCTTTCAGATAAGTTTTTAGCTTTCATTTTTCCTTTCTTTTTATTCTCTTTTTTCGGGTGATATTCCCAAGCCTTTTATTTCTCTTTTAAATTAAATATTTTTTTCTCTTGTTTTTCACATGTTACTTTCTTATTTTTAATGTTTTGCCATCTTTTTCACTAAAAAACCTCTTTTTTATTTCTTTCAAACTTTTGTATCAATTTTAAAATAAAAAAACTCCAAAAAATATTTTTTTTATTTTTTAGAAACTTTTTATTTGATGAATACTACAGTAAAGCCTCTATTAAGTTATAACATGTCTAAAATAATATCGGCAATCGGTCCCGACCTCGGGCCCATACAAAATGTAATAAATCTCTCTAACTCAATACATTCAGGGAAAAAAAAAATGTATTGTCCCAACCATTTTGTAAATTAATATTCCATACATTTATAATACAAAATTACTACAAAAGTGACTAAAGACCTTACAAACACACTGAAAAATGACCCTAGGATGATTTGTTTCCAAATCTAACCGAATAAGTAGGGTTTCTCACTGGTCTTGAGGGTTGCAGACAGAAGGGATCCAATGGCGGTGATGGGTGGCAGTTTGGCTTTCAAGCAGCAATGGCCGATAGGCCAGAAAGATAATAAAGATAAAACGATTTAACCTAAAGAACTTTTTATGAAGGGTGAGAGTTTAAAAAGTTTTTGGAAAGGAATACTAAACATTAATTTGCTAGACCCTCTAACTAAATGAGCTCTCTAATGTAATATATGTACTATGGACCCAGCCATATTACATTATAGAGGTTTTACTATATTTAAGTTTATTTAAATGCTTTTGATTTATTTGTTTATTTCTTAAATCTAATTAATACTTAATATTTATATTTAAATCTCATAATAATATATTTTGTGTCTTTTTTTGTGGATGGTCATTTACGATGGATGATAAGTGTCAAATTGGGGATCACAATTGCTTGACCGATTATTTATAGTTTATAGAATAATTTAACGATGGATGATTAATATATTCATACTTTATAGAACAATTTTGAAAAAACAAAATGAATCTCACGATTCTACGATTTCCGATATACGATTCACAATTCACACCCAAGACCGATTTTCAGATACGATTCGATTTTCACAATATTGATTCAAAGGAAGATTATGATCCTATTTGCTTATGAGATGTGGAATCTGATGATGAATGAATCACTGAAAAAGAGGCTCCAGTTCTTTCACAAGACAATTCTTGACTGGAAGTCGATGAGATGTTTAATGAGGAAGAGATTAACCCCAGAAAATAACAAAGTCAGTGTTTTAAAATGCTAAAGATCATTATATTGTATTTACAATTTAGAAGGCACAATTTATAAAAGATTTGATTTTGTAATTAACAGGCATTTATTCAAGAAAGTGAAAGAGCGTTGAAAGAGAGGAAGAAAGTGTCGAAGAAATTAGTGATGGGATGTGAAAGATGGAGGAGACACTATATCTTTATCTTACTTGGATGTTTTAGATGATAATAATGACAATGATATTCCCTAGATGTTTCGGCTTTTGCAGTTTAATGGAATTTTTAGAATTTTGGATAATAAAAATTTATGAATTATGATTATTTGGATTTTGGAACGCGAAAACTTGACTTCTAATGCATTTTTATTTAATTTTGAATTGGTACATTTTTGTCATATACTCGTGTGTTTGCATATTTGCTTATATATTATGAGGAATTGAAAAATCATCTTATTTTTATGTCATATTCTATGTAATTATAGTACAAATAAAAATTTTAGAAAAAAAAAAAATTATGAATCTTACGATTCTACGATTTCCAATACACGATTCACACCCTAGACCGATTTTCTGATACGATTCGATTTTCACAACATTGACATGAACACACACACGCGTTGATGGCATTCATCATCATATCATCAAAGCCACTAATCACATCTATGAGATTAACTTTTTAACTTCTTCTCTTCCATTCAAACCTATCAAATACCATTGCTTTTGTTTCCCTAAAACCCATCATATCCATTCCAACCAATTTTTAAAGATCTATCTCTCCTTCTTGTACATTTGCAACAATTTGATTTCCTCACAAGGTCCATTTCAAGTCTCCTTTGTACATGCCCAAACTACTTTAAGCAGTTTTCCTTCATCTTCTCATCTATTGGGGCTATTGTTCATTCCTAATTTTATCTTTTAAATTTACTCTATTCGTCCATCTTAGAAAAAGCATTTTAGTAATTATTACCTCGCCCAACACTAAACTCCATAGAGCATGGCTAGCCTAATTGTTGTCTTATAGAACATCCCTTTTAATCTACACAGTACCATTTTTTATCACATAATATTCCATTGGCTTACGTACATTTAGCCCATCCAACCCCCATCCTATTAGCTACATCTAGATCTATTGCTCCACTCAATTCAACCATTGCACATACATATCTAAATTTATCACAATGTGGTACAAAGTCACTCCTAATCTTAATTGGATCCTCCTCTATGCTCTCTAAACAACTTACTCCCATCTTTGCTCCACTAATTTTCAAGTCATTTGTATCCAAGGCTTTCCTTCATACTTTCAATTTCCCATTCAACTGATTTCTTGTTTCACGAATTAATACATAGCATCTACAAATTACATACACCATGGTATTGCATCTTGGATATTTGAAGTTAAGTAATCCATTACTAAAACAAATAAATATGGGTTTAACATTAATACTTAGTACAATCCAACTCCTACTCGGAACTTCCCTATCTCCCTGCATACTGTCCTCATGTTAGTTGCTATTTGTTTATATATCTTTTATAACTTCAAGCTATTTATTAGGAATGTAAATCTTGCCAAATTAATCGTCTTGGAACCTATTATAAGCCTTTTCTAAGTCTATAAAAGCCAGATGTAGATTTTCCTTTTCTCTCTAAACTTCTCCATGAGTTGTCTTATACACACATAATGCTTTTGTTCTAGACCTATTTGGCATGAAGTCAAACTGATTCTCTTGAGACATTTGATTCTCGTCTCAGCCTTTTTTTTATTATTCCATCCCAAAGTTTCATGGTATGGCCCACAAGTTTAATACCTCAATAATTAGCACAACATTGAATATCTCCCTTAATTTTATATAATGAACCACCATAGTTTTACACCTTTCTTCGAGCATCCTTACTGAATCTAGGATGTTATTAAACCACCTAATTATCCATTTAATGCCAATTTCACCCAATAAGATCCAAACTTGTTTCTAGGAATACCATCAGGTCCTAAAGCACTACCCTTTTTCATCTTACTTAAGCCAGCTTTACTTCTATTTCAGAAATTTTGTTTACTAACCCTTCATTAGCTTTTGGTTCAATGTGTACATCACTTTTTGTGCCTTTTTTTTGAGAGGTAACGTAAAAAAGTTTATTAAAAAGAGAAAGAACAAAGCAAAAACATAGGAGGTCTAGAAGGATTAGACCAAAGAACGATGCTACTACAAGCTATAACCAAACAAAAGAAACAAGTAGTGGACCCAAGATCCCATTCCTCAAATCACTTTTTGTGCTTGTGTTCAAAAGATCCTAAAAATATTTTTCTCTCTATCTTTTATTTCCTTATCTTTGATTAAAACCCTTTGATTTTCATCCTTTACATCTTACATAATCAAGATCCCTAGTTCTCCTCTCTCTGAACTTCACGGGCTTATATGTCCATTCTCCCCTTCCTTGCTTCCTAATTTAGCATACAAATTGTTGTAGGATACATACTTAGCCCTGCTTAGGGCTGTGATTGATACCCATCATTCTTATTCCCCACATGTCCATTTAGGTCACCTCCAGCTATTATTTTTTGTCCTACAAATATATTTGCACCAAATAATCCATTGAGCTCCGAAATTCTCTCTTCTCACTCTCATGCAATCCTGATTGAGGTGGAAAAAAGGTACATTAAGTACCTGTTTGATTACAAAGATTTAGTATCAATGTAATCCCTAAAAAGGTACATTTTCACCACAAAAAAAATGTTGATGAAAAACATGCAACACAAAATGAACAGTAAGGTGAAAAATTTACTGCCTAGTGAAGTACCCATCCAAACGCATGCTCTTTAAAATTTCCTGAAAATAGGGTACGTTTCCAGCGAATTTCACTAGCCAAATAAGCCCATAAAAGTGAGTGCATAGCATTACCTCCTTTTGGAATGTATCCAGTTCAAATGGAAAATCAAGTGCCATATCAGGTACAAGTTCATAAAAATGATTTGCAATCCCGTCGCTTCCTCCACTTACAGCCCAAGCCTGCAGCACTAGTAATAAATCAGTGAAACTGGAAGAATTCCATGCAAAGAAATGACATATAACGCAACTTTTGACTAAAATAGTCATTCAGAGAAAAAGGGAGAACTCTAACTAGAATAAAAGCAAAGCTATAGAGAATGGAATATCATCGAATGTATAAATATTAATGCAAACCAGAGTGAATGAGAAGAGATACTTGTGACTGGACTCAGGACTGTCAACTTCTGTAAGCAATAAACCATTCAATGGGGGTGGAGGGTGGTGGTTGAGTTTTAGAGCCTCAATAAAGAGGAATACTCTAAGAATGCCATCATCAAAAAATACATTAGTGTGACAGCAGTACATTGCTCCACACTGTAGTTCATATGATAAGGGATCTACAAAGCTCCCGAGGATAAAAGACAGTTACAACTGTGAATAAAAGCTCAGAAAGGAAAAAAACGGCTGTTTACTTAGAATTGAGACCTGAAAGGGAAATTGTAAGTTGACAGAGGAATTAAGTTAAAAACAGTGAGGAAATATGCAGCATAAAGCTGCAAGATAATAATAAGACGTCAGCTCCTTAACCCATTCGATAGACTTGCTCATCCCACATTAGAAAGAAATGCCACAAAACATACCTCCTTCTGTCGCTGTCCAGCAGTGTCATTAACTTGATCAAATTCTGGTACTGATCCTTCAGGTTCTTCCAACAGAATCTCATCTATCACCAATGGTTCAGCATCAGTAACAGTACCGACCACACTCTCCTTTCTAGTTCCCATTTCCAGCTTAATAGACTCCACTTTGAAGGGAAGCTCTTTACAAAGAAAATTGCATTTGTTAGAATTTGTGTGCTGTATCATCATCACAACCACTAATCCCATCTGTATCTCTCTCTCTCTATCCATCTATATAGATCTCAAGTTTCACTGATTCAATGGAAATTGGAGAATCTGAATATAATTGGTTGGATGCTTCATAAAGTGTAAATCAAAATACAGCATGAGAAAGAGTTATGAGATATTTCATTGTTCAAAAAACAGTGACATGGTATTAATAGATGGCACAAATATGTTCTCTATATAGCATTAAGTACGCCATTTTAGTCTCAGACTAACATAATCGAAACACAGAACCAAACTAAATGCCCAAACTAGAAAAGTAATTATATGCAAATGGCTGCCAAGCAACACTCCGTAATAGCAGACATGCTCAGCACTGTGTGGAAAATTGAAAATAGGACAATCCAGGAGAAGGATTAAGTTTTGAGTCCTAAATCCGTAGCAATGGAAATTCGCATCTTTTCACCATTACCTAGGTTCTACAATAACTCATGGATGCAGGCAGTTCCCACAAGGAGAAAGCTGCTCAGAATTGGGATCAAACTATGTGGGCAAAACATGGCTTAAGAAATTTAACAAAAAGCATATTCCAAATGTTTCTACAGGAATGCTAAAAGATAGAGACCAATCAGATGTCCTGGCAACTTGATTTTCGAAGGGAATTGTGATCCTTTTAAGGCGGAAGTAGGTAGATCTCTCAGTCCAGTTGGGGGAGTTTCCCTTGTCACTAGATGATGAGGATGAATTTGTTTGGATGGGTGATTCCTCAGGTTAGTTATTCCATCAAGTCAATGGTGGATTTGGTGCTTCAACAACAACCTAATGAAGAAACCACCACTAGTTTGGCTTGGAAAGGTGTAGCTCCCCCATGGGTTCAAATTTTTGCATGGTATGTGTTAAAAGAAAGGGTTTTGACTAGAATGGAGCTTAAGAGGAGAGGGTTGTTACGATCAGAGGAAGACCTCAGATGTCCACGTTGTGATTTAGCAGAGGAAGACTTAGATCATCTCTTTGTAAGTTGCCCAGGTGCACGGAGTCTATAAACAAACTTTGCCAACCTCTTAGATGTCCCTTGGATCTTTGACAGAACCTGTGTAGGATCAGTGGATTCATGGTTCCCATCGCATCCACCTATTCTTCAATTATTGATTCTAGGGCAACTCACCATATGGCTAGTATGTCTTAACATTTTCTCTTCCATTTCTCCAATTTTGTATGGTAAGGTCAAATTAGCTAATGGGTTGTTTACTGATGTTACTGATCCTAATATAGGATCAATCCTTGTTTCTTCTACTTTGACTCTATCTTCAGTTTTGCATGTTCCCACTCTATCACGCAATCTATTATATGTTAGTGCGTCCTTACCCAAACATTTAATTGCTCAGTCACCTTCTTTCCTTCTCATTGTGTCTTCCAGGATCTGTCCACGAAGCAGATAATTGGTGGGGGTCGTGTAGTTGATGGCTTACACTTCCTAGACCCTCGTGTTCCCCATCTTTGAAGCTTGTTTGACCTCCTCTTCGGACGATGTATGGCTTTGGCATTGTCTCCTAAGGCATCCCTTTGATTATATTTTGAAGCAACTTATTCCATTTTTGTCTTTTCCTAAATTTGATTGTGTACATTGCCAATATGGCAAACACAGCAGACCTACATTCCATCATCTCTCCATAAACATACTTCTACCTTATTTTCTTTTATACATTCTGATGTCTGGCAATCTCTTTCTGTTTCCCGCACTGGTTTTTGTTATTTTGTCACTTTTATTAATGATTATTCTCCCATGACATGGATATATATGATGAAACACAAGTCAGACGTATTTGATCACTTTCGCACCTTTTATTACTAGGTTCAAACCCAATTTTCTAGTAAAGTCCAAATTTTGCATAGTGATAATGGGAGAAAATATTTGTCGCACTCATTTGCCCAATTTCTGCAAGACCACAATATAGAGTCTCAACTTTCTTGTCCTTCTGCACCTCAGCAAAATAGTGTAGCTGAACAGAAAAATCGTCACCTCCTTGAGGTCGCCCGTGCACTTCTTTTTACCATGCATGTCCCAAGTCATATAGGCGAGAAACTGTTTTAACCTCCTATTACCTTATTAACCGCAAGTCATCTAGAGTGTTCCAGAACAAATCCCCTCTTGACCTTATCTCCTTGCACAAACCTGTCCCTATTCTTCTATTGCATGTCTTTGGGTTGGTTTGTTTTGTTCACCAGTTTTCTGGTGATAAATTATTAAATTGTCTCCCCGAGCTGTGAGATGTGTCTTTTGGAATGCTCTCCCTTCCACAAAGGCTATAAGTATCTTGATCCCCTCACTGGTAAGACATGTATCTATGGATGTCACCTTTTTTGAGAGAGTCCCTTACTTTTGTTCAAAATCATCTACTTCTCCTCCTTCTGTTCTTCCTCCTCCCTACATATAATGGTCCTTCTAGCCCTGCCAAGCCTCGTTTGGTGTATCACCGCAGGTAGCACACGCCTTCAACTGCAGTTGAACCCACTCAATTATCTGCCAGTGGCCCAAATCAGTCAACCACCGACTCTAATCCTCCCATTGCGCTTCAGAAAGATAAGCGTGCTTGTACCGATCATCCCATTAATCGTTTTGTGTCACATCATGTTATTTCTTCTTCCTATCACAGTTTTCTTACAATCTTGGACAACATAAAGATTCCAAAGAGCAGTCACTAACCTTGGTGATCTCTCTTGGAAAGCCACAATGGAAGAGGAATTAGCAACCCTTGAGAAAAATAATACCTGGGAAATGATTTCTCTCCCTCCAAGAAATATTCTAGTTGGGTGCAAATGGGTCTTTGCTTTGAAGCATTATCCAAATGGATCAATTGTCAGATATAAAGCTCGTTTGGTTGCCAAAGGCTTTACACAGACATACGGAGTTGATTATCAGGAAACATTCTCTCTTGTGGCCAAGATTCCCTTTGTTCGAGTATTGATTTCTATTGCTACCACTCGTAACTAGCCCCTCCATCAATTGGATGTGAAGAATGTCTTTTATCCATGATGATCTACAGGAGGAAGTTTATATGCTTCCCCCTCCTGGGTTTGTGAAACAGGGGGAGAACCAATCTATCTGCAAACTCAAGAAAGCAATCTATAGCCTCAAGCAATCTCCATGGGACAGGTTTGATAAATTCAGGAGTGATTTACTGCCGTATGGTTTTTCTCGGTATAGGTGGATCATTCAGTGTTTTTCCATAGTACCAACTTAGTTGTGATGATTCTTGTGGTATACATTGACGATATTGTCCTTACTGGCAATAATGATACCGCAATTTATGCATTCAAAGCATATTTTTTATATTAAAGATCTAGGGCCCCTCCACTACTTTCTCAGGATTGAGGTCACTCATTCCCCTATAGGGCTTTCTCTCTATCAATGAAAGTATGCTCTCGATCTATTACAAGATGTCGGGTATTTTGGATGTAAGTTTGTTGATACTCCTTTGAATGTCAACACAAAGTTATCTGCTTTAGATGGGACCTTTCTTGATGATCTTACCTTCTATCAGAGATTAGTTGGGAAACTGATTTATCTTACTATCACTCATCTGGATTTATCATATGATTTTTTTTTTAAAGATGATTTATCATATGTTATTGGTGTGGTTAGTCAGTTCATGCATGACCCTCGTGATACTCATCTTCATGTTGTCTCCACATTCTTCGTTATTTTAAGGCTCATCTTGGACAAGGGTTGTTCTATGCACAGCAGTCTCACTTGTCGGTTCGTGGATATTTCGATGTTGATTGGGCTGGATCTCCTGATGGCCGACGCTCTACCTCCGGATATTGTGTCTTCTTAGGCTCCCACTAAGTTTCCTAGCGGAGCAAGAAGTAGAATTTTGTTGCTCGGTCTAGTGCTGAAGTTGAATATCGTGCCATGACCAATACTACATCTGAGTTACTTTGGTTTCGACAATTCCTCTCCGAGTTAGGCCTTACACCTGCTGATCCGTTAATCATGTTCTATGACAATCAGACTGTCATCAACATAGCCTCTAACCCTGTCTTCCATGGACAGACTAAGCATATTGAAGTCAATTTTCACTTTCTTCGGCAGCACATTTCTAAAGGACGGATCTTCACTCTTAGCTACTATCCAAGGACCAACTAGTAGATATGCTTACCAAGGTTGTTACTCGAACCCACCTTTATTATGTTTTACGCAAGCTGGGCTTACACGGCATCTTCGCACCAGCTTGAGGGAGAGTGTTGTGGGAGCCACTACAGGGCGCAGTTGACCATAAGGGACCCACTTCTGAACATAGTTGACCAGACTCATCCCAATTTGGAAAGTAGATGTTGCTATGTAATTTATTGTAATTGAGTATTTTTTATTTCTTCCCTTATTTTTAATTTTTTTTAAAGATAACTTCATTAATCAAAAGAGGAGAATACAAAACCAATCAGGCATACTATCATGGCAATCATGGGAAAACCCTTACAAACAGAACCAACCCCCCCCCCCCCCCCCCCCCCCCCCCCCCCCCCCCCCCCCTCTCTCCCTCCCTCCCTCTTCCCCTTTCAAAAAAAAGACAATATAAACTGATTTATAATTTTCGATGTCAAAGCCACACCCTGACGAGCCATATCATCAGCCGCAGAATTTGCAGATCGAGGCACCCACGAAATCGAAAAGCCAAAGGAAGCAATAGCATGATGAATCTTTTCCACTACATCTAAGTACTGCCACGGACACACAGAACCAAAAGCCCAGTCAATGATTATCTTAGAATCTCCCTCTAAAATACTCCCTTGGGTCCCTAGTTCTTCCAACTTCATAACCCCTCGCCATAGCGCAAAAAGTTCCACGTCCAAAGCTGAACCATCAAGCAAAAAGAAATCAAAGTCTCGCCAAAACTATTTCGAATTACTCCGCCATAACCGGGCTAGACGAAGTTCACGAATACAACTACCATCAAAATTGAGCTTCAAAGGCCCTGACCCTGGAGGAGACCAAGCAACATGAAAAATTGGATCGAAATGAGGCTGAATAAAATCCACCGATGCCCAATCCTTCCAAATATCAAAAATGGCAATCCCCCGATATTTATCAGAACCCACCATCCACCAAGCAACTCGACATTTAATCACATCAATAATATGTGAGACGGAGCACTCCTTGCCTTGAAAAACCCTTCTATGTCGTTCCAACTAGATGGACCACACAATATATAAAACAGTCACAAGTCAAAGATTTCTTCGAAAAGAAGAACCCACTAGAAGCATTTCCTCATTGACCAAACCAACACAAGCTTTCGGGACACATAATGCCACCCCTAACATCTAAAAGAAATTATGCCAAACCTTCAAAGAAAAACTACAATGAAGGAGAAGATGATTCGCTGACTCTGCATCAGACAAACAAAGAGGACAAGCATTAACAGTCATCACTCTTCTTAACCTCAGCTTATCAATCGTCAAGATTTTCTCCAAGCCAGCAAGCCATCCAAAAACCTTCACCTTAAAAGGAGCGACACCCTTCCAAATTCTAGGATTCACCCGAGGAACCTAACTGGTACACATCGGTTTTCTACAGAAGGACTTAACGGAAAAGATCCCATGGGGGTCAGGAGGCCAAATCCTTATATCATCTCCACTACCCAATACAAATTCTCTACTCAACAGATCCACAAGGAAACACTCCTCCATCATCCAATCTTCAAACCCTTTTCTAAACTAAGGGCACCAAACAACCTTCATATGATGAAAATCATAACAATCTCTAACCTTAGCCTCTTTATTTGCAGCAAAGGAATAAAGAACAGAAAATTTTGACCTAGAGGAGCCTCCCCTATCCAATTATCCTTCCAGAAGAAAAGCTCAGTCCCCGTGTAGGCACGATATCTGATACAAGAGTCAAACTCCAATAAGATTGAACTAACCCCTCTCCAAAAAGCAAAAACTCTTCTTGATGATGTAGCGACCCGCCAACCAAACCATTTAACCTATATTTATTGAGGAGAATACTCTTCCATAACCCTTCTGAAGAATCCCCCGATCTCTATAGCAACTTCCCCAACAAAGCAATATTAAATTGACAGACCGGCCGAGTACCAACTCCTCCTTCCGCCGCTGGCTTACAAACCTGAGACCAAGAGCCAAATGAAACTCTTTTTCTCCCTACCATCATTCCATGAGAATCGTTTCTGAACATTCTCAATCTTATTAATCACCGATACTGGGCATTTAAACACACTCAAAAAGTACACCAGAAGCCTAGAAAGAACATACTTAATAAGGAGAATCCTACCACCAATCAACAAGTACTTTCCTTTCCACAAAGATAACCTCCTTTCCAATTTCTCAATAATTTTATCCCAACAGGATTTACTGGGTTTACCCAAACAAAGAGGAAGACCAAGAAAAAGAAGAAGGATAAGTAACAACTTTACAGCCCAAAATAGAAGCCAACATCACACATCGTCCATGCACCACATTACACTCAACAATTCACTTTTATGAAAGTTAATCTTCAAACCCAAACAAATCTAGAACCACAATAAAATCGCATGGACCATGTTCAACTCCTCTTCGTCAGCCTTGAGAAACATAATAGAATCGTCCTCATACTGAAGATGATTTAGATTAACCTCAAAATGATCTATTCGGAATCCATGAATTAAACCATGGGAGGAAGCAACAGAAAACATAAGATGCAGGGCCTCTGCAACAATGACATAAAGGTAGGGCGAAAAAAGATCCCCTTGTCTAATTCCTTTCTCCATTCTGGAAAAACTTTTCGAACTACCATTGACTAACACTGCTAAATGGGCCGATGATACACAGGAGTTAATCCAACCTCTCCATCGACGAGCACACCCCATTCAATCCAACACAAAATCAAGGAATGACCAATTCACTCTGTCATATGCTTTCTGAAAACCCAACTTACAGACAATGCCTAACTCCTTGACAATAATTTGGAATGCAAACTTTCATGAGCAACCACCACCGAGTCCACGATCTGTCTACCTTGCAGAAAAGCATTTTGATTCGACAAAATAAGACTAGGAAGCACCACCTTCAGCCGGTTTGCAAGGACCTTTGCTAAAATTTTATAAGGACTTCCAAGGAGGGAGATTAGCCGAAAATCATTCAAAGCTAAAGCCTCTGACTTCTTCAGAACCAAGGTGAGGAAGGAAGCTCCTAGATATTTTGAAATAATGCCCAACTGTCAAAAAACTCAAACACAAAATCTAATACCTCTGGTTTGACCAGATCCCAAAAGAATTTAAAGAAAATGATAGGATAACCGTCTAGGCTCGGAGCTCTATCTTCCCCCTACTCCCAAACAGCATGTTCACTTCCTTTTCCTCAAAAGGGAACTCTAAAGTTGTAACTTGATCCTCAGACAACACTTTAAAAGGAAGGGAATTAGAAATGAGTGAATCACAACTTGGCTGAAAATAAACCCTTAAAATATTCAACAACCTCCTCAAAAATATCACCCCTATTCTCCACTAATTCCCCATAAATATTAAGAGAACAAATATAATTCTTTCGCCGTCTAGCACTAGCCATCTAGTGGAAAAACTTTGTATTTTTATCCCCTTCTTGAAGCCATCGAATTCGAGACCTTTGTTTCCATTTTATCTCATCCTGCAAAACCTTCTTTTTCAGACATGCTTTTATCTCCTTCCATCTAACCAGATCTTCGTGAGATAAAGGAGCCTCCTCCTCTAATCTACCAAGAGCTTGTAATTCTTCCAACCAAGATCTTTCTTCCTAATTGACAGCATCACGACGAGCTTTCTCCCACATTCGCAACTTACCCTTTAAAAGCAGAAGACAATAACCCTTCCAACTAGTAGGAGTAGTTTCCTGCCACAACTTTTTCACTAACTCTCGAAAACCATCTCCCCCCCACCACCACCACCCACCCCAACATGCACACACAAAGGCAAATCAACCAACTCCATCTGATCAATCCAGTTCCTTTTCAGCCATCGTAATTGGCTCTTTGTAATCTATTTATACGTGTACTCTCCTTCGATTATTAAAACAATTCAATACAAGAGAAATTATTCTTCTCCAATATTTTTCTATTTCTCCTCTTTTTTTCCCATTATTATATTCTACAACTAACTCCTAGAATGACAATTGCATGGAATATGACCCCGGTTGTAGTCCTGTGGAGAATATGGAAAAAAAGAAACTCTAGAATTTTCGAAAGCAAAACAATGGATATTAATGAGCTTTTCCAAATAGCAAAGTGGAGACACTGTGTATGGCTCCTTTCTAGCACCGAGTTTATGGGTCTTAAAGCAACAGATCTCCTATCGTCATGGGAAGGGTGCATGAGTGGATATAGGAGTAAAGTAAGATATGTGGATAGATGATGTAGGACAACTAATAGAGTAACCCTAAATGCCTAAATTGGTCCCTAAAAATTAAAATGGATGAAAATAATACACCTAAAACTAATATGGGCTGAAATTAAAATTAGAATTAATAAATTAACAATGAAATAATATGATAAGCTGCAAATAATAAAGAAATCCAGAAACTAAATGTAACTAATTCATTAATAATCCAAACACTTAAATGGGTAATGGGTATGGTTAACTTAGGCACACATGGGAGTAACTTAAAGAGTTTGTAGGCACGTGGGAAACTTTAGGGCAAGAAGATAAGAGGATACGAATGAAAGGGATGGAAACGAAAGAAGCAAGCAAAGGGAAGGACAGAAAGTGGGAGGCGGAAGTGGGAGAAGCCCAGGGAAGGGGTGCGGCAGCTTGGGAAGTTAAGGAAGGGCTTCGAAGGCTGTTCTAGGCCAAGGGAAAGGAAGTGGCTGTAGCATGGAGGGTGGCGAAAGAGTGGGGCTTCAAAACAGGGATGGCGGAAACATGAGATGTCTCTGAAAGGAAATTTCAGGGTTGCAAAAGGCTAAAGAACAAAAGAGGAGAGGAGAAGAGGAGAAGAAGAAGATGAAGAGAAGTACCTGAAGAAGAAGTATGGCCTCACACCAAGCCTCACGCCGTAGCCTCTCGCCCTTTGGAATCTCTCCAACAATCAATCGCACCTTACAAAGGTATTTTTGCAAAAATCTCAATCTTTATTCATTAAAATCTGTTTTTGCCTCATGGAGGCTACAACTTATATAAACATCTCCTTACTAAAAATATATTCTTGCTAATTACTAAAATAAACCTATCTAAAAATAACAATAGAAAACGAAAATAGCCAAAATACGAAAATGGAAAGCAAAGTAAATGGAAAGTCCGGATCTAAAGAATCTGGAGAATGCTCCGCATCAATAGATAAGTGCTACCAAAACAGGATGCCATGAAATTTAATGTGGATGGGGCATCTAGCAGGAACCAAGGCCAGTAGGGACAGGTGGTGCGCTTAGGAATCACACGGGTTCTAAATCAATCAAGTTTAATGAGTCTGTGGGAATCAGAGACTCAAATGAGGCAGAAATCCTGAGTATTAGGAGACCTCTGACCATTTGGAAAATCCATGGGCAATGAAAACTTGTAATAGAAGGGGATTCGGCAAATGCAATCAAATAGGGTAAGGGCCCATCTATGAATGAAATCTCATTGTCACTACTCAAAAAATAATAATAATAATAATAATAATAAAGAGAGTAAATGCAACGTAAAAGAAAAAAGCAAAGAGCCAAGGTGAGATGCAAAACAAAAACAAACTTGATAACTATTTTCTACTTACTTTCATTAGTATAGTTTAAATGGTAGAAAATGTGTGCCACAATCCAAAGCAACCAATTCCATCGCTGCTTTATAAAGCTAGTGCTAGGATCTTCTCAGATGCAACATCTTCCAATACATACATACATATCCAGGATTTACCAAATTAAAGACCTCTAGAACACTAGAACTAGTAAAAACCAAATAAGGTACAAGCAGCTAACAAGGTTTCAGCTACCAACATCCTTGATAGATACCTTGCAGTATAATGTATTAATAATACAAATAATAATAAAATCTAAAAACAGAGGGCTTTCTCCTTCTGCAGTTAAAAACCATTTTCATGGAGTAGAATAATTACTGGTCGCGAAAAAGAGAAACAGAAAACTCAATGGACATCAAGCCCATCCAAAGGTATACAGTAAACAAAACAACCTGAAGTCCTGAACTGACCGGCAGAAGCTGCTTCTTCAACAGTATCTTCTTCCCAAGCTTTCTTAAATAAATCATCAAGTTGCACAGACAACCGACTCTACATATGAAGAAGATCACTAAAACACATTAGACAAGAACAAAAACAGCCATTCCTGAAAGAGCACTTTGATTAATCTCCAAGATTTTCTCCTTTTTCTTAAAAAAAAAAAAGGAAAAAAAAAAAGAGAACAGAAACTACCAGCCAAATGTCCACATGAATTTACTTAGAAATCTTTTTTTAGAAATGGCAACAGGACTCAAACCTTAACGTTCATGGTTGATATAATGTGCACCTTCCGACAAGGCTAAATTACTAGTTCAAACTACTAATATGGTCATAAGGTTCTTATTTTAGGAGGGACAAAAAAAATTATTATGAGTAATGCACACAACCAGAAAGATTGAAATAAGATTTTTTTTCCAATGAAACATTTTTTTAGTTCAAATTTCTTGAGCAATAACTGACCAGACTTTCATCCGAGGAACCTTCAATGCAGCTTCGTTCTTCAACATGATTCCATGAGCTTGGATAGACCTTTGAAAGAAACAGAATGAGTACCTACAGAAAGAACAGCAACTTAGAAATATTAGCTTCAACCTTCTAACAAGGCTTGCTTACCTTGAGATAGCCAAAATCCACTCCTTGCTTAAAACTTGGAGGAGTATGTTGAGCAGGACCCCCATTGAAAAGTTCACGGACCCATTCACCATTCCTAGCACCCTCAGGTACAGCTCTTTCTGAGGACTGAGAATCATCTAGACCTCCTGGGCGAAAAGGACGGTTCTTGATGCTGCCCCTTACAAAGTCCTTTGCAGGTCCAGGCATGCGGGGCAAAGGTCCAAAATCTTGAGCTCCTTCCATTAATTCTGTCACCTCCATCTGGTAATCCGGCATCAGAAAAGAAAACACATAGCATATGCAGTTAAAAGGTATACGTTGCCTGCCCTTGATATTTATGTTTATGGAAAGGTTAAATCAAAACGTGAATGTAAGAAATATATATCTAACTTGTGATTTAATTTTTCTTATTTTCTAGCAAACATAATGATCAAAATGACTGCTGTCTCACATCATTGTAAGAAATATTGAGAAGAAAGGATGGAATAGCTTGAACTGAAAATATAAACAACTTAGTCAATTATGCATCATGTGCTACTTGAGAAAAGATAGGCGAGTCTTATCTTGGAAAAATAAAATTAGCAATTCCTAAGTAGCATTATTAACTTCATCATACTTATGACTTCATCCTAAAATCTCTATTTCTCTACAAGAATTGACCAAATTACAATTTGAGATTTACCAGCAACCAATAAATTTCTCCTTACATAAGTAACACAGTTATTGAATTGAGAACAACAGGTAAAGATTGTCTGACACAAAACTTTGCAGGTAATATTTTTCATGGAACCCACACATACCTGACGGTTAATGTGAGTCCTCAAAGACAGACAAAGGTGACAAACCTCATGGAGTCTTTACTACTAAGGGATCTCACTATAAGATGCTTGGTACTTAAGGGGGCAGAGCTTTCCTCTTTTTCTTTCTAGAAATGATTAGGGGGTGGAGCACTTAATAGCAAAATTTTCCAGTTCACAGGGTGGCAAGACTGTAGAAATTAGGGGGATCAAGCATGTAGCCCTATGATGAGGGCATCCAGCCTATTGGTTCACAGTCAGATTCTTATTTGGTGGAATTGAATCGTGCAGACGAAATTGCATTGGCTTACAAGTCTAATTTGATCAAGGCATTCATAAATCTAATAAGTCCATTCATTTTGCAAGTCATAGCCCAAAAACACCATGTGACCCAATCAAGAATGTTAAGCCAAAGCCCAATCAAAAATAGGCCAAAGCCCACTCCACCAAGCCCAAATTCATCCAAGCCTTAGTCCTTCTCCAAGTGGCAAATGTCAACACCAGAGTGACTTCCCAAGTAGCAAGTGGCGAATAAAGCAAGGAGAGAAAGGAGGTAGAGAGAATTAAGAACGAAAGAGGGTGGAGAATAAAGGAGGTGGGCAAATTTTGCCTCCTGAGTTTACTTTATTTGTTTGTTTTATTTTTATATTTTAATCCTAGTCATTCAATAAGCCTCAAGGGTATGTGTAGGGTTGAGATGGAATGGTCTAAATAAGACTACATTCTATCGTAAGTAAACTGCTTATTTTAGAAGTTTCTTAGAGAGGATTGTTGTCTCCTTGGTGTGGTTGACCAAGGCAACGCTGTTTTAGTCTTTTGTCCTTTTTTTCTCTATAAATACTCCATGTATTCCATTCAAAATTGATACATTGGAATAAGAATTGAGGTTTGCTTTGAGAAAGGATTCTCTTGTGACTCTTTGGAATTGTGATTTGAGAGTTGGAGAAGGCTCCAATTTTCGCCTATAGCAAGTATCAGTTCTTTTAATTCAATTAGTTCCATTGGTTTTCTCATTGATTAGAGTGTGTCATCTTCGAATTTATCATTGTTCACTTTTAATTATGCTTCCGCTATTCTTAATCGCATTCAATTAGAAGAGGCCTAATCTAGAGAATTCCATTGACTAATTCGAATTTCTGGGAAACATGTGCAATCGGTTTGGATATTGTTTGAGCAATTCCTTACCAAGGCAAAATCCTTTTACAATTCGTAATCGGTTGTTTAGGTCTTTCAGAGACCATACTCTGAAACTACAAGCCTACTGTGGAGTTCTCATTCAATTCGACCCTAAGCCTACATCAGCCTATCATTGCAATCATAAAGGTTATGGATTCTAGTCACATGTGCATCATAGGCAGTTTTCCCAAAAAAGAAATTTGCCAAATCCAATGAGTGCCAACCTGTATCTATGGGAAATATGGCTTTGACAATGATGATAACCATTATAACAAGACTGAATTGGGTGTAGTGCATGCCTACATAAAAGCTCATAGTATGCACATAAAACACTTAAACATGATCCACTTGTCCCTGCATTAGGAACTTTCATATGTCGTTTATGTGTTTGCAATATAGCTAGCTCACACTTTGACTATAATTACCCAACGCATGCATACACCATGCATGCACCCAATTTGATCCACACATGTTACACATGCATTTGCCTACACAAGGTGCAATAGTTGGACGCTTCCAACCACCAATCAAACAATTGAGTATTACAAATAAGCAGTTAAAGGAAAAGTTCAACCAGACTTAGACATAGAAAAAAGCAAAACAGTGCATGCCCCATTAAGTTTGGATATTATGTACTGAAATTCACAAATATGGAAGTAAATGAACTAATTATTTCAAAAGACAGGCTCACATATAACCCGCACATCCCAACTTTAATGCCAATAGGAGCTACACACCATTGGATTGAAACACTGTCTGAATTGGACTTGGATAATTTTACATACCTGTACAGAGTTTGGCTTCCATAATTCCTGGGAAGTTCCCTTCTTTCGCCTAAATGGCAACTCCCATGATGGAACGACTATGCTGCGTGGCAATGATGGCTCCAAATGTACTTTGACCCTATCAAACCAGTCAAATTCCCATTGCCTCCCATCCTTTTCGGATGAAAACTCGTCTGGATCCAACTCCGGCACAAGGTATTCCACTTCCAGAGACTTCTTTGCCGTTTCTGATGTTTCTGGCACAAATGCTGATGGCTGAGAAAGAAACAGTGGTGATAATTAGTTGTAAAGAAATGACTCCCTTTGCCAGGATCAGTCCAGCAGTAACTGGGAGCTATCTGAATTTGCATCCACAGGTTTCACTGCATATGGGCCTCGCCATCATTGAAAAGAACCATCCATGTGGCTAGGCACATGATACTGTCCGAAGAGAAAAATGTAAAATTACACCAATCACGGATGATTCTGGACATTCAATGGATGGAGTTTTGCTGGTGTAAAGTGGATCATAGGTTATTAACAATTTAACTACTTAGCAGTACCTTCTAAACAGGGATGTTATGAGGGTCATACACAATGGATGCATGAAAATATGAATACACAGTTCCGCGCAATCCCATACAACGCCCGCCTTTTCCCATGTCCAGAGCCCCATAATGAGAAATCCGAAGAAAAAGGGAAACTAAAACATACTGTCATTAAATTAAAGAACCCGAGAACCCCACGGGTTTTGGTTCTGGATGCAATAAATGAATCCAAAAGTTAAGGTGATCATGGAAAATTTAGGAAAAAAACACAGACGAATGGGAAAATGAGAAGGAATAGAGAGAAGGAGATAAACTGACGAGAATGAAATCAGGCAGTGAATTGAGGGGATGAGAGCGTTGGACAGGTGTCAGAGGCTCGAGACGAAGGTGACCGCTGTAGCCTGTGAATCCGACCCTGAAAGCCACTTCGTTGGCTGCTGCAACTCTATCCATGGCTGCGAGTCTGCTACCGCTACTGCTACTTCTACTGTTTTCTATCCATGGCAGCTGCCGCTTCTGAGTAGACGTTTTTCTTCTCCTCGTACTTCTACTGTTTTCTTTCCTTTTCAAACCTGTCCTCTGTTGTCTAGTTAGGGTTCGTCTTCGCCGCGTTGCGAGGAAGGAGTGCAAGTCGTTACTCGTTATGCACGCATGGCATCAGCCACTGCCACTGCCCAATCCTCTGGTCATAAGGCACCCAACCAGTCTCAACTCTGAAATCTAAATCGTTCAGCCACACTGCCAAATTGCATTTTCCATCAATAGAAATATAGATTTATATTATGATTTGGATATTTTATTTTCTATACAAGAAGTGGGTTTTCATTTTTAAAATCAAATAAAAAGTACCTCAGTTACTATTTTAGTTTTTAAAAAAGATATTATGTATTATTTAATTATTTTAATATATTTTTGGAAATTAATTGTTTATCATTTGATTATTTAAGAAAAAGGAGGGCTTCTCCCATAAATCATGATTTATTATATATTAGTCTTTTCAAAAAATTTAATTTAAAAAAAAAAATCTTTTCAATCGAAATACATGTTGATGTGATATTTTTGAACATATATAAAAAAATTCAATTTAAAATAATTACAAGCAAAATGCATATGCATATTATATAAGTCACTAGTTAGGCTTTAACTAATGGACTATGATTGAATATATCAATGCAGTTTATAACATGGTTACCAACCATTTCTATTTAATATAATTGTATTGTATAATGTAAATATGTATCTTCATGTTAGAGTTAAGCATTTAGACATAGCATATTTTTTATATATCAAATTTCAAAATCCTATAAAATGCGAGGGTTAGTTAGCAAAATATGAAATAATTATAAATTATTGAAGCACAAATTTCCTTATTTATACACATGCAAATATATTTTATAATGAATTTCCTTGTTATCATCATGATCAATGATGATGTATTTTTTAATAACATAAAACCCTTTTTCCAAAAATCGGAATATCCCAAAATGAAATTTACATTTTTTTTCCAATTAAATAAACTAATTTTCTATAATATTTAAATTGTAAATTGACTTTCCTCTTTCAATTTAACTCTTAAATCCAGTTTGCGTGTGTCCTTATTGTAGAGTAAAATTGATTTATTGAAATTTTAAAAAAAGAGTCTTGCTCAAACTCCTTTATGGAACTCACTTTGGACATTAAAAAAAAGTAGATTGGTTGAAATATGTGTACCTCAAAAATGTTTCTACCAAAAAAACAACTAAAAGTAATCATCATTATGAACATAGTTTTAAAGGCAATAAAAATTGAATCATGCACACAAAAGTTGTGCTTGGTCCTTCGATGAGTCGTAAGTCATTATAGACTCAAACAAAGTTAGTATCCAATTTATGAGTAAAATATCTGAGCAAATGAATTATAAATGCAGATCATCCTTAAAATAAAACACAATTAACAATATCTTATTTTAACTAAGCTCAACGGTGAATAATCTTCTAAACATATAATTATATGTCATGCCCCGCCCCAACTAATCTCCGGACACATGATAATTTTTTTTTTAAAATTATCTTCGAACCAACACTAATCTTCCAATAAGAGGGGTTCCACGCACACAAGGGGAAACCTATCATCTTTCTAGATTTATTGAGGACTGAAAAGTCATACTAAAATTTTGACAGAGTTCAGTCTATAAATAAGACATCGGGAAATAATTCCCTCGACTATATCATCTAGTAAATAGTCTTAATACATAATCTCATCTTGAAATTTCGTTACTAGAAGTATGCACGGCTTAGAAGGGGGGTGAATAGGTTGGTTTTCAATTTTAGTTCCCTTTTAAAAATAAATCAGATTTAACAATATGTGCAGCGAAATAAACGTGTGTTCAAGTGATAAACAAATGAATCAAACTATTAAAGCAAACCACACATGCACAACGATATATAGTGGTTCGGTTCACCTAAACCTACATCCACTGTCAGACTCACCCTCTCTAGAGCTATCCCAAATCTACTATATATGGGTCTCACATCCAAATAGTACAACATAGTTTTTTATAGAGGTTCAACTCAAATGGTCTAATCCTCTACACCTATTTTTTTTAGTAGTTCGAACACACTGTTCTAATCCACTTTACAATGATTAAAATAAAGGAAAGAAGAAATATTTCCTTGGGTCTTATCCGTTCTCCTTTAAGCGCTTTCTTCTTTACTCGATTTGTGTCCTCATTCCATCAGACTGATTATCGGCACAGCAGTATAGGACATAAACATGACTGGTTTTAAGGTCCTATGTGAACACCTTAAGTTTCATCAGAACTGAGGTATTGATTACCCAAACATCTAGGTAAGAAGATGATGAAGAAGGTGTAAGAGGAGGTTAATCTCTCTGGTCACATTGTTATATTTTTCCAAGAGGTTCTCTGTGTGTGCATCCTAATTTCATTCAGCTCCCTTATATATATATATATGACTGTCTGTTCTTTTCAGCCAGTCACACCCACGAGGCCTCGAGGATTCTAATGAGGCCTCGTGGCGGTATATGGTAAGACAGCACATAATCTGTATAAGTTATTCTATTTTTTCAAATAGTAATTGTCCAGCCAATTTAAGATGCCACCGTACATGATTGGCCATTGATTTATTCCAGTCATCAATCATGGATTTACATTGAGAGAGATTGATGATTGTAAATCATTTTAGATTAAATAGATGAGCCGTTTCAATTCTGTCAAAGACAGCCAGCTCCCCAACGACGAGCTCCATCAATTTATTCAAATCTATATGAGGTGGCAAAAATTGAGTTTCTTGGTTATTCCTTATTTCCATAAAAACTCCCAATCAATGATCTTTTATAAATCATAAACACCCATACAAATTTATTTAATTAAATCTGCAATGTACTTAGTCAAGTGACATAAGCTCGCTGATTTACAGCTGTCCTAACTATGACTCAGCAACAACCTGTCTGCGAGGCCTCGACAGGCTGCACGAGGCCTCGAGGCTGAGACTCAATTAAATTCTAATTTTTTCAATTTAAACAATTGACTTCTAAGATATTTGGCTTAACCTAAAGTCTCTTAAGGTTCACTTACCTGTGTGCCAATAACATGTTCGATGTCGATTTTTCAATTGCATAGTAGATATTCACATACTTCCAAAGCAAGTCCAACTGAGTCACATAATTGACAATATGGGTGACTCGGACGAACCGGGGCACTTACACATCTCACACGTGTAACGCCTTGACCCAGAGGTGGGCCGGAACACTACTAAATTTTTATTTTTTTTTAAATAATCTCAAAGATTTCTAGTTGGGCTGAATCAAAGGTTAGACCCAAAAACAAAGGCCACATCATAAAAAATGTTACACGTGCTCTTCTCACGTAGACTCAAACATGTACCATATATCTACCCATTTACAAGCACATATCATACAAAGAAATATTTCCATCATAAAAAGATATCCTTTAATCCTATCATAGTTACTAACGGTAATATAGTGTTTCATACATGATTAATACAATAAGTACTACTTGAGGTACTTTACAAAACATATGATTCAAATGAACAAAAAGTCAACAATAAAGAAATTCCCGTCTGTGGGAATCCCAAGAAACCGCAACAACTTATCCATCCTAAGCTTGATATGGAGGTTCCTCCTCCTCGAGTATATCTCCTGAAATGTGAGTTGTGAGCTAACTAATCCAGTGAAAAGAATATAATAATTAAGTTTAATGAACATCAAGTTAGTCAAATAAGCAACATTTTCAAAATAACATTTCAAAGCTTATCAATATCTCAGATCCATCCACACTTGCCACCATCCACCGTAACCCCTACATACTATACTGACACCAATAGTATTAAGTCCCGACAAGGTCAAAATACTCCTTACAAGTATATCTCCGGTGTATACCAAAAAATCGGTACTGACACACCTGAAGTCAGTCACTATCGACCCACCTGGTCCAGTAGATGTAACCGACACACATAGTTCGGAGATAGTTCAATAATAAAGAGTACGTGGAAGCAGTATCAACATCATCACATCTCATAAGCATGTCACTATGATCAACATCATAAATATTTACAAGCACTTTTCACAATAGTGCCTCTTGTCTAAGCATATGAGTGGGTTCATCAACACTGATTCTTAAAACCACTCATTGCTCAAGATACAATTTTTTTAACCTGATTTATCCCTACTGCAATATTAAGCCTCCTCACCGTAAATGTGTAGTATCAAAGTATCTGTCAACATGCAAATACATATACAATCAATAATCAGTCAATATACACATCATACAAGCAATATATACTTATAGTATTTCAAATCTTTCTATCCTATCTTTTCCGAAAATCTCTAGGGGAAGTGGAATTGAGTCTCTTATTTGGTTACTAACCATTTTAAATTATAATAATCAACAATATATAATAGGGTGCTCACGCCACTTCTCATATTGTCTTCTAAGTATGACGAGATTGACGTATTGAGTTAGGCCTAGAGGTATAAAGTGCTCAGGCCACTTCTCTTATATCGAGTTAGGTCTAGAGGTCACTCAGTGCTCGAACCCTTCTTTTCTACCTAGCGGCGAAGTAAATCGCATAACTACAGATAACAATCGGGTTGAATCAACCACAGATAGAGAGTATCGGCCTGGAAGTGAATGCACAATATATATACACTATTATACCAAGAAAATGAGTTAGTATCACTTTTAATTGAGAATAAAGGTCTCTATACAATCATCAACATAATCAAAATACAAGTCTAAAATTATTAATGTTAAACAAATTTCAAAAATTACACATATAAAAAGTATTATCATGAAAAATTAATTTAAGTGGTCTAAAAGTAATTTAAGTCTCTAAGTTATTAAATTTAAACTCATTAAAAAGACTAAATTAGAATTTGTCAATTTACTAATTTTAAATAAAATTAAGATTTATATATAATTGTTTCAGATTTTCTAAGATATATAAGAAAACCAACTTAACCATATCTTTTCTTAAAATTACTCAAAAATGTTTAAATCATTATCTTAACAATTTTAAAGCATTTTTTTTTAGAAATACCCAAATAATACATTTGAATTTTTTAAGTCAAAACTTCATCAATTAAAACAATAACTTGATTAAAATACATTAAAAGATATTAAAAGCTTTATAGTAAAAAAAATCAATCTCATTCTTAAGTAATTAGAAACTTATTTTCAAAACAACTCCTAATAATACTTTTCATTATTTCATAAAATAAGAGAACTTCATTGTGTGTAAAATAACAATTTCAAAATAATAAAATTTAACATTTCATTATTTTCATTTATTTTAAAATCATAAGAGGAATAAATAATTAAAATATTAAAAGTTACCTTTGATAAAATCAAATTGGATGGTCATGGACTATGTGTTTTCAAGGCTTCAATCTAGTCAATTCCACAGAAGTGTACTAGTGTTGGAGGGCCAAAGAGGTAAGAAGAAATGAGGTAAGGTTTCTTAACTGAGAAGGGATGAAAGGGATACAAAGTTTTTTTTTTTTTGAACGTATACTACACATAGGGGTATTTAAAGGTTCAAATGCATGTTAGTAATAAAGGAAGGGCCTACACTTGGCCACAAGGGCCTACACTTGGTCACAACTCTTGCTTGTAGCTTCAAGGTGTCACACTTAAAGACAATAAAATGATTTTATAACATTTTCATTTCTAAAAACGTTATCTTCATTTATTAGATATAAAAATGGTTTAATTAAATTAATCCATCCAGTGTAAAATGTCGGGTCTTAAAAATCATAAACACTATTGAAATTTGGAGAAAAATACACTTTCGAAATCGTTCGATCTAAGCAAAAATGACACGTATGTAGATTTTTGTCAAAAATACAGTATTTGTTTAAGTATTTTTAAACTTATTTTGTAAATCCGTTAAATAAACTAATTGGTTAAAACACATATTAAATACTGGTTATTTTTCTGAAATTTTACGACTTCTATAATTATTTAAAACAATTATTTTCATAAATAGGGACCTTCCACGGTCACATTTATAAGTATTTCTGAAAATAAAAAGCATAGATTAAAAGGTCCTATGAATTCATCATTTAAGATCACTACCAATGCACCAATTATTTCAAACAATATATTTTAATAATAATCAATAATTAAATCACCTAAATAATAATATTATGGTAAATTACCATTTTACCCTTCCAACTTAAATGAGTCGGATCTGTGAGCTATCGAACTCTGATTGGGTCGATCCTGGAATTCTAAAAATCTAAATCCGTAATCTTCATGATTAACGGATCAAAACACAATTAATTAATACAAATAATACAATTAGTCTTAATCTTGGGTCAGGGTATTAAAACACGTGGCCAGTGCAATGCAATGCGGCTCAACACGTAGATCTCAATTGCGTTAATCAAACCAACTCATAAAACATAAAGGGGTTCTAAATACAATCCAATCTGAAAATTATATCACAACCCAAAGCTTAAATCTCAAGATTTACAATAATTATATTTCAAATTGTACAAGGTTTCTCAACAAAACAAGTAATGGTCTCATGAGACCAATAATATAGGGACTCCAACTCCTAGGTCAGCTCAAGGAGTTCATCTAACCCTTCTTTGGACATATTTCCTGAAATTTATAAAGGAGTGAGCTCATTTAACACAATGAAATGAAACAAACATAATACGACTTGTCATGGCCCACCCCAAGACGGGGTCGTTCAAATAATGTATCTCAAATCTCATGCTCAACTAAGTTTGCTGTCACGATGCAGCTCTTGGAATATGTGACGGATTTTTTTCAAAGGAGTTGTCATCTAACTCACACAACTAGATTGTTTTCCACATTTTCACACAAAGGGAAAACCTATCGATCTAGATTCATCATCACACCATATATCCCACGTTGAGGGTGAAACTCGGGTCGAGTTGAGAAGACAAAAACCCTCATGAAATTCGAGTCGGGTCGGGCTGAGGTCTTTAAATTTCAACCCTACCCGACCCGACCTGTCCCAAGAAGACCTGACCCAACCCGACCCAAATTTCCTAACTTATATAAAACCCTCCACCCTCAAACCCTAATCGGCTAATCACAAGTTTTATTTTTAACCCCAAAGAAGTTAAGAACGTAGTTTGGGATCCTAGTGAAAATTGTTATCATAGGCCAAATGGTTTTCCTTCAGTTTTTTTTTCAAGGATATTTGGAACTTTATACCAGCTGATTTTTACTGTTTACTTTTAAAATGCCTTTGCCAAAATATTGTAATGGCTTCACATAATGATGATGTTGACATTGAAGTAAGATTTCTCTTTCTTTCATTGATAGTTCTTTATTAATTAATTCGTTTTTTCTAGATTTATTTATGTATTTATCATAGTTGATTAATTATTATGTTTAATATTTAATTAGGTTTTAGGGTCCAATAATCCTCTCACTAATGACAATACCAATATTTCGACTATGAGTGATTGCTTTGTTGCTGCTAGTGGCAAGCAAAAGAAAGGAACTCACTAAAATCACATGTTTGGTAACATTTTATTGAAGACCTTTTTGACTACAAGTGATGATTTAATGGCAATTTGCAAATATTGCCATGGATGATTTAAAGCTTCTTCAAAAAGTGGAACTAGTACTCTCTGTCGACATTTAGCACGATGTACTGCGTATTAGGTGAACAATAAGAGTAAAAAATTTCTTACCTGTGACAATGTTAAAAAAAGAAGATGGTGATGAGGGAGTGGGAGCAGGCCTTTTGACTTATACTTTTAACATTGAACAAGTAAGAAAAGAATTGGCAATTATGATAGTTATGCTAGAATTACCATTTTCTATTGTTGATCGTGCACCATTTCGGTGATTTGTGAAATGAACCAATCTTAGATTTCAATTCATCTTTCATATCACAGTTAGAAATTTTTGAAAATCTACCATTTGGAAAAAGCCAAGTTGAAAGAATTTCTGAGTACTTCTTCCAAACATTTTTCTTTAACTGTTGATTTGTGGATTTCCATCCAAAATTTGGGTTACTTAAGTCTCACGACTCATTTTATTTACAACAATTGAAAGTTACACAAGAAGATACTTAGTTTTTGTATGATTCCAGCACCACATAATGGCGTAGTTATTGCCGATGTGATTGATAGATGCTTGGTGGAATATGATATCATAAAGATATCACAATCACACTGGATAATGCAACAAACAACAAGACAATCGTTGATAACCTCATGGAGACTCTTTCTCGAAAGGGAATTTTGTTACAACAGGGTAAATTCTTCCATGTAAAATGTGTTGCACATGTTATTGACTTGATTGTGCAAAATGACTTAAATGAGATAAAATCATTGGTTGAAGTTATTCGCACATGTGTGAAATATATGTGGTCATCACAATTTCGTAAGCAAGAGTTTGATAGTTGCATCTTGCAAGAAAGAATATCATCCACTAAAGTTTTCTGCTTAGATGTGTGTATAAGGTGGAATTCAACATATCTTATGTTAGCCACCGTCTTACCGTATGGGAGTGCATTTTTTTTTGTATGAAGACACGCCATCCTATTTACGCCAAGGAAGTTGCTCCAACATTTGATGATTGGAAAAAGGCTGATACAATTTGCAAGCTTTTGAGAGTTTTTTATAATGCTACGAAGGTTTTATCAGAGAATAAATATATTGCTTCAAATCTTTATTTTCATAAAGTGTATGAGATTGAAACTCATTTACTTGAGATGTTGAAGAATGATAATTCGTGCATTTCTTCAATGACAAAAAAGATAGAGGAAAATTTTGATAAATATTGGAAGAAATGCAATAAACTATTTGCTATTGCTCTGGTATTAGATCCCTGTTACAAGTTGGAATATATAGAATTTATGTATCATGAACTTTATTCAAATTCTGATGCAGATCAACATACTGAAGTACTTCGTAAGAAGATGGTTGCATTTTTCAATGAGTATACTTCTTTCTCTTCTCTACTGCAAAAGTAAGTAATCACTTTGGATGATAATATATCAGAGACGATGAATGCTGCTTCAACAGGTTCTAAGAAAGCACGTCTCCGAAAAACATTTTTAGAAAGCATGTTGGAAAGAAAAATGTAGACTTCAGTACGGAGCTTGAGCAATATTATGATGAAGAAACTTGTCCAGATGATCCTAATTTGGACATTTTGAGTTGGTGAAAAGTTAATAGATCCAAATTTCTTGTACTTTCTATGATGGCTCGGGATATCTTAGCAATTCAAGTATTGACTATTGCTTCAGAGTTGGCATTCATTAATGGAAGTAGAGTCATCAACCAATACCCAAGTTCATTGAGTCTGGAAGTCGTGCAGGCATTGATTTGCACTCAAGATTGGCTAAGAGTTGCTATAAGTGACGATATCATGGTGGGAGAGGCTGAAATTTATGATCATGAAGATAATACTGATATGGTTGAATCAAGTAATGGCAGTTAGTTTTATCTATTTAATATTAATTTAATTTTTGTTATTATATTGTTACAATCTCATATTACTTTTGACCTTTTTTAAGGTGTCATTGAAATTGAATAAAGCGATGATGTGATTGGTGATAAATGATACTTTTCTTAAATCTTTTCTGTTTGTGAATGGTGATAAATTTCTGTCAATTTGATGTCATGAATATGGAAATTTCACTAACTACTTTACAACCTGCAGATCTGTAAAGGAATTTATAGAGAGTGTAAGCATGTTGATGAGTAGGATCTGCAATTTCAAGCAACTGAAGAAATGGAACATTGTTAGTGTTGTACATGGATTAGCAAGAATTCATTTTAGCTCGAATTCTGTTGTAGTAAGGCTTTACTATTTTTTAAAGTTTGGCTATAATAAAGTAGATTTACTGGTTTCAAATTATGTTGTATGGGATGATTATGCAGTTTCTAGTGCTTTTGATTGAGTGAAACACTTGCTCAGGGATGATGGTGTAGTTTCTAGTGCTATTGATTGAGTGCTTATTGGGTGAAAGGCTTGCTCACTTGCAAGTGTAAATATCTTTTAAATGCCTTGACAAGCCTACTATGTATGCCCATCAACAATTTGATTCTTATACATGATTGATGATATATGTTGTACCTTGTATTTTCAGTTCATTCTGATTTCTATAAACAATTTTAGTGGCAACATATATTAGGGAATATGATTAGCTTCTTTTCAAATAAAAAATTGATAAATCAACATCATCATTAAAGCCCCTTTATGTAACGCCCCAACCAGGTGGTAGGCTCGGAACGCTACTATTTTTTTTTAAACAACTTCTAACTGGACTTGATCAATAGTTAGACCCAGAAATAAATATCACACATGGTCTTTACATGTGGACTCAAACATGTACCATATATCTACCCGTTTACAAGTACATATCATATAAACAAATATTTCCATCACAAACATATGATATAATTTATATCAAATCAGAGTTGCTAACAGAAACATAGTGGTTTAGTACATATTTAAACTAAGTACCACATGCGATACTCAATACAAAAAGTGGTTAAACAACCCATATAACGAAATATAATGTATTTCTCATCCGTGGGAGATACAACTAACAACAACATCTTTAACATCCTGAGCTTGAAATGGAGGTTCCTTCTCCTTGGGTACATCTCCTTAAATGTGAGTGGTGTGAGCTAACTATCCCACTGAAAAGAATATAACAATGCAGTGTAATAGATATCAGGGTAGACAAATTAACATCCTCATCATAATTGGTTTATCATGCCAATATATCAAATCATTTTTATTACTGCTCACATCCAACGTAACACCTAGACACTACACTGACTATAAGCATTAAGTCCCGACACGGTCAAAATGCAAAATCTTGCAAGTACATCTCTGACACACTTGGGACGGTACTGACACACCTGAGCCAGTAGACACAAACCGACACACCTGGGCCGATAATAGTTCAATAGTTAAGGGTACGTGGAAGTACTATCAATATCATCATAGCTCATAAGCATTTCATCATTATAATCACAATATACGATAAACATCGTTAGTATCAATAAGCACTTTTCACAATAGTGCATCATGTTTAGACATATAAGTGGGTTTATTAAGTCTGATCCTTGCAACCACTCATTGCACTAGATCATCTTAACCTGATTTACTCATACTGCAATGTTAAGTTTCCTCATCGAAAGTGTGGGGTATCGAAGTATCTATCAAACACACAAGTAAAGATACAATGAATTATACAGTCATTAATCAAACATAATACACAGATATGTATATACAATACAACATATATTCAAGTCCTTCTATCCTATTTTCCAGAAAAACTCCAAGGGAAATGGATCTGAGTCTCCTAAATGGGTTATTATCCATTTTAAAATTATAATAATCAATAATATAATAAGATGCTCAGGCCACTACACATATTGTCTTCTGGAAATGACCATGAAGACATATTGAGTTAGGCCTAGACATATAAGATGCTCAGGCCACCACTTGTATAGTGAGTTAGGCCTAGAGATATAGGATGCTTAGGCCACTACTTGTATAACGAGTTAGGCCTAGAGATCATTCAGTGCCCGGACTCTTCTTTTCTACAGAGTGGCAAAGTTAATCGCACAACTACTGATACTACCGGTCTGCGTTTTCGCTGCGCTACAGATAGAGAGTATCGGCCTGTAAGTGAATACATAATATAGGTTTACATAATAATACCAATGAAAGGGGTTAGTATCATTTTTAATTATTAAATTGACATAACCATCACATTAAAACCTATGGTCTAAATTTAACATGGAATCGTAACTTAGACTAAGTTTCAAAACTTGTTGTGGGTTCCTCGGAACATGCCTCGGAACTAGGTACTATGACTTCGGAACTTCCGAGCCACTGCCTAAAATCTGGATCTTTATAGAACCTTCGGAACTTGGGTTCTATCTTTCGGAACTTCCGAAGTTCAGGTTTCGGAACTTCAGAGCCTGTTACCAAACAGAAAACAGAAAATTCCAAAAATCATGAGTCTTGGTCCGCCTCGGAACTTACCGAGGTCTGCTCGGAACTTCTGAGTGGTTTGGAACGTTCAAAAGGGTCTCGGAACGTCCAGTCTGACCCGTTGAGGCAGAGAGTTCAACAGTTAGCCTCTCCTCATTCGGAACCCCGAACTGAAGTTCGGAACTTCCGAAGTGTTACCTTCGGATCTTCTGTAGGCTGATTCTTAGAACTTTCGAGAGTCGTCTTCTTTGTCTGTCACCCGCAACAGAGCAGTGACGGGAGGGACTGTATAAAATACGAATCCAGAAACAGTGGGCTTTCTGAATTCATTTTTCACATCCTTCTGGTCAGATGGACTCTTTAATGAGTCCTCTTTAATTTCAAAATCAATTGGACCAATAACACTGAATAGAAACATCAGATTCAAAGGGAAAAACCAGTAAGACACATGAAAATCCATGTTTTCCACTAAACTTCAAATCTAATTTTTGGACTCAAATCTAAATCAAATTGATTTCTGTTTGATCCTAAACTGACTAGAATTTGAAAATAAACACAATTGTTACCTTCGCTTTTGTTCCTGCGTTGAAATTCAGCAACTGGAAAAATCTTCCACTTAAGCTAAATTTTTGAAACGGAAGAAATAGAGAGGAAAAAAGAAGCTTAGCAGTAATGGAGATTTCCACTGTATCTGCAACCTTTAAATAGGCTTGGAGGAGTAGGGAAGTAGGCTTCATGCATGGCCATAGAGTTCCCACATTGCTCTGAAAGCTACGACACTAGCTTGCATGAGTCGGACTTTTGCGCAGCTGCTTCCGTTCGTCACCTGCTATGCAGGTAGTTGAAAAGTGTGACATTTGCATTTTAATCCCTTATTTTTTTTATTTGCATTTAGCCCTTCTTCATTTACTTTTCAATATTTAACAATTAAAGGATTTAATTATTTTAATCCATCTTAAACAAAATGTTGGATTTTAAAAACTCTAATTACCTTAAAATATTGGAGAGTTAGATTTCATCAAAATTAATTGATTTAAACAAAAATCACATTTATTTACTATTCCCTTAATTTAATTTGTACTTATTTAAAGGGCTTAAAACCTTTATTTTTGACATATGAAAATATAAATCAATGAATTGAAACATGATTTAATAACACATATTTTCTTAGAATTTTATTACCTCTAAAATTTCTTAAAATAATTATTTCCTAGCTTTCGGGATCTTTTCGGGAAAAATTTTACTAATATTTTTTGAAATTAAAAATATAATAAACATAGTTATAGATTTCAGAATTTAAACCACTAATAAGGAAATCAATATCACTCAAACAATAATAAAAAATTATTTAAACAATAAATACACTGTTAATGATAAATTACCATTTTGCCCTTTTAATTTAAATGACTTGGATCAACGAGGTATCAAACTCTGATTGGGCCAATCTTGGACTTTTCACAAAGGGCTCACTGTAATTTACGTGATTACGAGGTCAAATCATGGTTTATTAAAATAAATCATATTAATCAAGTCTAATTTGGTGAGAGTATTACACTTTATCCTCGTGATAAGCTTTTTAGTGTACTGGAATCACCGTATCAGTTGGGCAGTATCTCCAACTCGGGTCAGATTGGGTCAGGTCGAGTCGAGTTGAGCTAACAATCAGTTTGAGGGTATTAGAAATTCGCGTCGTGTTGACTAAATCTTGTTTTTAATTTAGGTCGGGTTGGGCAGGGTTCAATATGTTGTGACATGGATTAGGGTTTGGTTTATTAAGACCCGACCCGCCCGACCTGAGTTTCAACGCTAATAACCATCATTATTCAAAACCATCCACAACATTATGCAACTACATCATTAACACGGTTGGAGCCAAGCCTTAACTTAAATAGCCATAGACACCACAAACGTGGTTCACAACCACAACAGATTTTCAAATAACATATACTTCTCAAAATAAAAATAAACAAATCTAAGCATGACAATTATCCTCTCCACTTCCTTCGCTACTCCTGGGTTCCATCAAGACCCTCCTCATCGGGGGTCACCCCCCCTGGACGTGGGGCCAGGATGTGAGAATTTTTTTTCTAACACACAAGAGGAAACCTACGCTGGTTTCTACGTTGCATCTTCCACCGGAAGTTATACTGTAATTCAGTAGAGCTCGCAACACATAAAATCACATGTGACCATCCAAGTTCACACGTGGATTCAAATATATACCATATGCATAATCGCAACACATAAGCGTAACACATTAGGGAGCTCAACAAAAACATAATTGTTTTATTACTTAAGAAGAAGAAACGATTCAAACAATCTCAATATTATTATAATGCGTAACAATGTTTCTCTAATATACATAATGAGTTTGCTTCTAATGGGGATAGCAGGAGAGTCCATGTTTGTTAGCCAAGCAGTGGGGGTTCATCTAACCCCTCTTGTGGCGGTATTTCTAAATTTGTAAGGCAGTGAGCCAAACAACCCAGTGAAGAGAAATAACATTTCATCATAGCATATCATCAACCAAACATGTTAACAATTAAAACATGTATTTCATGGTTATAATGAACACAGATGAGTTGTACTAAGCATCCATACATATATTAGCATGCAACTCAATGCACACCAATTTTCATGACATTTTCCTTGTGAATAACTGCTCATTGCGTAACACAACATACAATCTACACTTTGGTCCTCTACAACCTAGTGCTTTACACAGTAATATACAATTTACACTGAGACTCTTAGTGGTCCAGTGCTTCCACATTATAAACTACACTATGAGTCTTCGTAGAATCATCATCGTGAGTCATTTCACAATGCCTCACATAAAAATCTGCACAGTTGGTCAATGCGTAATAATCACTGTGATCGACCAGTCGATGCTTCACATAGTTTGTAAGTTCACCTATAGTGTAATGACCCGTTACGAGTTTTACCGATTTGTGGAGAGATTTATGGATCTCTAGTCATTTTCAAGACTTTGGTAGCATTGGAGAGAGTGTGGGCTCCATGGTGGGCCCCAGTTTACTTGATTTTGAGCTAAGGAGCTCGAAGGACATTTTTGTTGTTAGTGCTCAGACTTGGCGAGTCACCTATTTGTCAATTCTATGACTTGTAAGCAAAGTCACAACTACCATTCTCGGGATATTAACGGAAACAATAATAACTGGATATTTTTAAATCTTGGATTTTTATCGAGAATTTAATGGAAAAATCTTGCAAAAATATAAATATTTAAAAATAAAATAAAATAAATATATAATAAAAAATTATTTCAAATCTTGTAATAGATTCACTTGTTCTACCGTGTTTCTATTTATTTTAACTGATTATAGAGCTTCCTTAGTGCTTAATTGCTTACTAAAGTCTAAGATAAATATTGTGATCATGTGGACAGAACATAAGATAAACCATACTTGAAGAATGAGAGATTAATATAGTAAATTAAGATTGAATAAAATAAGAAATTTGTTCTTGTGGTTTTGCCAACCGAAGGAGAGACTAAGATAGAGATGGGTGGTGGTCAAAGATTGAAGGAGGCTAAATAAAATTTTGTACATGATTTCGACCAAATATCAGTATTTGTGAATTCTGACATTGATACTCCCACCTAATTTGTGAATTGTGACATGATCAAGTCAAATATGATCAAGGTTTATATTAAAAAACTATAATTTTAAAAATAAAAAAATTATTCTAATAAAATATAAAGATAAAGAAGTTATTTTTGTGTGAACATATTAGAATATAAAAATAAAGATGAATTTTTTTTGACAAGGTTCTCGGACGTAGTGGGGACCGGATAGGTCACTCTCACCTTCAAAAGTGTGAAACTATGAAATTTGGAAACTGTTTGGAAAAAGTAAAAGTTGCATGGTAGTCTGATAATAGTCTAATACAATTCACTCTTATTTGCATTTACCTCAAGCCACGTGTGTTGTGTCTGCCGTGGGAACTGGGAAAGTAAATGGAAATCGTCACGTGGGAACTGGGAAAGTAAATGGAAACTAGCAAGGCGTGAAAGCTAAGCTACGGTTAACCCCGCATTTTTAACGTGATATTAGTGGATCTGGCGTTAAAAACATGCATTTAACGATAAAAATGACAATCGTGATAAATTCCCATTAATAATGGTAAAATACCGATATTTTCATGGTAAAATCGAAAATATCGACGATATTTGTGACTATGTTTAAATCGTTGTGAGAAGCCTTGCGTCAGAAGATCGAAGAAATGAATCAAGACTTAAGTGACGGTTGAATCAAGCCTAAGATTGGGAGATGAATGAAGATTCAACTCATCACCTGTGTATGGAAATCACTAAGGTATATTGGCCATAGATGACTCTAGGGTGGACCCCACACCTCTAGGATGACCATGCTTAGGCTTAGATATCACATCTAGACAATATAATCAAGTCTAAGTGAACATTGACATCCAACAGAACCAAGTGGACTTAACTTGAAAAATCTGATGAACTATTAGGACGACCTATCGTGTTTGGTGATCTATCGCCTTAGACAGGGACGACTCTTCGTGGTCTAACGATCCATTGTTCGGATTAGCAAGGGTTTTGCTTGCAAAGATACTGTCAAATACGTTCAGCCTCAGGCCGATACTAATGTGAGAATCACGATCCATCGTGCTGGACAGGACACGACCCATCGTGGTGACGACCTATCGGCTTCGACTTCTAGAGTTCGGGTTTGAAACAACTCTATAAAAACCAACTGGTCTCAGGACGATTGTATCGTCAAAGCACGACCCATCGGCACTGGATTTCACTATCAATCGTGATACATGATCTATCGTGGGTGACCATTTTTGGACCATTTGAAGTGCAGTAATAGGCAACGGTTTGGTTGGTGAGAAGTCACTTTCGAACCTCACGATCCATCGATCGATCGTGGACTTACAGTTTCGAAAAACCTAGTTTGCCTCTATAAATACTCCACTGTTTGGAGATTTCAAGGATCCCTTGGAACAACATTTATTGATCCCTTCTAGAGCATTCAAAGCCTTATCTACCAGATTGTGTAACGCCCCGCCCTTTCTCACTATGCCGAAAATTAGAGTCTATTTTTTTCTTTGAATAGAAGAGTGAGAGAGAGCGGGACGCCACGACGCGAGCTAAGTCTAAGCTTCTAAAGCCCAACCCTTAACTTGAGTACGTGTGAATCGTTTTAGTGGACTTGGTCCACGCACACGTATGGTGTAACACCCCGGATTTTCAAGTTATAAATATTTATGGAAATTGCCCATTTAATCGGTGAATTAATGGATATGGATCTTAGATGGGTAAGGTGTTGGGTCAATTGCCCAATTAAAACCCAATGGATTGTGGATGTGGTTCAATTGAAATAAAAGGGTGAGATTTATTTAATTGGGTCAAAATTTTCAATTGGGTCAAAATGGCCAATTGGGACCCAATGGGTCGTGGTTGACTTGGTTGACCACCAAGTGAGTTCAAGCTTACTTAATTGGCACTAAATTAAGTTGGAAATGGAATTATGTATTTGAGTTGATTTTTAAGTGAGTTGAATTAAAAGAGGTGAGTTGAGTTAAATGAGTTGAATGGAAATTAATGGGACTTTGATCTCAAGTGAGTGGAGTGGGAAGGTGGAGAGATGCACCTCATGAGACCCAAGACAAGACATACACGTTAGAGATGGGAGTTTCATCTCATGGGATGAAACTCCAAGTATATCATTAATGGGGAGGTGAAGGGTTGTGGAGGTTACACAAGCTTACACAATGCTTGCACGTTGGAAACATGGGGGGGTTTGTAGCAGCCCGACCCATAAAAAGGGCTTGGGGCTTGGCCCAGTAAGATATTGTACGCTTTGGGCCCACACGCTCACACACGTGCACACTCGCGAGCCCGCACGGTTTTTGGATCGAACCCGGCCCAAGTCTGGGTCCAAAACACATCTTGCTGGTTTGAGGGAGTAAGGCTACTTATAAACCCCCTCTTAAACTCCTCAACTTCCGATGTGGGACTTTCCACAACTCCCGCCCACTACTGGGCTGTCGGATCCAACCGGCCCATTCTGCTGACCCGTCCGACAGGGCCCAGTTTCACTTGGATCAGCCTATCTAGGGCCTGGCCTCTGGCTCATGAGTCAGGATATCACAATCCACCCCCCTAAAGCCCAGAGCAGCCCTCAGCTCGACCCAACGAACCCAGTGGAAGGCAGTAAGCCCACACAGTCCCAGTGTAGAACCAGGAGCTCTGATACCATTTGTAACAGCCCGACCCATAAAAAGGGCTTGGGGCTCGGCCCGACAAGATATTGTCCGCTTTGGGCCCACACGTGCACACACGTGCACACGAGTGAGCTCGCACGGTTTTTGGATAGGACCCGGCCCAAGTCTGGGACGTAAACGCTTTTTGCTGGTTTGAGGGAGTAAGGCTACTTATAAACCCCCTCTTAAACTCCTCAACTTCCGATGTGAGACTTTTCACAACTCCCACCCACTGCTGGGCTGTCGGATCCAACCGGCCCATTCTGCTGGCCCAACCGACAGGGCCCAGTTTCACTTGGATCAGCCTATCTAGGGCTTGGCCTCTGGCTCATGGGTCAGGATATCACAAGGTTTCCATCTCAAGATGGAAACCCAAGGGTCAAACGTTGGGTGTGTTTCATCTCATGGAGGAAACCCCCAAATGGGTTATTAATGGAGAAGTGGCAATTTTGTGGAGGTTACACAAAGGTATACCATAGCACACCGTTGGGACATGGGAGTCTCACCCCCTGGATGAAACCCCCAAATGGAACTTAAAGGAGGGAGGTAAATGGACATGGGAGTTACAAGGGGTGTCACCAAAGGACACCACCCTTGGCTGAATTTCATTAACTAAGACAAGAGTGGAGTTTCATTTCACTCTCTCCCTCTCCCTTTCTTGGACGAGTCACTCTCAAAGCAAGAACACTTAGAGAATTTTATCTCATTCTCTCCCTCTCACTCAAGGCTGATTCTCTCAAAGACAAAGGACTTAGAGTAGTTTTTGATCTCAAACTCTCTCTCTCTCTAATTTTATCTCATTCTCTCCCTCTCACTCAAGGCCGATTCTCTCAAAGACAAAGGACTTAGAGTAGTTTTTGATCTCAAGCTCTCTCTCTCTCTCTCTCAAACCTACATCCTTTGGCCGAACCCTCTCTTTGGGTTTTCATCCAAGACCTCTCAAGCACTCTCGGCCAAGGATCAAGGAGGAAGAGGAGGCTAAGGAGGGAGAAGATTGGAAGAGCAAGAAGGAGTGAAAGAAGCCGGAGGAGTCGCGGAATCGGAAAGTACTCCATGAGATCTTATTAAGTATTATGATAAAAAATCATGGGCTGGCCTTGCATGGCCAAACCCTAAGGTTGATATGCATGGACCATTAAAGACAAAAGAGGGTTAGATGAGGATTCGGCCATGATATATGGCTGAACCCCATCAAAGGATTATAACCTTGGATACATGATTTTTAAATGGGAATGATGAATCATAGGGTTCGGCCATGTTGTATGGCCGAACCCCATGGAAGAGAATCATTGGTTTAAATGGTTTTAAAGGTGGTTAAACCATGGAGTTGTATGGTCAAACCCCATGGAAGGTTAATAATGATTTTAAAAGGTTTTACATGGAGGTATATTGTTGATGTTTAAAGGGTATTAAAGATGAGAATGATGGATGGACGTTGGTAAATGTTAATGGTGGTAAATGGGTCTAAATGATGTAAAAGGGTGGAGAACCATGGACCATGGGTTCGGCCATGTTGTATGGCCGAACCCCATGGAGAAATATTGAGGTGTTTACATGTATCTAGACCATGAAGATGATGGAGAAATGTGGTCATCTTAATAGGTTTTTAAATATGGAAGATGATGTTTTAAAATGAGAAACCTAAGTGTATGGTTAAACCCCTATGGAGGGACTTGTTTATGAAGCTAAGATTGTGAATGATGTAAAGGGGAAGATGGAAAAGAAAATGACATCATGGGTTCGGCCATGTGTATGGCCGAACCCCATGAACCATTTTAATGGGTCATGTGGAGATTTATACATGTTTAAATAAATTAATGATTAAGCTAGGAAATGGAGGATTCATTTATGGATCTATGATTGGTTATGGATCATGTATGGATCTACGCATGGGTAAGTGAATTAGGTGATTACCTATTGAAGGAAAGAATGGCCAAATGGTGAAGTACCATGGGTTCGGCCATGGTGTATGGCCTGAACCCCATGGATTATGTTCTTGGATATAGATTTGCATAAATGGCCTAAGTGAATGATTAACTCATGTATGATTGGTTTATGTAAAATTAATGGAATGATGTTGGGACTTAAGTTATGCATATGTAAGCTAAGTGAGTAGCCATGGAAAGATTAATGACAAAGAGGTAAATATGGGTGAAAATGATGGACCATGGGTTCGGCCAAGGTGTATGGCCGAACCCCATGGGGAATGTGTTTATGTACTTATGTTTTTATTAAGGTTAAATGATTAACTTATATGTGTTAGGTTTAATGAATCAAAGATGGAATGATCTTGGACCCATAATGGTTAGAATGATCAAGGATCAAAAAGAGGAACCAAAACCATGTGAGTGAGGTTCTGCCATGTTGAACGGCCAAACCCCACTAAGGTATATTTGGTGGACGTAGGGTTTCTTAGATAGTTAAACTAATGTGGGTTGGTTAATAAATAAAAAGAGGGACTCAAATTCAAGTGGGTGAGGTTCGGCCATATGTATGGCCAAACCCCACTAAGTTTTGTTTATGGACTTAAACATGGTTGGAAATTAAAGGGGTCATTGGTCTGACTAATTTATATGTAATAAGGTAACGAGGTCTCGCAAGCGGTGTACGATCGGCTAGACGCGATCGGTGAGCATTTCGGACAAAAACGCAAAGGACATACTAGTTGATCATTGTAGGTTTCCTACATCATTGAAAACTATGGGATGTGTACAATGGTTTTAATTCTTATTTGATGAGTTAATTTGTATCAAATGATATGTTTCAGATGTGAGATTTTAAATGCTATGATTGTATTATTGCATAACATATGGACATTTGCATCTCATGCATGGCATGGGAGGGCTGATTTGTAACCGGAGGCCACACTCCGTCGGGGCGTCCGAAAGACCACTGTGGGGATACCTTGATGTGCATTTTCCATCAAGAGGTAACCGGAGGTCACACTCGGTCGGGGCGTCCGAAAGACCACTGTGGGGATACCTTGATGTGCATTTTCCATAAGAGGTAACAGGAGGCCACACTCCGTCGGGGCGTCCGAAAGACCACTGTGGGGATACCTTGATGAGGAGCTTTCCATCAAGAGGATGTTTTGTGATGGGTGGGACTCATTGCATATGATAGCAGGGCATGGCATTGAATCGGTATGATTATGATCTTTATTATCATACAATGTTTCTGGTTTTTATCTGTATGATTGGATCTCTATTATCATCCATGATTTTGGATACGATGCTTTACAAGTATGGTATGATATATTATATTTAGATTTTTGGTACTAACACATGTGTTAACCCTAATTGAAGTACCTATTGGGCGCGTTGTCTAACGCCCTACTTCTACCCTAGTTGATGACACAGGGAATGAACGGAACAAGAAAAGAGATCGGAGCCAACCTTAGGAGCTAGGATATGTTATAAGGTAACGGGACCTCACAAGGGGTGTACGATCGTGAGCGGTTACCGGACGAAAGCGCAAGGACACTTTAGTGGTCTTTGGTAGGATTCTACCTCTTTGAAACCATGGTTATGTAATATGGTTTAACTTCTTATTTTGATGGTTTATGTTGTAAAAATATTATGTTTCAAATATGAGGTTTTGATGCTATGATTATTCTATTACATAGCATGTGGACATATACATCTCATGGATGGCATGGGAGAGAAGTTTGTAACCGGAGGTTACGCTCCGTTGGGGCTTCTGTAAGGCATTCGTAAGAAGACCTTGATGTGCATATCCATCAAGAAGAATCCGGAGAACACACTCCGTCAGGGCGTCCGTAAGGTAACTGTGGGGATACCTTGATGATGAGAATCCCATCAAGAGGTTACATGTATTTGTGATGGGTGGGACTCATTGCATTTGACACCATGACATGGCATTGTTTTTATATGGTTTTGGTATTATGTTATTTATGTGATTTTGGTACTAACCCATATGTTAGCCTTTCTTGGAATACCTACTGGGCACGTTGTCTAACGCCCTACTTCTATCTTAGTGGATGACACAGGAAACGAAGGGAACGATGAGCGTGATCGGAGCCAACCATAGGAGCTTAAATGTGTTTAACTTATATTTTGATTAAGTTACTTATGGACTTGTAATTTGAGTAACTAGAATTCGAGCATGTAATAACTTAGATATTTTGCTATGGTTTGGATGGTTTATGTTGGATATTCTAGTTAAGATAATTATGGTTAAAGACTTGAACTACTCTGTTATCTAAAATGGAATAGAGTTAGGTTCTATTATAATCCGCAGTTTATGTTTTATTCCGCATGTATATATATTAGTACGTGTGAACCGTATTCATGGACTTAGTCCATGCACACGTATGGTTGGCCAGTTAAGGGTCGGGCTCTAGAAGCTCGGACTTAGCTCGCGTTGTGATGTCCCGCTCTCTATCACTCTATGTTTATTTTTTTTTAAAAATAGACTCTGATTTTCATAATGCGAGTGAAAAAGGGTGGAGCGTTACAGATGGGGTTCGGCCATACACATGGCCGAACACATGATGTCATTTTCTTTTCCATCTTCCCCTTTACATCATTCACAATCTTTGGTTCATAAACAAGTCCCTCCATACGGGTTTAACCATACACTTAGGTTTCTCATTTTAAAACATCATCTTCCATGCTTAAAAACCTATTAAGATGACCACATTTCTCCATCATCTTCATGGTCTAGATACATGTAAACACCTCAATATTTCTCCATGGGGTTCGGCCATACAACATGACCGAACCCATGGTCCATGGTTCTCCACCCTTTAACATCATTTAGACCTATTTACTACCATTAACATTTACCAACGTCCATCCATCATTCTCATCTTTAAAACCCTTTAAACATCCACAATATACCTCCATGTAAAACCTTTTAAAATCATTATTAACCTTCCATGGGGTTCGACCATACAACATGGCAGAACCCTATGGTTCAATACATCATAACTCCATGATTGATCCTTTTAAAAACCTATTAAGATCATTAACCAACTTCCATGGTTTTCGTCCTTCAAAAACCATAACAATTACTAACATACTTCCATTTTAAAACCTTTTAATATCTTTAACCCTTTCCATGGTTTAACCACCTTTAAAACCATTTAAACCAATGATTTTCTTCCATGGGGTTCGGCCATACAACATGGCCGAACCCTATGGTTCATCATTCCCATTTAAAAATCATGTATCCAAGATTATAATCCTTTGATGGGGTCAGGTTTTGGAAGCTCGGACTTAGCTCGCGTCGTGACGTCCCGCTCTCTCTCACTCTTTTATTCAAAGAAAAAAATAGACTCTGATTTTCGGAAAGCGAGTGAAAAAGGCGGGGAGTTTACAGTTGGTATCAGAGCAAAATGGGAAGGTTGAATATTTCGAAGTAAGATTAAGACGGTTTCATGTCTCACTGACAGATAAGAATCCCAACTGACCGACTCTTCGGAGTCCGATGCATGGGGGCCGAATTAATTTACTTTGTTAGACTCGGACTGAAACATTCAATATGAGAATAACAAGGTATGATAGCAAATGAAGTACAGTCACAATAATTGGAATTATCAAACATAGCAAATTAGGATATATTTCCCCGATATTCCCAAATGGAGAAAACGAATACTTGATACTTAGGAAGTTTCCCCAAAAACAAAGAAATATAAAGAGTGCTTATTTGGCAATTTCCCCAAGGACAAGAAACACAAGATGTTTATTTGGCAATGTTCCCAAACAAGAGACATTATGTGATACATAGGAAACTCCCCAAAATAGGAAATACAATATGATGATTAGGGAAAATTCTCCAAAACAAAGATTAGTTTGATTAGAACTGCTGTTGTCATTGATATGTTTCTGTTGTTGTGATATAGATATGTCGAGCAACATAAAGTATACAGAGTTGTGGGACAAATGAACTCCTAGCTGTCCTATAGATCTAACTTCTTCTTCCAACAACTCCAACAGGCCAGACCGCGTTGTGGAAGTTAACGTAGACATCCAAGTAAGATTTCTCGAGGATGTCGAAGTGAATCTAGCTCTTTTTCCAGAAGAACATATGGGAGATATCCCAATGATAGGAGAATCCATAGGGGAGATAGAGCGCGGGTATATGTGCGAGTTGTGCAACCAGGAAGGGCACAATTGTACTTTCTACCCCTGCCCCCTTGAGGTTATTTGCCCTGTTTGTGGACTTCACGGACACAGGAAGGTTAGGGCTAACTGTCCATACATTGGGGGACTAGGAATAATACCCTGTCTGACTTGTGGAGTGTTGGGGCACACGTCGACGACATGCCCTGATAACTTCTTCAATTTTGCTGATGATGCAGGGTCTTCTACGGAAGGTTAGGCTAAGAAATGGTGAGAAAAATGTTTGGGAAAGACGAGATTTTGTAAGGGTTGTGGGTACGTTTTGGTTCTTTGAAGGGTTTGTTCTAGCCCTACCAACCCCTGTATTGTGATGGAAGTTTGAATGATTTTTCAATGAAGTATGCAAACTTAAGAGTTTATGAGGACTTGAGCATTGTGATGTGGGTGACGAGGTCACTAGATTATATTGACACGTGGTATGAGTGTGTCTCTCACGTGATATTGATGAGATAAGTATATAGATTACATGAGTAAGGCTTAGAGTAGCCGTAAGACCGTGGGAACCTATATATGAAATACGGAAACTTGGTCCCGTAGGGCTGCCGTTGAGGGTGGGTCCCTCGCAAGTTATGCTCTGGAGGGTGCTCTCACGGCTGTTTCGCACACTTGATGTGCGTGGATACACAGAGCTAGATACTATTTTACCCCATGGGGGTGGTACTAGTTTCATTCGACGTGATTCCACTGCCTTAGAGCTTGACTGAATCACCTTTGGGTGAAGGGATGCAGGGCGAGGTAGACTTGATCACATTGGACGTGGGTCTTCCGCTTAGTAAGTCATGGGCTCTAAGTCTTGCTAGGGTTCGGGGTATATTTGTGATTAGATATTGTTGCCACAGTCACGTAGTGACTCATTCGAGTGTTGTTCCTACGGATAGAATATCTCATGGTAGATGATGTGCCCTGGATTAGTTATGCCCATGAATGGATTATATCCAGAGGGGGGTTATATTCATGGATGGTTATTAACCATGGATAGATGATACTCACGGATAGAGTGATACCTGGGATGGATGTGTATAACCGTGGATGATGGTTCCCATGGTGGTTTGGATTGATGCCGGGTATCAGTACCATGGTAGACATGTTGGTAATGTGATGGACCTGTTAGTTTCATAGATGATGAATTGTTCTAATGATTGAGACATGTTTCGATCTACATCCCACGTTATAAGAAAAAGGTGTTAGTCGTGTTACTACTTGTATCACAGGGAAGTCAGTGTAGAGAGATACTTGGTATCGTAGAAGTTTTGAACAAAAGGTGTTAGTCACATAGTGACTTATGTGCAAATGAAGATATGCTTAATTTTGGAGATGTAGATAGTGAAAAAGGGAGGGGCGTTTAAACTGTAACGCCCCATCCTTTTTCACTCGCTTTCCGAAAATCAGAGTCTATTTTTTTTTTTAAAATAAACATAGAGTGATAGAGAGCGGAACGTCACGACGCGAGCTAAATCCAAGCTTCTAAAGCCCGACCCTTAATTGGCCAACCATACGTGTGCATGGACTAAGTCCATGAATACGGTTCACACGTACTAATATATATACATGCGGAATAAAACATAAACTGCGGATTATAATAGAACCTAACTCTATTCCATTTTAGATAACAAAGTAGTTCAAGTCTTTAACCATAATTATCTTAACTAGAATATCCAACATAAACCATCCAAATCATAGCAAAATATCTAAGTTATTACATGCTCGAATTCTAGTTACTCAAATTACAAGTCCATAAGCAACTTAATCAAAATATAAGTTAAACACATTTAAGCTCCTATGGTTGGCTCCGATCACGCTCATCGTTCCCTTCGTTTCTTGTGTCATCCACTAAGATAGAAGTAGGGCGTTAGACAACGCGCCCAGTAGGTATTCCAAGAAAGGCTAACATATGGGTTAGTACCAAAATCACATAAATAACATAATACCAAAACCATATAAAAACAATGCCATGTCATGGTGTCAAATGCAATGAGTCCCACCCATCACAAATACATGTAACCTCTTGGTGGGATTCTCATCATCAAGGTATCCCCACAGTTGCCTTACGGACGCCCCGACGGAGTGTGTGTTCTCCGGATTCTTCTTGATGGATATGTACATCAAAGTCTTACTACAAATGCCTTACGGACGCCCAGACGGAGCGTAACCTCCAGTTACAAACTTCCCTCCCATGCCATGCATGAGATGTATATGTCCACATGCTATGTAATAGAATAATCATAGCATCAAAACCTCATATTTGAAACATAATATTTTTACAACATAAACCATCAAAATAAGAAGTTAAACCATATTACATAACCATGGTTTCAAAGAGGTAGAATCCTACCAAAGACCACTAAAGTGTCCTTGCGCTTTCGTCCGTTAACCGCTCACGATTGTACACCCCTTGTGAGGTCCCGTTACCTTATAACATATCCATAAATCAAAATCCATGTTCCATTTGCTTTCCTGTTATGTTTAAGTCCATATACCATCCTTGTGGAGTTCGGCCATACACCATAGCCGAACCTCACCCACTTTGAATTTGGTCCCTCTTTTGATTTAACCAATCATATCCAAGAAGACCATTTTAAAAACCCTGAGTCCACCAATTACAATTTAGTGGGGTTCGGCCATACAACATGGCCGAACCTCACTATCTTGGTTTTGGTTCCTCTTTCAAGTCCTTTGATCTTTTAATTAAGTCCAAGATCATTCATCCTTTAATTCAATAATCTCATCCCTTATACAACAATTATTTAACATTGATAATAACCTAAGTCCATAAAATATTCCCCATGGGGTTCGGCTACACACCATAGCCGAACCCATGGTCCATCATTTTCACCTATTTACATCTTTGCCATTTATACAATTCCATAACCAAAACATTCCTCATGGGGTTCAGCCATGCACCATGGCCGAACCCATGATCTTCCATTTTTACCCATATTTACATTCTTTGCCATTGTTTATATCACCTTATATTTAGGTCCCCAACATAGGTCCATGACTAACATTTCATGCACAAACATTCTTCATGGGGTTCGGCCATTCACCATGACCGAACCCAAAGTCTATGGTTCTCCATCCTTTACATCATTTTAACCCATTTACAATCCTTAATTCCTTTACATGGGGTTCGGCCATACACCATGGCCGAACCCTATGATTCCTTATTTTCCTTAAAAAAATATATCAAACCTATATGGTTTGATCCTTTGATGGTTCTCATACATACATCCATAATTTTCATGTTTTGAAGCCTAATAAAATTATTAACCAACTTCCATAGTTTTCATGATCTAATTGCATCTAAAACCATCAACCATACATCCATTTAAAACCTTTTAAAAAAGAGGGTTGTTCTACAAATACGATATGATGTATTATATTTGGATTTTTATACTAACCCATGTGTCTGACCCTAATTGGAATACCTAGTGGGCGCGTTGTCTAACACTCTACTTCTACCCTAGTTGATGACACAGGGAATGGACTGAACGAGGACGTGATCGGAGCCAAGCTTAGGAGCTTGGATGATTAAGTTGCATTTTGTTTAAGTTACTCGTGTATTATGTATTTGAGTAACTAGTAGTCGGGAATGTAATAACGTAGATATATTTGCTATGGTTTGGATGGTTGAGTTTGGATGTTTAACTTAAGGCAAATATTGTTAAGTGATGGACTCCTTGCTATCTAAAATGGAATAGAATTGTTATTCTATTATATTTCCGCATCTATGATTATACTGCATGTTAACTTGAATACGTGTGAACCATTTTAGTGGACTTGGTCCACGCACACGTATGGTTGGCCAGTTAAGGGTCGGGCTTTAGAAGCTCAGACTAACCTCACGTCGTGACGTCTTGCTCTCTCTCACTCCTCTATTAAAAAAAAAAAAATAGACTCTGATTTTCTGAAAGCAAGTGAAAAAAGGCGTGCGTTATAGATTGAATTGGCAAATTCAAAGACTAGAATCAGAGGATCAATCTCTCTCAGTTCTTCACTTGGTGAATCATTAAAATCCAATCATCCATGAATTGAGATTGTGAGAGAGAAAAGCAACCATTTATAGGATACAACTTGCATATCCATTTCCCTAGAAACATCTCCCAAGGATTATGATTGCTCACACACGACGCATCTTCTTCATCAAGCGAGATGACATTGGGAGAACATCTTCGGAAGCACATTTACATTTGCAAAGCTACAAATGCAAGTGCTTCCCTTGGTTTGATTTATTTAAATCATCTTGTATAGTGGATTAAAGTGTGTGCTTGAACACTCTTAAAAATAGAGGGATTCGGAGCAGACTTGGGTAGGTCAAACCTTTCTAAACTAGGATTCGAGTTGGGTGAAAGTTGTTGTGAAAATTTTAAATTTATTACTCATCACTCACAAGTGCACGAACTATGTATATTATAGCGTTAAAGAGTGTGAAGTCGATCCCACAAGGAACAAGTTATATGAAAGGAAACAAAATACATGAAATTGGAATTTTGTAGGTTGTAAAATATAGATCATTAAATTAATCTCATCACAGAAATCAAATTCTATCCTTATAATTATATCTGTAAGTTAATCATCTTCCAGTTTTAAATAAATAGATCCATATTGTAAATATCAACTAAATATAAAACTTAACCAATTATTCAACTTTAAAATCCAATTAAGATAACAACTTTAATATAGAATTTATAAATAATCTCACATCCCGATTTAAGAAAGCAAAATTATACTCCAATTAAATTAAAATCTTAATCTACATCTTGAGAAGGTGCGTATAATTCAAGAAATAAATACAAAAATATACAACAAAGTAAAGAATAAAAATAATTTGAACAACAAAAATAAATCAAGAAAATTCAACAAATAACATAACAAAATAAAACAAGCAAAGGAAATTAATTGAAAATTAAAATAAATGAAATAACAAAACAATACATAATTTAAAGGTGGTAATGGAATGGATCAATAATAGCCTAAAAGTAGTAAACAAATAAAAGATCTAGATCTAAAATTCCCGTAAAAATTTAAATCTCAATTCATGCCTTTCATTAAAATTGAAATTCATAAACTTTAATTTAGTTATTCGAACCTTAGACCCTTAGATTTAAACAATTAAATTCTAAGTTGTAACTATTTCATTATGTCCTTTTAATCAAACAAAGAATATAAACTTAAAATTAAATCAAACAATCATGAAAGAAATTAAAAGTTGGATGTTTTAGGGTTCTAAGAGTTTCTCTTAAATTTATTTAATTAAAGAATTCAAGTACAAAGCATTGGAAAATTAGATCAAAGACAATCAAAATAAATTTATAAATTGATATGCTCACTTGTAAAATTCGAGTATGGCTCATTGGCTCCTGAGTATTATCCAATCTTCAGTCCCTTTTGGCTCCTGATCAAATTCGAGTTTTCCGATGGTGGAATGGACTATTTATAGTCTTGGGATTTGAATGAAGGGTGGAAATTTAATCTAATTTTAGGTGATGAATGGGTGTCTTGGATTAAGTCTAACTTAAACATGAATGGATGGGATTTAAAATGGAAAAGCCTCTACAAGGCATACACGAATTTAGTGACTTGGGGATCAAGTTGGCTTGGAGGCTAAGAAGAGAATTTCAAAAAATCATGGGATTGGGTTGGTTTGGCGAATTTTACATGTATGGATTAGGGTTCAATGTAATGCGTGGATGGATGGATGGGATCTAAACTTTAAATGAACGAATGGTTGGATATGAATGAATGACATGGAGGGTTAACTTAGTGTGAAATTCGAATGGGATCTACTGGGATATGGGAAAATCGTTTGAGGTGGAGATGAATTGGTGATGAGGTGTTGGTAATGTGTAAAATTCAAATGGATCTAGGTGAATGGCTGTGATTGAATGGGTTAAAATCTAATGGCTTTACTAATGGATGGATGAGATGAATTTGATAAATGAATACAATATTGCATGAATGGTTAAGATTCTAAGGTTAATCTAGATGGATGATGGAATGGATGGCCTAGATCTAATATGATGATTGTATGCGATGGATTTGGAAAGGTGGCTCTAGGGTTTAACTAATTTTATGAATGCAATGGATAGTTTGGATTAAAGGATGGTAAATGGATGGTGTGGATGATATGGAGCGAGACAAGGCTTTGGGCATGTGGACTTTGGGTTTATATAGCAAAATTCATATATGGGCTTTGGAGCTATTGGATTTGAACAATTGGACTTCTTGGAGTTTGTTTGGAGCACATGGACTTGGGCTTGCACATTGGCTTGGCCCACTTGTGAAATGCGCATGGATTACTTGAGCCTGGCCCAATGCTTGGCATATGGAGCATAGCTTGGCCCATGGATTTGAAATTTAGACTCTAGCTCTTGAATTGCAGCTTTCTCTCTCTAGAATTAAATAATTAACTCACAACTTAAAATCTAAAAATATTGAATTAATCTAGACTCTCATAATTGGATCCAGATTAATTAATTTACATTAGAAATACAATAAGTGGTAAGAAATTAATTATTAAAATTCTAGGTCTTCCAATTTTAAGCACAAAACTTACAATTTTTCACTAAATTTGATTGATTTCATGTATTTTCCAATTTTATCTACAAAACTAACAAACAACATTAAATGTATGCGATATATACAAAATTGAAGGCCTAACTAGTCCAAATAACAGGGGTAAAAATGTTATTTTTCATGTCTCAACAAAAGTCCCACTCTATTTGAGTAAGGCATAATTCTTTCTCTATTTGTGAGGGCGTAATTCCCCACATAGTGAAGTTGGGATAACCCAAGATTGAGTGAGTCCATCAGTGGATGTAGAAGGGATTTACTCTGAACCACCATATATCTGGTGTTTTGGTCTTTGATTGTGTGATTGATTATATAATCTTGTAGACTCTTGAATCACACACTTGATTAATCTTATAATTCCGCTGCATATATTGTTGATTAATCGAGAAATTTTAAAAGGTCATTAAATTTGGAGATTGCCCTATGCACCCCCCTCTAGGGACAATCATGTTCTAGCACCGGGAATTTTTAATTGCTATCAGAGTTGTATGCTCCTTATAATGGATTTAACCATTCGAGTTGATTCAAGCTAGAATATCATGTCTATAGGCGAAAGTCATGCCATTTCCAAGTCTCTACACTTTGATGGAACAAACTATGCATCATGGAAAGCTAAAATGAAAAGCTTCTTTATTTCCATAGATGGAGCCACTTAGGAATTAGTAAAGAATGGATGGACTGAACCCATGGAAGAGAAAACCGATACGGCCACTACCTCTAAGACTCTTGTGCCCAAAGAATTTAACACTTTGACTCAAAATGAAAAAACCATGTATACTGCTAATGGTAGAGTCTTGAATGCTATAAATTGTGACGTGTCACCTAATGAATACAAAAGGATCATGACATGTGAAACCGTAAAAGATTCATGGGATGTTCTTGAGAGAACCTATGAAGGTGACTCAATAGTTAAGAGGTCAAGATTTCAAATTCTCCAAAATTAATTTGATACTATTAAGAGGCAAGAGAATGAAGTCTTTATGGATTTTTACTCCAAGTTGAGTGACATTGTAAATTCAATGTGGGCTCTTGGTGAAAAAATTCAAGATGATAAAATATGCACCAAAATTGTGAGAAATCTTGACGAAAGATTCAAACCCAAAGTGGTGGCTATGGAAGATCATAGAAACGTAGTCTAAATGGATCTTGATGATTTGGTTGGTTCACTCCAAACTTGTGAATTACATTTTGAACAACCAAAGGAGAAATCTATTGCCTTGAAATCTTCTTTGAAACCTAAGAAAGATAAAGAAAAAGAATCTGAAAATGAGTGTGATTCAAGTGAAGAAATGGCATTGCTTGCTAAGAAGTGTTTGAAAAACTTTAATAAAATGAATAAAATGAGGAGATTTAAGAAAGGAGAATCAAGTTAAAAGCATGCTAAAAATCATGAATCTCATAGGAAAAAAGATAAGAGAAAGCCCAAAGAACAAAATTGAAAAAGGCTATGAATGTGACTTATGAAGACACATCCAAATCTGAGAATGATTCCGACAAGGAAATTTAAGAAAAAGTTGAACCATCCAAGGGTTTCATAGCCTCTATAGTGGGTGATCTTGAAACACCTATAATTGAAACATAGAATGATGACGAAGATGAAGATCTCCAAGAATCATACAATGCTTTGTACCTTGAGAGTGAGAAGTTGGATAAAAAAACTTGATAAGGTGAAAATTGAAAATACAAACCTCTCTAGCCAATTAGAAAATTGAAAAATGAAAACTCTCTTCTTTCCACAAAGTTGATAGTCTCTAATGATGAAATTATAAAATTAAAAGAGAGTGAGAAAACTCTTCAAGATGAGATTGAAGTTCATGGAAAAGATGTCGAAAACTTGTAAGACATCAAGAAACATCTTGAAGAAGTTCAAAAACTTTCTCTTGAACTAAATAAATTGAAAAATCACAAAGAGAAGTTTCAAGATAAATTTACCCATGGAAAACAAACATTGGAAAAATTGCTTAATTTGGGTAAAAAGTATGGAGATAGGTCAGGTCTTGGTTCATCTATGTCAACGAAAAAACCTATGAAGCATACGGTGTTTGTTAGAGGAAATGTCTCTCACCCTCCAAAGGATAGATGTTTTTATTGTCATAAGATTGGGTATTAGAAGATGGAATGCAATCTTAGGAAGAGACACTTGAATAGTCAAGCCTTTAACAACCCACCTAAAGCTAAGGTTAAAATGCACAATCCTCCAAAATCTAAGGCCAAAACACACAAAGCACCAAGGAAGGTGGATGAAATGCAACACTCCTTGTTAAGACAATTGGATGAAGTCTTAAAGGAGTTAAGGAATCCAAGGTTGAGACCTCAATGGTATTACCATAGGAGTGTGAATGAGTCACCAACCTCAACCATTTGGGTACCCAAGAGATAGACCATCACTCATGTTTTGCCTTGGTCTTAGACTCACTTGTATATCTTAAGACCATTGCAATTGAACATCACAAGAGAGCTATGTGAGTTCAAATAGCCGATGAGCTATGACATGGAACATTTTGGAAATTAAAAGCTTAGACTATACTTTTTCTGGATCTAGTACTAGTCGTGCTTGGAAACCCATACATTAATGGACATTTGATTTCAAAGTTCTACATTTAAATTTCAATGCGTTAAACATGTGTTTTGTTTTAACAATTGAATCTTGTATCATTTGTTCTTGCATTTTAATTCAATACATTTGATGTGGATATGTGATATTTGAATTTAATGATTGCAAGATGTTTGTATGGAATTTTTGTGCTTTATTATTATGAATATAATATGTGTGTGCCATGTGTGTCTTAAAAAACAAAGAGGAGTTTTCAAATTTGAAAAGAGATTTTCAAAATGGAAAATTATCATCTGTTATGACGACAGATCGTCACCTGACGATAGATCAGCCCAACGACTGATCGTCCCTAGACGATGTATCGTTCGTGCGCAGAAAGGTTTTAAGTTATTATCCTATTTGCGAAAATCGGTCCAAACCCTTGATTTCGCCCCTTTCTGCTATCGTTCCCTCCCCTCTCTCTCGCCGATCCTTCGTGTCCTAGTGCATGGAAACTTCATCTCCGATCGATCACACCAAGAAATCGCTGTGGAAAAGCCTCCTTTGGTGTGTGGACACCGTACGATTTTGTGCGATTTTTTTGGTTGGGTAAGCCCCAAATTTCCCCAAATTTGATTTTAGGAATATTGTTTGGGTATTTGTTTAGAAATCATGCCTAGGATGAAGATTCCACCAACTATGAAACTCCGGTGAATGAGGATAACTTGGAAGCATCCTTTCCTGCTCCCAAAGGGCCCAAAACATTTGCACGATCTCGTCCCGAGAAGGAAATTGCCTGAAAACCCAAGCCATCTGCTTATTGTTTGAGGATAGCCCCTCTGAATAGGTGCCATTTGAAAGACCCTCTATGCTTAAGGTATCTGTATCTGGATCATCATCCCGGCCACAGCCCCAACCTCAATCTGAGATTGTAGAGGCAGAAAATGTAGAAGAAGAAGAGGATGACAATGAGGAAGAAGATCAAGGAGATGAGGGGGAAATGAAGATGAGGACGATGAGGAAGGTCCCCAACTTAAACCCCTAGTGCCATACACCTCGTTCAAAAGCTTGAATATTGAACGAAAGAGTTGCGTAGAGGACTTGGCCAAATGCAAAGAGGGTATACTGCTCATACAAGAGACACCATGTGGACAACTGCTTTGAAATTGAATTTCAAAATGGGCATACTAAATTGGTTACACCACAACTTGTGTCTAAGTTGATTGGTATTCCAATTTATGAGAATGGATACTATTGGCCTAAAAGTTAAATCTGTCTCTCCTGAGTCAAACTGAGTTGTTAATTCCGTGAATATGTCCTACTGAGTACTGAGTTGTCAATTCCTTTGACAAAGTCGTGACCGTCTAAGTGTCCAAGACCGTGCCTCTGGAAGACCTATATAGTCAAATCAAGTTTGAAGCTTAAGAAGACACGTCATTTGGAAGGTATTGCACCGAAATCAGAAAAACTTCATGAATGTCAACCACCATAGGTATGTAGACCTTAGGATTGACTTAGAATGCCTAGAATTAGCATTGGGACAAACCTTAGAATCCATAACTTGGAATTTGGTTGGACTAATTTGGATATCTTAGGTTAGGTGTCTATTTTGGACAACCTTTTTCTTCTATTAAATGTTCCCCAGTATTAGTAAAATTTTAATAATTTGATAGAGCACTAAAAGAGCTTTCAAAAAGTCCAATAACACCCAATTCGGAAATGTATAGCTCAAGTTATGAGCATTAAAATGAAATGGTGTAATATAGAACAAAATAGTTTTGTCATATAGCCTCACTTTGAGAGATTATTTGAGGTATCAAATGGACTTCAAGTTTGACCGAATTTTTGAGTATATATATATCTCCCAATGAGCTTTCCAACGAGCCCAAGAACATCCAAAACTGAGTTCGAGAACTCGAGTTATGGTCATTTTAGTGGAGGTGTGCAAAACTGTGAAGTTTTCAATCGGCTGAGTCTTACAATTCAGTCAACTGAAAAGTCTGCTGAATGGATTTTTCAACCTTCGATGATATTCAGTTGGCTGAATATTGTAATTCATTCGACTGAATTCATCCCACTTGTTGCAGCTGACTTCTCAGGAGTTTTCAGTCGACTGAATCTTACAGTTCAGTCGACTGAAAACGTAACGGCAATTTTTCAATAGCTCTTTTGTTGCGAATTCGATTTCCAACGGCCATATTTTCAAGAGGGCTTTAAGTACATGATCTTAGATCCTTTCAGTGGTTGATTCCCCTTGAGCAAAACCTTCTCTAATCATCATCAAGCATTCCAAACAATCTTAAGAGCCCAATTCATCCAAGTTAAACCCATTAGCTCTTAAACTATCTCTAACTCACACTCAAAGCTTTCATAGGAAAATTTTAAGCATCTTAGACTAACTCTTGAGTGCATATTTGAGAGAACTTTTAGGGATAGATTGTCCTCATAGGAAAATCAATCAAAGCTATTTAAAATCCCTCTCTCTCATTCCAAGCATTGATAGGCAAATCATTGGAGCATTCAAAGCTCACAGTGAATGTGATTTGAGAGAAAACTCTAGGGATAGCGTACCTGCAAAGGAATACTCTCTCTTCCCTAGATTACCTTCTCCTACATCTTGGTTGGGCATCATTGGAACATCTACACTTCACTAAAGAGCCAAGCAATGAGAGGAACTTCAAGAACGCATCACGGTCACTTTGACATCAAGAGGCGAGCATTCTTGGTAACTTCAAATCTACTTCTTTCAATCTTTGAGATAGTTGTAAAGGGTTAGTGTGACCCCAGTGAAATCCAAGAAAGATGTTTTCTTGGTGTTTATAAGTCACGGTTAGATATACACCCTTGAAGTAGATCAAAGGTTGTAAAGGTTTGGTCTATACCTGTGAAAGAGATCAAAGGGTTGTAATAGATTTCTTCTCCACCCGTGAAGGAGAAAGCTAGTGGAATCCTCAAGTGGTGTACTTGAGGGGTGGAGTAGGCAAGTATCAAACCACATAAAAATCTCTGTGTCAAGCTTTTCCATCTCCTCTCACCTCCTCACCTTCCTTTGTGCACTTACATTCATCTCTTATCTTTCATGCACATATACTTTTGTGAACTTGTGATTATTAAGATTCAATTTTATTCTCACTATATCTTATTAATCTTAATAATTGATCATTAATATTAGTTAATTAATTTGAAACTAATATTTATTGGCCAATATTTTAGAAAGAAATCAAAATTCCCCATAGTCCTACACCCCCCCCCCCCCCCCTCCCTCTCTTCCTCTCTTCTCCTCCTCCTCCTCCTCCTCCTCCTCCTCTAGGACTGTTCTTGACATTTGGGGTAGCTTGATCGACAGATACCTTCCAAAAGTCCTCGAAAATTTTGAAATGAAGAACAATAGGAAGTATGAAAAGAAATTATGCGGGAAACAAGTGGAATGGAGAAAAAAAATTGGTTGAAGGGTGGAGACATGTTTCCAGTATTCAGAATTTTGTATATGCTTTTCTGTGCAAATGTGTACCCCAGATTTGGAAACAGAGGTGATCTAAATCAATTCATGCTAGTTCACCTGTACCATGCCACATTTGGAAAGAAATTTTGTTTTCCCGCCCTCATGTGCTCTATGATTATCATGTATGCAAATTTTGCAATCGTGAGTCATTCTCCCTTCTGTTATCTCATGTATTGACTAGCATTACATTTTGGAGTGAGGCTTCCTAAGAATGATGTACCAACTAGGGTAAGGACCTTGAATGCCACTTCCATCAAGAAATCATTGGGTGAAGATCTATTCAACTCAATCTTTGGAACCACTACATCTACCTCAGCTGGCCCCACCTCCTCTTCAGTGCCTCTATTTGAAAAAGAAGAAGAAGATACATCTCCTGTTGCTGTTGAGACTGTTAGTCAACAATACTTTGAAGAAAGAGTTGGTCCTCTTGAAGGCCGTTTGGATCGCCTTCAAGCAGAGATGAAGAAAACCATCAAGAATGTAGTGAAGAGCATCTCAGCCATTAACTCCTCCTGCAAGTCAGATGATATAGTCCCCCGTCGGCAATCACCTCCTCCTCCTCCTCCAGCTGGCATTGCTTAGCATAGTTTTTCATGCTTTATGTTTTGTGTTTTCTTTTTTGAAAAACTACATTTTGGAATGTAAAACCTTAAGAACCCATGGTGCAAACCTCTCTTTTATGCATGGAATGGTTTGTTCTTAATTGCAATGGGTTGGTTTACATTTGTTTATGCCATTTTTGGATTATACTATGCCTTGATGCATATTTGCCATATCTATATTCTTATGTGTTTCTCGTGTGTGATGAATGGTTTGTTCTAATGCATGAGTTGGTTGGCATGTATAGAAGATGAGATGAGTTGGCTCTAGGATCCTTATTCAAGGATACTTGTGTAGTCTGGGGAAGCACAAATTTTGTACTTAAGATCCTTTGTCAACTAATGATTGAAAGTTCCGGTGCTAGAACATGATTGACCGAGGGGGAGGGGAGGGGGGTTGAATAGGGCAATTTCCAAATTTAATTGCATTTTTAAAAAAATTCGATTAATAAACAGTATATGTAAAGGAATTATAAGATTAACCAAGTGTGTGATTCAAGAGTGTTTAAGATGAATAATCAATCACACATGCAAAGAGTAAATTCCTCATACATCCTCTGATGGACTCACCCAAACTTGGGCTATCTCAAATTCACTATGTAGGGAATTACGCCCTCATTAATAGAGAAAGAATTACACCTTACTCAAATAGAGTATGACTTTCACTCAACTCGAATCCTAGTTTTGAAAGGTTCAACCAAACCCGGTCTACTCCTTATCCCTCTATTTTTTAGAGTGGTTGAAGCACCTTGCTTTAATCCACAATACAAGATGATTAGAATTTAAATCAAACTAGAGAATCACTTGCCTTGTAGCTTTGCAAATGTAGATGTGCTTTCGAAGAGTCTCCTAATGTGATCTCGCTTGATGACTTTCGAAGAGTCTCCTAATGTGATCTCGTTTGATGACGAAGACGCGCCGATGTACGATCAATCAGGGCCAGCTCTACCCTTAAGCGAGAAAAGCAACCGCTTAAGCCCGAAGTATTAAAAGGCCCTTGATAAGTTATAACGTTATTTTTTAAATACTGTGTATTTTCAAAATTTCTCAAATTGAATATCCGGACTAATTACGATAAACTGATAAAAAAATTTAAGATTTTAAGGTCTTTTGACACTCCCAAATGCTTAAAACATAGTGTTTACAAATAAGGGTATTCCTTGGCTGTGCCGAAACATATTTGGGAGTGTCAAAAGACCTTGAAGTCTTAAAGTATTTTTATCAGGTTATCGTAATTAGTCTGAATATTCAATATGAGACATTTTGGAAATACACAGTACTTAAAAAATAACGGTGCAGATTCCTACAGTACTGTATAGTGCATTAGTTAAATAATAGAATATCCTTTAAAACTTTAAAGTTATTTTTTAAGCAATGTGTATTTCCGAAATTTCTCAAATTGAATATCCAGACTAATTACGATAACATGGTAAAAATACTTTAAGACTTCAAGATCTTTTGACACTCCCAAATGTGTTTTCGGCACAGCCGAGGGATACCCTTATTTGTAAAACACTGTGTTTTAAGCATTTGGGAGTGTCCAAAGACCTTGAAGTCTTCAAGTATTTTTATCAGGTTATCTTAATTAATCCAGATATTCAATTTGAGAAATTTTGAAAATACATCGTGCTTAAAAAATAGCTTTAAATTTTAAAGAAGAATTTATTATTCAAAACACACTGTGTATTACTATAGGGTACGCAATGGAATTTACACATGAATAATGGTCCAAACAACGGAAAAATGTTCTTATCTCACGTTTGGACCACAATGACACGAAAGGGCAACGTGGTAATTTCCTTCAAAAAATTGAAAACTCGTGTCTGCAAAAAAATTATCCATGTCTAAGTAATTACCCTATAATAATATGTTAAAATTTTAATTAAATACTACTTATAATAATATGTTAAATACAAAAGAAGGCCTTCTTTAAATTTTTTGCTTTAAGCCTCCGCTTGTGTCTAGCCGACCTTGCAAGCAATCAAAATCCTTGGGAGAAGTTTCTAGGATATGGATTCACAAGTTGATTCTACACTAGTTTGCCTTCTTCTCTCTCAATCTCAATCAAGTATGATTGGATACAAATGATTCACCAAGTGAAAAACAAAGAGATTGGATCCACTGATCTTAGCCTATCAATTACTCAATTAACTATGGTAGATGAAGGCTCATAAATGCTCAAGAAGGGATATCTCAATTTCAAGAGAGTGGAGTTTCTATAGAGGCAAAACCAGAATTTCGAAACAGCAAGTTGTTGATGTGAAAATTTTGCAAAGTTTTAAATTTATAATCTCGCAAGCGTACGAACCAATTGATCGTATAGCATATGAGTGCGAGGTCAAATTCACAGGAAATCACAAAATATATGTTATAAATTAAATTAGTAACTTTAAAATGATGTACTTTTGACAAAAATGAATTAAACCTAGATTTGAAATAAAACATATTTATTTGGAAAAACCAAGTGAACACCATTCTTATTTAACTTGTGGATCTCATCAAATTAATCCATTTTATTTTAAATCAGTGAATCATGAATATGTAGTCTCATTCTTAATTAAAATTGCAAAGTTCAAGATTAGAAAATTATATTTACAATCCTATTTACAGAATCTTTTGGAGAGGGAGATTGATTTGGTACATGAATTAAAGAATGAAAGAATGAACATACAAGAAATAAAAGAAAAATAGAAATTAAACATCTTTTATACAACATACATACAAAGTGACTAATGTAACTAGAGACAGAAAATAAATTGACAAATAAAGTAAATGGCAAAATAAATAAATGCATAATTTAAAGGTGGTTATGGAATTTTTTCTCTCATTGCATAAAATAAATAAACACATAGGAGATCTAGATATGAAATTCATGCTTAGAATTCAAATATCAATTTACACCATTTAATTAAAATTCATAATCTAAGTCCTTTAATTAAACAAAGAATACAAAATCAAATTAAAAGAGAGTACAAAAAGAAGTTTGAATAATGGACTTTCCAGGACTCTAAAGGCACATCTCTTATTTATTTCATGGAAAAATTCAAGTACATGCATTCATAAAATTGAGAACAAGATAACAAAATGGAGATGTAAATTTACAACTCTCACTTGTAAAATCATGTGGGATCTCCCATCTTCTTGTCTCTTGATATTTTCTCCTCAGCCTTTGGTCATCTTGAGCTCCAAGTTAAATTCGAATTTTGGCTATGGGGTAATGGGGTATTTATAGGCTCAAGGAATAGGATGGATGGCTGGGATTAAATCTTGGTTTAAGTTGATGGATGAAAGGATTTGATTGGATCTTAATAGAATTGGGTGATGGAAATTAAAAGTTGCAAAAGGCTAGGGTTTGAACATGGTGTACACAAATTTGGGTGTGTGTGGGTGGCTTGGAGTGGAGTATAAGAAAAGAATGAGAGCAAACAGGATTGATTTTCGCAATGGGATTTTCGAGTTTGGCTATGTAGGATTAGGGTTTATTGTATGAGATGATAAATGAATGGTGTTGAGTCTAAAAATCTTACATTTTTTCTCTTTAATTATGATTAAGTTGGCTTTGATTTTATATATAAAAGATATGTTTAATGATTCTTTCTAGTTTTGTAGATAAAAAGATGGAAAAACATGATTTATGTATAAAACAGTGGATAATTGCCGAAAGAGAGCTCAAAATGGAAATTTTAGAATTTCAAAATTAATTCATGCCACTTTAGGGTTTTTAATGTAAATTGGATAATCTGGATCCATTTATGAGAGTCTAAATTTATTCAATATTTAGAATTTTAGTGGTATTGACTAATTATTTAATTTTAAAATCAAAGTCTGCAATTAAAAGGCCAAGAGTTGAAATCAAGATCCATGGGCCAGAGATCCACTGCAATTAGGCCAAGCTTTGCTCCAAATGCCAAGACACTGGGCCAGGCCAAACTTTAGGTGTATCTCCCAATGTGGGCTAGGCCAGAGTGAATTCATGCCCATCAAGCTTAAGTCCAAGTCCAATTTAAAGATCCAATGCTCCAAGTTCAATTTCCAAGTATACCAACCCTAAGTCCAAATCCATTTTTAGGTCCAAACCCAAAAGCCCATATCCATGATCCATCCTACCCATCTAATCTTAACCATCCAATTTCCAATCTTCCATCCACACCATCCATTAACCCAATCAACCAATCCAAACCATTCACTTCATGCATCTCATTTATCCCATGCATTTCATATTATCAAATCTTAGATCCACTTAGTCAATCCAACCCGTTCATGCATCATGATTAGATTTAGGACATCCAAACCATTCATCATATAGATTATCCTTAGGATTAGGATCATCCATGCACCATCTATCTATCCATCCACTTAGATCATCCATCATGTCTCATAGCCATTAAATCTAGGCCAATTAATCCTAGCCCTCCATTTCATGTTTCATCTCATTAAAACCCTAGGCATCTCATTAAATCCTAGAATTTAGGTGTTCATGTGCATATTGCATTGCATCACATGACACACAATCCTAGAGATCCATTCATGCGCATACACCATGGAAAATTCCTAAAATTCCTCTCCAAGCTTGCCACCTCACCTAGATCCTATTTCATCTCCACCTTGCTCGATTTTAGCACCCAATTCCTCTCCATGTACTTAGACCTAAAATTATCTAGATACACTCCTGGGATCCTTATACACCTCATCATCCCAATCCACCATAGACACACATGATTTTTGCCTCTCTCCTTCCTATCCCATTCGAATTTCGTAGGTCAACCCTCCACCTCAGCATCTCATCATCTCGACCATTTATTCATCCATCCATTTAATCTTAGCCTTTCATATCATTGCACAACCCAAAACCCTAAAACACACAAGCCATTTTCGAAAATCCCTTTGCTTAATCCAATTCCTATTTCTTCTCCTCCATTGCTTAGCCACCAAGCTAGCTTGGATCCCAAGCCACTAAATTCGACCATAGCACTAGGAAGCCCTAATTTTCTATCTTTTAATCCATGCCATCCACCAAAAGTTGATTAAATCCCAACCTTTCAACCATCAACTTAAACCTAGATTTAATCATAGCCATCTATCCAATCTCAAGTCCTATAAATAGCCCAATAACCCACATACCAAACTCGAATTTGACAATGGAGCCAAATAGGACCAAAGGATTGAAGAGAAGACTCAAGGATACACAATGCATTCGAATTTTACAGTGAGTTTCTTTTGTAATTTCAATTTCCAAATATCTTGTATTCAATCGATCATGTATTAATTCTTCCAATAAATAATCAAAGGACAACCCGTTTAGAATCTTGAAACATCCAATTTCTAATTCCTTTTATGATTGTCTTTGATTCGATTTTAAGATTGTATGCTTTAATTATTTAATCGGATATGAAATAGTTAGGACTTAGGTTAAAATTGTTAGATCTAAGTTACTAAGGTTTGGTTTTATAATTTAAAGTATATGATTTTAACGTTGATAATAAACATGAATTGGAACTTAGATCTTTACGTGAATTTCAAATTTAGGTCGTTTGTTTATTTAAATGTTTTTGCTGATGAACGGTCTTTTCCAAACAACCACCTTTTACATTACCGCATTTTTATTTCTATCGTTAACTTTTCTTGCCGATTTATTTTTCATGTTTATTTTGCTTCACTTGAATGTTGTATTTTAGTTTTTCTTTTTAAGTCTTTAATTCTTTTAAAATGTAATTATTTCATGTATTTAAAACCTCCCTCACAACTTGATTAACTAGTTAGGATTAAATTTAATTAGATCTAGATTTTGTGAATTAGGATGTGGGATGAGATTGTTTATAAACTCTTAATTCAAATATTATTTTAATTACTTTTAATCAATACTCTAAATTTGTAATTCTATTTATTTGAATAAAGACTTACTTAACTTGGAAATATACTTTTAAAGATTAAAATTTATTTTATATCCTAGATTTAATTATAAATCTTGGTTTTCTATGAAACATAAAAATTGAAGCATGTGTATTTTAAATGTTTCCTTTGGGTTCGACCTCTCTCTCACAATACTATATCATGAATGATTCGTACACTTGCGAGATTTACAAATTTAAAACACATCAACAAATGGATGAGAATGAGAGATGAGATGAATGAATGGATGGATGATAATGAGATGATGTGGCTTAGGGTTGACCTATGTGAAATTCGAATGGAATGATGGAGTTGTGCAAAATCGTGTGTGACATGGTAGATTGGGATGATGAGGTGTGTTAGTGATTTTAGGAGTATATTCTGATGGGATTTTGTCTAAATACATGGACAATTTTTAACTCCTAAAATCGTGGGGTGTGTGATGATAAGATGATGGATGACATAACATATGCGCATGAGGCTACTTGGGCTCCAAGTTGTTGAAACTTAAGGTTTTGATGAATGGATGTCTTGGATTACTTTGGGTTAAGATCTAATGGTTCTAAGGTGATTTGATAAAAAACAATTTATTTGAGTGATATGGTAACTAATGAAGGGTTGTGATTTAAAGGTGGAGATGAATAGATGATATGATGAATGGCCTAAATTATATGCAAGGTATGTTATATGATGGATTAGCATGGAAGTTCTAGGGTTTTACCTAAATGAAGTGGATGGTTGTGATGAAATGTCCTAAGATCTAATGGCTTTAATGAGTGATGGATGGTCTAGATGGATGAATGATAAGATGATGCATGAATGGTTATGATCCTAAGGTTAATCTAGATGTTTGATGGATTGGATGGCCTAGATCTAATGTTATGCATATGTGGGTTGGATTGGATGGGTGGCTCTAAGTGTGACCTAATTTTGATGCATGAGATGGAAGGTTATGTTTTAAGGTGAGGAATGGAGGGTGGAAATGAGTTGCATGAAAGAGAGAGGGATTAGGGTTATGAAATTCGGCCATGGGCTTGTGGATATGGGCTTAGGTGAAATTCAAATATGATCCATGAAGCTATTAGACTTTGGATTTTGAACTTCAACTCATGGACTTATCTTAGGCCCACTTGACTTGAAATTGAGCTTGAGAACTTGGGCCTTGGTTTGGACTTTGGAGTGCTCATTGGCCTGGCCCAACTGTGTGATATGCGCATGGACTGTCTGTGGCCTGGCTCAATGTTGGCATGTGGAGCTTAGCTTGGCCCAATTGAAGTGGATCTTGGTCCATTTGATCTTGAATTTCAGGCTTTGCACTTGAATTGCATATTCTCTCTTCCAAAATTTTATAATTAATTCACCACTTAAATTTTAAAAATAAATTAATCTTAAACTCTCATAATTGGATACAGCGTAACTAATTTTCATGAAAAACCCTAAAAGTGGTATGAATTAAATTATTAAAATTCCATGTCTTCACTTTTAAGTTCTATTCTAGCAATTATCCACTGAATTGGGGTTATGTCCCTAAACTTTCCATTTTTATCTACGAAACTAGAAAATGACATTAAACGCATGTGACATATACAAAATCAAGGCTAACTAGTCCAATAATCACGGGTAAAAATGTAATATTTCAGTACTCAACAGATATCCCCAAACTCAGATTTTGCTAGTCCTCAAGCAAAACTTCCTAAAAAGACTAAAAACAAGTGAAAGCACACAAATCTTAGGCTAACCTAATATAATCTTAAACTACACCACTTTCCCTAGTACTCTCGATTGCATTTAGTACATGCAACAAGCCTTTAAGCCCCTAGGTTTCCCCTAATGGACGAGTTATAGTCTAATGAGGGCTTACAGTGATGATATCCACAAACATCAGCGTCTTTAGCAAGAACACACAAACAAGGGTTCTAAACTTCATACAACTCTAAAATTTTCATTTTATAAGGCTTATACCCGGAGTGTAGTGTGTGCTTAGCCAATATTAAGATAGACTTTTTTTTTCCAAACAACCACTAGTTATGTACCCACCATTGGAGAATGTGCTTTGACTGCAAACCTCATTGGACATATCTCTCAGAAAAATTAACACTCAGAGGTTTGGATTTATTTTCTCTCAGGGTATATGTGAGTAGAGTTTATGTATTCAAATCAAAATATCTCACATATGTATTAACAAAGATAACAAATATCAAAGAAAACAAATGATCTCATGAATGAATGTCACTTTCCTGAGAACGTTGAGTCAAATACTATCATTTCCCCCCTCTATTCTCTACATGAGACAACCTATTTTATGACTTAAGATCATTAGGACTTCCTAATAGGACGAAACATGGCTTAAGATCGGGTCAAATCAAAGAAAGAACGAAGGCTCTAAAAGTATTACTTTGGACAGAAATGTTAGAGGCCTTCATTATTTTGAAATGGGATATTCTTCCTCTATTTTTCTTTTCAACACTTTTCAAAGTATTTCTTTGTCTTTATTTTTCTCTTCTTTTTCACATCCTTCTTTGGTGTCCGATGTTCCCTTTTTCTTTTTCTTTCTGTGCTGTTTATTTTCAGAGTACCATCCTAATTTTTCATCTTTAACATTTTCTGAGTTCTATAATAGGTTACAGATATTTCAATGAGGCTCAAACTCTACAACCGGAGTTGGGTATGGTAAACTTGGTTGATCAATAACTTAGGCTAATTTTCAATAAGGCTGAAAATGGGGAGTATCAGGATAAAATGACCAAAGGTAGGGTTGAAAGGCTCAAACGATCTAAAAAATGGCCTAAATCATATCCTAAGCTTCAACAGGTAGTTTCATTGTTTCAAATAAATTCCAAAAAATTTGAAGTATACTAACTCAATTTTGATGGCGTTCTCAGTAGTATGATCAAAATTGAAGAATAATGAGATCAACAACAACTTAATTGCACTACCAAAGAAAATGGAATTGACTTATAACCCTCAGAAGAAAATAATGGCTCTAAGGCTCACTGAGCTAAGTCTCGACTGGTATTCCTTTGGTGATTACTTAACTTGTGAATTTCTTTTTTTTTGGACTAATCTTAATATGGCTGTGTATAAGGGTTTCCAAGTATAAATCCTATAAAAATCTTTATGAAAAAGTATGATATAAAGATCTATATCTAAGTATTAATGCTAAAAATATGACTATTTTTACGTCAAATTGTGAAGACGCAGGAAATATTTTTCAAACTAAAATTGGCATTGTTTAAGCTCTAGAAGTCTCAGTCCTCACGTACTCTTCTCTAAAATGATTCTACCTATTTTTGTCTAAGCAAGATTATGACTCGTTTAACGTCACATTGTCAAGACATTTGTAGGCCGATAAGCGAAAATCAACAGCTCTTTGGAGTTCAAGGCGTCTCAGTCTTTCTGGACTTACTCTACCCTTGATTGCATCTAAAAAGATCTGCCTATTCGTGCTTACGTGTCTATGCTGTGCTGCTGTCACACAACAAACTCATTGATCTGATATATTATTCCATTACAGTTTCTACGTCCACATTTATGAAACCTATCTAGCCTCTTAGCTTTTCTCTTTGCAGCCAGAGTGCTTCGACTATAAAGAGATCTGGGTTGCTCCTCTTGGATTTTCAGTTTCCTCACCCTCATCGCTAAGGAAATAATTTTCCTACACAAGTTTGGGGGAACTTGTGTTCTAAACCGACACATTGTGAAAATAAAAACTCGACCGTCTACGTGCATGACTTATATCCAGTTCTTTAATGTCTACTGGTCACAAAGACAAAGATGGATGATGGATGCTGTTTTTTTTTTAAGGTGTCTCAGTTTTTTCACTTAGTCTCCCCTAAGATTTTTTATTTTTTATTTTTTTAATGAAAATAACATATGGTGACCTTAGTACCCCTAAACTCGAATTGAACATTGTCCTCAATGTTCTCTAATCCAATGTGACAAATATCGGCGGTATTTTCAAATTTACCGCGTTTTTATCGGCAAAATACCATTACCGCGTTAAAAACGCGTTTTTATCGCCAAACGATAAATTTCCGGTAAATTCCCGATAAAATCGCGTTAAAAACGCGATAAACGTTAATAACGCGATAATAACCCGAGAAATTCCCGGTAAATTCCCGAGAAATTCCCGGTAAATTCCCTATACCATTTTTATTTCATTAATTTTTTTATTTATTCTATTTTTTTTTATTTTTTAAATATTATAATTTCAGCGAGATTTTCCCGTTAAATTCCCGATAAAAATCCGAGAATTTAAAAATATCCCGTTATTACCAATTGCCGTTAATATCCCGAGAACGGTATTTGTCACTATGCTCTAATCTACACTAGCCAGGTGTAAAAAAAGAAATATCTTAGAAAATAAATAATCAGGATTTAGTTGTACTTTGGGATGCAATGATGTATGACTGACTCTTAGGATAGACTGACTCAATGAAAAACTTAAACTAGGCTCGACAAACTTAAAACTAGACATTGACGATTCAAACTAACTTAGACATAGACAGATTAGACAGATGGGTAGGTGGGTTTGGGTAAAGAAAGGTGAATGGACATAGGTGAATGGGTTTGGGTGGATGGATAGGTAAATGGAAAGAATTTTACAAATCAGTCTTGGTATATTGGATTGATCAGCAGAGCCTCCATTTTTTCTTCTAGATTGTGATACTCTAAGAATTGTTTCAATCGATGACCATTAACTTTGAAAATATGACCATTCTTAAGATGTCGTGGAAAAATGAAATGAACAATGTATGGACTGGACCATCTTGATTTCAATTTCTCAGGAAAAAGATGTAAACAAGAATTTTACAACAAAACCTTTTGACCAACAGTGAACACTTTCCGGAGAATATGTTTGTCTTGAAAATTTTAGTCCAGTCTTTGTACTTCCTGGCTGTATCATAAACTTCATTGCGTATTTCTTCCAACTCATAATTGAATTTTTCTGAGTTGTCCAGCAGAGTCTAGAGCAAAATTGAAACGCTTGATAGCTCAATAGGCTTTGTGTTCTATTTCGACTGGTAGATGACAAGCCTTTTCATACACTAAGCGATAGGGTGATATTCCTATGGATGTCTTGAACGCTATTTGATAAGCCCATAGTGCATCAGTGAGTCGGGACGACAAGTCCTTCTGGGATGGATTGACTTTCTTCTCAAGGATATGCTTAATTTCTCTATTTGATATTTCCACTTGTCTGCTTGTTTGTGGGTGATAGGGAGTAACTAATTTGTGAATCACCCCATATGATTTCATCAAATTTTCGAATGGGTGATTACAAAAATGCTTACCACCATCACTGATGATAGTTCGTGGAATACCAAATCTACAGAAGATGTTTCTTTCAAGAAATAGGTGACAACCTTGTGATCATTGGTTTTACATGCCACTGCTTCTACCTACTTTGATGCATAGTAAACACCTATGAGGATATATAGATTGTCGAAAGAATTAGGGTAGGGTCCCATGAAATCGATGCCCCAAACATCAAAAAGTTCAATAGTTAAGATTGGGTTTAAAAGAATCATGTTTCAGCGGGATATACTTTCTAATTTTTGACATCTATCACATGAAATGCAGGAGGTATGGGTATCACAAAACATGGAGGGCCAGTAAAGTCCACACTGCAAGATTTCTTGCTGTTGTTTTTTTAGTACTGAAGTGGCCTCCATATGCTTGATCATGACATAAACTTATGACACTTTGTTGTTTCTCTTTAGGGACACAATGACAAATAATTTGATCCGCACAATGTTTAAACAGATATGGACCATCCCAGATGAAATTTTTGACTTGTGCCAGAAACTTAACTCTATCTTGTTTAGTCAAATGAGGAGGCATTTGACTGTTACAAGATAGTTGACAATATCCTTAAACCATGGTACTTGGGAAAGGGACATGAGTTGCTCATCAGGGAAGGATTCTGTGATAGGACGGGTGTCTTTAGTAAACTCATTTACCAATCTAAACAAATGGTTAACTACCACATTCTCGGAACCTTTCTTGTCCCATATTTCAATGGTAAATTCTTGTAGCAAAAGTATCCATCGGATCAGGCAGGACTTAGCATCTTTCTTAGAAAGAAAATACTTGATTGTAGCGTGATCTAAATAGACGATGACTTTCGAACCCACTAAGTAAGATCGAAATTTGTCTAGTGCAAATACGACAACAAACAACTATTTTTCCGTGGTGGAATAATGAAGCTGAGCGTCATTCAACTTTTTGCTAACATAATAGATAACATGAGGTAATTTGTTCATTCTTGGTCCTAGCACGACTCCTACTGCTAGTCAGAGGCATCGTACATGATTTCAAGGGGTAAAGACCAATCAGATGGCTATATGATCGTACATTTGCATTTTGAATTTGAAAAAAAAAAAAAAGATAACTTAGTTTTAAAATTTAAAAATCTAGATTTTTGGGTGGGTTAAATTTTGAAACCCTTACACAATGTACTTCCGTTGAAATCCCCTTGGCTGCGTTTGGATGGGGGGTAATTTTTATTGGGGTTACCCCTGAATAGGGGTCATCCTTGAGTAGGGGTCACCTTTGAAAAGGGGTTATCGTTATCTTGTTCAGTAATTGCAGTGGTAAAGTAAGAACTTACCTTAAGGGTAATTTTTTTTTTTTGGTACCTATTAGCAGGAGTAACCTGATATATTAACAATTTTATGAAAATTTTATAAATATAATTATTAAATAATATTCATTAAGTAAATCTAATATTATCTAATTTTTATAGATTCTTTTTTATAACTATAATTTAAAATGAACACTTGCATTCTAACAGTAAAAAAATAAATAAAGAAAAAAATAGATATTATTATTTTAAATCCCAATAAATAAATAAAAAAAATCAACATATCTCTTTATAAAAAAATATAATTTGTTAATGGGTAACATGAAATATATAATATAATAAACTATTATAATAGTCTAATAAATCACAACAAATATAAAATTAATATTAAAAATTGTCACGGGTGAACTCCTTAAAAATAGAATATTTTGACAAATATGTTTCAAAAAATTTTAATTTTATTTTTATATTATATACATTTAATAAAATTATTAATTCTCATAAAATTGTTAATATGTCAGTTTACCCCTACTTACAATTATCCCTACTTAAGGGTAATCCCTGTAAAAATTTACCCCGCACCCAAATGCATCACGTTGAAAATGTTGTAGATTTTTTTTATATTATATAGATTTAATAAAATTATTAATTCTCATAAAATTGTTAATATGTCAGTTTACCCCTACTTACAATTACCCCTACTCAAGGGTAACCTCTTTAAAAATTTACCCCTAACCCAAAATGCATCACATTGAGAATGCTGCATATTTTTTTTTATATTATATAAATTTAATAAAATTATTAATCTCATAAAATTGTTAACATGTCACTTTATCCCTACTTACAATTACCCCTACTTAAGGGTAGCCCTTGTAAAAATTTACCTCTCACCCAAATGCATCATGTTGAAAATGTTACAGAACTTTTATTTTTATATTATATAGATTTAATAAAATTATTAATTCTCATAAAATTGTTAATATGTCAGTTTACCCCTACTTACAATTACCCCTACTCAAGGGTAACCCCTGTAAAAATTTACCCCTCACCCAAATGCATCACGTTGAAAATGTTGCAGAATTTTTTTTTATATTATATAGATTTAATAAAATTATTAATTCTCGTAAAATTGTTAATATGTCAGTTTACCCCTACTTACAATTATCCCTACTTAAGGGTAACCCCTGTAAAAATTTACCCCTCACCTAAATGCATCACGTTGAAAATGTTGTAGATTTTTTTTTATATTATATAGATTTAATAAAATTATTAATTCTCATAAAATTGTTAATATGTCAGTTTACCCCTACTTACAATTACCCCTACTCAAGGGTAACCTCTGTAAAAATTTACCCCTCACCCAAAATGCATCACATTGAGAATGCTGTAGATTTTTTTTTATATTATATAAATTTAATAAAATTATTAATCTCATAAAATTGTTAATATGTCACTTTATACCTACTTACAATTACCCCTACTCAAGGGTAGCCCCTGTAAAAATTTACCCCTCACCCAAATGCATCATGTTGAAAATGTTACAGAACTTTTATTTTTATATTATATAGATTTAATAAAATTATTAATTCTCATAAAATTGTTAATATGTCAGTTTACCCCTTCTTACAATTACCCCTACTCAAGGGTAACTCATGTAAAAATTTACCCCTCACCCAAATGCATCACGTTGAAAATGTTGACACATTTTTAAAATAATATTTTAATAGAATAAATTGTTAATTACCCTAAAAGAGATTATCATGAACCTCAAACTTTTTCAGAGTTTTGAGACCATATCGAAATGTTAACAGAATCACCCCTTAAAGATAGAACATTTTGACAAATACGTTTAAGAAAATTTTATTTTTATTTCTATATTATATGGATTAAATAAAATTATTAATTATTCTGAAATTATTAATATGTCAGGTTATCCCTACTCAATGGTAACCTGGGTAACCCCTGTAAAAAATCACTCCTCGTCTAAATGCATCATGTTGAAAATCTATATAATATAAAAAATTATTTGAAATCTATTAAATTTTCAATTATATAATATATAATTGAAAAATAAAGGAAGGCACATGATAAATAGGGGAAATGTTTCCTTAAAAAATAAAAAATAAATAAAAAACTACTATTATTATTTTAAATTTTAATAAATGAATAAAAAAATTCTACATATCTCTTCATAAAAAAAATATAATTTATTTTTTGGTGATATGAAATTTATCAAATAGAAATGATAGAGTGCTTTTAAAAACAAAAAAAAGACAAGTAGTCATCAAAATAAATAAATAAAATATAAAAAAAATCTCATAAAATTTTGAATACCCAGGCCCCATGAGCCCATAGGGTATTAAAACCAGTGAGAAGAGCCCTTACCCCCCCTTATTAACCCCGTTACCCGCTCTTACCCCATCGAAACGCAGCGCTTGTTTTCCGCCCTTTTTCTCTCTTCCCAGTTACAATTGTGTGCCCCAACCTTGTACTCTCTCACTCCCTCATCTTCGTCTCCTTTTCTCTTTGGTTTCCTCTGGAGCCTGCAACAACTGTGCACGCCCCAACATCCCTTCTCTCTTTCGTCACTCTCTCTAAATCTCCAAGCATCATCCGACTGAACCAGACCTGATTGGCCTCCCCCACTGTTGCCGAGACTGTGTTTCCGTCCAGATCCTCTCTGTTGTTCCGCTCAGTCTGCAACTAGCCCCCTTCTCGCCGTTCTTTTCCTCGTGTCGCAACCTGAACAGATCTTAGTGGAGCAATTCCATCTTTCCATCCTATGTTGTATCAGTAGGCTCTATCCCCTCATGCTCTCTTTCTACTCTAAGTTGTTAATTATCCTAAATGTATTATTCTTCTAATTTGAGTTTTCAAGATTTCTATTATAAGTATAATAATCCTCTCTGATTTAATTGTTTTCCTTTATTGAAATTTTCTTGCCCTCACCTTGCCTTTTCTTAAGATATTTACTCCTAGAAATAAAATTCTTATATTTGGGTGTTGTTAACCAATCCAAGTTCAGCCCGAAAACTGTTGGAAATGGGACTGATTTTCAGTCCCAAACTGAGCTGATTGGAAGACTGATTTTTTTTTAGTCTTAGACTGTTGAGGACTTGGATTGCAGAGAGCCCATACTTAATGCCTTGATCCTGATCCCGCAACCATCTTCCATGTTCTTCATGGGCTTTAGATTTGCTGTCTTGCTTACCGATCAGCAAGGGTTTGATCTCTAGCAAATGAAAGGTGTAGTTCTTTTAAGGCAGCATGAATATATTATTTTGATATGCTTACTTTGATTTTATTTATATGGCCTAAAGTTATGTTTTGAAACTGATCTAAACCTGCAAGTGTTCGTTTTTGTTTCAAAGTAACGTGGATTTCTATTTCTTATTTTTACCATTTAAAGTATTATTGTTATTGGTTATTTCATGTTTTTTTTAAAACACCAAATCGAATTGATTTATCCATTTTCATCTATTAAGGTTGCAAACTTTTATCGATATTTACTTTGTTTAAATATCTAGTTTACAATTTTGTAAATAGAAGGAAATGATATTAAGTTTGATAACTAATAAAATTAATAGTTGGTTTTCTAAAATGATCTTGCAGCAAACGGGAGCCCCTTCAATCCACCTAGGCCAAATTCTTCAATTTACAAATCTCACCAACACATTTAGGTGAGGGGACTATCACATGTTTTGAGCATGTGTTTTTGCATAATATTCTTATAGCGTTGGACATAGGGTGGCCCGAATGAGACCCCTTTGTGTAATAGGCCACTTGGTAAGGGAATTGTTGAACTGTAATGTGGCAAGGGGTCTATTAGGGTACACCCATATCAACTATATATTATTGATTAAAAGCATGTAGAATGTCTACTTTTGTAGCACATATACGTTGTATTGTTGATTTGGAGAATATATGCTTTAAATGAACATGATATATCTTTTGGAATGCAAGATGAACAAATAGCATTGTTTATGTTGGAGTAGATTTATTTATTATGTATGGGAACATTGTATTATTTATAATGTGAATGGTATGCGTGGGGAGATTGTTTATTAACAATTGTTAATCGTTAGAGAGGATGGTTGGTGCATGTATATTGGGAGTGGAGTGGTCCCCTCTGTTTCATTTACGGGACTTGGAAGCCTAGTGTTCTTGTTATTTCTGTATTGGTTATGTATGAGGTGATGGAGATGGTTCCTTGGCGTGGCCTGTGTAAAGGGAGGTCCGGTATGATTTTGGACTCCTCTGGCACGGCTGTACAATAGAACCTTGGTGGTTGTCATCACCGGTTGCCAAACGGGTGGGAGCCCATGACGCCGCCTAGGAGTTGGTAAGGGGGATAGAGCACCATGTGGTTGCATTTGGTCTATATGATGGTATGTTTGGACTTTTGTTAGGAGATTTGGTGTGGAGTGTGGACCTTTATCCCTGTTGAGATGGGATTTGGATGATCATGCTTAGACATATTCATGGTTATGATATTCATGTATATGTAAGATATGATTGCTATGATTGTATGTGATATTTGGCTTTTACCCTCACTGGGCTTGTAGCTCACATCCTTACCTTTCAGACACCCCTATCATGGAAGGGTTGGATGGGACCCTCGTACAAACCATGGCAGTGGAGCAGTAGCCGTAGATTTATTTTTGCCTTTAAATCAGAGAAAGACCATTATTTTATGTTTCAACGTGGCTTTATTTCTGTATTTGTATATTTGATGATTGTAATAATTGTGCATAGGATGTTGATGTCAGGTGATGATTTAAAATTTCCTATAAGTTCATTATGCTAGGTGACTTATGTACTTGTGTTATGTTGATGATAGAAGTTGGGATGGTTATGCATTTTCTAAAATATACATATATATACATATATATACATATATATATATATATACACATATATACATATATACACACACACACACACACACACACACATATATATATATATATATATATATATTGTGCCTTTCGATATTAATACCTTTTTGGAAAGACATTTAAGAGATAACACGCCTGTGGCAGAACGGGGAGTAAAAGTTGGTATCAGAGCGGGTTCAACTCTCTGACGTGAGAGGGAGATATTGATGACTCGAGTGTAGGTTCATCCCCTTTGTGTTAGGGTATATGGAACCAGGTTTTTGGGGTAGTGCGTAGATACCCTAGGTTATTATCGTATGCTTGTTATTCTACGTTTAGGCTTGATGGCCTAGGTATTGTCTTATTTTGGTTTCCTGTCTGTTATAGCGATTGATCGACGCTTATTTTTGGTGAAATAGACGATGGCTAAACGTAGTGGTCGTTCAAACAGGGGAGATCGTATTGAGAGGGCCGCAGATCAGGGGCCTATGATGGAGTTGTTAACGAGGCTGATGGCTTCGGTGGAGAGGTCCGTCGCGATGCTACAGACAATTTTGGAGCAGTAGGCAGGTCCTCCGCCACCGCCGCCTCCACCGCCACCTCCACCACCATCTCCACCTCCACCTCCACCTCCACTGCCACCACCACCGCCTGGTGGGGTTTATCATGAGACTAGAGAGATGATCCGGTGGCTGCAGAGGTCTAGGTAGACCGCATTGGTAGACTTCTTGATTCTATGGGCATCACGGAGGGAGACTTGCGGGTGACTCTGGCGACACACCAGCTTCTGGGTGAGGCTACCCGTTGGTGGATAGATGAACCCCTTCAAGCAGAGGCTGCAGTAGATTGGGACAGATTTCGCCAGGTGTTTTTGCGAAATATTTTCCAAATGTGGTCAAAGAGGCCAAGGTTGCAGAGTTTATCAACTTGACCCATGGTAATAGTACGGTCTCACGATATGAGGCTCGATTCAGGGCGTTGGTTAGCTTTGCACCTGAGGTTGTTGGGATTGAGTTGTTGAAAGTAGACGGTTTGAACAGGGATTGCACCCTGTAATTGCTCATGTTGTAGTGCCGGCAAGATGCACCAAATATGCTGATGTGGTAGAAAGAGCAATATTGGCAGAGAGTACTGCGCTCCGATCTAGCGGACTTGTCTATCAGTCGGAGTCAGTTGGAACTTCTAAACCAAGCATGGGCTATGACAAGGTAAGAAAGAGGACAACTTTTCAACCTTCTCAGAGGTTTTCGTCAGGATCGCAGGAGCAGAGTATAGTTGATACAGTAGCATGTGGTCAGCCTAGACAGGTCATTTGTTGCTACTGTCACCAGCCTGGCCATACCCAGAGGGAATGTCCCCAGCTTCAGGAGAAAACACAGGGTTTGCATTGTTATACTTGTAGAGGAGCTGGACACTTTGCTAGAGATTGTCTTACAGGGGGTCAGTAGTTAGTAATAACCCCCACACAGGCGGTTGTGCCTGCATCTACATATGTTCAGGCGGTGCTGAGTGCCTCCACAGGGCGGAGTTCAGCACCCCCACAGAGAGCCAGAGGCCGCAGCAGATCCGGACCATTGACTCATGGCAGACTCTACTCTATCGGACAACATTTGGAGGAGCCCACACCATCAGTTGTGATGCAGAGTATGTTAATATTGCATGGTTCTTGGTGTAGAGTCCTATTTGATTTTGGTGCTTCACACTCTTTCATTGCATTGGATTTTGATGTTAGTTATGGATTGAGGATAGATTTAGAAGAGTCCCTGATTTTGATCAGGACTCCACTAGAGCAGACAGAGATAGTGGACTAGATATGTCAGTCATGTGTTTTGATGGTGGGAAGTGAAGTGTTGACTTTTGACCTGCAAGTCTTGGAGATGGTGGGAATCAACGTCATTCTAGGGATGGACTGGTTGTCTACCCACCAGGTTACCTTGGACTGTTACCGTAGGACGGTATCAGGTCGTTCACTTGCAAGCGATGCTTTTGTTCAGCGGCTCTGTCAGGCTTTCAGTCCTAGTGTAGATGAATTATGTAGCCTTTTGGCCAGTTTGAGTTGGGAGGGTGCAGGGTCAGCAGATGTAGAGATGCCTCTCGTGGTCAGAGAGTTTTCTGACATTTTTCCGGGGAAGCTCCCTAGATTGCCACCATGCAGAGAGGTGGAGTTTGTTATTGACCTTGTCCCTGGCACCAGCGCCCATTTCGGTTACCCCTTACTGGATGGCACTGGCAGAGATGCTAGAGTTGGAGAGTCAGCTCAAGTAGTTAGAAACTCTTGGCTTCATTCGACTTAACACTTCACCTTGGGGTGCACCAGCGTTGTTTGGCAAGAAAAAAAAGGCTCCTTGAGGTTGTGCATAGACTAACGACAGTTGCATAGGGTGACTGTGAAAAAACAAGTACCCATTGTCGAGAATCAATGACATGTTTGACCAGTTGAGAGGATCCAGATGTTTTTCGAAGATTGATCTTCGCTCAGGTTATCATCATGTAACGCCCTGCCCTTTTTCCACCGCTTAAATCAGAGTATAATATTTTTATTTTTTAAAAGAGATCATGAAGAAAGGGGCGGAGACGCCACGACGCGAGTCAAGTGCGAGTTCGAAGACCCGACCCTTGACTGGCCCAACTAGTGTGTGTGCATAATATTTTGCACTCTCTCACATTATCCTGCGGAAATTTAAACATTTATTTCATATCATGAATAGTCAACATATCTCATAGCGATAAGGAATCCCACATACTTGAGTCAAATTCAATACTAGAGTATGAAAGTTCAAAGTCATAATATAATTACATTCCCCAAAAGAATATCCTTAATACCTCACATTATTCTAGAATTTTCAAAATACATAAATAGACTAAGCTCTCCGAGCTCCTTATTGCATCCATCTCTCTCACATTCGGCCATCGCTTGGTCCAATTTCATCTATGTACTTCAAACCTGCAAACACAATCTATAGGGGGGAATTTATGGGCTTAGTCAATGCACCTAATAGGAATTCCGATCATATAGTATGCCCTATGGTGTGTCATATCTAGACATTGTACATAATTGCACTTTTATCAAATTCCGATCGTTTCGTACTTCAAATTACACAAAAACATGCTTCAAAACATCACATGACGTATAAGTATTTCAATACTTTATTCAAATCACTCTTAGGTTGTAAAACCCACATCTTACCACAAATTACCTCTTTTCAAGATGAACATATCATTTCCTTTAAAATATTTATTATGCTATAAATCTCATAATTCAAACATTATAGAGATATCATATTTGAAAAACATATTTGCATACCTTTTTCATAAGATATTATACCCATACCTAAATCATCATATACTTTCCAAAATACCATGTATAAATCATATATCATTGATTAAGTATTAAATTGAAAATACTTTCTTAAAACCTTTCACGAAAGACACACCCGTCTTATTATTTCAATTACTACATTCAATGCATGTAAATATTCATCAATATGTAACATGTCATGCCATGGGTGCCATGATATATGCATACGCTTATTATGCCCTATGCATAGGTATTTCAATACCTCATATAGAATCACTGGGTATTTAGCATCCCGTATATATACTTTTCATAGAATAATGGGGTATTTAACATCCCGTGTATACATTTCGTGGTCATTATTTTCCTTGGGGGAGTCTCAATACACATTGTTACCACTCAACCGGTTCCACCGGGAGACATTATTTCTTTCACGTGCGCGTACGACATCAAAGTCTGCCTGGGTCAATTCAGCACTTTGATTCGTCAAATCATAATACGACCCCAAAGTCCGTCCGGACATTCGGCACTTTGGTTCGTTACTCAACCCCATAATAGTAGTTCATGACTCTAAGGTCCATTTGTTCTCATTTCATGTCTTTCCCATCCCATGCTTCATGCATGAGGAATATGAATGCACTTGATATCCATGATTCATGTCATGTGTTGTCAATTATCTTATTGAACTTGAAAGTATTGTTTTCATCAAAAACACTTCATACATTACTAAACACATCAATTCTTTTTAACATAATCATCTAGATGCTTTATACATAGGTTTAAGTCCCAAAGTAGTTCAAAACTCCAAATAACTGAAATCCATAGTATTCTCAAAACAATGCGTATTAATAACATACATTTCAAAGCATCTCATATATCATATCATTCTAGAGTACTTCAATTGAAAATACACCCAATTTAATAAATCAAAGACACATGGCTTTCAAAGAAACTCAAAGCATCTTTTCATATTTATTATACGGTATTATATTCACACCCATTGCATTTCAACGAAGTAGGAAAACCTACCTGATCCTAGCCGATCAACAAATGAAGGTAATCCATGAACTACTCGTTCGATTCCGGGCTTTCTTTCGGTCCTTCGTTCATTATCCATACATGTCACACAAGAATACATGATATCATTATTCTTAATTAAATTAATCATCCCACTAATTCAACTAATATATTTATTTATTTAGTAGTAATGATAGTATGTAAGACAGTTATTCCATATCTTTTGCTTATTGGCAATTCCTTATCTAGCTCCATGTAATCAGCCTAGATTATCTTGGCAAACTCTTTATATAGAGTAAGCAATGAATAAGAAATCATGCAGAATTTTATCTCTAAAATTAAGTCTAAGGAGGGTGGGTTCCTCGAAATAACCCAACACCGTGTTCCTTTTCAGTTTTTAAGTAACACACCAGTGAAAGAGACTCAGTGAGCCTCATCTCACAGTGCAAAACCCTGTGGGCTCACTACAGATTCTGCCATTTCAGCGAAAGGCACCACCCAAACGACCCTTTGTTGTAAGCAAACATCTTTGAGGAATTCCATCAAACACATGATGCATACCCGAAAGCATTCCATCAATCTTCATGCCTACCTATCTAAATCATTCAAAGTAGAAAAGCAATAAAGAAATCTTCCCCAAAAAAAAAAAATGTAACACATGATCATTTCTTTGGCACATTTCATCGAACATGTAAGTTACAGCTTCAAGCCCCACAATCATTTCCATGTTCCACTTTCCACTTTAATGGCTTCAATATGTATACCTGAACTCTGAAAATGATGTGGGAGAAAGGTACCTCAGTTTGAAAGTTCTTTTGGATCGTCCGATACAATGGCTGGAAGTAGTTAATCAACCTCCACCCTGAGAGAAGCAGAAGCCACAAAAAAAAAAAAACACAGAACCCACAGAAAGAAATGATGAGTCTCGCGGTCAGGCTTTCTATATGCACCTCTTATACTGTTCAGCCACGTTGAATGCAACATCCACAAGTTCGAGTTCGAGTTCGGATTCAGTGCTGCACTTACCGCGGCACTGAGAGCATGAAAAATATTCCTCCACAGCTGATGCCCAGCTGAGAATGGCTCGTCTTGCTTCAAATCTTCTCGCCCTTTTGTTTTCTTCCTTGGAGTTTCATCGGTGAAAGTGAAGAAGAGACGGGAAGAAGAGAGGAGATCGTGGGTGCCGCACGAGAGAGGGAAAAAGAAAGAGTAAGGGATCGGTGGAATTTGGGGATTAAAGAGAGAGAGAGAGAGAGAGAGAGAGAGAGAGAGAGAGAGTCCTTTTCTCTCCTCTTGGTTGCCCTAAATAAAGGGGTCTTGTATTTGTCATGTGGCATAGTTTCCACATATAAAATTAATTTCTATTAATTTTACTCCACCTCTTTCAAAATGATTTTATTAAATCATTACTTAACTTAGTCTCTCTCAAACCTCACTCGGAAATCTTGTAATTAAATTAACACTTAATTTAATCACCTTATATTTCACCACCCAATTAATTATTTTCTTAATCTCACTCCATTCATTTATCTTCAATGGAAATAGCAAGGTAATTCAGATCACTCTTAACCTCTCTTAATTAATTAATTACCCCTTTAATCTCACTCTTAAGAGGGAATTACCTTTATCCACCGGGTTAAGATTTCGGGGTCTTACACATCAAGTGAGAGTGCGGGATTGTGATATTGAGAATACAACTTTCCGCACTCGTTTTGGGCACTATGAATTTGTGGTGATGCCGTTTGGCGTGACCAATGCACTAGCGACGTTCATGGCTCTCAAAAATAAGGTTTTCAGGCCCTATCTGGATCGATTTGTTGAGGTATTTATTGATGACATTTTGGTGTATCTGCGTCAGAGGATGAGCAGCAGCATTTGAGGATTGTACTATAGACTCTGAGAGATCATCAGCTATATGCAAAGTACATCAATTGTGCATTTTGGTTGCTTGAGGTTCAATTTTTGGGGTATCTGGTGTCAGCCGAAGGTGTGTCCGTGGATCCGGCCAAGATTGAGGTAATCTTGAACTGGTAAAGGCCGCGCAATGTGACTGAGGTCTGTAGTTTTCTAGGTTAGCGGGTTATTATCGATGCTTCATTCTGGATTTCTCCAAGATAGCAACGCTTATGACAAAGCTAACTCACAAAGTTGTGTCTTTCTTTTGGAGTGAAGCTTGTGAGACAACCTTTTAGAGGTTGAAGAGGAGCTTGACATGTGCTCCAGTATTGATTGTGCTAGAGAGAGGCCATGGTTATGCTGTCTTTTGTGATGCTTCTTGTGATGGTTTGGGTTGTGTTCTGATGTAGGATGGGAAGCTGATAGCGTATCGGTAAAGACAGTTGAGGATCAATGAACAAAATGATCCCACTCATGATTTAGAGCTGGCAGCTGTGGTGTTTGCACTTAAGGTTTGGAGGCACTACCTGTTTGGAGAGAGACTTGAGGTCTTTTCAGATTACCATCGTCTTAAGTATTTATTCATCCAGAAGGAGTTAAATATGAGACAGAGGTGGAGTACCTTGGTGATTATAATTTCCAGTTATCATATCACCCCGATAAGGCGAATGTGGTTGCAGACGCCTTGAGCTGGAAATTGAGAGGAACCCTGTCGAGTTTGATTGGTTGGTCGAGGGCGGCTAAACTTTGCAGCATAGTGGTGCAACCTGAGATTTTTGCTAGAGTTTTTAGGGTCCAGCAAACCGATGCGAGGTGCATCGCTTTGAGAGAGTCAGTGGCTAGCAGCAATGGACCTTTTGGTTGGACAGTGAGGCGAGATGGCGGTTTGACTTTCCAGGGCCGATTATTTATGACTGCATCAGAGGAGCGCTGCGAAGAGGTATTGCGACACTTCCATCACTCCAAATTTTTTGTGCACCCTGGTTGCACGGAGATGTATCGTGACCTACATGAGCACTTTTGTGGAGGAGTATGAAGAGAGCCGTGGCAGAGTTTGTTGCCCGTAATTTGATCTTCCAGCAAGTCAAATTTGAACACAGGAAGCCACTTGGCAGATTTCATCCCCTTTCAGTCCGTGAATGGAAGTGGGATCACAATACGATGGATTCTGTGACCAGATTGTCGAGGTCTCCCTGGGGTCATGACGCATTGTGGGTCATAGTAGACTAAACCGGGCGGTTTTATCGGTATGAAAACGAAAGACTCCATGGAGACCCTAAGCCGACTTTATTTGTAGAAGATTGTCAGATTGCAGGTGTGCATGTGCTGATCGTGCCAGATCAGGATCCGAGGTTTCTTAATTCAGGCAGAGGCCACAGAGAGATATGGGTACTCAACTGTGTTTCAACATAACCTTTCACCCTCAGACAGACGGTCAGTCGGAGCGGACCATTCAGATCTTAGAGGATATGCTCTAGGCTTATGTTTTGGATCATGGAGGTAGCTGAGATGATCATCTACACCTGATAGAGTTTTTTTACAACAACAGCTACCAGTCTAGTATCAAGATGACCCGTATGAGGCCTTGTATGGCAGATCGTGCCGATCACCGCTGTGTTGGGTAGAGACTAGTGACAATGTGATGTTAGGACCATAAATGGTTAAGGAGACCACTGTACAGGTAAGACTGTTTCGTCAGAGGTTGTTGACTACTCAGAGCCGACAGAAGAGTTATATAGACCAACGGAGGAGACCTTTAGAGTTTGTTGTGGGATCATGTCTTCCTTCGACTATTGCCCCGTCACGGAGTTCAGAGATTTGGGCGTAGAGGGAAGCTATCACCCCAGTTCATTGGACCTTTTGAGGTATTAGAGAAGGTCGGAGAGGTAGCGTATAGACTCGCGCTTCCTCCACGACTCGCTTCAGTGCATAATGTCTTCCATGTTTCTATGCTTCAAAAATATTACCGTGGTCCGTCACATGTGCTCAACTGAGAGGAAATGGATCTCAGTGAGGATGTGACCTATGAGGAGGGACCAGTGCGGATTGAGGGTTTCAGAGAGCAGAAACTTCGTGGAAAGACTATAGGTACGGTTCTAGTTTGCAGTGCCAAGGCATGGAATCTTCTATTTGGGAGAATGCAGTGACAATGCGGAAGCAATTTCCATATTTGTTCGAGACTCTAGGTATGAGCTTAGTGTGAATTTCGAGAATGAAGTTCTTGAAAAGGGGTAGTGTTATAACGACCCAACTCGATATTTCAGGATTTTGGTCAGATCCACGGGTCTCTGGGACGTTTTCAGGGATTTGGTAGTTGTCGGCTCTCTAGTGAGCCCTGGTTTGCTCGGACTCGAGTTTGGAGGCTCGAGGGGCGTTCTGATAATTTTTACCTTTGTGTTTAACTTATGAAAAATGTTTTAAGAAAAACACATTGAAAACTTAGAAATTAAACTTTTAGATCCTAATACTCCACGCACGCCCCTCAAATAGACACACTGTTGAATTTAGATAACCTGCGCAAATTCAATTGAATTTTCTTCTGTTTTCCTGGCTTTAATTTTTAAAATAATAATAATTATTATAATTTGATTTTGAATTTTAAATCTGGATATCTTTCTTGTTTTATGTATATTAAATTTCAAAGTCTAGATTACATCTGCGTTTTGAATTAAAAAAAAAAAAAAGATAACTTAGTTTTAAAATATAAAAATCTAGATTTTTGGGTCAGTTAAATTTTGAAACCCTTACCCAATGTACTTATGTTGAAATCCCTTTGTTTCATGCCCTTTTTATTTCTCTTCCTTAGTTGCAATCGTGTGCCCCAACTTTATACTCTCTCACTCCCTCATCGTCGTCTCTTTCTCTGTTTGGTTTCCTCTAGCGGCAGCAACAACTGTGCAGGCCCCAACACCCTTTCTCTCCCTCGTCACTACCGCTAAATCTCCAAGCATCCGCCAACTTAACCAGACTTGATCGGCCACCCCCACTGTTGCCGAGCCTGTGTTTCCGTCCAGATCCTCTATGTTGTTTTGCTCAGTCTGCAACTGGGCCCTTCTCGCTGTTTGATGATATTTTAAATTTGTAAATCTCGCAAGCATACAAACCATTTATTAGTATAGCATATGAGTGCGAGGTCGAACCCACAAGAAATCACAAAACATATGCTTAAAATTAAATATGTACCTCTTAACAAGATGTAATCTTGAGGGAATTAGATTATGTTTAGATTTGAAATAAAAAGATAACTCTTAATAGGAAAACAAGTGAACATCATCTTTTATTTAACATGTGAATCAAATTAGTTCCTTTACTTTTTACATTGGTGAATAATTGGATATGTAGTCATCTCTCTTGATTTAAAATTATAAAGTTCCGGATCAAAATAATATATTCACAGTCCCAGTTAAAGAATATTTTAAGTGAGAGGTTGTTTTTATACATGAAATAATGAGTAAAATATTAAACAAAGAATACAATGTTAAAGAATTAAATAAAATACATGGGTTACAAAACAAATAAATATACATCAAAGACTAAAATAAACTAATTAACCTACATACAAAATGGTTGACTTAACTAAGTCAAGTAAATAACAGAATTGAATTGACATGAAAAATAAATGACAAATTAAAATAAAAGCATAATTTAAAGGTCGTTGTGGAATTATTCTCTCATCGCCCAAAATTATTGAATAAACAAGAAACCTAGATCTGAAATTCAACGCATAGAATTCAAGATTCATTTTACACCTTTTAATTAAAATCTATACTCTTTGATCTAATCAAGTTAAGAACATAAATTAAAAATTAAAATGAAGCATAAATGATAACATGAATAATCAGACTTTTCAAGAATCTAAAATGGACATTTCTTATTTATTAAATGGAAGAATTCATTGTACAAAAGATGGAGTACAATACATGAAAGACATAAAAATAAATTGCAAAATAAAGTAACTATCAATTGCAATTTTTTAGTATGCTCCTTTGTCTTCAGTGTATTTTTCAAACTTTAGGTCCTCTTGGAGAGTTGTCTGTGACTGGTGAGAAGTAGTCTTGGAGAGTTTTCTCCAAAACTTCCCCTGCCATGGGTGATGATGGTAGTGAAGAAAAAGATGATGATGGAGTAGATGGGGATGGTGATGATGGTGAGCTAAGTGGATTGTATATGTCTATAACTTAGCTAGACTGAGCTCCGGACGCAACAATCGATGTACTGACGGGAAGTGTAACTCTAACCAAGCGATTGGTGGAGTCACGTGACCAGTTAAGCATACACAGACACGATCACACACGTACAAACAAAAATCACACAAGAAATGCTTAAATCAAGATTTGAATTGCAATAATGCAATAAAATTTTTATTTGGCTAATAGGACCCTAAAGATTGTCTCTAGACTTGCTCCTATTTTTCTTTCCAAATAACCTCAGTCTCCAATGAGAGTTTAACCACAAGATGGATAGGTAAGTTCCCAGGTAAGTGGAGAAGCACAGACGACATCTCATCCCAGTTTATCCTTAGACGATGCTCGACGCATTTCTTGGTGACAGAACTAGCCTTAGACACCATTCTTGAAGATAAATTATTCAGTGGTTGCAAAAATTGATTTGAATTGAAAAGATTCCTAATGAGAATGAAACCATAAAAATCTAGCCTAATGGTTCCTTAATTGATTTTATTAGGAAATGCATGAACCATTTTTACTATCTTGTTTTTCTAGATATTGTGAATGTAATCCTACTTTACCACACAAACATCAAACAAATATGCAAAACAATAATAAAACAATTCTAACTAATGCATGAATCTAGCATCCTAATATGCATGAGAAATTTAATGTGCAAATGAATTAAAGAACACCCTAAAAATTCTATATTGATGCATGATAAAATGAAAATTAAAAGAAGGCGATTAGGCACTCACCTTAGCCTAGCATGCATTTTTCCCCTGCAATTTTTCAGTGTGCATTTTAAAAATCCTGCAAAACAAAACAAACTAACTTTGGCCTAGAGTCTAAATCAAAGAATGCATGATCCTAAACTAATTGATGTTTTCATAAAACTACAACCAGTGAAAGAAATATACAATTCAAAATCCTAAACCACAATTTTAATCAAGATGAGACTAAGAAAATTAAATTTGAGATTCACCAATTTGATTCCAAGATTTAATTTGATTAGATTCACACGTTAAATAAGATTTTCTGAATCTAGAAAGCTTTTAAGTTTGGGAATTTTCTAAAATCGAATGGTTTCCAAAAATAGAAAACTTTCCAAAAATGGAATTTTCTAAAAATAGATTATTTCCAAAAGAAAACAGATTTTTAAGATTAACACATATTTGCTAAAATAAGAAACTAACAATTAGAAAATTTCCAAAAATAGAAAATTTCTAAATATGGCAGTTTCAAAGGTTAGCAAATCTTCAAAAATAGACTTTATCCAAAATTGATATTTTCAAAAATCACTTATTAAAGGAAACTTTCCAAAATTAGAATTTTAAAAAAGAAAAAGTTTCCAATTTTAAAGAGTTGCCAAAAATAGAAATGTTCCAAAAATACCAATCTTTCAAAAAATTACATAATTTTTAAATGGCACATAATTTAATTTTGATTTCCCCGTCAGGGGCGCCAAAGACTTGATGATGTTTTAAATTTGTAAATCTCGCAAGCGTACGAACCATTCGTTAGTATAACATATGAGTGCGATGTCGAATCCACAGGAAATCACAAAATATATGTTTAATATTAAATATGTACCTCTTAAAAAGATGTAATATTGAGAAAATTAGATTATGTTTAGATTTGAAATAAAAAAAAAAAAATTTAATTGGAAAACAAGTGAACATCATCTTTTATTTAACATGTGAATCAAATTAGTTTCTTTACTTTTTACATTGGTGAATCATTGGATATGTAGGCATCTCTCTTGATTTAAAATTATAAAGTTCCAGATCAAAATAATATATTCAGTGTCCCAGTTAAAGAATATTTTGAGTGAGAGTTGTTTTTATACATGAAAGAATGAATAAAATATTAAACAAAGAATACAATGTTAAAGAATTAAATAAAATACATGGATTACAAAACAAATAAATATACATCAAAGACAAAAATAAACTAATTAACATACATACAAAATGGATGACTTAACTAAATAAAGTAAATAGCATAATTGAATTGATATGAAAAATAAATAACAGATTAAAATAAAAGCATAATTTAAAGGTGGTTGTGGAATTATTCTCTCATCGTCCAAAATTATTGAATAAACAAGAAACCTAGATATGAAATTCAACGCATAGAATTCAAGATTCATTTTACACCTTTTAATAAAAATCTATACTCTTTGATCTAATTAAAGTTTGATCCTATGTTCAACACTCAACCTAAGACTTTAATCAAGTCAAGAACATAAATTAAAAATTAAAATGAAGCATAAAAGATAACATGAATAATCAGATTTTTCAATAATCTAAAGATGGACGTTTCTAATTTATTAAATGGAAGAATTCAATGTACAAAAGATGGAGTACAACACATGAAAGACTTAAAAATAAATTGCAAAATAAAATAAATCTTACATGCATTTTTTGAGTATGCTTCTTTATCTTCAGTGTATTTTGCCAACTTTAGGTCCTCTTGAGCTCCAGGTCAAATTCGAATTTGGCTTTGGGGTCATGGGGTATTTATAGGCTCAAGGAAATGTTGGATGGCTGAGATTAAATCAAGGTTTAAGTTGGAAAATCAAAGGACTAGATTAGATCTAAATGGAAATGGGTGTGTGGGATTAAAGGTTGCAAAAGGTTAGGGTTTACAAGGGTGTACACGAATTTGGAGTTATGTGGTTGGCTTGGCGTGGTGGCTAAGTCATGGAGGAGAGAATATAGGAACTTAGGAGAAAAGAAGGGGCTTCAAGATTTTGGGGTGTGTGTTTAGGGTTTTGGGTTGATGCAAAATGAATGGCTAAGATTTGAAGGTGGGATGATTGAATGGTGGAGATGAATGGAAGTGATGTGGAGGGTTGACTAGGTGTATGCGCATGAATGGGGTGAAAGATTGCAAAAATCATGTGGGCTTGTGGGTGATGAGGAGGTGATGTGTACATGAATGAATGTGGATGGAAAATGGGTTAAAATGGATGGAGTATTTTTGTGCAAAAATAGTGCATGAACTATGGAGATTGGATTGAATGATGTGGCAATGGATGATGTGGCATGGTCGAATGGAGGCTAGCTTGTACCTCAAGTTGTTTCACACTTAGGGTTTGGTGATTGGATGGCTAAGATTAAATGGGGTTAAGATCTAATGGTTCTAAGCTTAATTGGGTAAAATTAAATATAGGAAAGGAATGATGATTGATGGAGGGTTTGGATTCAAGGGTTGATCTTAGATGGATATTGAAATGCATGTCCTAAATCTAACATGATGAATGTATGCATTGGATAGGTAAGGTGGCTCTAGGGTTTTTCCTAGGTTTATAAATTATATGAATGGTTGTGATGAAATATCCTAAGATCTAATGGTTTGGATGGTTGATGGGTGATTTAAGTAGATGGATGCATAGGCAATATATGAATGTTTATGGTCCTAAGGTAAATCTAGATGATGGATAGGTTGGGTGGTCTAGATCTAATGTTAATGTATATATGGTTTGGATTTGAAGATGCTTCTAAGGTTTGACCTAATTTTGGTATATGGGATGGAAGGTTAGGATTTAAGGTGGGGATTTGATGGTGTGGATGTGAAATTCGGTTATGGGTTTTGGCCATGGTTAATTGGGTATGGACTTGGGTGAAATTTGAACATGGACCATGGAGCATTGGAATTTGGGCTTGGGCTTCAACTCTTGGACTTGTTTTTGGGCTTGAGTACTTGTGAGTTGCACAATGGCCTAGCCCACTGTGTGAAATGCGCATGGACTGCCTGTGGCCTGGCCCAATACTGGCTTGTGGAGCTGAGCTTGGCCCAATTAGTCTTGAATTTCAGCCTTTTCACTTGGATTGCGGCTTTCTATCATTTACAATTAAATAATTATTTAGCCACTTAAAATCTAAAAATTATTAATTAATCTAGACTCTCATAACTGGATTAATTTACATGAAAGTCCTAAAAATGGCATGAAATAATTATAAAAATCCTATGTCTTCACTTTAAGGCTCTAATCTTGCAATTATCTGCTGAATTAGCTTGGTTTTCCTGAACTGACCATTTTTATCTACAAAACTAAGAAACTACATTAAATGCATCATTATATACAAACATGAGAGCTAACTAGTCCAGTGATCAGGGGTAAAAATGTAAGATTTTTGTGTTCAACACCGTTCTTTTCCTCGTGACGCAACCTGAACAGATCTGAGGAGCGATTCCATCTTTCCATCCTCTGTTGTAGCTGTAGGATCTATCCCCTCATGCTCTCTTTCTACTCTAAGTTGTTAATTATCCTAAATGTATTATTCTTCTAATTTGAGTTTTCAAGATTTCTATACAAGTATAATAATCCTATGTGATTTATCTGTTTTCCTTTATTGAATTTTTCTTGCACTCACCTTGTCTTTTCTTAAGATGTTTAAACCCAAATTTTTTTTCTTATATTTGGGTGGTGTTAACCAATCTAAGTTCAGCCCCAAAACTGTTGGAAATGGGACTGATTTTCAGTCCCAGACTGTGCTGATTAGAAGACTGGTTTTTTTAGTCTTGGACTGCTGAGAACTTGGATAGCAGAGAGCCCATACTTAAATGCCTTGATCCTGATCCCGCAACCATCTTCCATGTTCTTCATGGGCTTTAGCTTTGTCGTCTTGCTTACCAATCAACAAGGGTTTGATCTCTAGCAAATGAAAGGTGTAGTTCTTTTAAGGCAGCATGAATATATTATTTTGATATGCTTACTTTGATTTTATTTATATGGCCTAAAGTTATGTTTTGAAACTGATCTAAACCTGCAAGTGTTCATTTTTGTTTCAAAGTAACGTGGATTTCTATTTCTTATTTTTACCATTTAAAGTATTATTGTTATTGGTTATTTCATGTTTTTTTGAAAACACCAAATCAAATTGATTTATCCATTTTCATCTATTAAGGTTACAAACTTCTATCGATATTTACTTTGTTTAAATATCTAGTTTACAATTTTGAAAATAGAAAGAAATGATATTAAGTTTGATAAATAATAAAATTAATAGTTGGTTTTCTGAAATGATCTCGCAACAAACGGGAGCCCCTTCAATCCACCTAGGCCAAATTCTTCAATTCACAGATCTCACCAACACATTTAGGTGAGGGGACTAACATGTTTTGAGCATTCATTTCTACATAATATACTTATAGCCTTGGGCATAGGGTGACTTGAACGAGTACAGTGGAAAGCGGTCTATTAGGGTGCATCCATGTCAATTATATTTTATTGATTAAAAGCATGTAGAATGTGTACTTTTGTAGCACGTATACGTTGTATTGTTGATTTGGAAATATATGCTAGAACGTGATATATCTTTTAGAATTCATGATGAACAAATGGCATTGTTTATGTTTTGAGTAGATTTATTTATCATGTATGGGACCATTGTATTATTTATAATGTGATTGGTATGCATGGGGAGATTGTTTATTAACGGTTGTTTACTGTTAGGGAGATGGTTGGTGCATGTATATTGGGAGTGGAGTGGTCCCCTGTGTTTCATTTACGGGACTTGGAAGCGTAATGTTCTTGTTATTTATGTATTGGTTATGTATGAGGTGATGGTGGCCCGTGTAGAGGGAGGTCTGGTATGATTTTGGTCTCCTCGACGGCTGTACGGTAGAACCTTGGTGGATGTCGTCCCTGGTTGACAAATGGATGGGAACCTATGAGGCCGCCTAGGAGTTGGTAGGGGGAATAGAGCACCGTGTGGTTGCATTTGGCCTATATGATCATGTAATTATGTATATATGATGGCATGTTTGGACTTTTGTCAGGAGATTTGGTGTAGAGTGTGGACCTCTATCCCTTTTGAGATGGGATTTGGATGATCATGCATAGACATATTCATGGTTATGATATTCATGGTTATGTAAGATAGGATTGCTATTATTTTATCTGATATTTGGCTTTTACCCTCATTGGGCTTGTTTAGCTCACACCCTTACCTTTCAAGTACCCCTATCATGGAAGGGTCGGACAGGTCCCTCGAGTAGACCATGGCAGTGGAGCAGTAGCCGTAGATTTATTATTGCCTTTAAATAAGAGGAAGACCGTTATTTTATGTTTCAATGTGCTTTATTTCTGCATATGGATATTGGATGATTGTAATAATTGTGCATGGGATGTTGATGTCGGGTGAAGATTTAAAATTTGCTATAAGTTCACTATGCTATGTGACTTATGTGAATTTCGTTACTAGAATAATGCAAAATCTAGAGGGAGGATGAATATGTCTGATTTTGAAATTCGATCCTTTTAAAGATCCTTTAATAAAAAGTGCTCAAATGTATGATATATAATGTGGACTGCCCCTCCCTCTAACCACCGTCATCAGAGTAATATATTAAGAATATCTTAGTGGAGAGGGAGGCGAAAGTCGAAGTCTGAAGACCCGCCCTTGACTAGCCCAACTAGTGTGTGCATGATGACATTTGCACACTAACATAAACCTGTAGAAATTTAAACATTTATTTCATTGCATGAATAGCCAAACACATCTCAAAGCAAATATAAGGAAATTCCCAAGATAATCATACATAAGTCAAATACAAAATATTTAATTACAAAGTTCCAAGTCATATTGCCATAACATTCTCCAAATATTACATGAACATTCTTAATACATAACATTGTCCTACTATTCCCAAAATACATAAGTCTGCTTCACTAGTCCAAGCTTCCTTCTTAGTTCTTCATACTGTCTACATTTGGCCATTGCTTGGTCCAATTTCATCTACGTACTTCAAACCTGCATACACAATTTAGGGGGGGACTTTGTAGGCTTAGTCAACGCGCACAGTAGAAATTTCGATCACATAATATGCACTACGGCATGTCATACTAAGACATTATACATACTTGTACTTTGAAAATCAAACACTTACATATTGTATACCTTATATGTAAACCTCCAAGCATTTCTCAAAACTCATTTACTTGTAATATCAAAGCTACATACTCACCTCATACTTCTTTTCATACTAGAAATCTCATAATTGAAATCATGAATAATACTTTTCTCAAAATCTTTCTCATATCTTAGCCATATCATAATAGTATAAGTATTTCAATACTTTTCCTCAAAATACTTATCATACTAAGAATCTCATGTTCAACTTATTATGGAAAGCTTATATTTGAAAACATAATACATATTTCATTATAAGGTATCATTCTCATACCTAACTTATCTCATGATTTCATTATCATAATGATGTCAACCCAATACTTATATTGGAATCATATTCACTTCTCTTTTCAAAATACCATATGCCAATCATGTAAATGCTCATCAATGTGCAATGTATTATGCCATGGGTGCTATGATTCATGCATATGCTCATCATGCCTCATGCATAGGTATTTCAACAACTCATTTAGGAAAAAGGGGCATTTTATCTTCCCGTATACTCATTTCATACTCATCTTTTGGGATGTCATAATACATATCATAATTTCAACTGGATCCATCGGTAAAACATTTATTCCTTAGCGATGCACGTACGACATCAAAGCCTGCCCAGGTCAATTCAGCACGTTGATTCGTCAATTCACTTTTCATAAATACGAACCAAAGCCCGTCCGGACATTCGGTACTTTAGTTCGTTGACTATCACCCCCATAACAATAATCATGATACTAAGGTCTATTTCACTCCATATCTTTCCCATCCCATGCTTCATGCATGAGGAATATGAATGCAAATGATGCCAATGATCTCATGTCATGTGTTGTCAATCATTCTCATGAACTTGAAGGTACTTTTTTCAACACACATGTGATATACATATATTTCTCAAGATAAATTAGAAACCCTTTATTTGAAATCCACAACAATCTTTCAAATAAAATATCATACTTTTCAAAATACCTGCAAATACTTTAATCGGGATAACATCATTTTCTTTATATCATAAATCCTTCCAAAATATTCATTCGATATCACATGTTGTGGGACCCACACGTCACACATCTAGTGATGTGGGCCCCAATTAATGTCTAGATTCATTGTATATTGAAGGTCAACCTAAATAGATTGTAATTAGGATACTCTTATTGTATTTCCTTTTTTATTCCCTAGATTATCTCTTCCTTTTCTATTTAAACATTGTAACCTCTAAGAGGCATACAAGATTAATACATTGACAGAGATAATTCTCTGCTTTTACATTATTTCTCTGTCCCTTTTCCTTATTTTCATATTTAATTTCTACATGGTATCAGCCAGGAAAGGTCCTTGACCTCCGTTTTTCATTGCCGCCTTAGAATTTTTTTTCCCGGCGACCATCATTGTCACCGGCGAAGGTTTCGTCACCAGAAATCCCTCATTCCCTGTCGTTTTTGGCAGAGGAATCCTTCCATAAGGTTGGATTTCTGTTCATGGTTCTGTGTTTTTATTCACAGTTAACGACCGGAAACTCACTGTTTTTGGTTTCTGGTTTGGATCTGCGTGGATCTAGCTCTGCTGCCCCTTGGGATCTCTACCATTGGTGTCGCCCCTGGCCCATCTTCCATCGCATAAGGTTGACTTACTGTTTCGGTCCACGGTGGGGCCCCCTAAATCTGTTCTTCTTCTCGTTGCTGTTTCCGCTGGGAAAAGTTTTTTCTGGGGATTTCTTCTTCGATCTACTGCAATCTGCTGAAACCCCTCACGGCTCTTTCCCTTCTGGTTTCGTCCTTGCCTTGGGACCACATAGAGCTGGTGAGTCCCACCTTTCATCTCAAGTGGGCCCCTTTTTTTGCTGTTCTACAGATCTGCCTCTTGGGACGTCTGCAGCCTGAACAGATTGGTTTCTTCCTTCGATCTGGTTGCTGATAGAACCAGCACATACTAGTTACACTCCATCACAGTCGCCCCTTCAGCAGGATTCAATCACATTCGTGGGTCCCTCCTTTCATCACTGGTGGGCCCCTCTATTCGTTGTTTTCTCTTCATAACTGCTGTCTGGGACGAGTTTCATCCTCATCTAGGCTTCTTTGGGTGCATCTGGTTGGTTATTACTCTACTACAGTCTGTCTCTTCTGCATATGGATTTGCGACTGGTTTGTACCTTGTGGGGCCCATTTCTTGTTGCTGCTTCTCAGATTTGACGCAGTACTTGGACTTGGATCTGATTTTTTGCTTCTCTCCACTGCTACTACTATCTGATTGGGTGTTTAGCCTAGGATTATGACTACTGCTATTCCAACATCTTCTTCTGGCCCTTCCAGTGCAGATGTTGCCTCTCCCGGCTCCCCACAGATTGGTCGGATCACGACAGTATTGGTCAATGAGATGAACTACTTTGAGTGGTCCCATTCTGCCACAATGTTTTTAAATGCGAAGCAACTTTCTTCATATATTGATGGTACGACTACCCAACCGGCTAAGACTGATCCAAAATTCTCTGTCTGGAATGCAAATAACTCTCTGGTCCAGGCTTGGCTTCTTCATTCTATGGACGCACATGTGCGGCGTCTTGTCTATACTCTTCCCACCGCCAAAGCTATATGGGACACTATGAAGACTTTGTATTCTGATGGAAATAATTTTGCTCGTATATATGAATTATCTCGGACTGTTGCCACTCTCCGACAAGGGGAGTTATCTCTCATTCAATACTATTCATCTCTGCAATTCAGTTGGTTGGAGCTTGATCAACTTCAATCCCTTACTTTTAAGGATCCGGCAGATGCTCTGACGTTTCACCAGTATGTCGAACAACAATGGATCTTTGCCTTCTTAGCTGGACTTAACCCTGAATTTGAGCCCACCCGGGCCCAAATTCTTGGGCAACGACCTCTCCCATCTCTTGATGAGGTTTACTCGGCCTTACTTCGAGAAGATCGCCGTTGTATTGTTATGACTGTACTGCATGCTGAACGATCTGCACTGGTCACCTCCCATTCTTCTATGCCTTCTATGGCTCATGGGCTCCCCGCTTCCCATGGCAAGGATTTGTCATCTGATCCTCGAAGGGACACCAAAGGTCCACGGAAGAAAGGTCCTTGGTTCTGCACCTACTGCAAGCTGACTAACCACAACATTGATTCATGCTACAAGCTTTATGGACGCCCTAAACAAGTCAATCTCTCTGCTGCTCCTCATTCCTCTGATGTGGTTAATGATAATGCTCCTGTGACTCGTCAAGATCTTAGCTTCATCCTGCAACGCCTTGAGCGCCTTCAGTCCTCTGAGGTCTCCAATGTTGTCTCCTCTCCTTTAGGTAATGAATCATCTGCCCATCATGTCTCTCCTCATTCCTGGATTGTCGATTATGGTGCTACCGATCATATGGCTGGTATGTCCACCCTCTTCTCTTCCATTTCTCCTATTTCTAGTGGTTAGGTCAAATTAGCCAATGGCTCCTTCACTAATATTGTTGGGAAATGAATTGTTCCTGTTTCTTATAATTTGGACCTTCAATCTGTTTTGCATGTTCCAAATCTATTCCGCAATTTGTTAACTGTTAGTGCATTGACTAAACATTTGAATTGCTCAGTCACATTTTTTTCCTTCTCATTTTGTTTTCCAAGATCTGAACACGTAGCAGGTGTTGGGTGGTGGTCGTGAAGTAGGTGGTCTCTATCTTCTCGATTCTTGCTATGGTAGCTCTGAGGCTTATTCGACCTCTTCGTCTTCAGATGTGTGGCTATGGCATTGTCGTTTAGGACATCCTGCCGACTCTGTTCTCAAACAGCTTGTGCCTAGTTTATCTTTTACTCATTTTGAATGTGAACCTTGCCAATGTGGCAAATATGTAAGAACTCATTTTTCACCATCTATGAATAAAAGTTCATCCACTTTATTTTCACTTATCCATTTGGAAATCTCTAACAGTTTCTCGCACTGGTTTTCTTTATTTTGTTACCTTTATTGATGATTTCTCTTGCATGACATGGACCTATTTAATGAAATAGAAATCTGAGGTTTTTGATCACTTCCAAAATTTTTACCAGTGGGTTCAAAATCAATTTGGATGTAAAGTTAAAGTTCTACGGAGTGATAAACGGGGCCAATATTTGTCACACTCCTTTCTTACTTTTTTGGAAAAACATAGCATCGATTCTCAGTTCTCTTGTCCTTACATACCTCAACAGAATGGTATAGCTGAGCGAAAGAGCTGTCACCTTCTTGAGGTGGCCAGATCTCTTCTTTTTACTATGCACGTCCCCTCGTCCTATTGGCCAGAAGCTGTATTAACTGCTTGTTATCTAATTAATAGAATGTCTTCTCGCATTTTACACAATCAGTCCCCCATAGATCATTTGTCTTTACATAAAGCCATTCCTCACATTCCTTTAGATGTCTTTGGGTGTGTTTGTTTTGTTCACAGCTTTTCTGGCCATAAACTTTTTCACAGGGTTGTGCGATGTGTTTTTTTAGGGTACACACCTTTTCACAAAGGTTACAAGTGCCTTGATCCCATCACTGGGAGGAAGTACATATCCATGGATGCCACTTTCTTTGAGCGGGACCCATATTTTTCAGCTCCCTCTACATCTTCTCCTTCTCCTGATCTTCATCTTGTCCCTGACAATCTTCAAGTCCACCTAAGCCTCTTATGGTGTACCAACGCCGACAGTCTCGAGTGCCATCTGCGGCTAACTCCACCCCTCCATCTTCACGTGCTTCAGATCCACCGGTCACTGACCCGTCTGATCTTCCTATTGCGCTTTGCAAAGGTATGTACTCTTGTACTACTAGCCATCCCATTGATCGTTTTGTCTCCTAACATGTTGTTTCACCCTCCTATCATAGTTTTCTCACAACATTGGATAACATTAAGATATCAAAGAGGATTGACACAACCTTGAAAAATCCCTCCTGGAAAGCAGCCATAGATGAAGAGTTAGCTGCCCTTGAGAAGAACAATACTTGGGAGATGGTTTCCTTACCTCCCGGCAAAACCCCAGTTGGGTGCAAATGGGTTTTTGCTTTGAAGCATAATCCAGATGGCTCTATTGCCCGTTATAAGGCACGTCTCGTTGCCAGAGGCTTCACACAGACTTATGGAGTTGACAACCAGGACACTTTTTCACCTGTCGCCAAGATTAACTCTGTGCGGATTTTGCTATCTCTTGCCACCACTCATGCTTGGCCCTTGCACTAGTTAGATGTGAAGAATGCTTTTCTTCATGGTGATCTTCAGGAAGAAGTTTATATGCTTCCTCCTCTGGGATTTGTCAAGCAGGGGGAGTTTCAGTCTGTCTGCATATTAAAGAAGGCTCTCTATGGTCTTAAGCAGTCTCCACGTGCCTGGTTTGAAAAGTTTAGCAGTGCCTTGCTATCTTATGGTTTTACCCGATGTCAGTCAGATCACTCAGTCTTCATCTACCGTCTCCACTTTGTTGTGATGATTTTGGCAATTTATGTTGATGATATTGTATTCACTGTAACAATGATGAAGCTATTTCTTCATTCAAACAGTATCTTCAACAGACTTTTGATATTAAGGATTTGGGGCCTCTCCGGTACTTTCTTGGAATTGAAGTTGCTCGGTCCTGTCGTGGCCTTTATCTCTCCCAGCGAAAGTATGCCCTGGATCTCCTCCAAGAAGTTGACTATTCTAGCTACAAGCCTGCAGATACTCCGCTGGATGTGAACACCAAGTTATCTGCCTCTGATGGAACTCTCCTTGACACACTAAGTTTTTATCAGAAACTATTTGGCAAGCTCATATATTTGACCATTACAAAACCAGACGTATCGTATGTTTGTTCTAGTGCTGAGGTTAAATATCGGGCCATGGCAATTACTGCTTCTGAATTGCTGTGGTTTCGCCAATTTCTTACTTAAATGGGGTTTGCTTCTGTTGATCCACTCATCATGTTCTGTGACAATCAGGCGGCCATCCATATTGTCTCCAACCCAGTCTTTCATGAGCGGACTAAGCACATTGAGGTTGATTGCCACTTTCTTCGTCAACATATTTCAGAAGGGCGAATTTTCACTCCTTATCTGCAATCTAAGGATTAGCTAGCCGATATCTTCACCAAGTCAGTTCCTCGAATTCAGCTCGATTCCGTCGTTAGCAAGTTGGGTCTACTCGATATCTTCGAACCAGCTTGAGGGGGGAGTGTTGTGGGACCCACACGTCACACTTCTAGTGATGTGGGCCCCAATTAATGTCTAGATTCATTGAATATTGAAGGTCAACACAAATAGATTGTAATTAGGATCCTCTTATTGTATTTCCTTTTTTGTTCCCTAGATTGTCTCTTCCTTTTGTATTTAAACACTGTAACCTCTAAGAGGTATACAAGATTAATACATTGACAGAGATAATTCTCTACTTTTACATTATTTCTCTCTCTCTTTTCTTTATTTTCATATTTAATTTCTACATCACATAGCTGTAATGTACATTTCAAAACACCTTATCTATCATGTAATTCTAGATGGTGAAATATTCCAAAGTACTTCAATTGAAAATGAACTCCATTTCATAAATCAAGAATACATGATTTTCAACGGAACTCAAATCATCATTTTTTGATTGTTAATAAGGTTTTAGATTCACACCCATTGCATTTCAACGAAGTAGGAAAACCTACCTGATATTTGGCCGATTATCAAACAAAAGCATTCCACGACTTAGCTCGCTCGATCCCGGGTTTACTCTTTGGCCCTTCGTTTGTTCACATATGTCAACATATAATCCTCACGTCATTATAGTGTAAAAACTTTCTAATTAAATTTATGAAAATCTTAATTAAGCTTTAAGGGTCATTTGACGAAGGTCATTAGAGTCTAAATGACTCCACATGTGTGTTTTGTCTTAACCAAGGGTAAAATGACCAGTACTCCATTTAAACATAATTCATAAAACTCCAAATTATTTAAAGTCACTGATATATTCTTTAGCGAATCAGAATTTAGGAACAAAAGACTCATTATTAGAAAATAAAATTTCAGATCTAGTAAAGATGCCTAAAACTAGCCTTTCTAGTTTTGAACTGCGCATTGTTCTTGTAAAAATTATTTCGGGTTCTTTTCGAATTGGAATAACTCGAGTAAATACTCTTTGGAAATTTGTTTGATAGTAGAATACACGAAAAATTATAAAAAATATCCAGAAAATCTCTTTGAAATGGTTATAGGTTTATTTTCGGGTCTGATATGTAAAAACAATTTTCTATCTAGAAATGTTCAACTTTTACAAAATTATTTCGGGTGCCTTCCGATGTCCAAAAAGTGTGAATAAATACTTTTTGAAAACCTCTTTCATAGCAGAAGATCTGAAAAATAGTTATAAATTCCCAGAAAATCATTTTGAGATGTTTAAAGGTCCATTTTTTGGACTGATTTGTAGAAATAGTTTTACAATGAACCAATTTTCCAAAGTTTATCATGAGATATCATTTTCTTAAACCCTTTTTCTTACAAAAACCAGTAAATAAAGACATTAAAATATTCTAATGGAGTTATAAAAATACTTTAAAAGAAAATATCTAAACATCAAGGCATTTTAAGTTAAACTTCTCATGTAAGTCTATTTTATGAAAATAACTACTAATTTCCAATATCTCTTCATTATACTCCATTTCTTAGATTCTCTCCATAGTTTTTTTTTATGTAAGAACTTAGATGAAGAGATAAAACATTTTAACATCTAAATCAAATAACTAAGAGGGTTAGATAATCTACTTGTTTCCTTCCTTCATTTTTCCAAACTCCAAGCTTTCAAGAGAGATTTGCACTAAAGAGAGGAAGAGGAAAAGAAATTTCCAGCTCTCTCTCTTTCTTGCTTCAGATTTTTAGAGAGGAGGAAGAGAATAGAATAAGAGAATGGAGGGAAAGATGTAAAGATGGAACCCTAGTTTTTCCTCCTCCTCTTTTTTTTTTTTTTTTCCTCTACCTTATCCTCCTTTTGCTTTTTAGTCAAAAAGCAAAAGCTAAAGGTAGTAAGGTGGAGAGCACTTATTGGTCCAAACTAAAGGTGGGGTGGTGAGGTGGAGAGAACTTATTGGTCCAAGCTAAAGGTGGGGTGGTGAGGTGGAGAGCACTCATTGGTCCAAACTAAAGGTAAGGTGGCGATGTTACTTTCATCCTTATCTTGCTATGTGGCATGCCACCTCATCATGCCTTGCCATGTCATCATTTATGTGACACCTTCGCCACATCATTAATTAAAAATCCATTCCATAGAGTAATATCAAATTAAATTAGTACCTTAATTAAATCACCCTTAATCCATCTTAATTAACTAATCACCAAAATTTCCATTAATTAAATTAATTAATTATATTCCACTCCACTTTCAAAATTATTTAACTAAATCATCCCTTAATTTAGTGTTTCTTAAATCTCACTTAATTACTCCATCATCCCTCTAATCTCACTTTCGTAATTATTTCTTTCCTCATTTGACCTAATACATAGTATCAGCCCTATTCATTCCTCATCATTAAGGGAAATTATATTGATTTACCGGATTGAAATTCTGGGGTGTTACAATATGATCCAATGTGTGTGCAAGTGACAGAAATTTAATCAAACCATTCAAGCAAATTAGCAAACACCATGTATGCACAGAGATTTATAGTGGTTCGATTTTCAATCAACCTACGTTCATTGTTAGACTTCCCAACTCTAGGGTTGTCCCAATATACTATGGATGGGCTTCGCACCCAGATAGTACAAACTGTAACGCCTCGCCCTTTTTCACTCGCTTTTTCCCGTAAATTCAGAGTATTTTTTTTTTTTTTTATAACAGAGTAGAGTGATAGAGCGCGGGACGTCACGACGCGAAATAAGTCCGAACTTCCAAAGTCCAACCCTTAACTGGCCAACCCTATGTGTGCATGGACTTAGTCTACTAAAATGGTTCACACATACCAATATTAACTTGTGGAATAAATCATAACCTGCGGAATCATAACATCAATTTGCGGAATCATAATAGAACCAAGTTCTATTCTATTCAGATAGCAAAGTACGTCAAGTCCTTAATCATCATTCAAATACCATAATTATCAAATTTAACATCCATCCATCTAAGTTATTTTATTCCGAAATCTAAATACTCAAATACAAGTTCATGAGTAATTTTATTCAAAACGTATAAAATAAGTCTTCCACGCTCCTATGCCTGGCCCGTCTTACGTTCATCGCTCCCCTGATTACCTGTATCATCAACTAGGGTAGAAGTAGGGCGTTAGAATAACGCGCCCAGTAGGTATTCCAGTTACGGCTAACACATGGTTAGTACAAAACATATATAATAATATCGTAATGTCAAAACCATATAAGATCCATGTCATGTAATAATGACAAATGCAATGAGTCCCACCCATCACATGTACATAAATGTACCCACCACATAGGTCTTCCGGACGCCCCGGCGGAGTGTAGACTCTCCGGTTTCTTCCTTATGGAAAAGCACATCAAGGTACACCATATAGGTTTTTCGGACGCTCCGACGGAGTGTGGACCCTCCGGTTACCAAATCCTTCGCCCCATGCCATGCATGAGATGCCAATGAAACACATGCTATTTTATAACATAAACATAGCATTAAAAATCATATTTAAAACACATGTTATTTCCTCATATAAAGATAGCATTGAAAATCACAATTTAAATCATATCCTTTGCAGCATAAATTCATCAAAATAAGATAAGGCACAATGTACATAAACCCATGATTTCAAAGAGGTGGAATCCTACCAAAGATCGTTAACGCGTGCTTGCGTCTTTCGTCCAAGAATCGACCACCGATTGCGCACCGCTTACGAGATCCCGTTACCTTATAATATAATAATAAATCAACACCAAGTCCCACTTGATTTATAAGATTCTAAGTCCATAATAAAACCCCATAGGGTTCGGCCATACACCATGGCCAAACCCATGGCTTACCATTTTCACACCTATTTACGAAAATGCCATCCATGTCTATCATTCTATAATCCCATCTTTTCAATCATTAAAACAATTGCCTAAGTTAATGTTTGATCCACAAAACATCTCATGTGGTTCGGCCATACATCATGGCCGAACCTATGATCTTTCAATTTAGGCGATATTTACCATTTTGCCACTAGCTTAGGTTCATGTCTTCCCATTAATTCAATCATCATATTAATTTCATACAATCCATTTCCCTTGATTCATTAACACATAAACCTAACCTATAGAATTAATTCATGGGGTTCGGTCATGCATCATGGCCGAACCCTATGTCCAATATTTCCATATATTTACAATAATGCCATTCATGGCTAACCTTCCATTTTAATCAATTAAAGACATAATATAATTGGTGGGGTTCGGCCATACACCATGGCTGAACCTCACCCTTCTTTTCCATTCTTTCAATCCAATAATTAAACATAACATCCATTCCAAATTATAAACCCTCTTCCAAACAAATCATTAACCTTGATTTATCATCTTAACCATTATGGTTCGGCCATGCAATGGCCGACCCATATCCTTAATTAGAAAGTCCACATTTATCCAATAACCTTCCCTAATTAAAACTTACTAAATTTATCCACCTCCTTCCATAAATAGAAGGTTTCCAAATTAAGTAAACTCCTTCTATAATTAGATAGTTTCCATAAATAAACTACACCTTTCCATAATTGGAAGGTTTCCATAATTAAACTCCCTTCCATAATTAAATGCTTCCAAATTTAGCAACCTTCTTCCTTAATTGGAAGTTTTCCAATTTAGCAACCAATCCTTCCATAATTGGAAGGTTTCCATAAATAATTCCCACCTTCCATTTTAATCCAAGATCTACAATTAGAATAGCTTCTAATTTTAGCAACCTTTTTCCATAAATAGAAAGGTTTCCAAAAATAGACCCTAGTGGGGTTCGGCCATACACCATGGCCGAACCTCACCTTGGGAGATAAATCCATCCTTTTACATTTACTTTCTAAATTGGTAAATCAATTCTATGGGGCCATACACCATGGCCGAACCCTATGGTTCACATTCTTGATCATTCATTTAAATCCATTAGAATTCATCAATAATACCTACACAACTCCATGGGGTTTGGCCATACACCATGGCCGAACCCTATGGTTCAAGATCCTCTCTTTAAAATTAACAATCATGGATCTTCCATTTAATCCCCCCAAAATCACATATCATTAACACCAATTACTTATTTAACAATCTCCATGGTTTTCATTCTTAAAAACCAATAAAATAAATCAAGTCTTTCCATGGGGTTCGGCCATGCACTATGGCCGAACCCTATGGTTCTTTCTTTCCATTTAAAAATCATCAAAACATCACCCAATGTTCATTCTTCTTCCATGGGGTTTGGCCATACTCCATGGCCGAACCCTATGGTTCTTTATTTCAAAATAATTATCAAATAAGAATACCAATCTTTCTTGCTCTTCCAATCTTTCTTCTTTCTTTAGACTCTTTCTTCTCCTCCTTGATGTAGACGAAAATCAACAATTGAGAGAGAGAGAGAGAGAGAGAGAGAGAGAGAGAGAAATCGGCCTAAGGGGTTATCTCCTTATATGCACTCCAATTAATCAAATGGGGAAGGTGCCATGCGCCCCTCCCTTGCCTTAGATGGCAATGCCGTGTGGCCTCCTTGCTTCCTTAATCAAGACCTTCCTCAATTGTACTTTCCCTCTTTCCTTTATTTAATCAAGGAAAAATCCCTTTTTAAATTATTACATGCGCATAGTATAGATATTAAATATCTCTATACACGGCCATTCACACTCTTATTTACACTTGAACATTTTCTTAAGATATGCCAATCCAATTTAATTAGAAAAGTCCTTATCTAAATATTCTAGCATATCACCTAGATATGCATATCATTCATGCGCATATTCCTAGATTTTTACATCTAAAATTCGACCATCCAATCTTTTATTTTTAAGTTTAGATATAATGCATCGCTAAATTATTTCATCCCCATTTAATTTTTTAATAAACCAATTCCATAATCAATTGGGTCCTAATTGGGTCATGGCCCAGTTCTTTATCCATATACGATCCAATCTAAAATTCACAATTAAAAATGGATAATTTCCATATAAATAATAAATTGAAAATCCGGGGTATTACACAAACTAGTTTTTTTATAGAGGTTCGACTCAAATAGTCTAATCCTCGACGCCCAATTTTTTTTTTTTTGGGGTGGTTCGAACAGAGTGTTCTAGTCCACTTTACAATTGATTCAAATGAAAAGAAAAGAGGAACACTTGCCTTGGGCCTTAACCAATCTTCAGAGCGTGTTCTTCTTGCTGAAATCTCTGCACCTTCTACCTTCAAATTTGGTTCATCTTTCGGAGAGCATTGGCACAACAAAACATTGGTTCTAGGAGAAAAATGTAACTGGTTTTGGGTTCTAGAAGAATTGTTTTCATATCCTCCAAGAATTAAGCATTGAATACTGTTAATCTCATTGTGAAAGAGAACGAAGGAGAGTGAAAACAACGACTGAGGAAGGTCTCATGTAATGTTAGCATTTTCCAAGTTCCAAATCTGTCATTTTAAATAGAACATCCGAGTAGTTTATAAACAGATCTTGCAATGGTTTAGTCTCGAGGACTTTAGGTTTTCATCGAGGCCTCCAGGCTGTGATTGATAATCAGTCCAAAAAAAATCTCCAGATTTTATTCCTTATTTCTAGTGAAGCTTTGTCAATGACCAGAGCATTAAGTTGATGTATATGTGTGACTGCCAATCACACTAAAACTTACCATGAATGTCGAGATTTTGAATCAAGAGGAACCTTTAAATTGATTCCAGATTTTTCTACAATCTTTGGCCTTGAATCACTCCAAACCATTATAAATCGACATTTCAAATCAAGGAGAGCCTTTAAAATATTTCCAGATGCTCCTCAATCTTTTACACAAAGTCATACCGTATATGTCGATTTTTCAAATTAATATGAGCCTTATCATGTTTCCAGATTTCATGTGATCTTAAGTCAAAGAAGATCCAGAGTAAAATGGCTGTTACGTTTTTCCAACTCAGTAAAATGGTTGTGAACCAAGAAGATTTACAGATTCAGCTAGATTTGTTCCCATATGTTTTAGTCTCGAGGCCCCGAAGTTGAAACCATATATTTTCAGATTTTCCATTTATAGTAATTTACTTCTAGGGTGTTTGGGCTTGACTTAAGGTCCACTAGGGCTACTTACATGTGTGTTAGTCACGTGTACAATGTAGAACCTTCACATCATAGTAAATTCTTTTGGCAGAGTCTTGACATCGTCAAATTCTTCCGAGGCGTGTTCCAAATGAGTCACGTAATTGACAAAACAGGTGACTCGGTCAAGCCAGGGCACTAACAATCTCCCTCTTTGTCAATTTCGTGACAAAACCTATGATCTACCAAGTACACCAAATACCCAAAATTCAAATACATGGAAGTAAACTCCCATTACATAAATCCCCTATATTTACAATGACATTTTAGACTCAAGACACACAATTTTCTCCCCCTTTGTATATGCCTGCAAAACAAATCAGTGTTCTATTTTCCTGCATAAAACAAGGCAAACCTTGGTGGGATTTAACTTGCTCCCCTTCAAGATTAGCACATTTTACTCCCTTTTTGTCAAGACAATTGACAAGGGAGAAATCACATAAAACCATAATCCAAACCATGAAATAGATAAAAGCACGTAATATGGTTTATAGAATTCCAAACCAAAATATCAGAAGAGACACCAAGTGTAGTAGTGTATGAGCAAGTGCAATGTGTCAACAAAATAAACCCAAAAGATGATCAAAGATCAGTCTTCATCAGCTGTTGGAGAGGGAGGCAGCTCTGCATCATTTCGCTTACACGAAGTAGATAAGATGTGAAGATAGTTGTAAATTCCTTGAAAGGACTTCTGCACCGAGGCCGTGAGCTCAGACAAGTGATCTTATTGTTGCTTTCTTAGTGAATCAAAGCGTTTATCAATATAAGCACGATCAACAACACAAAAACACTGGACGAAGCACGATAAACTTGGGGTTCAGAGGTGGCAGCAGATTAAGGAGTCACTGGTAGGGTCTCAGCTTGCTGAAGATGGGCGAGACTTCTACCAATTTCGGTCTTTGTCAAGGGTCAGACATTTTTTGGAGTTTCACCAGGATAAGGAACAAGACCAAAATGCATTCCCAGCTGAGTGAATAGATAACATAATGGAACAGCACTACATCCATGAGTAGTCCAGAAATGCTCAATAGTTGCACAAATCAGAGTAGGAAGGTAGATCTTGGTTCCCATTGCAACTAAATAAAGTATATTCACCATGTATCCACTAAGATCCGACTTGTGTTTCAGACGAGGGTACACATGGGGGGTGAAGATGAGGTGCAGGACTTTGTATTGAGGGAGAAGGTAGGCAGCTCAAAAGAGTGTTGTCTTTCCATTCCACATTTCGTCCACATAACTTGATTGCAATTTTCTTTCTATCAGTTGGATTAACTTTATTTCGGCCAGCATAGATGTCTCCTCTTTGAACAGAGAACTTTGCATCAGGTGTGACACCAATTTGGGAGTAATTGTGACTTTCTCTCGATTTGAGAATTTTAGCCAGATGAATGAGGAGGGTCCTTAAGGGATCTATGAATGGAGGAAAACATTTCTTTTACCATTAAACGGTAAGCCAGTCCACCCCAATTTAAAAGATTCTCTCCCAACCCACATTTTTTAGGGTTTTAAAGGTGTTATACTTTTGCAGATCAGGAAGATAAGATGTACTCTACACAATGAAATCGATAAACTCAGATTCATCCTGAACTGGACGAAAAAGTCAGGCACTGGAGGATCCGAATGAGGAGTTGACGCACCAGATCTATTAGAGGTTTCATCAGTGAATGTGGGGAGGTCTGGAGATGAAAGGGGTTTTGGTGATGTAGGGGGTTATGGAGATGCAGGGAGTTCAGGTGATGCAGGATGCTCGGATGATGAAGGGGGTCCCTGATATTCGTCCTTTGAGGACACTGAAAAAGGGCTATCTAGAGGAGGGGTGAGGGAACGATTTGGGTTTTTATGTGCCCATAATTTTTTAGGTCTTTTCGGAGGAGGCAAAGGAGGAGTGGACGATGATACGGCATGGTTGCACAAGAATCATCTCGAGCAATTCGGAACAACCCCATGATTTTTTCGAGGCATGGTAAGCGGAAATCGGGACACCTTGTTCGCATAGAAGGGAGAAAATGGAGAGTGAGGGAGAAAGAAGGAAGGAAAGCACAAGAAAAATGGAAGGAGAAAGGGAACAGACGGCATCTGGTACGCATGGTGAAGGGAACGCACGAAAGATGGAGAGCGAGCCGAGAACCCCTTTGAATGAAACCCTAGCAGAGTAGACTCAGATGCACGAGGGGTCGAAAATAACACATTTTGGTTTAAATAGGGGGGCCTGTCGAGAATGCAACTTATTGTGTTCTTGATGTCTCGAGGGCTTGAAACAGTGAGTATCTAGAAAAATTTCCTTATTCTCACCCCCACCCCACCCCCCCCCCCCCCCCCCCCCCCCAATTTTATATTATTATTATTATAAATTTTATTGAAAAACACACATGTATAGTACAACACATCAACATGCTTGATTAAGACATTTTGCACACACCAATGGACTTCATGAGGTCAAGAAAACGAGTTAAGTCAAGAGGTTTCGTCATGATATCAGCTAGTTGATTTTCCGTGGACACATATTCAAACTCTATCGTTTTCTCTTCGACCAACTCTCTGATAAAGTGGTGTTTAATATCTATATGTTTGGTTTGAGAGTGTTGGACTGGATTCTTGGAGATATTTATGGCACTTGTGTTATCACAGCGGAGAGTCATTGTTCTTCCTTTCATACCATAATCAACTAACATTTGTCTCATCCAAACAAGCTGAGTACAACAGCTTGTTTCAACTATATACTAAGCTTCTGTAGTCGAAAGAGTTACTGGCGATTTTTTTCGACTGTGCCAAGGCAATCAAACAATTTCTAATATAAAAACAACCACCACTTATGGATTTTCTATCGTCCAACTTTCCAGCCCAGTCCTCATCGGTGTATCTCGCAATATGATAGGGTGTATCGAAGGGATACCAAATTCCATATAAACAAGAACCCGATACATATTTAATTATCCGTTTAACTGCTTTTAGATGGGATTCCTTAGGATTTGCTTTGAAACGAGTACAAGCTCCCACACTAAATGCAATCTCGGGTCTATTGGCAGTTAGATAAAAAAGGCTACCTATCATGCTTATATACATGCTAGGATCAACATCTTTCCTATTTTCATCTTTTGATAATTTCACAATGGTGCTCATGGGTGTATTTGAGTGTTTACTTCCTTTGAGGTCAAATCTTTTAACAAGATCTTTTGCATATTTTGATTGTGAGATGAAGAGGCTATCATCAAGTTGTTTTATTTGTAACCTAAGAAAATAATTAAGTTCCCCAACCATGCTCATTTCGAACTTAGATTTCATAAGGTTGGAGAAACTGATAGCAGCTCGTTCATCTGTGGATCTAAACACAATGTCATCCATATAAATTCGGGCTATTACAATAGTTTCATTGTTCTTTCTTACAGACAATGTTTTGTCTACGCTTCCCCTTTGAAAGTCATTATCCAACAAGAATTGTATAAGCCTTTCATACCAAGCCTGGGGAGTTTGTTTAAGGCCATAAAGTGCATTCTTTAATTTGTAGGCATGATTAGAGAAATTTGGCCCGATGAACCCTTTGGACTGCTCTACATAAACTTCTTTATTTAACAATCCATCCAAAAACGCACTCTTGACATCCATTTGAAAAAGTTTGAATTTTAAATAACAAGCAATGGACAATAGAATGCGAATGGACTCAAGAAGGGCAACTGGAGCAAAAGTCTCATCAAAATCAATGCCGTAAATTTTTGTATACCCTTGAGCAACAAGAGGGGCCTTATTACGAACAATTATACCATTTTCATCCATCTTATTTTTGTAGATCCATTTGGTGCCAATCACATTTGTGTATTTTGGTCTTGGCACCAAATCCCATACTTCATTTCTGCTAAGTTGTATGAGCTCTTCTTGCATTACATTTACCCAATCTTCATCTTGCAGTGCTTCATCAATATTTTTGGGTTCCAATTGAAAGTTGAAGCAAAAACAGGTAGAAATGTTTTCAAGTTGTTTCCTTGTTTTTACCCTAGTCATGGGATCCCCAATAATTTGAGACATAGGATGAATCTTGTTGGGTTTGAGCTCATTAGGTGTTGATGAAGATGAAGAAGGCTCATCAATTTAGTTTGAAGGGAGATCCACCTCATCTACTGTTTCAAGCATGGATGAAGGATAATCATCAATGACCACATTGATCGATTCTAAGATAGCACCAGTTCTAAGATTTTTTACTCTATATGCACGGCTGGTGCTAGAGTACCCTAAGAAAATTCCTTCATCACTTTTTGCTTCGAATTTTCCCAAGTTTTCACGTAATGTGACATTTACTTCCAAAGATCTTGAGGTCCTTAGCATTAGGCTTCCTACCTGTCCATAATTCAAAAGTCATTTTATCAAGACTAGCCCTTAGATATACTCTATTTATGATGAAACATGCGGTATTGACAGCCTCGGTCCACAGAATTTTTGGTAACTTCCTGCTATCAAACACGATTGTGGCCATGTCTTGGAGAACACGATTTTTCCTTTCGGCCACCCCATTTTGTTGGGGTGTCTATTGCAAAACTTTTGAAAACGATGATTTTCAAATTCAGCCCCATGATCACTTCTAATTCTATTTATGGGTGTTTGTTTTTCATTTACAATCCATTTTACAATAATTTTTAAATTCATGATAGGCATATGATTTCTCTCTAAGGTAAGCTACCCAAGTATATCTGGAGTAGTCATCAACTAGCACCATGAAATACATCTTTACCATATTTTGGGTTGATCCAACTAAGTCCATATGGAGAAGTTCAAGGGGTCTAGAGCTAACTTGGGCAGTCCTTTGATGTGCTCACTTAGTTTTGATAGGTCCTTGAAATTTACATGTCCCAACCTTTTGTGCCACAACTCTGCTTCATTAAGCTTAGACATCTTGCAATACTTTTTACTTGGAGTTGGACAATTTTCAAGGGCATAACAATGATCAAAAGTCTTCATACCCTTTAAGACAGTTTCACCTTCGTCATTATAAATCTAATATAATTCTTTCAGAAGATGACATAATGGTCTTTTTCACATATTTGAGATGTACTCAAAAGATTGTGTTTAAGACCATCAACAAGTAGCACATCATCTAAAGAAAGAGAGTCATTCAATTTTAGGGTGCCTTTCCCTATAATTTTTGCCATAGTTCTATCCCCAAAGGTAATCGAATCACCATTGAAATCTACAAGATTAGACATAAAAGATTTGTCCCCGGTCATGTGCCTTGAACAATCACTATCAAGGTACCACTTAGATTGATTTTCAACTTTAAGTGTTGTATAAACGATCAAGTTTTTTATACTTTGGAACCCATTTCAATGTGGTAATGGATTTTATTCTTTTTGGGGCAGATTTTTGAATATTATATCCAAATCTTTTGCTCTTCTTTTCATTTAGAATTTTGTTCAATTTTTTAGCCAAATTTTCAAGATGATGGTATTCTCTCTTTTCCCTTTCATAGCTTATAGTTTGCTCTTCAAATTTTCTCTTGTTAGCCCTTTCCCATCAATGTCTTTTTCGAAGTTTGCATTCAAATCTGAAATGCCCTCTTTTAGCACAATAAAAACATATAACATTTGAAGATTGAGAGGATTGGCCTTTGACAAAACAATTTGATTTGCAGTTTTCACTTTGTTTTGATTGTAGCCAAGACCAGTTTTGTCACCGTGAATTTTACCCGAATTTAGCAATTTTTCTATTTTATATTGTCCTTGGGTAAATTTATCTTCAAATTGTAATTTATGACTTTTGACATTATTTATTTCAGAATGAGCATTGATTGTTTCTTCCGATTCGATACTTCGAATATCTTCCAACTTCTTAATGTCATTTTCATGAATCTTTACTTTGTCTTGTAGTAAGTTTTGCGTTTGTCTTAACTTAATAATTTCCTCATTTGAACTTTTCAGTTTTGTTGCAAGTTTTTCATTAACCTTTTCTTCTTCCAATTGGCTCATTAACTTTGCATTTTCAAATTTTATTTTACTTAATTTTTTTGCCAGATTTTGACTTTTCAGAAAAAAGGGATCATAAGCCACTTGGAGGTCATCTTTCTCCTCATCGTCTGATTCACCATCTGAATCAATTTCAACAGGTGTGATGGAGGTTATGAAGCCTTTCAAATCTTCAGCCTTTTCTTGAGTAGACTCATCAGAATTACTTTCTGATTGAGACGAATCTTCATATGTACTTGTCAAGGCTTTCTTATTTCTTTTTGATGAGCATTCAATAGCAAAATGTCCTTAACCTCCACAGTTATAGCATTTTTTTTCGTTGTTCTTATCTTTCCCTTTTTCTTTCAATGTACTAAATCTTTTGGCATTTTTATCATTTGGTTCACTTCTTTTAAGGTTCTTGAAGTTGTTCCTTTTGTTAAAGTTTGTAAGGAATTTTTTAGCCAAAAGAACAACATCATTATCACTCTCAGAATCTCATTTTTCTCCTTTAGAGTTATCTGTGTTAGAAGATGACCTTAATGCAACAGATTTCTTTTTAAGTATTTCATCTTCAAAGTGGAGCTTACAGGTTTCAAGGGATCCTACAAGTCATAAACTTTCATTAGAGAGACACATCTTTGTTTTCTTCAATGGCGGCTACCTTGGGCTTAAATCTTTTGGACATGTTCCTTAATATTTTGGTACAAATCTTAAAATCAGGAATTATTTCACCTAAGGCCCACATGGAATTTACATGTCTATTAGTTTCGAATAGAACTCCATAAACATTTCACTTTCTTGCATATGTATGTTATCAAATTTTGACTGGAGGATTTGGAGTTTCGACCTCTTAACCACTGAGGTTCCCTCATGAATTCTTTCTAAGATGTCACATGCATCTTTAGTTGTCACACATGTCATTATACGTTTGAACTCATCTGGTGAGACAACACAGTTAGGCATTTAAAGCCTTTCCATTTGCAGTATATAAAGTCTTTTCCATGTCTGTCCATGTGAAGTAATCCTTGGGTTTAGTACCAATGATCTGTTGTACAGATTTTCCTGCTTCATATTTAGCGGATTTTTCAGTGATTTCCTCAATAGGATGTTCTCAATCTCTTACTACTGATTCCCAGACGGCTCCATCAAATGATATAAAGAAATTTTTCATTTTTGCCTTTTAGGAGGCATAGTTAGAGCCATCAAAGTAGGTAAGTTTGGAAACACGGTGACTATCACCTCTATGCATGATTCTAATACAGGATCAACTCGGACGATTAAGTCCAACTTAGAGTAACCTAGCTCTTGATGCCAATTGAAATTCCGTTACTAGAATAATGCAAGAACTAGGAGAGAGAGAGAGAGAGAGGAGAAAGAGAAGAGCGGGGGGGGGGGTTGGTTTGAATTGGTCTGATTTTAAAATTCGATCCTTTTAAAGATCCTTTAATAGAAAACACTTAAATGTATGATATATAATATGAACCAATGTGTGTGTAAGTGACAGAAATTTAATCAAACCATTCAAACAAATCAGCAAACACTATGTATGCATAGAGATTTATGGTGGTTTGGTTTTCAATCAACCTACGTCCATTGTTAGACTTCCAAACTCTAGGGTCGTCCCAATATACTATGGATGGGCTTCACACCCAGATAATACAAACTAGCTTTTTTTTTATAAAGGTTCGACCCAAGTAGTCTAATCCTCGATGCCTATTTTTTTCGGGTGGTTCGAACATAGTGTTCTAGTCCACCTTACAATTTATTCAAATGAAAAGAAAAGAGGAACACTTGTCTTGACCCTAAACCGATCAGAGTGTATTCTTCTTTTTGAAATCTCTGCACCTTCTACCTTCAAATTTGGTTCATCTTTCGGAGAGCATTGGCACAACAGAACATGGGTTCTAGGAGAAAAATGTAACTGGTTTTGGGTCCTAGAAAAAATGTTTTCATATCCTCCAAGAGTCAAGCATTGAATACCGTTAATCTCATTGTGAAAGAGAATGAAGGAGAGAGAAAACAACGACTGAGGAAGGTCTTTGGTAAGGTTAGGGTTTTCCAAGTTCCAAATCTGTCATTTAAAATAGAACATCCGAGTATTTATAAACAAATCTTCCAATGGTCCAGTCTCGAGGCCTACAAGCTGTGATTGATAATCAATCCAATTATTCCATATTTCTAGTGAAGCTTTGTCAACGACTAGAGCATTAAGTTGTTGTATTGTGTGACTACCAATCATACTAAGACTTACCCTGAATGTCGAGATTTTGAATCAAGAGGAGCCTCTAATTGATTTCAGATTTTTCTACAATCTTTGACCTTGAATCACACCAAACCATACTATATAAATCGACATTTCAAATCAAGGGGAGCCTTTAAAATATTTCCAGATGTTCCTCAATCTTTGACACTAAATTACACCAAGTCATACCATTTATGTCGACTTTTCAAATTAATAAGAGCCTTTAAAATATTTCCAGATGCACCTCAATCTCTTATACGAAGTCATACCATATATTCGATTTTTCAAATTAATAGGAGCATTATCATGTTTCCAAATTTTCCTCCTAGATTTCATGTGATCTTAAGTTAAAAAAAAATCCAGAGTAAGATGGCTGTCACATTTTTCCGACTCAAATAATCTTGAGGCCTCAACAAACTGTTCGAGGGCTCGAGTCTCTGAGCTAAGAAGATTTACAGATTCAGCCAGATTTGTTCTCATATGTTTTAGTATCGAGGGCTCGAGGACAGTGCTCGACGTCTCGCAGCTGAAACCATATATTTTCAGATTTTCCATTTTATAGTCATTGACTTCTAGGGTGTTTGGGCTTGAATTAAGGTCCACTAGGGACTACTTACATGTGTGTCAGTCACGTGTACAATGTAGAACCTTCACATCATAATAGATTCTCTTGGCAGAGTCTTGACATCTTCAAATTCTTCCAAGGCATGTTCCAAATGAGTCACGTAATTGACAAAACGGGTGACACGGTCAAGCCAGGGCACTAAAGTTATGCACTTGTTTTATGTTAACGATAGAAGTTGGGATGGTTATGCATTATCTATATATATATATATATATATAGTGCTTTTCGGTATTAATACCTTTTTGGAAAGACTTTTCGGAGATAACATGTCTGTGGCGGAACGGGCTGTTACATCTCTTGCATGTTTGAGCCAGCAACACGCATATATGAGATGAGAATCGTGATTGCCCGTGTCCATGCTAAGTCACAAAAGGAGATGTAGTGAAGGCATGAGAGAAATTCGTGAGTGGCATAAATCCCAAGGTCCTATTGCCTGTAGACTAGTGTTGAAGGTGGTTTATAAGCTAGCTTCTATTTCCATTTAGCACAAGGCCTTTTGGGGTTGTGTAGTAACGGATGGCCCGTAACAAAGTCGTACAGACCCGAAGTTTAGAAACGAACAATATTGTGCTAGGCGGGATGAGTCGTTACAAGAGTTTTTAAACTACTTGAAATAACAACAGTAATCAACATGGCATCTCTTAAAGTCATTTGTGAAAATAAAACTGACAATTGTTTGTACCACTGTCTTGGAGCCTGTTTTAAACTATATAAATTCTTCCTGAGTACATACCTTGGTCTCTTTGCTAGGTGGAATATATATATCTTCTTCAAGATCACTATGAAGAAAATTGTTTATACATCTAATTGCTTTAGATGCAGATCATCTACAGCTACAATATCTAGAATTGATTTTGTAAGTCCCCAGTATGCTAGAACACGGTTCCAAGATTGACCCTAGAGGGGATGAATAAGGCAATCTCCTAATTTGTTGGTCCTTTAAAAATTCTTTGATTAATTATCAAAATTGCAGCGGATAAATCAAATGAATCAAGATGTGTTGTGTGACAATAAGAGTGTGTCAATTAGCTCAATCACACAAGGAAAGACCAAACACCCTATAACACCATATTTATAGTGGTTCAGAGTAAGCCCTCCTACATCCACTCTAAGGACTCATCCAACCTTGAGTTATCCCGAATTCACTATGTGGAGACTTACACCCTCACAAATAGAGTAAGAATTCCATCTATCTCAATTGACTGGGAATTTCACCCAATCCCTAGGATTTTGAAAGGTTCGACCTACCCCAGACTACGTCCTTGTCCCTTTTATAGTGATTCCAGAGTACACCCTCTATAATCCACTGTACAAGATGTTTTAAAAGAAAATAAAAACACTAAGAAGCACTTGCCTTGTTTAAGGTCTCTTGAGTAGATGATGTGCTTCTAGAAGAATCTCCCACTGTGATGTTGTTTGATGACGAAGATGCGTCGAGTATGTATAATCACAATCTACGGGAGGTTGCTAGGATATGGATTTGCAAGTTGGTCCTAGGCTTATTTTTTTTTCTCTCTCTCAATCTCAACCAAGATGACTGGATTTTCAAATGATTCACCTAGAGGTGGGATCGTTAGGAATGCCTTTGGATTTTCCTATTCAAAGCTCTCTCCAAGTGTCCAACCAAACACAACAACGTTTGGAATATATATAAGCAAGCATAAAAATCCCGATTCTAGATCACCGATAGGTCGGTCTGGTCGATAGGTCCGTATTGGCAAAGTGTCGTTGTAAGATGACCAGTTGCGCATTAATTACAACTTAACGGATAGAAAACTGTCACTATCGATGGGTTGATCTCCCGTACGGGTCGACATACTCATTACCGATATATCATTCTTATCGACCGTCTCGACCTGAGGCAAAACCATGCTGATAGAGTTTCGAGTCCAAAAACTTGTCAAACCCAGGTTGACATGTCGGTACACCGATGGGTCGGTCCTGGTACTCTCGATGGGTCTATATATCAACGGGTCGATTCTGAGAGTACTCCAGAGTTCTATGTTCCAAAGCTCATCCTTTACCTTGCTCGACGTATTGATGACCTAGATGGGTCGGTCTAGGTCTTTCACCGAGGGGTCCAGTGAACTCGATACGCTCGATCAGAGAGCAACCCCGAAGGATAGTATGTTCATTCCAGAACCCTTGTCAATTCGATCGCCTTGTTGAATATCTCGACTGATCTATCTTGTCTCACCGATGGGTCGGTGGACTCAACGGGTCGACCTGACAGTTTGTCATTTTTCCAATGTTTATCCCATTTAGTTTTGTGACTGTCAAGGGTGCACTGAGGCTTGGTTATGTTGTTACCAAGCCTAGGCAAGGTCTACTAAGGGTGTGAGTTTCACTTAAAGTCATCTATGGCCAATTACTTTTTGTGATTGTCATACACTTGGTGATGACGAATCTTACACTTGATCTTCCTTCTTTGAGTTTTAGATTCAATCTTCATCATACCTTGAGTCTTATTCATAGCTTCAACCTTCTGAAGCAATACTTCACCTAAGTCATGTAATTGACAAATAGATGACTCAGCAAGCCGGGGCACTAATAGATTTAATAGTAGAAATCTTAATAACATGAGAGAAAATTTCAGTGTAGTCAATACATGCCTTCTGTTGAAAATATTTCACAACTTAAATCACTTGGTCCCATCACGTTCTTCCTTCAATCTGTAAACCCACTTGTTACATAAATGTCACGTCCCACTCCATGACGAACCCGTTACACCGACGTAGACTCTTTTGCACACATTCACAACACACTTAGAGGTGAGCGTTCAGAACACACAGTAATTACATTGTATATACCGCAAAATCTTTATCAATGTGCTTGACGAATTAATTAACGAATTATGAAATTATATGCTATGATGTGATGAGATGCTATGATTGCTATGATGAATAGTTTGCATGATCATCTTCTCTATGATGGATTATAATGATTATATTTATTTTTAACTTTACTATCAACTAATGCGACCTTGAGATGAAGTGCATTGGCCTATGCCTCTTGAAAAACAAAAGTTTCAAAACATAATTCTTAAATCATGTCTTTATTATACTTAGTGAAAATGCACATTGGACAAACTACCCAATTGGAGTTATGTGAAGATCATCCAATTAGAGAGCTCAAAGAGCAATTGCCTGAAAATAAGGTTAGTGAATCTTAGAAACTAAAATCCAAAAAAGGATTTTGGTCAGCCTCTTTGGAAGCACAAAAAGAGAAGATATTCAATCAATAGCACAATGAGAATCAGTTTCCTCTGGGCACTGTCACCATGATCTACAATGGCCCTAGGCCCAATGGGGTCAATAAGAGTGGGTTTCAATCGATGGGAATGGAGGGACAAGAAAAGTATTTTAAGTCCATTGAATTTAGAAAACCATGATTTCCAATTGTCTAAATATCAACGATAAATATAGGGTTTGTTTTGGATAGATTATTAATCCGACCGTTAGATCAATTTAAAATGAATTCAAATGGCTACATAAACAAGCGTGAGAAAGGTGTATTAATAGAGAGTCTAGTAGACCTCACATCAAATTGACTGTCGCTCATGAGCAAAAGTTGCCCAGAGTGTTCTATTTCATATATTTCATGGCTATTTAATTCTATTTCCAACCCGCCAAGTGTTCTTGCAAAGCTTATGATATTTTCCCATAAGTAGCTTTGATTGTTATTGGCATCTGTGCATTTCTCGTTGTATGAATCTGTTTTCATTAGTTATTTGGATCATGCATCTTTCCACATGGTATAACAAAAGCTGAACTGGGTACAAATAATTTTAAATTGTCTTACACTTGGAAAGGATTAGTTCTTATTATTTGTTTGAGAGATTTAATAATGTAGATTGGTTGTGATTATTTGTTGGGGGGGTTTATGCAGCTGTTGTATCTTCATACAAACATCGACTTTGTTCTGTCGTATAATTTTTTCCCCTTCATTTCAGATGGAAGTACGTGGTGCTCTGGGTGACCTCTTCAGCACGCAGCTAACTGCTCTCCTTCCATAGTTATTCGTAACATATTGATAACTTTGACTCGTGATTGCTTTAGCCATTTGTCTCTTGGAGACACTTGGCATGGTTGCTCAGTTGAATCTACGCCTGGCATCTACATGGGATACTCTGGGAACTGAAATCAAATCTTTTGCATTTTCTCATGAACTCTTTTGTTTCTGTAGACCTTCAATTAAGTGATTGTGATTGAAACGTTGTCCAAGCGGAGAATATAAAGAGGGAGATTTGCTTTTAATAGTGGTGGACTGTATTCCTAGCATTTCCTATTGGGTTATATTGCAATTATGGGTATGGCTCATTGGATTTCATTATCACCACCATTCTCCTTTGTTCTGCTTTTGGTTAGATCAATATCACCCCCTCCCTTTCCCCCCATTATGTAGGCTAAGGTTCAAGAAGATAAACCTAAACACTGCAGCGAGAAATTTTAGATCTAAATTCTAATAATTCAGATCAAGGAAAATTATAAGTTTGAATCGATAATCCCACCCCTTTCCCCTCGACGTAGGCTAACGTTCAAGAAGATAAACCTAAACACTGCAGTGAGATGTGTTAGATCTAAATTCTAATAATTCAGATCAAGGAAAATTAAAAATTAGACTCAATAATGAGTCCTAAATTCACCTAGAAAGGTTTTGGGTCTCTAAAACTCCAACTAATCCAAAGAATTCCACTTCAATGAAGAAAATATGACCAGGCCTAAAATATAGACAAGCTAATGGATTTCATTTTTTATTTTCAAAAAAGGAAAAAGCTTAAAAAGCCTGCCAAACTAGAGTCAAACTTTACATAACTTGATCTGCATGAATTACCCAAATTAAATACACATGTACCTACTTTTCTATACATTTGTTGATGACTTTTGGAGGCTTGGCTTTTTAGAGTACTTATATTTCATCAATGAGAATTATTTCTATAGATGCCTCTTTACTTGAAATAGGTCAACACAATTTACACTATATATGCACACTCAATTGGATACTTTAATAATATGGGTTGACCCTAACTCAAGTTAGTTTAGACAAAAAATAGATTTGAGTCATCAAGATATATGAAAAGAGAGCCAATTAAACTCTCACCAGACCCACCCGCCTAGGTTTACAATGTGTTATCCAACACCCAAAGAGTAGTGGAAGAAAAAAGAACCAGTGGATGAACCTTGAGCCCCACTAAGAAAATGTTCCCTCAAAACAAAACATGGGCTGTTTTATTTCAAGAATAGAAAGAATAGCGTTTGGTACGCTAAATGAACGCCGACTAAGCCTCAGGCCAAGTCTAATCCTTCTGATTCTCATTATTTTTTAAAACAAAGGCCAAGAAGATGAAAAGGGTTGTCCACAAGAGACTTTATATGCTAAGGGCCATCAATGCCATTTTCAGTCAACTGCAATTGTTGCTTAATTCAATAGTCCGCCATGTTATCCATTTTTTAAGTTCCTGCTCCGTTTTGAAGGGGCCAACGACGGTTTTAGGACATAGCCCAGAAGGGTGTGCCTGGCAACTGGGAATATGCTAAGCAATTCAAAAATAGACAGAGAACCAAAATAACTCATTTGTCAGAGATCATAAATCCATAGCTGTAATATTTGAGGTTCTAAGATTCATAGTTATCCATAGTTATGATTTTTACTTTAAAAAAAAATGGCTAACACTGCATTGGAATATAGGTCTCAAAATACAAAATTCTAGACCAATACAAGTAACCTTTATATCCTCGATCACCAAATACCTTCAATGGTTCAGTTCGGTGACCAACCTGAAAAATGAATTACCAATCAAAGGGCGAGTGGGTGCCTTTCTTATAAAATCATTTGAACATTTGATCACTTCTCTTGATAAAGTCCTCAATGTGAAGACACTGTTCAAAACATCGATCTTCTCTTTGTTTCTGTCATTCTTTTTGATAAACAAGACTACCCCAATGCTGAAAAAGGGCAGCCACTGAATGACTTTCTATGAAGGGGCTCAAAACTTATTCTTACAATATGGGAATTTACAATAGACAATACCCCATTTCATCTTTCTAAGAACTAATTTAGTACAGTTTTTCTGGAAGGAGCTTCTTCTCTGGAAGGTGTTTCCTCTCCTTCCTCAGGTTTCAGTGCACATCGGATTATGGAGTTCACCTGTTTCCTCATTCTAGCATTGTCAATGAAGATGTCTGCCAGCATCTTTCTCATCTCATCATCAGCTACAATTGGATCGTCGCCATTGATATTGGTATTGTCACGGAACTCATTCCTTCAATTCTCCTCCACTGCTCCAATTGCACTTTCATCATCTTGAGCCAAGAGCTGTGCCTACAAAACGTGAGAAAAAAAAAGAGTATTAAGATTGATGACAGATATTTACACTTTATTCAGGCTTTAAGGCTGCATTTTCATCATATGACATTTTTCATGTTATCATTAGTTCATAACTACTAAAAAGAGGCCATCATCACTAGCACCACCACGATCGTTAAAGTCATTTACGCATCTATCAAAGTTAAGGCACTAATAATTGGATTTGACAAAAAAATTCAATGGACTATCAGCCCATGTAACACCAATATGCCTTGTACTCACAACCTTTATAGTCATAGCAATGGTGCTTAATAACTATGTCATATGTTCCTTTAGGTGAAGTCATCAGTTAAAGAACTAGCAAGTTAGCTGGGTACAGATCTAAAACATGAGAGAAACTGAATAAAAGCCGATGACAAATGGAATATCTGCAACAATGAAGGATGGCGTACTGAATGATAAGTGCTTGTTAACACTATATTTACATTGTTGCTTAAGGGTGCACTTTGGGTGTAAACTGTTTTTAATTGAGATTAAGTGGCTATCTGGGAATTGTTTGGGATCTTCGAGCCTCTGGGCCAACGTCAAATGGGTACAGGAATCAAGTCCCCACATTGGTAGGGTTCATGCCATAAACGATCTCAAAAGAATCTTTGAGTAGTTCGATTCTTCGTCCAATTGTATGCAAATTTAACATGGGGTAGTACTACATCCCATTGGTCAGGTCGATATTGTATAATAGCCCGTGGGATATTTTTCAAGATCTTGTTTACAACCTCAGTTTGACAATCCATTTGAGGGTGGTATTGTTGTGGGACCCAATATAGGATTATTGACCTAACTTATCCTATTTTGGAAAGTCAACTGTATGGTTGTATAATTGACTGTAGATAAACATTCTTTATTTGTATTTCCTTTTTTGTCCCTAAATTATATCTCTTTTGTCTATTTATACATGTATCCTCTCAGAGGAAAATATATCAATATATTATAGAGAATAATTATTCTCAACATCTTCTCCTTTTATTCTCTTTTCTTTTTCTTGTTATTAAAATTCTACATAGTATCAGCCAGAATGATTTTCTAGACACCTTCAGAAGATTGTTTTCTATTTCGCTTTACTGTCCCTCACCGGATTTTGCTGTCATCTTCAGCTCCGGTTTGCTGACTCCTGTAGCAGTCGATCTCTCATTTTCAATTTCAGATCTACGTTGTAGCTCTTCGTATGTGCCCTGTTGGAAGCCATTTTACTCTCACTAGTTTTTGTTCCACAACTTGATACCTTTCGAGTTCCTGACTTAGATCTGCTGGACCTGTTTCTGGTTTCTCCCTGGACTTCAACCCCTGGGATTGCCCCTGGCCCCTCTACACTCGCCTAGTGTTGCACACTGACTTCGGTCCACTGTGGGGCCCCACTTGTGCGATCTTCTGCCTGCTGCTGGGAACGTCAGAACAGTCCAGTTCTACCATTTTTTGCTTCGATCCACTGGATTCCTCTGTTTGCGGCCAGATCTCCTCTATTGGAATCACCCCATGCTCCTCTCCTATTTTGGAAAATCAACTGTATGGTTGTATGTTTATGACATTGTTCTCATAGGTAAAGATGCTACCACTATTTCTACATTCAAAGCTTATCTACAACACACCTTTTGATATTAAATATCTGAAGCCGTTGCCTCACTTTCTGAGTATTGAAGTTGCCCGTTCTTCTCAAGGACTCTCTTTATCTCAGCACAAGTATGCTCTTGATCTACTCCATGATGTCGGATACTCTGGGTGCAAACCTGCTGACACTTCACTAGATGTCAACACAAAACTCTCGGCTTCAGACGAGACTCTCCTTGATACTCCTATCTTTTATCAAAAGTTGGTAGGGGAAACTGATTTATCTCATAAACACCCAATCCGATTTATCATATGCAGTTTGTTGGTTAGTTAGTTCATGCAAGCACCATGGGATACCCATCTTCATGTTGTCCTCCGCATCCTTACTATCTTAAAGCTCATCTAGGCAGGGGCGTGTTCTTCGCATGACAGTCTTCCTTCTCCATTCGTGGCTATTCAGATGTTGATTGGTAACTCTCTTGATGATCGTCGCTCCACCACTAGTTACTGTGTTTTTTTGGGTTCTCATTCAGTCTGCTGGCGTAGTAAGAAGCAACCAGTTGTTGCTCGCTCTAGTATCGAAGCCGAGTATTGGGCGATGGCCCATACTACGGCTGAGCTCATTTGGATCCGTCAGTTTCTTACAGAGTTGGGTTTTACTCCTGCTAATCCCCTTATTATGTTCTATGACAATCGAGTGGCCATCAACATTTTCAAATCCGGTCTTTCATGAGAGAACCAAGCACATAGTGGTTGACTATCACTTGCTTCAACAATATATTTCTGAAGGTTAGCTTGTCACTCCTCATCTGCAATCTAAGGATCAATTGCCAGATATCTTGACAAAGTCTGTTCCTCGCCATCAACTCACTACGGTTATTGGCAAGTTGGATTTGTTAGACATCTTCAAGCTAGGTTGAGGGAGAGTGTTGTGGGACTTGATACAGGATTATTGACTTGCCTTATCCTATTTTGAAAAGTCAACTGTGTGGTTGTATGATTCACTGTAGATAAACATTCTTTATTTGTATTTCCTTTTTCGTCCCTAAATTGTCTCTCTTTTGACTATTTATACATGTATCCTCTCAGATGAAAATACATCAATACAGTATAGAGAATAATTATTCTCAACATCTTCTCCTTTTATTCTCTTTTCTTTTTCTTATTATTAAAATTCTACAGGTATGCCCTGTTGAAATCATTTTAGTTAAAAAAATCAGTTTTGACTTCGTCGACTTGGATGAGTCAACTTGAGTTGCATGAGTTTCCAATAACTCGAGTGAAGACTTGAGCTACACATGAGTTTTTGGTATTTGATTTGGTGAGTCGACCGAGTCAAGCTAAAGACTTGAATGAGTCGAGTTACTCGACTCGATTTGGTCAAGTCTTTGTTAAAAGGGCACACTGGCATATTCATACAAAGTAAGGGTAAAGTGGGAAAAGTAAATCTAATATTAAAGCTCTTCTTCCTGTTACAACCATTGCCCTAAATCCTCTATTCCAAAGGAAGGAAAAAACAAGAGGAGATAAGAGTTCAGTGGCAATGGTGAAGTTGTAGCTATTTTTCTTTAGTCTTTTTGTTTCTTCCTTTCTTCTTCTGCCTCCTCTTACATCTTTAATCAATCTCTACTTTCATAAAGAATGAAAGAAAAGTAACATCAATCGCAATCTTTTTTTCTCCAATTCTTCCTTCTTGCTTCTTCCTCCTTTTAGGTTTTTTCTTTTCTCCCTCTCTTCCTTCTTGCTCCATGTCCTATTTCTTCAATGGATTTGCTCAAGGATATGATTTCAAGTTTTCTGCAGAAAAAGAGATAGGCATTGATACGAGATCGATGCTCAACGGCGGAGCGATCCAGCAAAATCGGGATCCCGAATCTACATCGAGACTGGGAAAAGGAAGAAACGCTTGCAGCTATGGTAGTAAGAAGAAGAAAAAAAAAATAAAAAGAAAAAAATAAAATCCAAATTTTCTTTTGATTATTCCATCGAGAGTTATGATTTACCAACATTACATTCTTCTTAAAGATAAAGAAACCTAAAAAAAAAAAAAAAGGCTAACAATACTAGGAAACTACCTAGAAAGAGGAAATCTAGTGTATTTACGAAACTAACTAAAAATGGGAAATCCTAACCTAAATTGGAAACCTAATTACATTAGGAAACTACTAAACAAACAAAATTAAATTTAGAAATTCAAATATGCTTGCTAAAATAATAACTGGGCCCACTTGGGTCCACTCAATCCGTGTCCTACATAAAGGATTCTGATTTTTGACAGCTGCTTCTCCTTTGTAAGTAACAAAGTATATTTCCTCTCTCTCTCTCTCTCTCTCTCTCTCAAATTTCGGGCAAAATTCAAAATTGGCCAAATTTTTTGGTTCTAAAATAGAGGGCAAAATATGCATTTTCTATATAAATTACGTATTCAATGTTGCGGGGGCGGAGGGAGGGGGCGGCACGCATATGGAGTTTTACCCAATCCCCTCGTACTCGGGGAGAGGTGGGGGTCTTGGGTTTCTTTATCATTAAAAAAAAAAACAATGTATTCAATGTTTAAATGTGTATTTTCCTTTTTATTTAGTATTTTTGTGTTTTTTATGTTTTTCTATATATTTTTACATACGTATAGATATATAAAATAATATTATTTTAATAGATTTGACTAAGTCTTGACTTATTGACTTGGTTAAAACTCGCCCTCTTCGAGTTGACCAACTCGATGAGAAATGAGTCAAGTGTTCGAGTTTCTAAACCATGACTGAAATACAACTTGGTTCCCAACATCTTCCAAATAGTGCGCCAAAAGTGACTGACAAACTTGTTATCACGATCAAATAAAATTAGTAAATGGAAGTACAAAATGAGCAACATTGGAGGCATCATAGGTTTTCCTGCAAGGAATGAAATGTGCAACTTTTGAAAAGCAACCTAAACCCACAACAATGGAGTCATTACCTCATTGTGTTTGTGACAAAATCTATTTCCCCGAAATTGAAACCCATCATGTAACATATAGTTGCTTTGCTGTTTGGATTCAAAACTCGCCCAGATAGGCCCAAAATCTTCATCATTAGCATATAGGTTGACAAAAGAGTCAAACCCCAAAACCTTAAAGCGTAGATACTTTCCTGCTTGGTGCTTCAAAGAAAAGGTGAACTCTTGCAGGTAAGCAACCCACTTAGTATGACACATGTTCAACTCGTGCTCCCCATTTAGATACTTCAAGACCTCATGGTTCGAATAAAGCACAACTTTGCTATAATTGAATAATATCTCCAATGCTTCAATTGTAGTGACCTGGCCTGAAGTAGCAGGTCAGTAGTAGTGGGTAGAGTTAGTTAGAAATTGACATTGTTTATTCTGATGTTTTATTTTATTAAAATTATTTTGGAAAAAACACACTTCAAACTTAGGAATTGAACAATAGACCCCGAGTGCACACACCTCCTCAATTAGAAGTTTATTTACTTATCCCCTTGGAATTGAATCAAGTGAGTGGAAAATTCAAGTGTCAAATTAGATTTTAATTTCCTAAAGTTAGAATTTCAATTCGAATTATTCAATTAAATATATATATATATATATATATAATCAATAAGTTTGGGGTGGACCCATAGGGAGCCACATTCCTTGGATCGAACTTATTTGTCAAAATTCCTTCACCTTGAGATTTATTTAGTTAGATATTTCTTTTAATATATATATATGGAAATCACCCCCGTCGTGTGGGCCCTTTGCACCCACACTTCTCTTGATCCTCTCTATTTCCCCTAAATCCCTTCCCTCGAACCCTTATCTCCCGAGAATCCCTAATTCACGATGGAAAGAGACCCAAACCCCTTCCACGTCACTCTCCTATCCAAACTCCACCGCCGCACCCAACAAGCTTTCCCCAAAATCGATCCCTATCCCCTATTTCCTTCTCCAAAACAGCGACAATCCCTATCTCTTCGCACCGACGATGACTCCTACTAAGGTTTATTTCCTTCGAAATCTCTCTCTAGACGGCAACAAGTCCTATTTCTCCCCACCCTTCTCCTTGTAATCGTTTCTCTCTCCCTCTCTCACGACTTCTCGCTATCGCTTCTTTTTCTTCCTCTCCTCTTCGAAGTCGAGTTCTTGTCCGAGAAGCAGCGCAACACCATCTTGTGACGAGCCTTCTTCCATCCTTGTCTCCACTCTACAGCAACAAATAGGTATGTATCCTTTCAATTTTCACTTACCCGCTGCATGTTTATGGGTTTTTTTTTTAGGCCCCAAATCCTTGTGTGCTTGGATCGATTCCCTCCTATTGTTTTACAACCAGCCGAACCTAACCAGTTCCCAGTTTGAGTTGCTTCTTGCAACCCACTGTAGAAAACCCGGAAGATTGAAGACAGATGGTCTTCCACTATTAACCAAGTTACTGGGTGGAATTGTGCAAAACTAAGGATCCAACCATGGAAATGTGTAAATTGGACTGATTCATCAAGTATTGAATCTTATTTTAATTGAATATAAGTTTGTGCAATCCATAGTCCTTAACATGCTATTTCCTAGACAGCCTCCTTCTCGGCCGATCCTCCCTTGACTTATTCTGACTATACCATTATTTAGATTTATTTTGGATAGGTTGGGTAACCGATCCCCTCAGTGAAGTATTTCAAATTTATTTTTCCCCTTGTTAATAACTTAGATCTTTGAAAACGGGGTAAATTAAATTAAATTACTGTTTAAAAAAGTTGCAACTGTTTTAAGGATTTCATTGTTTTCATTACCTTATGTTTTTATTAAAATTATTTGCTCAAATGCTTTTGATCGTTAAACCCACAGTGCCAAAACTTTTGTTTCAAACAGCCAATCCTGGCCTAGTCTAGTAATTGGACATACTTTTCTTTTGTTTTAGTCCACCTGATTAAATAGGTCATGAATTAAGATCTTTGGTTACAGTGGTTACTGTTATAACTTTTACATAATCCTATTTAAACCTCTTTTGAGAGAATAACATAAACTACTAGAGAAAATATTAGTTTCATATCATTAACAGTATGTAACTGTGTTATTTTGTTCATAAAGTTTAAAGATATGATTCAATAACTAGGCCCTAAGTTTTCCAGTTGGGCATTCCATAAACCCAAACCTTTTTTATATGTGGTCTTTTCTACTAAGTTAAGATATTGAATACTTCGAAACAATAAACTGTCATCTATCTATTTTAGTTTGTTTTAGTAAAATTATTAGTGACATAAAAGAGCATTTACTTATTGTTTAAGCAAGGCTGCCATGGTCTTAGGCATGGTTCAGACATACAGTGTATGGACTCAACTTTCACCCCTAGCCTTGGACCTTAGGATAACTTGTAGACCATAGTTGGGGAAGCAACATACCTTACATTTATTTAATGTGAACTAATAGAGAGACTTAATAATTCACATATTAATGGTACTTGGAATTTTTAAAACATTATTCGCAGCAAACCTTAGACTTCAAGGCTAATCATCACTCGAAAGCTAAGTGAACTTCTTGTTTGCACTTCACGAACTTCTAGGTGAGGAGAATATTTTCACTTACATGTTTTTGTTTATCCAAATATGCAATAAAGAAAATATTGCAATGTGTTGCTATGTGTTTTGGAATGTGATGGTTGGACCTGAAGTAGACTGAGTATTCGATAGAAGGACGGTTGGATTTCGGTGTAAGACTCACAGTAGTGTAAGGGAAATATTGGGCTAACATGTTTTAATAGCCATGAGTGGATTCAGTAAACCCAAAATTGTGGAACCGACTGTCAGCATTGTTGAAAGGTCTAACAGTCATATTCGACTAGATGTGGTTAAGATGACTTGTGAGATCGTACATTTTGCTATGTTAGACAAATTTGGATTGTATGGTGTTATTTGGAATGTCATGTTATTATTTGACATGTATGGACTTGTGTAGCTTAATTGTTAATTTTTATGTTGTTATACAAATGTGTTTGTTATGATATGTTGCATTATGGAATAATATGCATGCTTGAGCGAGGCTGAACATGATATTATGCTATTGGATATGTGTTTATATGGTAAACCATGCTTCGAATAATTTTGTAGTCCTTAGAGCATGTAATTAGAGATTATAGCATGTTGTTAGCAATGGTGGCATGATGGTAGAGACAATGTATGTAGGCATTGCATTAAACATGTCATTCTTATATTCATTGGGATTGGGTATGGAAATGGAATCGTGGGAGTGACAGGCCAGTCAATTGTGACTGTTGGGTCCTGTTTCGCTAGAGCAACAGGCCGGTCAAGTTGTGACTGCTAGGTCCTGATTACTGAAGTGACAAGCCGGTCAAATTGTGGTTGTTAGGTCCTAGTTTGCCGTTTGGTCACGTTGGTGACGGTGCGCAATTGTGTTCCATGGTTTTGTTAGGGTGGTCACTCAATCGAAGCTGAGTCATCTTGGCAAATCATGAGGCTATGACATGGTGATAAAGGATTGAGTTGCATGGGCATTGCGCATTGGCATATAGTATTGAGTATAGGGCATTAATTATATACATTGGATATAACTTGCTTATTTATGTTGGAATTTATGCTATGATATGAAATTTGATTTAGGAGATTATGACTAATGAATTGTGGGAATATATATGTATGTGCTATTGTTTTCTTCGCTGAGGATGGAGCTCATCCCTTACATTACAGGCAATCCCTTGGACTTGGGTCTGGATGATGATCAAAACCAAGCTTAGAAGACGAAGAGTCGTCGGAGGATACTTAAAATCGCATAGCTTATTGAAAGATTTAGTACTTCGATTATAGATCGGATGTTTATTTTGATTTGAATTACTTTGAGGAATTTGTTTATTTATTTATTTGATTTGTTGAGACTTGGATAATAAATTTAAGCATTGAGTAAATTTGGGAACGTTATTTATTTTGGTTAGTTTGGGAATGTGAGCAATCTGGTGAGTTTAGATTATTCATGTGTTGGATTATTTGTATCCTCTTAAGAGTTGTGGATTGATGTTTATGAAGTTTATATAACTTCTTAGGATGTGGGCTTGAAGAATTCGATGGCTTGTAAATGTTATGTATTTGTTTGAAAAGAAAAATAGCCACGGATTTGTGATGTAAGACCTGCTTAGATGAACATGTTATTTTAAATTGTGCAGTCAGATCACGTCCGTTTAGGTGTGGGAAGGCGGGGCGTGACATCAATGCCTTCACAATATTGGAGAATTCTATAACATAGACCGAATAACGTAGTTTAGACCTGTTTAACTTCTCACTGCAGTGGGCCACATGTCTCCTTTCTTGGTTAACAACAACAACTATGTCCACACGAGGGGCATCGCAATCCACCTGGAAGAACTCATTAAAATTAAGCAATACCAATATTGGGGCCGCCGTCAATTTCATTTTCCAAGTTGTAAAGCTTTCGACTATTGCTTGGGTCCATTAAATTGAACTTATCTTCAAGCAATCTATCATAGGGGTGCGGCAATGGTGCTAAAATTCCAAATGAACCTATAGTAGTAGGTGGCTATCCCAAAGAAACTTCGAACCTCATGCACACTAGTGGGCATAGACTGCTCCTCTATGGCTTTGACCTAGTGTGGGTCCATCCTAATCCCATCAGCGGCCACAATGTGTCCAACAATTACTCATCTACAATTCACAAATGACACATTGTTTTTCAACGAATCCAATAGGAGCGAGATTTTAGGCTTTAGAGTGGTTCTTAGATGCTTTGAGTGTCAGGGCTGAGAGTGATTCTTGGAAAAAGCACCATTATTGGTGTGGGTTTGGAGGAATCCTTCTTGAGAGCTATTGTAGAAGAAATAGGTTGCACAATGTGGAAACTATCCGAAAATTCCCTTGGGTGCTAGAACAACGACCGAGATTGTCCCTAGAGGGGAGGTGAATAGGACAATCCCCAATTTTTATGGTATTCACAAATTTCTTGATTAATTAACGAATCTGCAGCGGATTAATAATGTTAATCAAGAGAGATGGGTTGTGTGATCAAAAGTGTGGACAATTATAAGAACAATCACACAAGTAAAGATCAACACCCACAAATCCAATTTATAGTGGTTCGGTTAGACAACCTACATCCACTCTAAGGACTCACCCAATCTTAGGTTATCCCGAATTCACTATGTGGGGACTTACACCCTCACAAATAGAGTAGGACTTTCACCGTACTCAATTGGTTGGGAATTCCACCCACCACATGTGCCAGAGACAACGCTCTTGATTTTTTATAGTCGGTTCTGGAGCCAAGCCTCCTTAATCCACTTGTCCTAGATTTTGAAATATTCGACCAACCCAAGGTCTACTTCCTTATCCCTCTATTTTTTATAATGGTTCTGACTTGCCTTAGTCCACTTCACAAGATGATTTATAAAATAAATTCACTAAGAAGCACTTGCCTTTGTATAAGCTCACTTGTAGATGTATGCTTCTTGAAGACTTCTCCTTCCCAATGTGATGTTCAAGATGTGCCTTGAGTATGTGCAATCACAAGTTGAGAAAAGGTTGCTAAGATATGGATTTGCAAGTTGATCCTAGGCTTGATTCTCTCTCTCTCTCTCTATCTCAATCAAATAGTTGATTGGTAAATGATTCACCAAGGTAAAGACTTATAGAGAGGATATGATCACACAAATGATTTACCAAGTGTTTAATGTGTGTTTGAGAGAGGTTGGGAGAGGTTTGGGATCTTTGGGATTGCCTTGAGATTTTTCAAGTTGAAGGGTCCAACCAAACCAATACCATAAAAACACTTACTAACGCATACATCTAATGTAAATTCATTAATAAGGTAAGATTATAGATGAAATGTTCGAAGGGGCAACATCTTGTGTACAAACTGCATATGGAGAAGCAATAGAGTTTCTAGGAGTTGGACTTCAACGAGGGTTTGCTTTGAGACTTTATTTGTTTCCATCTGTTATATAAAATTTAGCAGTAGAGAAGTCTAAAGAAGATCCTGGTGTATCTAATCTACAGGAATATTAGTACATCAGCAAGACAAGGAATCAACTACAGTTGTGGAGAAAGAATTCAATACAAGTATTTTGAAATAAAATGATTATATGGTGTCAATGGAATCTAAGAGGATAGTTGCCAAAAATTAAAAATGATTTCCTACATAAAAAACCATTGAAATACTCAGGTGCCACTATAGTAAAACAAAGGTTTAATTTAGATATTGCAAGTAATCCGCGCAATGGAGCAAAGTGGATACTAGTAGAGAGTCGTGTGACCATGGTGCCATAACTCATCTTTTGACCTTGCCCTAGTCAACTCAACTCAAAGGGAACCTACGAAAACATGTGTGGAAGAACAAGTTTCTCCAACTAGATGAATGTGTGGAGGAACAAGAAAGGATAGAGTTAACAATGAGTACAAAAGAGGAAACTTAAAAGGTTCATATAATGGTAACGGGCAAGATCAAGAAATATCATTTATGATACAAACATTGAAGACCAAAGACAGTGCCTTGATGAAAAAATTAAGGGTTAAAGTACAAGCAACTTGCAGGTACAAGGAAGAGGGGTAGACCACTGAAAACTTGGAGAGAAGGAATAAAGAAAGACATGACAGATAGTGGTGTGTTTGACTGTATGGTCTATGATTGGGTCAAATGGAGAAGTACAACTTAAAAAACCTATCACAAATGGATGGGATTCTGGATTTGATGATGATGATGATAAAGTACAATCAACTAAAGGGGGAGTCAAATGAAAGTAGAATGAAATGGTATGAAAGGACATGATAAAATATAGAAGGCTAGGGAACATGGCTTTTGATAAGGCTGAGAGGAAATTAGAACTGAAAAGGCGAAAAATAGATAGATTCCATGATGATGATGTAATGAAGAGTTTAAAGCTAAAGGGTTGAAACAAAAGAATTGTTGAATGCTGGATGTGCTTCTCAAAAATGGGATTTGAATTGGAGATGTTTCAATAGACAAAAAAATTGGCTAAAACCATAAAGTAGAAAATCTGAACAATATCCAATAACTCATTCCAAAAATGCTTGACAACCAATTGGCCAAATAAATTAACTGATTCATCAAGAGAAGAGAATGATATAATCCTCCAAATCCTGAAATCACATCATGCAGAAGTACATAAAAGACAAGCCGTTAAGCTTGAAGATAATGCTTTGATGTCCTCCAATCATATCATGTATCTAGAACTGAATAAGACAATACAAATATTATGGTGGTTATACTGACAAGCATACAAGTACTACATTTGTTTCCTTCTTTACTTCTTATTTTTAAAAGAACTGATGACAAACTGATGCGGGAGCATTTATTTTATTTTATTTAGATTTGATATTATTAGAATTTGATTTTATTTTTTACTTAGCCTTGTCTTTTAGTTTGTTTTCTTTTATTTGAGGGCAAACTTGTCTTTATGAATTATTGTAATGGGGGGCATTTATGTCATTTAACCTCATTAGTTGCCCTAAAGCTTTAGGAAACAACAAGGAGCCGCCGGCCCCTTTGTTTTTTCTGGTTAAAAAGCTTTGTAAAAAGGAGGAATACACGATGGAATGAAAATGAAGAAGGAAAAGCTTAGGTTATGCGCATGGTGTGATGGATTCCCCTTGAGGGTTTGATGTGAAGCCAACATGTAAGTCTACTATCCTCTCTCCTTCTTCTCTTATCTTCCTTCTTCTCTTCTCTTTCCTTTTCCTTCTTTCCTTCTCTCTCATTTATTTTATTTTCCACATCATAATCTTCATACAACCCTTGCTACCATCATCCAAATATCTTCCCAATTATAGCCGCCACCCTCTTACGATCCAAACAGCAGTTATGGATCTTTCACACAGCCTATACATTTATATCTCATTAGCACAGTCCCAAATCTGTCCTTTAGAAACCTAAAACTGCCACTCTATACTTGGGACAGCACTGTACTACTTTGTTTTGGATCCCAAACCAACCCACACAGCCCTCTCTTGCCCCAAATCTGCACAAACAACCATCTAAAGTCGGGACAGTATTAAACCGGTCCTATGTTGATTCAAGAATTGTTCGATGTCTTCAAATATTGATCGATTGAACTATTACATATTCATTGAACTGATTAGTTTGATACTTTTATGGTCAGAATTAGGGCTTCAAGAGTATTATTAATTGTGATTTGGAAATCTAATTGAATGCATATAATGGTGAATGTGTTTATGCATGTTGAGTTATCTTTAATTGTTTATTGTGGTCTAGTCACTAATCTCAGTTTTATTGCATGCATGTGTTCATGTCGTCAATTAGATTAGCCTAGGTCAAGTAATTGTACAATTATATAGTCATTAATTTAGGATCCCTAGCCAACCCTGCATCAAATTGGTGGCCCATGCAGGTCACTTGACTTAGGTTGTGTCTTAAGTTGGCTATCTTGGAGTGTTTAGGATGCATGTAGGTGTAAACAGCATCCATTCATCATCGCATCTAGGAATTCATGCGCACCCGTAGTGGTAAGGAATACCATCCTGGCATGAGTTCCCAAATTGGACAATCCAATCCCAATACTCCTAATATGGACTTCAACACATTAGTCCAAGTGCTTCCAACTTACGGACCTCCATAACCCATCTTGAGTGTCGAGTAGAGGAGAACAATACTCACACCAATGCCCGTGTTGATGAGTTGGTTGCTTCTCTTAGAAATGGTACTTTTAAGGGTTGTGTGGAGGACGCTAATGACTCCACCTATACCGTCGAGGATATTCCTCAAGGTGATGACCTAGGGGGGTTCGATGATATGGATGCGAATAGAGGTCCACACATTGGGCGGGGACAAGGGGGGTAGAGGGAGAGGTTTTGGTCACGGTAGAGGTCCAAATAGGCGTGTGGTCGATCAGGAATTTTTTGACCCCGATGAGCAGTTGATGAGAACTATTCGGATCGAAGCTCCTACTTCTGACGGGAGAACTGACCCTAAAGTCTTCCTACACTGGATCTCTGACATGGACCAATTTTTTAAATGGCACCCCCTAACAGATGGAAATAAAGTCTAGTTTGCCAAGATGAAATTGATAGGGCATGCCCGACTTTCATGGGGAAGTGTGGAGCAAGAGAGAGAGATGGCGAGACACGGTCCCATTACCTCTTGGGAGGTGATGAAAGATAGATTGAACAAAAAGTATGTGCCTCTCTTTTATCATAGTAGTTTATTGGACCAGTGGCAGGCACTTCGGCAAAGGAGCATGTCAGTGGATGAGTATATCAACCGCTGCGAGGAGTTTGTGTTGCGGTGTCGTATCATCGAGGACCCCCAGATGACCCTTTCTAGATTCCGTACGGGTCTTTGTCCAGAGCTACAGAGGGAATTGATTCCCCATGATGTGACCACACTAGATGAGTGCCAGCGATGGGTCTGAGAGTTGGAGCGTTATCTCAGACATCCAGTCGTGAGACGATTTGATTCCAGTAGCACCGAACAGAGGACTACTCCTCCTGGAGTGAGATCCACTGTAGCCAATCAGCCGCCCTGGAACCAGCCAAGTGCTCCAACCACTACTGGGGTGGATAAGAGCAAAGCAATGTTTGAAGAGAGTTCCAAGGACAAAGGGCCCAAGTGCTACAATTGTCAAGGCTATGGACACTACACACAGCAGTGCCCCAGTAAGGGCAGACAAAAAACTTTGCTCCTTGAAGGTAATGAATCTGAAATAAATGGGGAAAAAGGAACAAGAGTTTAAGGAAGAAGTCCATGAGCCCGGTTTGGAAGAAATCGATGAGAATGAGTATAAGGACTTTGAGAATGGCTTGGCTTTTGTGCAAGGAGACTCATACCCCCATGGGGAGGGTAATACCCCGTGTGTGATGGTAGTGCGTCGATGCGCCCTAGCACAACAAAAAGAGAGTGATGACTGGTGAAGGAGTAATATTTTCTACACCTTTGCTAAGAGCGGTGACAAAGCCTGTAAGGTTATCATTGATAGTGGGAACTGTACAAATGTCATTGCTTCATCGACAGTTTCCCGATTAAGGTTGTCACCCATCGTCCATCCTCACCCATATCAGATTGCTTGGGTGGACTCGTCATCTATTCCCGTGACTCAGCAGTGTCAGATACCTGTCTAATTTTCATCCTATAAAGACATTGTATGGTGCGACGTGATACCTATGGAAGTAGGTTACATTATTTTGGGGAGGCAGTGGTTGTATGACATGGATACCACACTGTTCGGTAGGTCGAACGTGTGCTCATTCATCTTTGAGGGTAAAAGGATCAAGTTGAACCATCTTCCCCACAAAACACCAAAGAATGAGGCGGAGAAGCCAAGCAAGGGCACAAACAACAGTGGCCTAGAACCCAAAGCCCTGCATATTCTCAGTCCTACTGAGTTTGAGAAAGAGGCTAAAGAGGAGGACATTGTATTTGCATTGGTCACAAGAGAAACATCCTCTGAGCCTAGTGTTGATCGCACGCGGGAGATTGAGCCGATTATGAGAGAGTTTCAGGATGTCTTCCTGACGATTTTCTGGATGAGCTCCCTCCCATGCGTGACATTCAGCATGCTATTGACTTTGTACCCGGAGAGACCCTACCCAACTTGCCACATTATAGGATGAATCCTACTGAGCATGCTGAATTACAAAGGCAAGTGGATGAACTCCTTCGTAAAGGGTTTATCAGGGAGAGTCTGAACCCTTGTGTCGTGCCTGCGCTCCTCACACCAAAGAAGGATGGAACTTGGCGAATGTGTGTGGACAACAGGGCCATTAATAAGATCACGGTCAAGTATCGATTTCCCATACTGAGGCTCGATGACATGTTGGATATGATGGTAGGTGCCAGTGTGTTTTCGAAGATAGACTTAAAGAGTGGATACCATCAAGTCCGCATTCATCCCGGGGATGAGTGGAAGACCGTCCTCAAGACGAAGGACGAATTGTATGAGTGAATGGTCATGCCTTTTGGGCTATCAAATGCCCCTAGTACCTTCATGAGGATCCTGACCGAGGTGTTAAGACCATTTATTGGTAAGTTCTTGGTAATGTATTTCGATGATATCTTGATATATAGTGCTACCAAAGATCAACACCTCGACCACTTGAGGCAAGTATGTGAGACCCTCCAAGTTGAGAAATTGTATGCGAACCTAAAGAAGTGTTCCTTCATAACTATTAGAGTTGTCTTCTTGGGTTTCGAAGTTTCTCCTGAGGGTATGTCGGCGGATCCGGAGAAAGTGAGAGCCATAGTTGAGTGGCCTGAGCCACGTACCATTCACGAGGTCCATAGTTTCCATGGGCTAGCCACATTTTACAGGAGATTCATTCGTGGGTTTAGCACCATCATGGCCCCCATCACAGATTGCATCAAAAAAGGGGATTTTGTCTGGACTCGTGCTGCGGCTAGAGCCTTTCAGGAAATTAAATCTAGGATGACTGAGGCTCCTGTTATGCACCTTCGTGGCATGTGATGCTTCTGGCTTTGGCGTAGGTGTTGTTTTGAGTCAGGAGGGACATCCTATCTCTTATTTTAGAGAAAAGTTGCAGCCCGCCAAACAAAAGTATACCACTTATGTTAAGGAACTCTATGTGGTTGTGCAATCTTTGAGACATTGGCGACATTATTTGATATCACAAGAGTTCGTCTTATATACCGACCATGATGCCCTACGATATCTGAACTCTCAAAAGAAACTAAACTCACATCTCGCCAAGTGGGTGGAGTTTCTTCAAGAGTATACATTTGTGCTCAAGCACAGGGCCGATGTTGAAAATAAGGCTGTATACGCCCTTAGTCGCAGGGCGGCTACCGTGAGAGTTGAGTTTGGCCCTCCCAAAGTAGAGTCTATAGAACATTTTGACTTTCGAGACTGCATCTATCGTAGGGCAGCTTTCCTACACACCATGAGTGTTTCAGTGATGGGATTTGAGCGTATACAAGACGAGTATCCTCAATGCCCAAATTTTGGAAATGTGTATGCAGGTCTCACGAACGATCCTCACGCTAGCCGGGGACGGTTTGTCTTACAAGATGGCTGCCTCTTTTTGGGCAGTCATCTTTGCATCCTCGCACCTCCCTCAGAGAGTTCCTCATCTGGGAACTACACGACAGTAATATTGCGGGTCACTGGTGCCCTTGTGGAAGATAGGTTCTATTGACCTCATCTCTACAGAGATGTAGCTACTATTGTTGAGCAGTGTCGTACATGCCATCAATGTTAGTGCTCCAGCTTTGCCGAGTCCCTAAGTTTGTCAATTCCATGACTCGGGAAGAAGTACTTGCTAGAAGCTTGAAGACTCAAGGTGATCAAGATTGAAGATCATGCCCCACCGGATTGAAGCTCATCGTTATGGCAATCACAAAATAGGTATTTGGCCATAAATGACTTTAGGTGGTACCCACACCTTAGGAGGATCATTCCTAGGCTTAGTTGAACAATGGTAAAATCATAAAAAACCTAGAAAGGAAGCTTGACAGTAAATTGAAAGCAAACTTGGAAATATGAATTAAGTTCACTGTCAGCTCAATTAGTAATTCTCACCGACCCCTCGGTGGAGACAGCATCGACCCATCATGGTCAAAGACTGGTCAGGCCAGATTGACAAAGATTCTGGAACATTGAACTGTCATTCTGGGTATGCCTCTGATCGAGAGTCTCGTATGCACCCCCTCGGTGAAAGGCTGAAACGACCCCTCGTGGTCAACAACTATTCGAAAAAAATTTATGAGTTCTAGAACTTAGAACTCAGGTGGACTCTCGAAAAAAAAAAATCGGTAATACAAAAAAGTCAAGAGTACCAGGACCGACACCTCGATAAAGGGCAACATGTCATTCTAGGTAAGACTAATTTCTGGACTTGAAACTCTGTCAGCATAGTGTTGCCCCAGACCGAGCCTCTCGTATGGACCGACCTCTCAGTGTCATGACTGTCGACCCATCGGTAACACAGACTTGTCAATCAGATATAAATTGTGCCGTTCAAAGTGCATTTAATGCTCAACGGTCGGGTAGTTGAACGGTAATAATCACCGACCCCTCGGTACGCCCGATCTGTCGGCACTGGACTGTCCCGAAAAACTGGTTGCATTCTCTATAAATACCAATCTTTGTGCAACCAGTTGAAACCCTTATCATTACAATTGAGCTTTACACAATGGCCAACGAAAGGATAACTCTGTCTTGAGGTTATACTTGGAGTATCCAATACAACCAATCTTGTTGACTGGGTTTGTGAAAGGAGAGAGGAAAAAGGGACAGAGATACAAACTAGGAAAGAGATTGGTAGAACCAGTTTCCTAGTCACCCTGAAATTGTGATTGCTCAACAAAGGCTACAAGGCGGAGCGTCGGGATTAACTCGTGCACACATTTGGTGGATCTTTGAGAAGCACACATCATTGAGAGAGAGCTATAAAGGCAAGTACTTCTTAGCTTTAATTTTATTTAAAACATTTATCCTGTGAAAGTGGATTAAAGAGGCTTGGCTTCGAAACTACTATAAAAATCTAGAGCGTAGTCTGTGGCACATGTGGTCGGTGAAATTCTCAGCCAAATGAATAGGTGGAATTCATATTCTACATGTGGTGGGTCAAATTCCCAGCCAAATGAGTGAGGTGGCATTCCTACTTTAATTGTGAGGGTGTAAGTCCCCACTTAGTGGATTTGGGGATAGCTCAAGGTTGAGCTAGTCCTAACAGTGGATGTAGGTTGGCTAACCGAACCACTACAAATTTGGTCTTATGGTGTTTGATCATTGTATGTTTGTCTTTTAGTATTTAAGCACTCTTCTCAACACACATCACTTTGCATTTGATTATCCTTATTTATACATTGTGCACAAGCATGGATAATCACGCAATATGCAAAGGGTTCTAAACTTAGTGTGATCATTTAAGTAATTAAAAACAGTTTATCACACTAAAAAAATCTCTTGATTAATATTGTCATTCCGCTGTACTTAAACTTTAAACAATTAAGAAATTTGTAAACACCATGGAAACTAGGATTGACCTATTCCTTCCCCCCTCTCTCTCCCTCCCGCCCTTCTCCCCCTCTCCTCTAGGGTCAATCCTGTTCTACCACAAAGGGAGAACTTTCAGTGTACAAAACATCTATCCAATTCGAACATAATCATTGGACCTTTCAACAAGGCTAGTGGATAAGTTTCAACTATTCGGACAAACTGAGTCTTCTCACGGCCATTAGAACATTTAGCCTATCCCCTTACACTACTGTGAGTAAACACCGGATTACAACTACGATTCCAACACATACCCAGCCCATTTCATAGATCCAATATTATATCCAAAACACTATAAATCATGCAATATTTTTCAATTGCTCAATCACTTAAACTAAATAAATAATATCATGCACAACAAGGTATAGTGTATTGTTTGCCCTCATCTAGAAGTTTGGAGATATGTACAATGTAAGAATTCCAAATATCCTGACAACGTCGTTTAAGCCTTGAAATCTTGGAATTCTGCGAAATAATGCTTTAAGAGTCCAAGTACTATTAATATATGAACTGTTGAGTCCCTCTAACAATTCTCAATAAATAAATGGGAGGTATGTTGCTACCCCAACTATGGTCTACTATTATCCTAAGGTCCAAGGTTAAGAATAAGATTTGGGTCCATGCATAATCCAACTTCGCAATAATAAAGCACTAAAAACCTTGTTCATGAATAAGAAGAGTTCTTTTAAGTTGCCAAGTAAAATAAACAAAATACTGAATTAAACGATACCAACTACAAGGACAGTTGATCAAATGAAAGAAGACCCTGAGTACCTTGTAAAGATAACTTCATAGGTTTAAAACGTATCATTAAGCCTTATAAAATTTTAGGATAGTAATAGTAACATTGACCATGATATATGAACATTGTTTTCCTATTGTAGTTTGTTTCCTTCTCTTAAAATAAATTTAGATGGAACTACATGAAAGTTGAAAATAGATAAAGGTTGAAAAGTAACAAATTGTAGCCAATAAAAATGAAAGAAGGAAAATCAAATAAATTGACTAAACAAGGACTTGCTGTTTAAAGCAAAAGAGTTGGCACAATGGAAAATTCATAATAATCAGTTAAAGAGAAAAGAGAGAACGAAGATAAAAATCATCAAAGAGAGAAATCTATGAGTTTCTATCCTTAACTAGTAAATGGGAAAAAGAGGATAATAGGCATGTATATTATTTTAACTTGAGTCTCAACCAAAGAAGTGGGGACTGACCCATTAGATAAATGGCTTGAGATGACATTGGAATAGAAATAACTAAGTGGAAGAGTTTTTTGTCTAACTTAATCTTGATTCATTGAAAGTGGCTACATAAGTCCTCTTCAAAAAGATTTTGAAGTTCAGATAGATAAAAAGGCTGCTTTTGTGGGAAAGAATAAACTATTTAAATAACTTGGTACCAGTTGTATGTAATAATTTAGTAATACATAAAGTAACAAAATCAATGAAGGGATGAAACCAGATGTACAGTTAAGAATCGAATCAAAACTGCATACATTGGGTGACTAAAGGTCACCGATAGTTGAAATTTTAAAATAGTTTTTTTATTCAAAGTATGTCGGACACACCTTAGAATATCGAAAATAGGGAAGTATTTTGTACAAAAGTCAGTTAAGCCAATTAATAGCAGGGCTGGCAAAACACAATAATGGGGATTTTCTAAGGAAAACATGAATAAATTCTATGGAAAAGCATAGGTGATTTTTCTACGAAAATATGGATTTATAATTAATTCATGATTTTTATAAAAATCAATTTGAATGGTACACGTTGCTGTCCAAGGATTAACAAAAGGATCTTGTAAGTTCTCATAAAAACTTCAAATCAAATGAGCTGAAATAATAATTGAAATTATCAAATACTTTAATCCATTAACGAAAAAATCATAAACATTAGAAATCCAAGAATGATGAAACCATGTAAGTAATGAAATAATTAAGTAGTGTAAACCAAAAGCACAAATAACACCGAAAGAAACTTATTTGTATTGGGTTTGGTTGGGAAATGAACACCTGGGATGTCATGATACAGCAAGGGTTTAGGTTGAAGGTCATGCTTGGCACGGGCAGATTCTACAGGCATGTTTTGAGACTGAAATCAGTCCCAAATTAGGACGATTCAATGGTTGATTGTGAGGTGAAGGATAGATCAGCAAAAGGAAAAAGGGGACCAAAAACAAGATGCATACCTGGTATGACTGTTACAAACGGAAGGAGGCTGGTATCTAGATGGTGTCCGGCTCTATTTCTCAAACAAGAACTCAGTCTTCCAAGAGGAGAAGAAGAAACGACGGTGAAGAGAGAATATCGAGTTGGGGTTTCCTTAGTTTTATAAACACGTAGGCAGTCGGTATTGGTTTCCAAATAAGAATCGGCTAGGCTCCCTAGTGGGATAGACTTGATAGGGAAGAGATGAAGAAGAAGGGATCTGAAGGGATTGAGTTCCAATTGAAAGAAAAAAGGAACAAGTAGGTTTGGGGAAAATTCCATGTGGAGTACGGTGCTGGAGAGAGGAGAGAAACAAAAGGAACGAAGGTGGGTTTAAGATTCCATTCGTTTTCGAGTGGTTTCGCAACGCTCACATGTTGGGGTTTTGAAAAATTAAAATTCTACCATGGTATTTTATTTTATATCTCCAATATAATAGTTTTAGAAGTATTTTTAAATTTGATTTATTTGAATATTCGACGTAAGAAGGTCGGGTCAAAAAAATTGAAGACTATAAGATTTCATCTAAAAAAAATTGATCTTTATTTATTTTACTAAACATGTTGAATTAGACTTTAATTCTAAATTCTAAATTTATGATTGGTCAATCTCTACATGTAAATTTGCCTTATTAATGTGAGTCCTACGGCCACACAGAATTATTAGATTTAATTAATTATTTAATTCATAGAGGTTAACATGCATAATTATAACTGATGAGGTGTGTGCACTCGGGTCTATTGTTCGATTCTTAAGTTTGAAGTGTGTTTATTAAAAAACAATTTTAATAAAATACAATAACACACTAGCGTAAACAATATCCAATTTCTAAATTAATTCTGTCCATGACCATTGACCCGCTAGTCTGGATAGGGTCATTACACAAAATCTCATTAATGCATTCGTACGTGTCACTAATATATGACGAGACATTTGACTACCTTAAGAGAGTCATAGTTACTCTATTCGTTTATGTATACTTAGTTGAATTTCTTCACTTTGAGATTCAGAGCACTAAGACAGAAATCACCATTTACAAGATTGAGAAACACATAAGACAATCTCTATGGAATGATTTAGAAACTAATAGGAGAATGCTTACAATATCTTAGAGCAAAATATGTATGCCAACAACAAAAGGAGGCATGGGTATTTCTCCTGTACAAATTTCTAATGTTGCTGCACTTACCAAACAAGTCTAGGAGATTGCTAGAGGAGCAAATAATGTATAGATTGATTGGATTTGAGCAAAATATATAAAACAAAAAGACTCCTGGTCTATGAAATGCCCTGCAAATGCATCTCGGGGCTCCCACTCATTTCTAAATGTAAGAAGCAAGGAAAAATCAGTTGTTTTCCACCTGGTAGGAAATGGTAAAAATACCAACTTCTGGACTAACAACTGGCTGCTAGCAGGTCGATTGATTGATAGATTTGGTGCCAGACCTGTATATGACATTCATGTTAGACTTGATATCAAAGTTGTTCATTTCATTAATGATAGGAAATGAACTCCTCACACCTGGGTCAAATGCATTTATGGACATAATAGCTTTAGTTAAGGTAATGAGTCTAAGGGTGTAAACGGACCTTGATCCGGCCCTCGGACCGTCCGGCCCGGCCCGACAAATAAGTATACATGCCGGATCCTAAGATCCGTGGACTCGGACTCGGACAGTCCGTTTATTTTTAGAAGGGCCGCGGACGGTCCGCGGACAGTCCGCGAGCCCGTCGGACTCTTTTCTGTTTTCGAAATTTTCAGATAAGAGGCATTTTCGAAACGTTTACGGAAAGGATAAGAGGCATTTTCGAAACGTTTACGGAAAGAAACGCGGAAAGAAACCCTAACTCTTTACCTTCCCTTCTCAATCTAGCCCACGCTCCCCCTTTCTTCGCTCGATCCTCTTAAGGCCGCCAAATCTCTAACGTCTCTCTCTTCCCCAAAATAAACCCAAATCTTGCCCCTCCATCTCGATTTCACTCTATTCCTCCTTCTCCATAGCCATCGGCGAGCCTATGTTCCCGAATCTGTTTAGAGATACAACTTTGATCAAGCAGAGACTACACAGTTCAAGGTTTGAAGCCGCCACTTACAACCCTGCCGTAGCCAACCGTTTCTCAGTCGGTGGTACCTGTGGAAATTCCATCTGAACCATCTCAGTAAACCATCATTGCTGCCCACCCTTCCAAATTCCAGATTTTGATACGGTAAGTCCTCAGCCTCATTCCCCTTGTATTATTTTCTTATGTATAGCTCTCTATATCTAATTAGTAGATCTACCTCCGATTCAACAGCCCCCTCTTCTATGCTTTGATCGGTTTCCTGTGGGGGTATGTCTGAGAAATTTGTCCCAAATTCTTTATTTAATTATTAATCCCCCTTTTAAATTCTGCTGTATAAATGGCTGATTACTGTAGTGAGTTAGTCCCTCAAGACCAATCCCATGCATTGCTTAAGTCTAGTTTATACCTCTAACCTCGCTGCTGTTTGGTTTTATGTGTTTACATTTGGTCCGAAGTCTTTTATCAATGGCCAAAGCTTTCACAGTCATGGATTGGTGTGGACATGCTGGTGTCAATGTCATGGGTTCTCAAAACCCCATTATGGCTGCATACAATGGGCTTTCAGTGCGGCCAAGCCAAATGACCATAGGTTTTGATTTAGAATTTGGGGCTTTCTCAAAGTGAGCATTGTTTCTATAAAAGATAATCTTAGTAAAATTTATGTTTACTATTACTACGTTCAAATTCAGTGCTTTGCTTTGGTCCTTATGAAAATGATTTTGTAGTATTAATAACTGCTGCCCATGTATTTGGCTCGAAGAGAAGTCTTATGTTTTCAGCTTTGACGGAGACTAAATGCTCGGTAACTTTTGAGTAGAATGGATTTTAGGGAGCCTTGAGAAAATTACTTGTTGTCCTATTTAGAAATCTATGAGAGAGGACTTCAGACTTCTTATGTTTTGAGCTTGAACAAAAAGTATGAAGAAACTCAATATTGTTTTATAAGTTACTGTGAAAATTGTTTTATGAATTGAAGACCTATGTGTCTTTTATGGACTTGGTTTTAAGAAAAGGCTGATTTCAGTCACATGTTTCCATGATGAGAAAATCTTAGTCCACTCAAAGTATTCCTTCTGCTGCCTTGTGATTTCTTAAGACCTTACTGCTCTGTTTACCTTAACCACCCCTTAACCAAACAGTGCTTAAGCTCAACTAATAACACTGATTTTACTGTTCAAAGTGTTGTTTGGTTTAAACTGTTCATCTTTGGTGCAGTGCAGTCAAGAATTAATTTATTCAAAACCCAAACAGAATCAGTACACTGCTGTATTTTGATGTGGTTTTAGGGTCTAACCGTAGTGGTTCAATACCTTGGCTGTTCACTGATTGTAGGCGCGATTGAATTTGTCTCGAGCATTTCGTCTATTTATCATTCTCAAGAGAAGAGATTGGTGTGATGCCACAAAAGGTGAGAGTATGAAATCTTTGTTGGGCTGTTTATTTATTTATTTATTTGTTGAAGAGGAATTGATTGCTCTATGGATTCCACAAACAGACCAACTCACATCAGCATTCTCACACACGGTCTGTATACAATGGACCTGAATGATGCACCTTTCAAGCTCAAGGAAGAACATGTAGCTAGGCTCAAGGCCCTCTCCACAACTAGTACTTATTTAATGCATATTTTTTTCTCTGTGCTTTCCAGAACTGGTATTTATTTCCTGCATATTGATTTTGTGCTGCAGTATTTTACCATGTTTATCCTTATTCTTTTCAACTCATGTATAATATTTTTATGCATATATTGCAAAAAATAAAAATGGGTTTGGATATTGAGCTGAAATATTTGTTAAATAGAATATTAACGTGTGGGAAATTCAGACACAGTCCTATTTAAACCCCACGAATGAGGCCACTACCCTTGATTAAAAGATGTCTTTTATTGAATTGGCTTTGTTTGCATCCCCCTATTATATTCAATTATATTAGTTTAGGGTTTGTTTTGATGTACTTTTAATTTTTGATCTCTTGTTTGGATTTTGAGTCTTTCTTCTCATTTCTTGATAAGTCCTTTGTTATGTGATTATTACATTCTTTTGTGTGTTTCTTGGGCCTTTTAGAATCACTATCTTAAGGATTGGTGAGGCTCTAGTCCCCTTGGTAGGGAAATGTTTTAAAGAAAATGGTAACTCTTCTATGTGCTGCTATTTTACTATGTGCATTTCCAAACCTGCACAAAAAGATTTATGTTCTTCTTTTCTCTATTGCTTCTACACTTATTGTATTTTTTTTATTTGTGCTTTTTCACCTTATAGTTTATGAACCACTCCAGTAAGTTGAGATCTTGGTTGAATATCTTGGCCATTTAATAAATGGGTTGACTCTTCTTGAACCCATTTATGGGGGTATAGCCTGAAATGTTTGTTGGGTATCACCCGTGTAACTCTTTGCTGGTAGCAATGCACTATCTAAGAATGGTAAATGGTTTAACTAGGAAATTAAAGAAATGAAGTAAATGATTTAACTAGGAAATTAAAGAAATAAATGATACTATAGTTGTGTAAATGACACCAGTCTCTATTTCTGTAATCTAACTTTTATTGTGAGACTTCTGTATCATAATTTTTTTTATATTTATAATTGTTTGTTAGATATTTTATTTTAATATTTCATATTTATGTACTCTTACTTGTTCATGGGTTGTTTTTCGTATACTGCATCGTTAATGTGTTTTTTTTTCACTTGCTTTCTCAGGTCTTGAGTTAGTTTATAAATGTTATCTCTGAATTTGGAAATCCATCGTGAAAGGGATGCATCAAGAAGAGGCGAAATAGAGAAAGAGACCCATTTTATATTTCTATTTAATATTTGTTTTTGTATTAAGGGTAATAAGCCCAATTTAAACTTTTATATTTTCAATTCTTAGTAGTCTTTTTTTTCAGTTTTTTCCCCTTTATTTGATGCTAATAGCTATAGTGGTAAGAAGTTTGAAATTTCACTAGTGTAGTACATGTGAAATATTGATTTAATTTTTAATAAAGTGTATTTAGCTTGGTAACAAAAATTTTAAGTTAAAAAATGGATAATGGGTCTATTAGCATAAATTTTCAAGTTAAAATATGGATGTGGAACTTGTTAGTACCAAATTTTAAATTTAAAAATGAATAGAGTTCAGGAACATAAAAAATTAAATTTTAATTTTTTTTTTTTTATATGTAGGGTCTGGTAGCATCAAAGCAGAAATTAGGGTCTAAAGGGATGAAACAGATAAACGGGCCTTTATCGGGCCTCGGACGGTCCGACAGCCCGATCGGGCCGGGCCGGATTCAAGAGTAGTCGGATCCTGTATTATGGGGCCGGGCCGCGGACGGTCCGATTATCTTATTAGGGCGGGCCGGATCTTTTCGGGCCGGGCTGGATCTGGGTCCGTTTACAGTCCTAGTAATGACTCTTCCATATGGTGATGTTCAAGATCAGGTGGTATGGAAGGCTGAGAAATATGGCAAATCTTCTCTAAAATCAGCTATTGATCTGCATAGACAGATTGAAATCCCGCCATCCTAGTTGATGTTGTATGGTTTCAAGGTCATATTCCAAAACATGCCACCATTGCCTGGAAAATATTCCATAACAGATTAAAAACGAGATCTTATCTTGTTGGTAAAGGGGTTAAATGGGAGAAATCATTTATATTTTGTGATTATCCCTCGGAATCTTGTTTCCATTTTTTTAGTGCAATCTTACTCAATGGATATGGAAATCTTCTTTAATGAATCTAGGATTACACTACAACCAGACTTCACAATGGAAAATTGGAGGTCCAAAGAGTATTCAATGATGTAAGAAATGACAAAATTTCAAAGCTTATAGCTCATCTTTGTTTCCACCTCTATCTTGGAATGTCTGGATTGCAAGGAATGATAAGATCTTCAATGGTTCAGCTCTCAACAAAGGACTTCTCAAAAAAATTGCAGTAGACATTCAGAGTAAGGCCATATTTCTTTGCTCTTCAAAGGACCTACATGTTGTTCTTGATGCCATTGCTGCTAACTGGGAACTTCCCTCAACTGCTAAGGAGAATAACCAAAGCATTGTCAGGAAAACCCACGCTCAAATACAGGTAACGGGTTTGTAATGACCTGACTTGAGATCACGCAAAACGAAGAGATTTTAGACTTCAAATCTTGAATTAAGAGTTGATCCATTGCATTGATCCTTGTGAGAACTTTCCAACGAGCTCAAATTTGACCAAATCCGAGAACTCAATTTTTGGACTTCTAAAAACTGAGTTGTACTGTGGTCGGTCGCACCGATGGTCCCCATCGACTAGACGGACAAAACCTTATTTTTTCAGAGAATTTTGTTTATCTATGAAGGTGCGATCAAACCTTGTGGTAGGTTGGACAGACAAAAATTGGGAAATTTTGATGAATTGTGCTTGGAAACTTTGAGATTCATTTTTTTCGCCATTTTGAAACTTGTACACATTTTGTTCCCCCAATTAATTGAACACCGAGAGTTTAGAAACCCGGTAAAAATTATCTTTGTTTTCACTAAAAATCATGTTTAGTGTGACACTTTTGAAAGCCAACTTGTTAACCATCTTTAAAATTTTATGAATTTTCGATTTCAATAGAAATGATTATAGGATCAAGTGGTACTTTCAAATCACCCAAAAACATTGCATGGGTGTAACTTTTAAATGCGTGTTTCGAAAACTTTTGAATTAACTCGCGATCCATGCTATTCACTTAGTTTTAAAAAGATTGCTAGTGCCCCGGCTTGGCCGAGTCCCTAAAGTTTGTCAATTCCATAACTCGGGAAGAAGCATGTGCTAGTAGCTTCAAGACCCAAAGTGATCAAGAATGAAGATTATACTCCACCGGATTGAAGCTCATCGTTATGACAATCACAAAATAGGTATTATGGCCATACATGAATTTAGGTAGTACACACACCTTTGAGATGACCATCCCTAGACTTAGTTGAACAAATGGTAAAATCATAAAAAGCCTAGAGAGAAAACTTGACAGTGAATTAGAACCCAATTTGGAAATATGAATTAAGTTCACTGTCAGCTAGACCAGTAATTCTCACCGACCCCTCGGTGGAGACAGGATCGATCCATTATAGTCAAAGATTGGTTGACCAGATTGACATAGGCTCTGGATCATAGAACGGTCATTCTAGGAAAGCCTCTGATTTAGAGTCTCGTATGCATCGACCCTTCGGTGATGAACTTAAACGACCCCTCGTGGTCGACGATTCATCGGTAAAAGACTTGTGAGTTATAAACTGTGAACTCAAGTGGGCTCTCGAAGAAACATACATCTCAGTATATCAAGACCGATTGAGAGTACCAGGACCGACCCCTCTGTAAAGGGCAACAGGTCGTTATGGGTAAGACTAGTTTCTGGACTTGAAACTCTGTCAGCATGGTGTTGCCCCAGACTGAGCATCTCGTATGGACATACCTATCGGTGCCATGACTGTCAACCCATTGGCGACATCGACATGTCGACCGGGAAAGATTATTATCGTTGGGAGTTCATTTAATACACAACGGTCGGGTTTTTAACGATAACATTTCTAGTTACCGACCCCTTGGTGCGTCCGACCAATTGGTACATTACCGTTGCTACAACTGATTGCGTTCTCTTTATAAACTAATCTTTATGCAACTAGTTGGTATCCTTTGGCAAAATCAGTTGGACCCTCATCATTATTAGTGAGCTTAAACAAGGGTCAACAGAATGATCACTCTCTCTCTCATTCTTACACATGGAGAATCTAATACAACCAATCATATGGATTGAGTAGAGAGAGAGGAAAAAGATAATAAACTAGGAGAGTTGTAGTATAACCAGTTTCCTTGTCGTCCTGGATTGTGATTGCTTTACGACGGCTACAAGGCGGAGCGTCGACACATATTGGGTGGATCTTGAAGAAGCACACGTCAAGAGATAGAGCTACAAAGGCAAGTGCATCTTGGTTTTAATTTTGTTTTAAAACATTTGTCCTCAAAGTAGATTAAGGAGGATTGGCTCCTGAACCACTATAAAAAACTCTAGAGCATCGTCTCTAGCACAGTGGTGGGTGAAATTCCCAGCCAAATGGATAAGTGGAATTTTTATTCTACAGTGGTGGGTGAAATTCCCAGCCGATTGAATGAGGTGGAATTCTTACTCTAATTTTGAGAGTGTAAGTCCCCACTTAGTGGATTTGGGGATAACTCAAGGTTGAGTTAGTCCTAATAGTGGATGTAGGTTGGCTAACCGAACCACTTTAAATTGGTCTTATGGTGTTTGATCTTTGTGTGTTTGTATCTTAGTATTTAAGTACTATTCTCAACACACGTCATTTTGCATGTTGATTATCTTATTTTACACATTGCGCACAAGCATCGATAATCAAACAATATGTAAAATATCATAATCTAAGTGTGATCATTTAAAGAAATTGTAAACAATTTATGTGATCGTTTAAAGAAATTGTAAACAATCTATCACACTAAACAAATCTCTTGATTAATATTCTGCTGCACTTAAATCAATTAAGAAATGTGTAAACACCATGGAAACTGGGATTGATTTATTCACCCCCCCCCCCCCCCCCCCCTCTCTCTCTCTCGTGTCAATCGTATTGTTCTAGCACCATGAGAAATGGACTTTCAAAGATCATATCCATTTAAATCAAGTGGCTTCTCGCATTTGTTGCAAATTGGGATTGGACTCCTCAATGGCCGACCATACTCCTTTTATAAAGGAGAAATTCGTATGAGGCCTTTCCACTTTAAAAAAATAGGAAAATCTCTCTCCTTGGGGCCGTTTTTCTACTCTCTCACTTAAAACGAATAAAAGCTTATTATTTTGGGATTTTCTCTTGGTTTTTCTTGGATTTTTCTTGAGACTCCATCTTCTCCAAAAGGTATGTATAAAATTTTCCATCTTTCTTAATTATTTTCCTTGAATTTTCCTTGGTATTCTATCCATTTTCTCTATGCTTTCCTCTCTCAAAATTTGATCCAGCATATGTGAGATTTTTTGAAATTCAAACATAGAGGATGAAAGAAAGGAAAAGAGAAGGAAATGAAGGATTAGATTCAAGAGGTTTTGATCAATTGGAAAGATTAGAAATCAATTTAGAAATTAATTGGTATAGAAAATCGACCATGGAAAATGAATTTTGATTGCAAAATTCAATCAACATGGATTTAATTTTTTATATTGGTTTTGGGGATGGTAAAATCAAGTTTTTTATTTCTGAACCATCCAATTCTTTTTGGAATTGCTTCTACATCTATGGAAATTAAATTTGAAATTTTGGATCATAAATTTATTAGTGAAAACGTTACAAGATAAACTCTCAAATCTGCAATCCTGTTTTTTGCACGCTGTCATGAGAAAATTCATATTTGGGGCCTCGAAAGAATTTTTCAACGAAATTTTGCATTGTTGGAAACTAGACTTATAGATTTATTTTTTATCTAAATTTGAGAGCAAAAGGAGATGAATTGATGCCGCGAATTAGGTCTGAAAGACGAACCAAATTTCTGGTTCAAATGTGAGATACAATTTTCCTATGCTTCACTAAATAAATCATAATTTGATCTTCCGATATCGAAACAATGCAAAATTTTTGTCTAACCTCATTTAAACAAGGAGAACTATCTCCATTTAGAATTTGAGATTTTTTTTATGATGTTTGATACCCCAGAATTGATTTGAAAGTCATATCAAATTTCAAAATCTTGATTTGAAAGCAATTTTGCAGCAGTTCAGTAGAGGATTTTTATCTTGAGTTTTAGAAATCAAAATGTGTGAAATTTTTGCCTAAATTCATAGGACAGAGAACCTATCTACAAAACAAAAAAAAATTGAGAAATAAATGAGTTAATTTGATAGGTCAAATTAGGTCTGTAAGTCGTAAGTCCATGTTAAACTGCAATTTTTTTGGGTAGTGCAACTATTGGGGTAATTTGGCCATAACTTGGGCTAGGAAAATCAGGTTGGGCCAAATAGGATATTTTTAAAATGGAATTCAGCGTCCCATATACTGATGAAATATGGGAATTTAATGATGAACGTGCTGTTCTTAGAAAATTCTGCAATATGAGCATATTTTCACCCTGCTTTGATTTTCTTGGAAAAGTTGGTAAATTGTGTAAACTTTGGAATTTTGGGTTTTTTATTTGCTGGACCAGAACCCTAATGATTTTAAGTGATGGACTCATTTACTTTTAAATAATTAGGAACAAATTTCCTAAGTGGTTTTGGAACTTTAAATTAAATTGCAGAGAATTTGGTTTGAAAGCTTGGATTTTTGATGTGTGATCATTTGCAATTTTAGGTGAGGAAAATTATACACTTTCATGTATTTTACTGAATTGTGAATTCCTGTAAAATCTTGTTCTTGTGTGTTGGAATGCATAAAAAATGGGTTTAAACAAAAGGAGTGAGAATTTATGGAAATTTGGGGATGATACACTTTCACCTATTCAACATCACCATCTATCTAGGGTAGTGAAGCAAGCAAAATTTTATGTAAAAGAAGCACACCTTAAAACAATCACGGCTTCATCCAATGGCTTGATCAGAGAGCATGCTGTAATACCCCGCCCTAGAAAAGGGTCTATTGTGTGGTGCGTGCCTATAGAAAAAAAAGTCTCACATTGTTAGTTCCATTGGAAATTCCCTCGTATATAAGTGGTAGCCTCCATCTTCTTGCAAGAGACCTTTTGGGAGCAATAGTGGGTTGGCTTGCCAATTGAAAATCGTGCGGGCCGTGTGTGAGGTTTAGAGCGGACAATATCATGCTACCGAGATGAGTCGTTACAAATGGTATCAGAGCAATGTTTAACTCTTTGGCTGAAGGTGTGGGCTTGGTTGTTGTGTGTGCAGAGCTGGAGACGGCTTTGACTTTAAAGGGAGTAGATTGTAATCCCCTGGGCCAAATGGAGTCTATAGTGTGGAGCGTGCGTATGGAGAAAAAAGTCTCACATTACTAGTTCCATTGGAAATTCCCTCATATGTACGTGGTAGCCTTTTTCCTTTTAGCAAGAGGTCTTTTGGGAGCAACAGTGGGTTGGCTCACCAATTGAAAGTAGTGCGGGCTGTATGTAAGGCCTAGAGCAGACAACATCATGCTAAACTAGTATTTGTGGAGGGGTCAGGTGGGCCCCTCGAGCATGCCCTGGGAGCGGAGCAGTAGCCGTAGATTTATTGTCGTATTTGCTTCCTACTTTGAAAGAAAAACGACAATTTGTGTTTCAATGGTTTTATTATTTCATATGGCTTTTGGATGATTGTAATAATTATGCATGGGAGGTTATTGTTGGGTGATGGTTTAAATTTTTATTATATGCTCACTATGCTATGATGACCTTTATTCTTGTTTTATGCTGGTATTGGAGCTTGGGGAGGTTGGATTTTTTTTAAAATAAAATAAAAAATATATTGTGTTTTTTTTTCAGTGTTCATACCATTTTGTAAAGACTTTTTGGAAATAATAGGCAACTGGCAACAGTTTATGGACTATAACAAATGGTTGGTCCCTTGTGTGTTACAGTCGACTTATAGGTTTGTAACCATCGACAACATTCCATTCCATAACAGAGAGTCTTCTTTGTTTACTTTGTGTTGATAGTTACACATCAAACCGTTGACAACATTCCACTCCATAACAACGCAAGTCCCTGTTAACATTGTGTCAATTGTTTTTCTAGATTGTTACCTGTCCAAAATTGCATACACATGGAACATGTGCTTTGTGTCAACTAGTCCTCTTAACTATCGACTGGTAGATACAAACGGTCTAGTATGTGGCACATTAAATGTGTTAAAAAATGGATACATTTTCCATTTAATGCTTCGCAACGGTTGTGAATTCAAATGAATTAAAAATGAGATTTTATATACCGACCAAATCTGGGAGAAAATAACTAGAGGAGTGAGAGACCAATTTGAAAGCTCTATCCAAGCTTCATACTCCCAACCACCGAGAGGGAGAGATCCTATCATAGAGAGACTCAGACTGTACCTCATTCATGCCCATTTGCTGAGCCATCTTTGTTCATACATTTTGAGTATCTCTACTAGAGCACCATTCTCATTTTTGTGAGAGTTTAGTCTTGAGTAGAAACTGTATTTTGTATTTTTTTTAGAGAGAAGAATGAGAGAAAGAGTCGGCGTGCAGTTTGAGAAGAAGGGTCAGTCTTGAGCCTAGATAGAGACCCATTGGGATTAAGGAGAGAAGAAGCTCGGTGTAAATGGTTTGTCATTCACCTGCAAGAAGGATGGGTTAGTGCATTTAGACGTAGGTGGGAACAACAGAACCTCGTTAAATCGGATTGTATCTTTCCATATCTTCTACCTCCTTCTATGGTACTTGTGCTTTAATTTCCTGCATGTTTGATGCTTGTTTTATTATTTTGCTATGGTTTGTCATCATTGCATATAACCAGATCATGAAAGCACCATGTTTGTACGGTCCATGGTCCTAGTACTCTACTCATGCATACTCGCCTTGCTCCTCATATGTTTTAATCAGTAGACATGAATGCTCATCATACAAAACATAGTTAATTAGAACATTTTGTTTAAGCCAAAAATTGGCGGTGAACCAGATAAGTTTGCTAGGACTCAATTCACCCCCCCTATTGAGTCAGAATCTGGACAACAATATGTTTATGGCTTTCAGCATAATGAGTCGACGCATGCATCGTTGTCTATAAGGACCGACGAGTCAGTTAGAGCCCAATAATGCCAATTGAGTCTCTCTGCGTCCATGAAAATATTAAATTTGCAAGTTCCCTTAGTTCTTAGAACCAGATTTACCCTAAGGCAGGGGATGAATAGGGTAATCACAAATTATGGGTGTGATTTCAAAGTGTGTAAGAATAAAAGCAAACACACAAAGAGACAGTGCACACAATTTATATTAGTTTGGTTAAACAACCTACTTCCACTGATGAGACTCACCCAACCTTTGGCTATCTCCAATTCACTAAGCGTTGGAATTACACCAACACAATAAAATAAAACTTCTATCCAATTAATTGAGACTTTCACTAAATTCGTATCCCACTATTTTTTATAGTGGTTCAAGATAAACTCAGTCTCTTTAATGCACTTCACAATGATATAGAGTTTAAAGCAAAATGTAAACTAAGAAGCATTTGCCTTTGAAATCTTTGCAAATGAAGTTGTGCTTCTTGCATCGATCCACCCAATGTGAGCTCGTACAATCCCTACGTTGATGAAGATCCGTCGTGTAGAGCAACCACAATCCTTGGGAGGTCCTTTTAGAAAATTAGGTTCTAATTTCTAGTTTCGAAGCTTTGGCTTAATCCTTCTCTTTTAATCACAATCTTTACCAATTGGATACTTGAATGATTTTCAATTGTTTAGCGAAGAGAGAATAAGCCTATGAGTTTGCCTTTGGTGGGTGAGGATTAACTTGGATAGATGACTTTTTGAATGCTCATAAATTCGACCTACCTCACCAACAAACAATGAACATATTTATAGGCAAACATAAAAAATTTCGTAACACAGACCGATTGACCATGCATAGGCGATCGATCGTCTCTGTTTAAATCTCTTTCCACCAACCCAACCATTGAGCATTTAATACACAGTAACGGCTCTAAAACAGTAATCTCACGATGGATCGTACCACACGACTGATCGTCCATGTTTCCGGCGACTAATCGCGGGTTAGCGAATGTAACACCCCAGAATTTCAATCCAGTAAATCAATATAATTTCCCTTAATGATGAGGAATGAATAGGGCTGAGACTATGTATTAGGTCAAATGAGGAAAGAAATAATTAAGTAACAATGTGAGATTAGAGGGATGATGGAGTAATTAAACGAGATTTAAGAAAGACTAAATTAAGGAATGATTTAGTTAAATAACTTTGAAAGTGGAGTGGAATATAATTAATTAAATTAATTGATGGAATTTTTGGTGATTAGTTAATTAAGAGGGATTAAGATTGATTTAATTAAGTTACTAATTTAATTTGATAATACTCGATGGAATGAATTTTAATTAATAGAAAGTAATTAATGAGGTGGCGAATATGTCACATTAGCGATGACGTGGCAAGGCATGATGAGGTGGCTTGCCACATGGCAAGATAAGGATGAAAGCAATATCACCACCTCACCTTTAGTTTGGACCAATAAGTGCTCTCCACCTCACCACCTCACCACCTTTAACTTTTGTTTTTTGACTAAAAAACAAAAAGAGGATAAGGTAGAGGAAAAAACAAAAAGGAGAAAAGAAAAGCTAGGGCTCCATCTCTACCTCTTATCCTCCATTATCTTTTTCTTTCCTCCTCATTATCCTTCTTCCTCTCTAAAAATCTGAAGCAAGAAAGAGAGAGAGTTGGAAATGAAGGAAGGACTTGAAGACTTGATTATAGCTTGAACAAGGAGGTTTTCTAACCCTCTTGGTTATTTGATTTAGATGTTAAAATGTTTCATCTCTTTATCTATGTTCTTATATCAAAGAAACCATGGAGAGAAGTCTAAAAAATAGAGTGTAATGAAGAGATAATGGGAAGTAGTAGGTATTTTCATAAAACAAACTTACATGAGAAGTTTTAGTTAAAATGTCTTGATATTTGGATATTTTCTTAAATCATTTTTACAACTCTATTAGAATATTTGAATGTCTTTATTTACTGGTTTTTATAAGAAAAAGAGTTTAAAAAAATGATATCTGAACTTTGGAAAAATGATTCATTGTAAAATTGTTTCTACGAATCAATCCAAATATGGAACTTTAAACATCTCAAACTGATTTTCTAGGATTTTGTAACTATTTTCTAAATGTTCTATTATGAAAAAGGTTTTAAAAAAAATATTTATTCGCAATTTTCAGATATCGGAAGGTACTCGATATAATTTTGTAAAAAATGGACAACTCTAAGATAGGAAACTGTTTTCACATATCAGTCCCGAAATGAACCTATAACCATTTTAAAACGATGTTCTAGATATTTTTGAATATTTTTCGTGTATTCTACTATCAAACAACTTTCCAAAAAATATTTACTCCAATTCCGAAAAGAATCCGAAATGATTTTTACAAAAACAGTGCGCAATTTGTATGTCAAAACTAGAAAGGCTAGTTTCGGACATCTTCACTAGATCTGAAATTTTATTTTCTAATAATGAGTCTTTTATTCCTAAATTCTAATTCGCTGAAGAATATATCAGTGACTTTAAATAATTTGAAGTTTTATGAATTATTTTTAAAGGATGTACTATGGGTAAAATGACCATTTTACCCTTAGTTAGGACAAAACACACATGTGGTGTAATTTAGACTCTAATGACCTTCGCCAAATGACCCTTAAAGATTAATTAAGATTTTCATAAATTTAATTAGAGGGTTTTTACACTATAATGACGTGAGGATTATATGTTGATAAATGTGAACGAACTAAGGGCCAAAGAGTAAACCCGGGATCGAGCAAGCTACTCGCAGAGTGCTTTTGTTTGCTAATCGGCCAAATATTAGGTAAGTTTTCCTACTTCGTTGAAATGATGTGGGTGTGAATTTAAAATTTATTGGTGATAAGAAAATGATGATTTGAGTTCATTTCCAAATGAAGTACTTTGGGGATATTTTATTATCTAGAATTATATGATAGGATGAGATGTTTTGAAAACATGATATTTCAAGTGTATTTCGAAAGAATTGTGTTATTTGGTATATAAATATATCAATGATTTTGCCTGTGTGAATTGGAACTATGTTGGGGAATGTAATATTTATGATTTGGAATTTATGTATTTAAGTTTATTTGTGTTTGACTCAAGTATGTCGGAATTCCTTATTTTGCTATGAGATGTGTTGGTTATTCATGCGATGTTATAAAATATTTAAATTTTCGTATGATTATCAGAGTGTGTGCAAATGTTTTGATACACCCACTAGTTGGGCCAGTCAAGGGTCGGGTTTTCGGACTCAGGACTTGGCTCGCATCGTGACACTCACACTCCTCTCCACTCAAATATTCATCTAATTCTACTCTGATGGCGGTGGTTAGAGGGAGGGGCGTTACAACTAATGTATCGGCCTGAGACTGACTATATTTTCCAAGACAATTGTTCGTGATGCCGATTTGTTCCTGCCCTGTACTCACGATCGATCGCTTGCCCAATTGATCGTATGATCCCAAGTTTTCCAGGCTTTGTTTAAGTCCAGCCTATGTCCTGTCTCAGCGATACATCGCCCCTACGATTAATTTGTCAAAGTTCCAAAAGATCGATCGTGGTCTCCCGATAGTATCGTCCTGAGACCACATGGGTTTGACAGTCTTGATCAACTAGAACCTCCAACTTTCCACACGACATATCGCAAGACCACGATTGATTGTGTGCTGTTTTTGGCGAATAATCGCCTGACACGATGTGTCACCCTGACAGTGAATTCATATTTCCAAGTTGGGTTCCAATTCATTGTCAAACACATGTTAGGCTTGTTTAATTATCCAGACGTGATTTCTAAGCCTAAGCATGGTCCACCTAAGGTATGGGTACCACCTATGGTCATCTATGTTTACTTACCATCAATGATTGCCATACACGTTTATCCGTTGAGTCTTCACACTTCAACCAATGCTTGAGATCTCGAGTCTTGAGCTTCTCACTACAAGGCATTGCTTCACTTAAGTCATGAACTTGACAAACAGGTGACTCGACAAGCTGGGGCACTAACAAAATGAGTCCATATGATTCAGCCAACAATTGTAAGGACCAATAAAGATGTGTTTGTTGTAAGTCTTAGGGTCCTAGAGGTCAATCATAAGTATGCGCCATAGTGTTCATGCAATTGAGTAACTTCACATCAAAAGTCTTAATACCCCAAAAACCTATAGACTAAGACATAAATCATAAAGGGCCATGTTGATGCTGCTGCTTCAGGCTTCAAGCATGCTCCATTCATCAAGCCATTGGATTGTTCAATGAATGGCTTTTGCTAGCTTGGTTAAGTGGCTTCATCAATCTCCACATGTGAGGACATGATATTAAATTCACGTCTCATCAATGTCTAGGAGATAAGCCTTGAACCAGTACTAATAGATCATGCTCATAGAGTGGTTAGCACAGAAAAACAATGGTTTAGTTATCCTCAAAATCAATGATATTATTTGGGGCTAAAATGATCTTGGTGAAAAATGGAGGTCAAAAGCCACACGATCTAAGCCAAAAATGTCACGCCCCGCCTTCCAACATCCAAACGGGCGTGATCTGACTGCATAATTTAAAATAACATGTTCATCTAAACGGGTCTTACATTATAAATCCATGGCTTTTTTTTTTCTCAACTGAATAACATAAATGCTTACAAGCCATCGAATTCTTCATGCCCAACACCTAATATGTAAAATAACATTTACATTCATCATTTCACATAACTAGAGCGATGAAATATTCCATCTCATAAAGGTTTCAAGATATTCCCAAACCAATCGAATAATATCGTTCTCAAATTTACTTAATACTTGAATTTATCATCCAAGTCTCAACAAACCAAATAAACAAATTCCTCAAAGAGTCTCAAATCTAATAAAAATCCAATTTATATTCTATGTACTAAATCCTTCAATAAGATATGCGGTCCTAAGTATCCTTTAACGACTCCTCGTCTTCTAAGCTCAGTTTTGATCATCATCCAGACCCAAGTCCAAGGGATTGCCTGCTATGTAAGAGATGAGCTCCATGCCCAGTGAATAAAACAACGACACATACATAGAATATGATATCTTTACATTCTCACACAATATTTCAAACAAGCTTATATAACGATTTATTTCATGCTCATGCCTTATGCAAGAATGCAATGCTCAATGCAAAATGCCATATTCCAACCCATCATCCACAACTACTGAGATTTGGTGGTCTTCTTGACGAATCGAGTGTAACACAACACCGCCGTAGTGGCCTTCCCACCTAAAGTGGAGATAACACAGTGCACCACCAAATAATAGTCTTCATGACTTGTCACGAATAACACATCTCTACCACCGTAGTGGTCTTCCCACTTAAATGTGAAGCTAACAAAGCTACCACCGTCGTGGTTTTCGTGACAATCATGGATCACACTCTCATACCCAATGCCATAAATACGAGAATGATATACTCAATGCCAATAAACATGCTCAATTATTCATAATATGCTTATAAAATCATAAATCTCAGTCTAAACAATTTATAACATCATATCCAATACCTCTTTTGCTACAGCATACATATAACTTGATTTAAAAATAGTAATACTCCAAGCATCATATCATTAGAATAACTACTAGATTGATACTCTTTAAACAAACCATCATTTAGAACATGTCGAAACAAGATTACTAATTCCATGATACCATCCAAACAATCATCAATCTTCGAATATAGATTATTGGATCTTTCAACAATGTTAATGGTTAAATTTCACACTCCGGGCAAACTGAGTCTCCTCACGGCACATAGAATGTTTAGCCAAAATCTCTCTTACACTACTGTAAGTGAGCACCGGATTACCACAATTATTAACATACACCCAGTCTATTTCTAGATCCAACAATTATATTCAAAACACACAACACAATGCAATATTTTCATTACCTAAACACATAATATAAGGAATCATGTCCAAAGAGTATGTAGTGAATTATTTCCCTCACCTAGAAGTTTATGTAGTGCGAATGAGAAGTCCACATAGCTTCCAAGTGATAATTAGCCTTGAAGACCAAGGTTTGCGGCGAATATGTTTTAAAGATTCCAAGTACTACTAATATGGGGAGTATTAAATTTCTTTAACAAATCACATTTAATACATATGAGGTATGTTGTTGCCTCGACTATGATCTACTGGTTGTCCTAAGGTCCAATGTTAAGAATAAGGTTTGGGTCCATGCATTGTATGGCCGAACCATGTCTAATCCAACTTACCACTAATAAGGCAATAAAAACCTCGTTCATGAAACTATTAACTTCTACCAAATAAAGTAAGTAAATGGGTAGAATAGTAGTGATAAAACTGAGAAAGACAAAGATAATGTTTTCATGTTGTAGTTTGTTTTCTCCTCTTAAAATAAATTTAGATACAAATACATGTCAGTCGTAATGTAGATAAAGTTTAAAATGTAACGAATTGTAACAAGAGCTACACCAAATAAATAATGTGGATTTAAAACCAGAGAAGGGATGTTAGGGAAAAGATCAGCCAAGCAGAAATTTACTGTTTAAAGCAAAAGGGTTGGTATGGTAGATTTATCATATATATATATATATATATATATATATATATATATATATATGTGCTTTCAATTTTAGACAAAGGCCTAAGACCTATAACAACATGGGCACAACATGGGCTGAACATATAAAAAACACACAATTCTAGCCTAAGGAGGGAAGGTTAGGACTTCTTGAAATCCTCTTTGATATGTAAAATACTTAAAAAAAATAAAAATAGACTAGTACTTATAAAAGAAAACTTTTACACTCTTGTATTAACAAAAACTTGTAGGTTCAAATCACATACTATCATAGCAGTATAATAGTAAATAAGGCTAGGATTAAAACCAATTTTCTCATTCTTCTTCTTCACAAGATGTAAATAAAAGAATGTATAGGAATCTACCTAAACTATTTGGAGGAAAAGGAAGGTCCACTTGATAGGTTGTAATGATGATCTATGCAGGCTGGTTCACAGATGGTCCCCAAACCATGGTGTTGAGCACTGAAATCTTACAATTTTACCCCTAATTATTGGACCAGTTAGCTCTCAATTGTGTGTATATTAGTGCATTTAATACAATTTCTTAGTTTTGTAGATTAAAAATGGAGAATATAGGAAATCAAGCTAAGTGAGTGGATAATTGCTAGTTCTGAGCCTAAAATATTAGATCTGGAATTTTAGTTATTAATTCGGGCCACTTTTAGGTTTTTCATGTAAATTGATTAGTCTAGATCCGGTTATGAGAGTTTAGACTTAATCAATATTTTTTATCTTAAAGTGGTGGAGTTAATTATTTAATTCTAGGAGAGAGAGCATGCAATTCAAGTGCCAAAGACTGAAAATCAAGATCAAATGGGCTAGAGATCCACTTCAATTGGGCCAAGCTAAGCTCCATAGGCCAACATTAGGCCAAGCCACAGGCAGTCCATGCGCATATTACAAGATGGGCCAGGCCAATGTGCAATCCAAAGTCCAACAAAGGCCTAAGTCCTCAAGCTCAAGTCCAAGGTCTAGAGGCCCATGTGCTCATTTATAGGTCCAAAATCATGTCCATAACCCGTTCACACTCCCAAGCCTTGTCCATTTCCTTGTCATCAACACCATCCAATCTTCATCTTAAAACCTAACCCTTCATCTCATATCAAAATTAGATAAAATCTTAGATCCACCTATCAAATCCAACCCAACATGCATTAACATTAGATCTAGACCATCCAACCCACCCATCATCTAGATTTACCTTAGGATCACATGCATTCATATATCACCTATGCATCCATTCAATTAGATCATCCATCAACCATCCAAATCATTAGATCTTAGGACATTTCATCACATCCATTCATATCATTCATAAACCTAGGAAAAACCCTAGAGCCACCTTACTTATCTAATGCATACATTCATCATCTTAGATTTAAGCCATGCATTTTATCATCCATCTTGATCAACCTTTGAATCTCAACCTTCCATTAGGAAACCTACCACTTATATAATTTATTTTAATCAACTTACCTTAGAGCCATTAGATCTAGATCCCATTCAATCATACCCATTTACTTATAAAACCCTAGATATGGAACAACTTGGAACCCAAGCAACAAAAATCTTTCCAGGCACTTGACACAAAATTCCATCTAGGTTCATGCCACATACCTACACCTCATCGCCCCTCCTCCAAGCAATCCAAATTCTCCCAAGGCAATGAGACGCTTGTCAATTTCGTGTGAAGCCTTGTGGAGGAAGAAATGGAGAAAAAAAATGGGATTTAGAAGACAAGTTTTGACACATCTTTAGTATTTTGACCATAACTTTACAGTCCAATATCTGATGTCCTCATTCTTATTGCATTGGAAAGAAGACTTCAAGGGATACAACTTTGTATTTTACAAAATTTCATAACTTGGACGTTTACTAGATCAAAATGGAGCTGCAAGATGGTACATGTGTAGAAAAACTGGATTTGCACTCCACTTTCCAAACTAATCCTAATCCCAATTTTTTCTCCCATTGCATAGCCAACAAGCCAAGCCACCCAAATTTCGTGTATACCCTATTGTAAGCCATAGTTTTCAATTTTAAATCTTATCCATCCAAATTTCATGAGATCTAATCCAAGCCATCAATCCATAACTTAAACCAGATTAAATCCCAACCGTCCATTCCAACCCTGAGCCTATAAATAAGCACTGAGGCATACGATAGAATTCGAATTTGACCTAGAGCTTGAGAGGACCAAGGCTGGAGCAAAAGACAAGGAGACAGGAGCACCATTCGAATTTACAAAGTGAGAGTTGTAAATTTTATTTTTATATTGTCTTTCTTGTATTTAATTTATTAGTGCTTGTACTGAATTCTCCAATGAAATAAATACAAAACATCCATTTAGAATCCTGAAACATCCAAGTTCTAAAATTCTTTTATGATTATTTTGCTTTTAATTTCAAGTTTACAACTTTTGTTTATTTAATTGAACATGAGCACATGCAATATTTAGGATCTTACTTATAAAAGTTGAATGTTGCTTACTAAGGTTTAATTAATTAAATTAAAAGTTGTGAATCTTATCTTTATTAGTGAGCATGCATTGCATTTCAGATCTAGGTTTTATATTTGTTTACATATTTTGGGCAATGAACAGTCTATTCCAAACAACAAACCTTTACGTTACTGCATTTTTATTTTCAATTATTTATTTTCTTGCAATTTAATTTTTTGTCTTTTAATCATATTAGATTCTATGTTTGTTGTATAATTTTTGTTCTACCCTATATCTTGTATGTTTTATTTTTTAATTTCTTTAATTAATGTTATTCTTTTATTCTTTTAATTCTTCTTATTTACACACTCTCTCAAAATTCATTCAATTAAGGATTGGAGATGTAGTATTTTAATCTTATTACTTGTAATTTTGACAATGATTGAGATTATCATTTAATTCACTATTTTAATTTAAGGACAATTAATTCACACATCTTATTTGCTGATTTTTCAAGTTAGATACATGACTCATATAAAGGTTCTACGTCTTGAAAATAATTCTTTTTAAAGGAACACAAACTTAATTTTAATTCATATATTTTGAGATTTTCCTTTCGATTCGACCTCGCACTCAATTGCTATACTATACATGGTTCGTGCGTTTACGAGATTTACAAATTTAAAACATCAACAAGTTTTTGGCCCCATTGCCGAAGAAAATCATAAAATTAAATTGTGTTTTCTTTCAAAATTAATTACTTTTAGGAAAAAATGTTATTTTTGGAAAGTTCTATTTTTTGGCAACTCTTCAAAAATGGAAACTTTTTCTATTTTTGGAATGTTGCCCTAAATAAGAAATTCTTGGAAATCTCAATAATTTGAATCAATTTATTTTTGGAAAAGTTTTTTATTTTTAGAAAAATCTATTTTTGGTAATTGATTTATTTTTGGAAACATTCCAATTTTAGCAAAATTTCCAAACTTAGAACTTTTCTAAAATTTTAAAACTTTTATCTAACTTAAGAAATCTTCAAAATAAGATGTCAAATCTTGGGAATCATGGAATAAACTTTTAATTTGGTGAACTTTGATTTAATTTCCATAATCTTATCATATTTTAAAATTCTTGTTTATAGATTGTAAATATTGTATCTCCTTCTTTAATTGTAGTTATAGGAAAACATCATTTAGATTAGGTTTCATGCATTTTTTATGAGAGTCAGAATATGCACTTTGTTTTGTGGTTTTCATTGTTCAGAGATTTTGAATTGCGCAATAAAAATTTCCGGCAGGAAAGCACTACAGGCCAAGGTAAATGCCTAACCTCATTTTCTTTAATTTTTTTTTTATTTTTCCATGTATTCATATAGATTTTTATTTAGGATCTATTGCATGTATTTTGAAGGAAAATAAGATGGGGAAAGTTAGGAACGGGAAAGGATTAGGTGGAGAGATAAGGATTTGTTTCTGTTTTGGAGAAGAAAAAAAAGTGAGGGGTCGAATTTGGGGCAATTTCCATTTGGGAAAGGAAAGGAGGGGAAAGTAAAAGAAAGGAGTCGTGTGGAGTGATAAGGGAATAAGGTGGAAGGGTTGTTTTATAGTCAATGGGACTTACAAAGGATGTGGGTCCCAAAGGGGCCCACACGGGTTTGGGCTTTGGGTATTTCGAAATTTCTTCTAGTTACATTTATTTAATTTAATTACATTTTTTAATCTAAAATCAATTTTTCTAAAAATAAGGATTTAAGCACTTGAATTAACACTTTATTTTATGTTACCATAATTAAATTTTTTTGTTTACTTTATTTTATTGGATTCTAATTAAATTCTAAATTCTAAATTCTGAATTTAAATTGAATAATTCTAATTGAAATTCTAAAATATAATTGCTAATTAAGTTTTCCATCCACTTAATTTCAACTCAAAGGGGATAAATTTGTAAATTTCTAATTGGGAAGAAAGTGTGTGAAATTACGGGCCTATATTTAATTCCTAAGTTTGATGTGTATTTCTAAAATATTTTTTCATAGAATAAGTAACACACAATTTCAACCAATTGTCAACTTAGCTAAGCGGGCTCTACCTAGTACTACTGACCCACTACTCTGGGTAGGGTCACTACAAAAAACTTTATTGCAAAACTTAAATGGGTAAACGAGTTTTAAGCTAAAACTGAATACAAAAATGATGGCCAGTAATTCTACTTCAGAATATTGAAACATCGATTTTGAAGTATGGTAGTTTCTAAAAATTAAGTGCCTAAAATAGTTTGTTTCAAATAAGAAGCATAGAGGTATTTTAAAATAGGGGTTTTGTAAACTTTCTCGTAAAATACAATTTTTTGAGAAAACCAAATAAATCGAAGAGGGTTTTGAAATTCCTTACATTTATCAAATTGGGGGGCGTAGTGTGTGAGTTTCAAAGTCTAAACTCTCAAAACCATGGTTTTATTTGAAGATCTGCGTTTTAGTCACTATTCATCATTTTCAAAATAAGTAAATGCAAGATTATCCACACACGTGCAAATTATTATTTTGCCTTTTTGACTTCAAACAGTCGGATCTTGAGCCCAATAACTCAAATTGGGCCAAACTTGGGCTCATTGGAAAACAGACACAAAGATCTACACATCTAACCAGACATTAATTACGACCAAAGTCCTTAAAACTCCTCGAGATGCATGATCAATGGTCGAGTTATGACATTTGGAGTTCCTTCAAGAATCCTATCGTTCCCCTGTCTTTTCTCCATCTCTTATCTCCTTGAGTAAATTTATCATTTTTTTCAGAAATACTTGTTACTCCACTTGTTTTCGATATAAATTTCCATAAAAAAGAAAATTCAATTTTACTTAAAAATAGAGGGAAAACATCTTTTTTTTTTAAAAAAAAAAGAGGAAATAAAATTTTGAACTAAATTTAATAAATAACTTTTTACATTCTTTTTAAAATGAGTAAAAATATGAATAAATATTTTTTATTTATTTCAAAACACACCAAATTCCAATATGAAAGTTCTCCATTGGTGCTAGAACACGATTTACCCTAGAGTGGGGGTGAATAGGTCAATCTAAAAATCGTTGGTCATTTTAAAAATTAGTTGATTGATTAATAAAGAGCAGCGGATACAATAATCAAGTGAGTGTTTGTTAGCAAATGTGATTAAACAATCAACACAAGAAATTAGCTCTAACACCACAAGCACAAGGATACAAGATTTATAGTGGTTCGGTTAGCCAACCTATATCCACTGTTAGGACTAGCTCAACCTTGAGCTATCCCCAAATTCACTAAGTGCGGACTTACACCCTCACAATTAGAGTAAGAATTCAACCTCACTCAATCGGTTAGGAATTTCACCCACCACATATAAAATAGGAATTCCACATATTTATTTGGCTAGAAATTCCACCTATCACATGTGCAAGAAATGACGCTCTAGATTTTTTATAGTGGTTCCAGAGCCAAGCCTCCTTAATCCACTTTCACAGAACAAATGTTTTAAAACAAAATTAAAACCAACAAGCACTTGCCTTGAAGCTTCTTGTCAAAGATGTGTGCTTCTCAAAGTTCCACCCAATGTGTGCCCGAGTTAATCCCGACACTCCGCCTTGTAGCTGTCGTTGAGCAATCACAATTTCAGGGTGACTAGGAAACTAGTTTTACCAAATCTTTCCTAGTTTTTATCTTTTCTTTCCTCCTCTCTTTCTCTCTTTCACTAACTTAATCAATAGATTGGTTGTATTTGATTCTAAAGTGTAGGCACAAGAGAGATGATCGGTCTTTAAAGTGTGTGACTTTTCTCAGTTTAAGGAAGATAATTAAATGATCACACAACACTCATATTTATAGAAAAGTCAACACAGTTTTTCAAACTGTCCAGTACCGACTGGACGGGGGCACCGATGGGTCGGTGTTCATATTTAATATCATTCAACCACCGACCGTTGCATATTAAATGCACTCCCAACGACATTATTAATTCCCGGTCAAAAGGTCGGTGTGACCGATGGGTCGATAGTCATGGCATCGAGAGGTCGGTCCATACGAGGGTCTTAATCTGCGGCAACACCATGCAGACAGAGTTTTATGTCCAGAAATTTGTCCTGCCCAGAATGACCTGTCGCCATTTACCGAGGGATCGATTCTGGTACTCTCGATCGGTCTTGAAATACCGAGATGTCTGTTTTCTCGAAAGTCTACTTTAGTTCTAAGTTCCAGAACTCATAAGTTATCATCGACGAGTCATTGACCACGAAGGGTCGTTAAGTTCATCACCGAGGGATCGGTGCATACGAGACTCTAGATCAGAGGCATACCCAATTCTTTGTCAATCTAGCAGACCATTCTTTGACTATGATGGGTCGATTCTGTCTCCACCAAGAGGTCGGTGAGAACTACTAGTCGAGCTGACAGTGAACTTAATTCATATTTCCAAGTTCGCTTCCAATTCACTGTCAAGCTTCCTCTTTAAGCTTTTATGATTTTACCATTTATTCAACCAAGCCTAGGAATGGTCCCCCTAAGGTGTGGGTACCACCTAAAGTCATCTATGACCAAATACTTATTTTGTGATTGCCATAGCGATGAGCTTTAATTTGGTAGAGCATGATCTTCACTCTTGATCACCTTGAGTCTTTAAGCTTTTAGCAAGTGCTTCTTCCCGAGTTAAGGAATTGACAAACTTAGGGACTTGGCAAGCCGGAACACTAACAATGTCCCCCTTTGTCAATTTCATGACGAAACCTAGAAGCTAACTTAATTACAAGCCTACCCTTATTATATCACATTTTAATACAAAATATTACATTGTTCACTTGTACATACTCAAATGGAAAATAAGATTACGATCTTCGCATATTCTTGTTTAGCTTGCTTCAAATTATAATTTCCTGTTTCAGCACATAACCAAGCAACACTAGAAAAATCATTAGAGGGGTTAGTCCAAAATATAAATACGCATTAATAGACTAAACAAGATTTGCATTCATACTCCCCCATATATCATGATTTCCTAAAAATCAACACTACCTATAGCATATCCAAGCTATCAGTGTTGAGAAGATTTTCTCCCCCAATCTTCTTTGAGTTTGAAGTCCCAAACTCCAAACATAGACATTCTCGCATGTCTATTGGCTTCTTCATATTCCTCCCCTTTATGGTTCTCTATTTGTAGAGGCCCAAGCACTCACCAATTAGTCCTCATATATAGTTTTGATGTCTTGAAAGTCCTTCCCTTAGTGCTAGAATACGATTGACCCGAGAGGAGAGGAGGGAAGGGGGGAGGGGGGGGGGGTGGGGTAAATAGGTCAATCCCAGTTTCCATGGTGTTTATAAATTTCTTGATTATTTCGATTACAAGTACAGCGGATATAAATCAAGAGATTTGTTTAGTGTGATAAATTGTTTATAATTTCTTTAAACGGTCAGACGAAGTTTATAACCCTTTGTATATTGCTTGATTATCAATGCTTGTGCACAATGTATAAATAAGAATAATAAAATGCAAAGAGATGTGTGTTGAGAAGAGTACTTAAATATTAAAACACAAACACACAAAAATCAAACACCATAAGACCAAATTTATAGTGGTTCGGTTAGCCAACCTACATCCATTGTTAGGATTCGTACAACCTTGAACTATCACCAAATCCACTAAGTGGGGACTTACATCCTCACAATTAGAGTAGGAATTATACCTTACTCAATCGGTTGGGAATTTCACCTACCACAAGTAGAATAGAAATTCCACCTATTGATTTGGATGGGAATTCCACCAACCACTATGTGAGAGACAACGCTCTAGAATTTTTTATAGTGGTTCGGGAGCCACGCCTCCCTAATCCACTCCCGGGATAAAGATTTTAAATAAAATTAAAACCAAGAAGCACTTACCTTTGAAGCTCTATCTCGTTGATGTGTGCTTCTTCAAGATTCACCCAATGTATGCCGACACTCTGCCTTTTAGCTGGTGTAAAGCAATCACAATTCCATGGTGACTAGAAAACTGGTTGTACCAAATCTATCCTAGTTTATTATCAGTTCCCCTATCTCTCTCACAAACTCAATCCATATGATTGGTTGTATTAGATTCCCCATGTGTAGGCACGAGAGAGAGAGTGATCCTTTTGTTGGCTCTTATTTAATCTCACTGATAATGATGAGGGTCCAACCGATTTGCCAAAGGATACCAAATGGTTGCACAAAGATTGGTATTTATAGACAAGGCAACCAGTTTCAGCAACGGTCATGTACCGACAGGTCGGGCGCAGCAAGGGATCGGTGACTAAAAATATTATCGTTCAACACCCCGACCGTTGCTCATTAAATGCACTCCCAACGGTATAGTCCTTTCCCGGTCGATAGGGCAACGTCGCCGATGGGTCGACAGTCATGGCACCTATAGGTCGGTCCATATGAGAGGCTCGGTCTGTGGCAACACCATGCTGACAAAGTTTCAAGTCCACAAACTAGTTTTACCTAGACCGACCTATCACCCTTTACTGAGGGGACTCTCGATCGGTCCTGAACTACCGATATGTCTATTTTCTTGAGAGCCTACCTGAGTTCTAAGTTCTATAACTCATAAGACTTTATCGAAGAGTCGTTGACCACGAGGGTTCGTTTCAGCCTTTAACTAAGGGGTCGGTGCATATGAGATCCCGATCAGAGACATGTCCAGAATGACAGTTCTATGATCCAAAACCTTTGTCAATCTAGCTGACCAGTCTTTGACCACAATGAGTCAATCCTGTCTCCACTGAGGGGCCGGTGAAAATGATTGGTCTAGCTGACAGTGAAATCCAAATACATATTTCCAACTTGGGTTCCAATTCACTGTCAAGCTTCCTGTAACGACCCGACCCGATATATAGGGCTTAGGGCTTGACTCAGTGTGATATTGTCCGCTTTGGACCTCGCACACAGCTCAAACCCGCACGGTTTTATTTTTAGGCCGGGCCACGTAGCCTCACACTTGAATCAAGGGGGGGTATACCACTTATATCCTCTTATCTTTTTTTCTCCCAAACCGATGTGGGACACTTTCCCACATTGGTTTGGGGAAGGAGGTGGGTATCACAATCACCCTCCCTAAAGCTTCGAGCCGTCCCCGGCTAGACCCGGTCTATCTCGACAACTGCAGGGAAGGAGGAAAGCCCACACAGTCCGAGTGTTGAACTCGGCTCTGATACCATATTTGTAACGACCCGACCCGATATATAGGGCTTAGGGCTTGACTCAGTGTGATATTGTCTGCTTTGGGCCTCGCACACAGCTCAAACCCGCACGGTTTTGTTTTTTGGTCTGGGCCCACGTGGCCCGGCCCAAAAGGCCTCACACTTGAATCAAGGGGGGGTATACCACTTATGTCCCCTTCTCTTTTTTTTCTCCCAAACTGATGTGGGATACTTTCCCACATTGGTTTGGGGAAGGAGGTGGGTATCACACTTCCTCTCTCAGCTTTTAATGATTTTACCATTTGTTCAACTAAGCATAGGAATGGTCCTCTTAAGGTGTGGGTACCACCTATAGTCATCTATGGCTAAATATCTGTTTTGTGATTGCCATAATGATATATTTTAATCTGGTGGAGCATGATCTTCAATATTGATCATCATGAGTCTTCAAGCTTCTAGCAAATGTTTTTTCCTGACTCATGGAGTTGATAAACTTAGGGACCCAGGGCACTAAAATGTCTCATAGCTTCTACTAATTTCTCCTCCATTTTGTCATATAATTGACAAAGGTTAGTAGGCAGACATCGAGTTCCCCTTCATATTGAAGGAATTGGATTTCAAGCACTCCCCCATGCTTCTTGCATTTAATGCTTCACTTCCAAATCATTTAATCTTTCTATTGATCAATGCATGCTTCTCATGCATTCAATCATTGATCTCCCTTACAATACAATGCAAATTGTCATTGAATTACTATTTTTTTTCTTCTTCTTCCCCTTTAAGATCTATGCTGTCTTAAAGGTGTTCTCTCAATGGGGTCAAGCTAACTTACCTAGCTTCCTTTTTTCGAGTATTCTCTCCCATTCTCCAAACTATATTTTCTAGCTTCTTTGACTTAACTCCCTCATAAGCTTACTGCCTCTAAGTTTATTTTTCTCCAAGCTTTCTTTCAAGCTTGTATCATCCTTCTCCCTACACTGTTATGACCAGTGACAGATGGTAAAACAGCACATGTTTTGTGCTCCCTGAAACTCCAACGATGTGTGAAACATCACAACCCGATCCCTATCTCCCTAACATGCCAATACCAAACCAACTCATTCAAACCTGCATGTTAGTCTATTTAACAAAGGCCATGTTAACCATAGACAAGAGATAGAAGGCATTTAAACACAGCAATGCACACATCAAACCATATCATATCATTGATAATCAAAATGTGCAGTACATATGGTTTTGGAGGGGGCATCATGGATGCTTAGATACAATACCAAAAATATAGTTTTTCAAAGTTCAAAACATATAAACATGAAAAGCTATCCTAAGCAGAGGCATCCTGTGGAGGTGTTGGAGGAGAAAGGGATTGAGAATCTAGAACTGCGTTATCAGATTTGGAAGAGGATGAGATACCAGAGACTAGTTCGTGGACAGACAACCTGATGTCATCTAGACTTTTTTCGAGGTAGTCTATTCTCCTTTCAAGTGTGAAGACCCTCCTGCCCAGATTGACATTCTCTTGAGAGGGATATTGGTGTTCTTCTTCTTCTCAGTGTCTCTCCAAAAGTCCTCAGAACGATGACTTTCATCCTCCCTGCTGTCATCAGGGATAATGATACGGCCTACGTTACTAGTTCTAAGTCCATTCTCCTCTTCTGCATCTTCTCTTATTCCTTCACGACGTTCTTTGACGAAGATGACATCTTTGTCAATGATGGAGTCTTCTTCAACCTCTGGTTGAGTTCTCTGGTGAGAACTGGATTATGGTATGTGGGGAGAGAACTTACCAGCCTGAGCAGACGCAGGATTTCCAGTGCTAGAGCTAGGGCAAAATCAAGAGGCTGATCTTTTGGTTCTTTTGGACCACTGACTAGTTTCACCTCGTTCTTTAGAGGTCTGAGGGCGTGACCGTACTGTCATATTTCTGGCCATGGTTTTTCCAAGAGGAGATCCTCAAACAGTGACTTGGAGGTGGATGAGGTGAAGACTGAGTTTAAACTGATCTAAGAAATTCATTAAAATCGTGATTTTCAGGTTTCTAGGGACGGGAGGAACAAAAACCCTATGGTTTTCTGGCGAGAAATCACTTCGAGAGGTCCTATCGATTGGTCTAGGGCACGGGAGGAGAAAAGGGAAATCATCAGACCTTCGCGGGAGAGGAGACGACAAATTCGAATGAATTATCGTTTTCGCAGAAAGGATCTCTTTTAATTTAAACATTTTGTCCCACCGGCATGTTGTTTCCATCGATAGATCGACTCTTTCGATATTTTTCGCCCCTTTTAACAGTGCTCGATTTAGCACATTACCGACGTGCCTATCACACCGACTAGTCTATTTCATAGACATGTCGACTATACCGAGAGTTTTTATTGTAGAGCAATCATCCCTGATTTGTACAACTTGATGAAATCCTATTCTAAACATGGCATACAATGATATATTCAATATGATAAAGTACAAATATGCCAAACATAATTTATCAAATCATTGAAACATGCACAAAAACAAGATTTATATTCCAAAACACACAAAGTTCAAAATATTTTAAATGGAATGTATGGCTTTCCCAGTAGAATATGTACTATAGCCAGGAAAGTACATTCTAGACTTATAGTTAACCAATTTTTCTCTCCTCATATCACAACACTTTTCTGCTATGTGAAATCACATGATCTCTTGTGAGTCCATTTCTAATAGTCTAAGATATGTAAGTGAATCTTAAACCAAAACAAAACATGAATGGTGGTCTATCTCTTAGGTACAAAGATTGTGGCATTTGGTGTTACATATACACCCCTATGATCGTACCTTTGATGTCCAACCTTGGAATCCTTCAACTCTTTTAAGACATGATTCAGTTGTCTTAGCAAAGAGTCTTGCTTTGTGTCCACCTTCTTTTGGCTTCTTTTAAGATTGGGTGTTGGTGGATGTCATTTAGGCATACGCTTTACTGGATTGTGCCTTTTAACTTGTGCTTGCCTTTCCAAGTGTCTCTTTCAATGGTAGTAATTTCTTTTGAAATGCTGAACCTTGTGATAGAAATAACACTTACCTGTTGAAGGGTTAGAGACACTTACATTTCTAAACACCCCATGATGTATAGGTTCTTTGGTGGATGATGCACCAAGACCAGACCTGTCACCATATTGTTTACCCGACCATAGGAGTCTTTTAAGCCTTTCATCTCCTTGGATAAATTTATCTTGGAATTTTTCTTTATGAATTCTTAAGTCTTTTAATTCCAAAGATAGTTTTTTAATATCCTCTTCAAGAAAATTATTATGATGCCACAGATTTTCGACATCCTTACAGTGAATACTTATCTCTTCTTGAAGTCTTTTATTATTCTCTTTAAGCTTAGTGTTTTCAACATCTGAAAGTTCAAGCTTAGAAATTATAAGAGATTTTTCATTTTTCAAATCTTCTATTTGATTAGAGAGGTTAAGGTTTTCACTTTTAACATTGTTTAATTTCTTAGCCAACCTCTCACTTTCAAGGAACAGGGCACTGTAGGAGGCTTGAAGATTTTCATCTTCACTCTCATCATCCTCCGTTACAATTGTGGGATTTTCTTGATTACCAATGGTCGAGGCTATAAGACCTTTTGATATATCAATTTTTCTTTCAGTCTCTTTATTGGAATCACTCTCTGATTCAAAGGTTTCCACATGTAACACACCCACATTCATAGCCTTCTTAATTTTATCTGAGGGACATTCGTCCATGAAGTGTCCTCTCCCCCCATAATTAAAATAAGTCTGCTCCTTGGCAACTTCTCTCTCCTTCCCTTTTTCTTTTGATTTCTTTTTGTCTTTTTGGGTATCTTTTATTTATTTCACCCTTACCCATTATTCTCAAGTTATAATTTTTTTGAAAGACCTTTTGGTAAACATTGCCATCTCATCACTTAAAAATTCATCTTCCGAAGAATCTTCATTTTCTTTTGTTTTAGGAAAGATTTCATGGCAATGGAATTGTCCATTGGTTGTTTAAAGTGTAGTTCATAGGTTTGTAGTAAACCAACCAAATCATTGATATTCATTAGAGACACATTTTTGTTATATTCCATAGCCACAACATTGGGCTTTAATTTTTCTGCAAGATTCCGGACAATTTTGGTACATACCTTATCCTCGGGTATCTCTTCACTTAAAGCATACATTTGATTCACAATGTCACTTATCTTGGAATAAGAATCCATGAAGACTTCATCCTCCCTCATTTTAATAGTATCAAATTGATTTTGGAGGATCTGAAGTTTGGACATCTTAACTATTGAGGTGCTTCATGAGTTCTTTCAAGAACTTCCCATGCCTCCTTTGCAGTTCCACAGGTCATAATTCTCGTGTACTCACTATCGGATACTTCACAGTTAAGGGCATTCATGGCTTTGCCATCAGCTGTCGGAACAACTTTTTCAACAGGGTCCAAGAGGCAAAAGATTTGGGTGTCATATACATGATTGAGATGGAAGCTACCATCTTCTCTTCCATGGGTTCATGCCATCCAGTCTTTACAATATCTCATACCGATGAATATATGGAAACAAAGAAACTTCTCATTTTGGTATTCAATGAGGCATAGTTTCTTCCATCGAAATAAGGGGGTTTGGATATTGCATGACTATCTCTCATGGTGTTATAGCTTAGATAAGCTCGGATGGTTAAATCCTTATAAAGAGCACTAGACTTTGATACAAATTTAAAGTTCTCCCTTGGTGTTAGAACACGATTGACCTTAGAGGGGGGGTGAATAGGTCAATCTAACAATCGTTGGTCCTTTTAAAAATTACTTGATTGGTTAATTAAGTGAAGCGAATACAACAATCAAGTGTGTGTGTGTTAGCAAATGTGATTCAACAATCAACACAAGAAATTAGCTCTAACACCACAAGAAGAAGGACACAAGATTTATAGTAGTTCAGTTAGCCAATTTACATCCACTGTTAGGACTAGCTCAACATTGAGATATCCCCAAATTCACTAAGTGGAGACTTACAGCCTCACAATTAAAGTACGAATTCCACCTCACTCAATCGACTGAGAATTTCACCAACCACATATAAAATTGACATTCCATCTATTTATTTGGTTGGGAATTCCACTCACCACATGTCCTAAAGACGACGCTCTAGATTTTTTATAACCAAGAAGCACTTGCCTTGAAGCTCTTTGTCAGATGTGTGTTTCTCAAAGATCCACGCAATGTGTGCCCGATGTAATCTTGACGCTCCGCCTTCTAGCCGTCGTTGAGCAATCACAATTTCAGCGTGACTAGGAAACTGGTTTTACCAAATCTTTCCTACTTTGTATCTTTTATTTCCTTATCTCTCTCTCTTTCACTAACTTAGTCAATAGATTGATTATATTTGATTCTCAAGTGTAGGTACAAGAGAGATGATCGTTCCTTAAAGTGTGTGATTCTTCTCAATTTAAGGAAGATAATTAAATGATCACACAACACTCATATTTATAGAGGAGTCAATAGTTTTCAAATTGTCCAGTACCGACAGGTCGGGGGCACCAATGAGTCGGTGTTCATATTTATTACCGTTCAACCACCCGACCGTTGCATATTAAATGCACTCCCAATGACATTATTAATTCCCGATCAACAAGTCGGTGTGACCGATGGGTCGACAGTCGTGGCACCGAGAGGTCGGTCCATATGAGGGTCTCGATTTGGGACAACACCATGTAGATAGAGTTTCATGACCAGAAACTTGTCCTGCCCAAAATGACCTCTCGCCTTTTACCGAGGGGTCGGTTTTCGTACTCTCGATCGGTCTTGAATTACCGAGATGTCTGTTTTCTCGAGAGTCTACTTGAGTTCTAAGTTCCAAAACTCATAAGTTATCATCGACGAGTCGTTAACCACGAGGGGTAGTTAAGTTCACCACTGAGGGGTCGGTGTATACAAGACTCTCGATTAGAGACATATCCAGAATGATAGTTCAACGTTTCAGAACCTTTGTTAATTTGGCCGAGTAGTCTTTGACCATGATGGGTCGATCCTGTCTCCACTGAGGGGTCGGTGAGAACGACTGGTCGAGTTGACAGTGAATTTAATTCATATTTCCAAGTTCCCTTCTAATTCACTGTGAAACTTCTTCTGTAGGCTTTTATGATTTTACCATTTGTTCAACTAAGCTTAGGAATGGTCCTCCTAAAGTGTGTGTACCACCTAAAGTTATCTATGACTAAATACCTGTTTTGTGATTGCCATAGCGATGAGTTTCAATTTGATGGAGCATGATCTTCACTCTTGATTACCTTGAATATTCAAGTTTCTAGTAAGTACTTATTCCCGAATTATGAAATTGACAAACTTAGGAACTTGATAAGTCAAGGCACTAACACAATATATTTTCCTCCCAGCAATGGTTGCTAATTTTGTAGTCAAGTATGTATATTATTCGAATAAATGCGAAAGTTGTAGATATATTTTTACAATTTTTTAAATGTTTAAGTATAACTTTGATATTTGAGAGAAACAAACTGACTTGTCCTAAAATTTAAAGAAAAAAAACAACATAAGATAAGGAACTCTTTCATATGATCTGACTTATGTCTTTTTAATTTTTTTTAAACATTTTAATATTCTTATGTCTTAAAATGTGACACTTTTAAATATGCATAAGAAATCCTCATTTAAAAACAACGTCTCATCCATGCAAACATTTCTTCACTACCACAACTATTATAGAATCTTTCAATGATCCTATGGTCTCCTATACTTAATTTTCATAATTACAAAAATAAATTATTTCAAACACATGACTTAAAATTGATTCGAATCTGATGAAAGATCTGAAGAGGACCAATTGAGAGAAGATACAGATTCCCAAGAAATGGGTCCCCATGCCCGAGAGGTTATGAAAAGCTTTTAAATATTATTTACCCTAAAAAGTAAACTGTTTGTGATTTGGTTTCTGTTCCACGTGTTTTGGTCGGCTGAGAGTAAGTACACAATGTTATCATCTTTGCGTGTGAATACGATCAGCGATTCAACGTGGCAGCTTCTTGACATTTGCCTGTGAATACTATTAGCCATTCAACGAGGCAGCTTCTTGACATTCATGCATACTCACGTTTCTTTTCTTTCTGCATCATCTTCGTTTCTTTGTTTATGCTTCTTCTCTTCCATTCTCTGTTTCAATTTCTTCACTCTTTTCTCGGTTCTTTCTTCTCCTTCGTCTTGCTGGCTTTCTTTTTTTCTTTCTTCTGTTTTCATTCTCTCTTCTCTCGAACGTCTTTCTTCTCCTTTCTTTTATTTTCTTTCTTTTTTCTATTCGATTTCTTCTATCGGTTCGATCCTCTTACCTCTTGTGATTGAAGGGATTTTGTTTCCCTGTACGGAAGGTAAAGTCGGGATTCATTTGTTCCTTCCCTCTCATTACCAAGCGTCCCTCTCTTTCCCTCCATCCAAACGCAGCCCAAATCTAGCTAAACATCCACCTGGCTACTTTTCTTACAACCCTATCACCTCTTTCATAACCAAAAATCTCATATTCTCATTCCTCAAAGACAATGAAATCTGGTGCAGAAGAACACCTTCCAATCCCACAAAATGAGAATTGCCCCACCACCAGCAGCAGTCTTAAATACTCTACTCAATCATCTTTCCACAACAGCTTCAAAAGAAGCACTTCTTTAAGGATATTCTCGACAGATCGTATGTCAGACCAAGCTGCACCCACCAAACATGAATCATTTGGACATAGGGAATCATGTCCTCGCATGGGTTCTTGGAGAAAAGGGTCTATGAGCTTCTCTCACGAGGTGGATTTGCTATTGGGTGAAGATATCCAGAGTGAAATCGTCGCAGAAGCAGGAGATATTGGTGATAGAGCATTAAGCAATGAGAGGCACCATGGAAGTAGTACTAGCAGTAGTCTAAGGTTCAGTTTTGATAGATTGAGATGCGTTGAGAATGGACTAGTTACATTTCCTGATGATGCTCTTGTACATTCAAATGGGTATTTGTCTAATGGATTGAATACTTCGTCGTCCATCTCACCAGTTCCGTTGGAAATCCAGTCTCCTCTTTCTTCAGATGCAATTCTGTATTTAAGAGAGACAGATCAGAGTTCAGCTCAAATGCAGGATAAAGACAAACAATTTAAGGTCAGATCATTCGTGGTCTAATGTGTTTTGTATATAGGTAATATTTGAATATGGTGGACCTATACATCTTACTACCTTTTCACTGTTAGGGAAATGTATGTAGATTGTCAATCTATTCTGTTGAATAGCTTTTTGGGTATAGAGTAATGTTTAGAAAGGGGTGGAACTATACCTTTTTGGGGAAACAGAGAATTTCTTGTTCGTGATTCATATAAAAAATTCAAGAATATATCATCCTTAAGAGATATCTTCTGTTTGATTACTTTGGCAAAATGGGTGGTTTATCTATTCCAGGGTGCAATTGGGTGGTTGGAAGTAGAATATTTTGTTTGGCGTGATGCTGCTTTCATGAGTTTTTGCCCCAAATCAATGTCAATCCCAGAAAAGAAGATTCAATAGGGTACACCCTAGAGCATAAGGCACAGGAATGTGGCCTAAAGAGTCCCTAACCCAAAATATTCTAAGACTTGCTTGCTACTTGCAGGGCTGGGAGGAAGTATGGCAGTGGGATTTTTATGAGATACATTGTTAAGGTGAAAGAAAATAATGCTTTATTTATATATTTTCCCCTCTCATAAAAAAATCAGTGTTCTCTTGCGGAATTTGAATTAATCTACAGATGTTATTCATGATCATTAGCCTGGTAGATAGTTGTTACATATCGGTGTCCTCTTCTAGAGTCAAATCAAGTGAATTATTGGTAAGTAGTCAGAGAGGGGTGATAGCCTACTCTGCTTTCATTTAATATTGTACTTCACTTTATAATGCCAATCAGATTCATGTAACTGATCTTTACTTTTTTGGCTGTCCTTTTGAAATGAATACTCAACTGTACTGCTGATCAGATTGTTGCAATTGTTTCTGTAAACTTTTTCACCTTTTCCATCTGTTACAACATAATCATCATGCAACTCAATTGTATTTTCTCTAGATAGTTATGCAGCTTTGTAGCACAAATTCATAAAATGTATTCCAAGTTAGAAAATCAATACATAACAAATGATGCTGCTAGTTCTGAAATTGTCTAACCTTTTAACCAATGGCATCAATTGAGAATACAATAATCGTTGAAATTTCTGAAATTCAACATTTTTGAAGCCTCATCTCTTCTTCTTGAGTTTAGCTTTGTGAGTTCTACTTCACTTATCCGAAGGATCAAATTCTCTGTTACTCTACAGCTTAACATGTCGTTACCATGGCTTCCAAATCTAATTGGTCTACCATTTCCATGGTACCTTGACTAGCTAGTGTTGAATTATTCATACGGGGATTTTCCGGTTTTCCCTGGTATTCTGATACACATGCCCAAAACCTTTTTGTATGCAGGGAGAATATCCTCCAATTGATGTGAGTGATTTTGTCGTTTGGGACCCTGACATCTTTGGTATCTTCTTTGTTTAATCCTCTTTTCTGAAAAGAGTTTCAACACGGTTTACTCTTCACTTCACCAACCTTTTGCAAGTATCCAGCTTTGAGGGTTTCTTCCTGGACAACTAGGATGGACAAAATTTTAACTATTGATCACTTATGAAATCAGAACCATATCTTGGTGATTGCTTACTATTTATGTATAGAATAGGCATAAGTCAACCATTTATTCATTCATTGTAGTCCTCTAGGCAGATTTGGCTCCACTATTTGGTATTGACTAGGCCATGCCACTTTATTTGGCAGACCTTATCAACAATGTGGCGTCTTGGGTTTAGCAGCACTAAGTTTCATTTGGTTTGGAAGCTGAATTCTGTGGAAGTCTCATTGGCTCTCCATAAAGAATGCAACAATTGAGATTTTCATGATAAGACTTCCGATCATTGGGTGGTATCGTTTCTAAAGAACTAAGTGATCTCTTGAGCCCTTTCTACCCATAACAAGATAGTTAAAACCTGAAAGATCCATAAATGAGTTGTAAATTGGAAGAACCATGAACAATACTTTTCAGTCCACATATTTATATCTTTTTTTTTCTTGAACAGTCACAAAAAGAAAAATATTAGAGAAAAGAAGAGGTACAAAGTACAGGGTATGATATACCTGCTCCCCAAGTACAAGGAGGGTTGCCTAGGTAGAGGACCGAGGGAGACCAGTGTCCATGCCTCTTGGTCCCCTCCTCAACCTGATACACACAAATTTAATGTTGGCGGAACAGCAAGGGGAAAACTGGGTCCAACGGCGGGTGTAGGCAGAGTGCTCTGCGACTGCAATGGTAGAATGTCCATAGTTTTTTCCGAGTCAATTGGTCGAGGTAGAACTTATCAGTATTAGGAAACTTGTCCATATGGTCTTCATTAGGAGGGGGGAAACTAATCATTGAGGGGGGATCGACAAACGCGATTAAGTGGGCAAAGGGGCTAAAAAGGCCTCCATGGAAGATGATCACAATAGTGAGGGAGATTAGGGCGCTTTGCTCGGGCTGAGAGATATCTTTTGCATTGGTTCGGAGATCAGCAAACAGAGTAGCCCACTTGTTTGCTAAGAATGGGGCGAACTCCACTACTACTGGTGTCTTTCACCTTTGAGAGCCCCTTATTTAGGGGGGGAAATTTGCCTATCTCTTCATGCGATGTTTTGATATGAGGATAGATGTATTCTTTCTTTTTCTTCCACAACATCCTTTGGGTTTAAGTCTTTTAGACCCATCGTTGCTGTCTCATCTACCTATATTTTATTAATATAATTTGTTCTCTTGTTACCGCTCAAAAAAAAAAGGAAACATAGAAACTTCTTACTATAAGCAAAATACAAAGAAGACCAACACCATTCCCTCCCACCCCTGAATACCAATTAAAAAAGGCAAAAGAGGCATATGCTTAGCAAAAAACCACACACTCATGATCACTATCTTTTTTTTTTGAAACATTAACTGCTGGATTTTATCAATAAGTGAAAAGAGTACATAAGAAGGGTCTGAGTATAAGAGGACTATACTCAGAGCAAAGAAGAGGAACAGATAAATAGAAGAAAGAAGACATAGGAAAAAGAGAAAAGAAAAGATACATCCAAATGACATCCCAAAATAAAAACCAGAGGAAGATCCGAGCCCCCTAACTCTCGCGGTTGGTGGGTGAGAAGAATTCCACCACCGGAGACTGAAGATGAACACCAGCTTTCGTGAAGAAATCCGCCACACAGTTAGCTGAATGAGGAGTATAAATGAAGGAGATGTTACCCCTATTGCACAATCTCCAAATATCCCTAGTAATACCAACCAACCTTTACGGGGGGAATTTCCTATTACTAGCCCAGGAGATAGCATTAGTTGAATCACCTCATAATCACTATCTACTCCTATTTTAGCAAGAAAGTTTGCTACCCTATTTGTCGACTGCCTCACATGTTAAAAGAAGACATCCACTATCGAAGCGAAGATTTTGATTTCCCTGACCACTGAGAGTAATTTCCAAGGCGACTTTTGTTGCTTCCCTTGCCCATTTAGTGGCATTCACCAAATTTTCTTCAATTATCATCTTTCCTTGACTGTAATTTGCCCACAAATCCAAGGCTCTCCTAATCCCCTACAGTTCTGTCTTATTAGAGTCTTTGACACCTATTGGTTCTGTGAAAAGCAATAAGGTTGCTCTTTTCGAATTATGCAACACTTCCCCAATTCCAGTTGGTCATGGTTTGCCTCTCACTGCTCCATCTACATTGAACTTAAAAACCCTCGATGAGGGCAGACACCATACTTCCCCAATATTCTCCGTTCTATACTTCCTAACAAGACAACCATCCCATGATCTATAGAAGTCCCACATCGAGAAATCAATAAATTCCTTGCTAACCAATTACCATGCACACAATCTCCACTTACGACACTCGAAAGCCTCCTACACCCCTTTAGATTTGTTTTCAAACAATTTTACATTTCTTTCCTTCCACAAGGACCATTGAGTAGCTTCAGGGATGGTACTCATAGCCACTTTCCTTATACTTCTTACCTTCTGAACTTGCCTACTTTCCATTGTGTCATTACATAAATCAATAATCACCCAAAATAGCCCCATTAGATCCACAAACTCATAGAAAATATGATTGAAATCCTCCTCTTAGTGACCACAAAGAATACAGGATAGATCACCATCACCACTCACTATCCCCTAGTGAGAACTTCACCCTTCAGAGCACACCAGACAAAAGCCTGGACACGAGGTGGAGCTGCTCTTATCCATCTCAAGGAACTAGCCTTAGACCCACGGTTGTTATTTTTCATTACCAAAGTGATCCCTGCCTTAACTGAATGATACCCTGATTAAACCCTGATGGATCTCCTGTCCAGATACATTCATCATCATCCTCCATGAAAATAGGTATATCCCCTAAAAGTGTGATTAGCTCCTTAAATCTCTTTAGCTCAAAGACTCTCAATTCTCTTCTAAAAGCAATCTCGCATCTAGTTGCCCCACCCTCCCCCACACAACTATCCTGCACCTTAGCCAATCTATCCCTGGAAAACTGATATAGCCTAGGAAACACATCCTTCAAAGGTCTATCCCCTACCTATAGGTCTTCCCAAAATAACGTTCTTTCCTCTCTTCCTACCGACAACCTAAGATTCCTCCTAAGCAAAACTCCCTACCCTCCTATGACCTTTGCCAATCCTCCACCACGCCTTTACAACTGGTGAACCTTCTTTTTTCACTTTATTTTCTAGGCTCCATTTACCGACATCTTCCATTCCATATCTAGCAACTAACACTCTTTTCCAAAGGGAATCTTTCTCCTTTCCGAATCTCCAACTCCATTTACATAGTAAAGCCTGATTCCTAATTCCCAAAGGCACCATCCTAGAGCCCTTCTTCTTGGAGTTTTGTTACTTCGTCCCGATTGACAAGGTAAACTCTTTTCCTTTGGATTCTTGCCAACTTATCTTCCACCCCCTTTGGCATCTCAAAATAAACATAAAGTACAAAGGTAAATTGGCTGGCACTAATTTGATAAGAGTCAACCTCCCACCAAAGACAAATAGTTCCTCTTCCAACTTGCAAGTCTTCTTTCAACTTTTTAAATTGCAAGATTCCGGACAAGTTTAGATCTCATATTTGCTCCAATCAGAAGATCCAAATAAGTGAATGGAAACCTCTTAACCCCATGATTGACCTCTAGGGCAAGACTATCAAGCAGATTCTCCTCCACTCCAATTTCGATCAAAGTTCTTTTACCTAAATTGATCCTCAAGCCTAATACCAATATTGCTTTATATCCTATCCCATCAAATCCTCTTTACACGCATCACCAAAAAATAGAGTGTCATAAGCAAATTGCAAGTGCCTTACCACTGGTCCATCCTTCATCACATCAAAACCTTTCACAATACCCAAATCTTTATCATTCTCCACTAATCTATTCAAACCTTAACGTACCAAAATTAAAATGAACAGAGAAAAGGGGATCACCTTGCCTAAGCCCCTATTGGCTTCTATCAATTCAATAGGTGAACCATTTAACAAAATCGAATGAGACGATCCTTTAACACGTGCTTTCATCCAACTCCTCCATTTCTCTCCAAAACCGATCCTCTCAAACAAATAACCAACAAAATTCCAGTCCACAAGATCATAAGTTTTTTCCATGTCAATCTTAAACAAGATTCATGGTGTCTTCTCCTTCTTCCTAATGTGGATTAATTCATTAGCAATTAAATCCCCATTTAGAATTTGTCTATCCTCCATGAGGTCCCCCTTGAGATTTTTCAATGATGTTGGTAAGACCTCCTTCAATCTTTAGCCAACACCTTTGCTAGGAGTTTGAAGACACAACCAATTAGGCTAATAGGTTTATAATGTGTTAGTTTCGATGGGCCCTCCCTTTTAGCTACAAGTGTAATAAAAGAGTTTTACAAACCCTTATTAATGACACCCTTCTCATGAAACTCTTTAAACACCTTCAAAAAATCCAGACCTACCAAATCCCAACATGGCTTTATAAACCTAAAGTTAAAGCCATCAGAACTCGGAACCTTATCCCCTCTCTATACTATCTAAAGACTCTTGAATCTCTTCCTCATTAAAAGTCCCTTCCAACCACCCAACCGTCTTTGTTGTAATTTTTTAGAAATGAATCCTTCATTACAAGCAGCCCTGATCCCCAGATTCTTAAAAAAAAGGGCCTTGTTAAGTCTACTGGAAGCCCACAAAACCCCACCACTACTACTTTCGCCACTAAGGACGAACCTTGGATCATCATCATCATTATCTAGCCATTTATCCAATCAATCTGGGGTAGACTTTTATATTTGGATTTGACAAATTCATTCCATGGACCGATTGGCCTATCTGACGTCCATGGGACTTGAACCCACGACCTCTAGACTACGATCATGAGTCTTGACCAGTTGTACTACAGGACGAACCTTGGATCTAGGTCCAAATTTGGACAAGGAAAGAGACTGACGGAGCTCAGTGGAAGCATTAAACAAGTCTAGGAGGTAAAAAAAGACCCACCTAGAAAAGGCACAACTGAAAGGGAAGCCAAAAAAATCAAGGAAAAAAGCTACTTGTAGAAGGAAAAGCCGAAACTACTGAGAACAATTGGAGAAAACCACTTATTTTTGAAGCTTGAGGACCAACCATCAAAGACAACTACGATGATTGGGAGAAATTCCTAATGTCAAAGAATGACAAGCAACCATCTATACCACCCCGCCACTGGTAGGGACAAACAAGATGATCGTCGGAAAGAAGAGCTGAGTTAAACCTATCCCTTTGAAAAAGAATTCACAAGAAAAGGAGAGATCCCTCATAAAAATGCTACAACAACGAACAAAAGCCTGATAAGACCTAGGTACAGACACCATGTCAAAGGACAAGGAACAAAGTAAATCTGAAGAAAAGAAAAAAGAAGGGAAGAGAGTTGTACCCAGGGGGAAAAAAAGCAATGACCGGTTTGGCAATGAGAGGATGGAAGGGGATAGAATAATAGCAAGCGAAGGAGACCGAGATGACTGGACATAAGCATGCCCAGAGGAATGAAAAATATAAGAGAAATGACTTTTCACTGCTTCCTTGATCTCTTCTTTACCCACCAACCTTTTACCATCCACTACTATAGACATAATACAAGTAACCTTTTTTCTCATGTTAGCCATGCAATGGAAAAAAATTGTATTTTTGCCCCTCTCCTAAAGCTAAAGAGGTCTTGACTTTTGCTGCCAGTCAACCTCCTCAATTCGGAAGCACTTCCATAAATGAGCTTTGCATTATCTTCTAGAACACATCAACTCTAATAGATCTCTATCTTCTTCCAACTTGTCACATACATCCAATTCATGCAATGCAATCTCGTTTTTCTTCATCACTGATCCCTATTTGATCGCCCATTTTTTATTTTGTTTTTCAGCAACTTGAACTTTCTTAATAAGGTAAAAGCAGCCCACCCTTCCACTGTGAAGCTCTCCAACCAGGATTTCACCAACTCCTTAAACTTAATATCTTCCAACCAAGCGTTATTAAATCGAAAGGGTCTAGGTTCCCTATCAATTTCCTTTGTGTCTAAAAGAATCGGAGAATGGTCAAAATTGGGCTGAATAATTTCAATTGAATCTCCTTTCAGAAGAGGTTATCCCATCCGGTTGAAACAAGGAATCTGTCCAATCTTCTTATAGCCACCTTGCTTTGCCTGTTAGACGACGTGGATCTGCAACCTATTAAAGGGTAATTGAATAGATCATTCCTCCCATTGAAGTTAAAGAAAGCCTCTATACTCCTTGTAAACCTGCCACCACCTCTACTCAGCGGTGGAAATCTCACAACATTAAATTCGCCTCCAATGCTCCATGCATCCAACCCCCAATTCTAAATGTCCTCCAATTCTGACCAAAAACAATCTGTTTCACTTTTTAAGTTTGGTCCATAGATGACTGGAAAAGCCTAGCTCCCCCAAGGGTTCAAACTTTTGAGTGGTGCGCTCTAAAGGGAAAGATTCTTACCAGAATGGACCTTAAGCGGAGAGGGTTGTTGAGATCGGAAGAGGATTTAGTTGTTTTCTGTGCGGATAGATGGAGGAATATGTCGATCACCTTTTCGTTAGATGCCCAATTGCTTGGAATTTATGGATAAATTTCGCTAGGCTTATGGATGTACAATGGATTTTAGAAAGAACGTCTGAAGGATTAGTGAGATCTTGGTTCCTCTCCAGACTTAGCCCTAGGATGAAGGTGGCCTAGAACACAATTCCAGCTGCAGTCTTATGGACATTTGGAAGGTGAGAAATTCCAGAATCTTCGAAGGAAAGTCCATTGAGGTTAGTGAGCTCTTTCAAAGAGCCAAATGGAGGCTCTGTGTTTGGTTTCTTTCTAGTAAAGAGTTCAAGGGACTTAAAGCCACTGATTTTTTTCGTTGTGGGAAGGTTGCATGAACGGACACCCTAGGAAGCCGAAGACCTTAGTCAACTAGTCTCCTCCTCAACAAGATGGCCTGAAATTCAATGTGGATGGAACTTCTAAGGGAAAACCAAGACCAATAGGGATAGGAGGTGTTCTTAGGGACCATAACGGTCATACATCCTTAGTATTCACTGAGTCCGTGGGGATTAGGGATTCAAACGAGGTAGAACTCCTCAGTATTAGGAGAGGTTTGACCATTTGTACATGTTTCGGGTTTGGAAAACTAGTGATAGAAGGGGATTCGGGAAATGCAATCAAATGGGCAAAGGTGCCGAAGCGATCCCCCTAGAGATTAATTACCATGGTTAAGGAAATTAGGGCTCTCGCTTTAGGACTCGATTTATCATTTGCCCAAGTCAGTTGCACAACTAATTTTGTGGTAGATTTCTTTGCAAAGAACAGAGTCGACAATCCAGTCTCTGGCGTCTTTCTGTTTGACATAGGAGGAATTAGAGCATGATTGAAGCTCAACTGATTGTATTTGTTATATGGATGCTTTGTTTTTGTTTTTCTCATTGTATTTGTGTAGGGTCTACTCCTTTTAGACCCTCTTTTCCCTTGATGTACTTGTACTTTTTATTCCTTTATTAATATAAATCCTCTTTGTTACCGCTCAAAAAAAAAGAATTTTCTCCATAGACATTTGTAAAACAAACATCTATCCCTTCTTCCAAGTATCGACCTTTGACTGAAATTGACCAATTATCCACACATCTGTCTATCAATGCTAAATACCATTGGATCTCAAAGAGTCAATAGACCTCCTAACACCCTTTCTGAAGGTTTGAAAAGGTACCTCACCTTAGTTCTACCCCAAATCTCCCTTAAAATAATAATGGATAAATCTTCTCTTTTTTATTCCTGATTAGAAGAACATCAATACGATGTTTCCTGATAAATCTTCAAATCGAGCGCCCCCCACCCCCCACTCTTTCTTCTTGAGTCCGTGGCCCTTGACATTCCATGTTAAGATCTTCATGAGCTCTCTGTATCCTTCCCCCAATACCTGACATTTCGTCTTCCCCTACTGTAGAAAATTTTGAAAAAACTACTACCCATCAAGAGGGATGTGTCCAAAGATTTCTTTGTAGACCTTGAAGAAGATGACGAAGCTCTATGCCTTTCCTCTGCCCATCTTAAAGCTGCCTCTTCGTTATCATCTTCATTGAAATGAATACCTAATCTCTTCCCGATCCTCATAAAATGGTTCCAGTGAAAGGTTGTGTATAAGTGAATTGGCCATATCCAATAGTACTGAAATCATTGAAAACATCCAAAGTTGGGTTGTGTTTGTTCTCAAATAGAAGTATAGAATTGTTTTTATGAATTTTCGAAGTCCAATTTGTAATGGAAAAGCAATTATGACTCAGTCATCATCATGGATTAAAATTTATTCCACTTCCATATTTTGTATCGAGTTGATATGATGCGGAGCACTCATATTAGTTTGTCCTGCATCATGATATGAAGCAATTCACTATACGAGTATACGCCATGTGTGGATCTGAACAGCTTGCATTACATCTAGAAATTGGTTGCTGTAAACTGATATCATGATATTTTAAACTTCTAAGCTGATTGGGAGTAATATTTTGTGCAGATGATAAAGTTTCTGAGTTCGTCTTGTTTATGATAAAATTTGATAGATATCTCACAAGTTGTTTGTTTATTTGCAGGATAACCAGAAGAAGCTCCCCCAGTGGTTGGAATATGTATCATGCCTCACTCATTTAGCTGTTTTTGGAATCTTAGGGGTAAAGTTGCATACTTTCTTTCTGGTTCTAGAGTTAAAGTCATCGGAATTTTTTATCAAATATACTCATATAGAAGTCTCTTTTGATAGTTCTATATATAAAGTTGATTGAATACCTGTGATCGTGAAACCTGGTTTGCCATGATGCTTAAATCATCATCATCATCATAGCAGCTTTTATCCCATCTATGTAGGGCTTCCATCGTCAGTTATACATTTGCACTAACTTCTATAAAAAATCATGTTCGTTGTTGTTCCAAAGTGTAGTCGTGGCCTCTCCATTCTCTAGTATATGTGTTCTTTCTGTTTTCTGCCCATGCTCCGTTGTAAAAGACATTCCTTGATCTTCTCTTCTATTGGGCAACCTTTAGGTTTCCTTGAATACGCCATTTTTTATTCTCAATCATTTCTTCTTACTTCATATATCCTTCTGAGCATGCAAAACTTTGTCACATGTATGCCATTTTCTTGTCCTTTTTTTTTCCGGTTGCCCAGCATTTAGATCCATATATAACATTGTTGGTTTAACTGTTATCTCAAAGAAGTGCCCTTGTGGTCGATATGGATTGGACAACACTGGCTTGGCACTAAATTATGAAATAATGTTGATTATGGCTCCATTTCAACAAAAAACATAATATTGACTATGGCTAATAGCTTAATGATAGCTATTTGTTCCACCTAGTACAAGATCAGTTGGTCTATATTAGGAACTTATCATGAACAACATTAAATGGTTACTGTAGTCAATGCTTTGTAAAGCAATAGATTATGCAAGTTGTTAGATTGAATTGACTTCTGAAATCAGATCAGCTATGATGTGTCTTTCTCCCTACTAAAATATTAAATGTGAAATATATCGATGAGTCTAAGAAAAATAAGATATGGCTGAATAGACAATATACACAAAATATCTCAATTCACTACAATCATAGCCCAATCAAAACTGTCAGATCACTTGAGCCTACATGCATAATTGTTAGATGGATATGAGAGATCACCTAAATGGCTAAATATCCCTTCGGTTCAATGATATTAGCCATTGAATCAAGAGAATAAAAAATGAATGGTGAGTCCATATTATTCTTATCATCTATTTGAAAATCCCTAATGAAATGGGTCGAATATCAATTCTAGGTGGCTTTTGAAGGTGGCCAAGACTGGAAGAACATCTTGAGTTAGCTGATACAAATGATGCCCAGCATATTCATGAAATTCTTGAGGTTGTAGAGGAGATCTACCATCATGCCTATACTTCTTAATTATCACATCTTCCCATTTGTACCATCCCCAATCACTTAAGACATTACTAGAACAGCCACATTACCTTCCTTTTCTCATGCCTGATCCTTTCTTGATTTAATGCTTGAGATCACTCAGCAAAATGATATTTCCCGTCTCCATTAGTTATCTGATTATTTGATGAAAAATATATCTGATTCTTTATTTCATCTGAAACCGTACTTGTAGGGCATTGAAATTCAGAACATATTGTATTGCTAATAAAAAGTTGAAGGTAGCAACTTCAACATCAGAATATGCAATTCTAAACCTTTTATTATGGTCACTTGTCTGACTCCACCAAGTAATCTATTAAGTGCCTCAGCCACTAAAATGAAGGAGGAGATTGATGATCTACTTTATTAGCACCCTCTTTTAGTAGATTAAACCATTTAGGATCATTTATGATTGCTAAAAAAGATCCTGATGGGTTCAAAAAAAAAACACAAAGATGCTAATGGAAGGTACCAAAACCTGCATATATATATATATATATATATATATATATATATATATATTTTTTTTTTTTTTGAGTGGTAACAAAAGTGAATTTTATTAATAGAAAAAATATTTACAGAACCACCATACATAAAGGGGTCTAAAAGGGATAAACCCAGAAAAAACACAAAACAACAAAGAAAAAGTACATCCCTAAAACTATATCCAAGAAATTCTTCCTTAATGATGAAAAATGCCGTAAACAGAACTATCAACTCCATTCTTCGCTAAGCAATTTGCCACCCTATTAGTTGTACGACTGATTTGGACAAAGGAGACATCCAAACTTGAAGTCAAGGCCCTGATCTCCCTTACGATGGTAACCGGTCTCGAAGGGGGTCACTTCAAACCTTTTGCCCATTTGATAACATTTGTCGAATGTCCCTCAACTATTTGTCTTCCAACCACATAGTCTGCCCAAATGGTCAATGCTCTCTTAATACTAAGTAATTATGCCTCATTAAACTCCTAATCCCACTGGTATTGTGAACACCACTAGAGTTCAGCCATTGTGATCCCTAAGGGCACATCCTATCCTTCTTGACCCAGCTTTCCTCTAGATGTCCTGTCTATGTTGAAGTTCTAGAAGCCCCGTAGAGGAGGTGACCATTTGACCAAGATCTTAGATTTCCTAGGGAGACTCCTCATGCAACCTTCCTATGCTGAAAACATGTCATTGACTCGAAAGTCTTTGAACTCTTTATCCGAATGAAGCCAAACACAAGGCCTCCATTTGGCTTTATGGAAAAGCTCACTCACCTCTGTAAGTCCGGGCTAGACCAATGCACATGGTCTTTACCAATTTTAAACACTTTCAAATAGAATAATTATAAGACTTTTGTGCAGTGGAAAATATTAATGTGTGTGAGTGAGCAACAAACAATCTATCAAAACAAATCAACAAACACCACATATGCACAACGGTATATAGTGGTTCGGTTCACTTGAATCTGCATCCACTCTTGGACTCACCCAATCTTGGGCTATCCGGAACTCACTATGATAGGGTAAACCACCCTAGCATTACACACTTAGATTTTGAAAGGTTCAACCGCCCTGGTCTAATCCTTGACTCCTATTTTTTATAGTGGTTCGAATATAGAGTCCTAATCCACTGTACGATGATAAATGAAATAAATAAAGAACACTTGCCTTGATTTTGATCTTGAGAGTGTGTTCTTCAGTGATGCCTCGATGCTTTGATCTTCAATACTTAAGATGCTCCAGTGTTTGCAACCATAGGAGAGGCTTGGTCTAGGGTAGGATAAGGATCCTACAGTAAGTTCCCTAGAAAATTCTCTCTAAATCACATCAAGAAAAGCTTAACACAGCTTAAGGTATTCCATAGATGTTTGTGGATGTGATTTAGAAGACCTTAGAAAGATTCAATGGTGATTGGAAGGGGTTAGAACCTCTCTGGAGAGTCTAGAATGCTTAGGCCGTGTTCCTCCCTTTGCCTTACCCTGGATTTAATATCCCTCTCTCTAACGTATGATATTAGGATATATCAACTATTATCATTGTAGAGAGAACCGGCTATTGGGATTTCTGGGGAGGATTTCCAATGGAATGGTCCAAATGGTAAGGGTATTTTTGGCAGGTAAAAAGACCCTTTCAGATTTGGATTTATTCCCTAAAGAGGGATCAACTATGTAGGGGTATTTTTCCCCTAAAGAGGGATCAACTATGTGGGGGTTTCTCACAATTAATTAGCTTCCTTTTTCTTAGAGAAACGAGCCATATTTATAGAATTATTGTTCACAACGGCTAGTCCTCGAGGGGCTCGAGCAGAAAACGGCTAGTTTTTTTAATTTTTGCAACAATGCCTTGAGGGGCTCATGCACTATCCATGCTATAGTGCCTGGAGGGGCTCGGGCACTATTCATGCTATAGTGTAGATAGTGAAATTTAGGCCTCAGATCGAAGGGGTAGAGCTAGGGCACGAGGGGCTCGATCCTGACAGAGTTCAAATGTTCAAATTAAGCTCTGTAACTATTTGTCCTTTTAGCCTAGGGTGTTTGGGTTTCACCTAGAGTTCACTAGGTCATTTTACCTGTATGGTTGCCAAAACACATGATGATATGCTCCGCAGCAAGCCTTTGATCTTCAATGAGTCTTCACGCTTCCAAGGCAAGGTCATACAAAGTCACGAAATTGACAAACTAGAGACTCGGTCAACCCGAGTCACTAACAACCTCAGTGGACCTCCCTTCAAAGATTCATGACTTTCTCTCCTTCCGAATAGTCCAGATCACGACTACCGGTATTGTGCACCAAGCCGTCCTCCTACTATTGACTCCCGACATGGTCCACGAACCCAGTAAATCGTGACAAGAGTTTGCAGCGAACCCATGATACTTCCATGAGATTAAGGAAGCTAGTCCATAACTTCCAAGCAACTGAGCAAGTAACAAAGAGATGGTCAACTGTTTTCTCCGTTGATCCTCATAGAGGACAACTGAGCTCTTCTTCATTTCCCAAAATGTCTCTTCTCCAAAGGTCCATTCTAGTGAGAATCCTTCCCTTTGTCACACATCACACGAAGGTCTTAACCTAGGTGGGGTTAAACCCATCCAAGCTATTCTAGGTAGCGAAATCGAACTAGTCTGATGCTGGGTGGCCAAATCAACCATTGCCTTTATCAAATTGATCCCCAAAGAGTCATCTGTCCATAATAAGTCATCTGCTTCCCCTAGAGCTATCAGGAACTCACCTAGTTGGCGACGCAACTTTGACACTGTCTTGCTAAAAAAATCTAAAGGTCCCTCCTTGTTAATGAATGGTCACTTTGTAAATCCAAAATATCATGTGATTCATTTATATCTAAGTTACCTTTTTGTTTATTGTGAAAGATTCATTCATTCCTCTTTTATATCTAGTGAAAGACTCATACATCCCTTTGTTTGATTGCCAGGTATTGACAAGGTATTTACTGCAAAAGCTGTTTGGTCCTGGCATTGCTGGCATCACCAGTGATGATGGCCCTCTCTACCTTGATCTCCCATCTAACATGGTCTCTCTCTCTCTCTCACCCCTACACACACATGTTCCTGCTATGATAGTTTAGCATGTTATAATACGTAAAACATTTACTATGAAAGCATATTTTTATCAAGCAATTATATTTATAGAACATGAAACAATATTTTTCGTCTAAAATATCAGTGCATATAAATCTTTTCTATTGATATCATTTTTTCTCGAAATAACTGTTAAAATGATCTTATGCACATGAAGGTCTGAAATAATAGAGATTGTGATTTTTTGAGATGAAATTTAGTCTGTGGTTGGACCCTAGGAAATCATGTATTGAAGGGCTAAGCAAGCAAGCTAGAACTTCCTAATTGCTTCATTCTAAACAAATCCGGTAATGAAGAAAGTAAAGATCAACCATGAAATAAATATTATATATTTCAAAGGTTGTCCTTTATTAATTAGAAATGTCCTAAGAGACCTGAATATTTTTTTACATGTATATGCTCAACATATCATGTCAGAAGCCATATGATACCATTATATGTAACGAATGCTTATAGGGTACCTATGAAAAGAACACATTAAATAAATTTTATTTTTGAAAAAAATTCAAAATTATTTGTATTGATTTTTTACTGTGTGAGTACATGTAATTCGAAGTACCGGATCTAAGCTCCTCTTTGGGAGACCTCAAATATCCTTGTGTACAGAAGTTTAGGGCACAATTTCAAAATACAAAATAAAATCCTTAGATGTCTTCAAGTTTATTGAGATCTATCTCCAATGGGATCTCCAAGGACTTGATCCACATATGAAGATGGGTTTTCTTCAAGAATCAAAGTTACGGATTGGTTCTTGAAGAATGCATGTGCCCCCAGTTCTGCATTTTAAAACTCTAGGATCTTTGAAAAGAAAACCTTGAAGACTTCAAAGATTTGAAGTCCTTAAGGTATTCCAAGGATCTCCCTTAACTTTTAGATGAAGCTCTGACCTAGAAAGATCTTGTCTCTGAAGACCCCAAAGGATCCTGTCTTCAAAGACCCTAAAGGATCTGTTCTTCTAAGAACCCAAAGGATCTTTTCCTCACTCAGACTTTAGATGCTTGAAAAGTTCTTAGAAAAACTCCTATTTTTCTCAAGCCAAAAGGTAGCCTCTGTGCCTCAAGGGAGGCCTATTATAGGCTGAAAAACTCTGGAACCACTAGTTGTAGAGTTGCTAGGTGTGGTTTTGAGAACAGCCAGTTGTGGTTCTAGGAACCACTAGGTGTGGTTCTAGGAACCATTAGGTGTGGTTCTAAGAGGTGCAGTTCTGGGAAACGTCGGGTGTGGTTCAAATTTTTTTTTTTTCTTTTCTCAACATCTTGGCTCTCGGCTTGTTTCTCCCATGTCTGCACTCCTATATGAGTTCCCTTTTTGTGCTAGAGAGCCAACTTGACGAGCTTTCTGGTGTTGAATAATTTGAGGCACTTTTCAATTTTCTAGTGGTCTCCACATTATCATAAAGTGGATGTGTCCGTAATAGGACAATATTTGGTATTTCAACGATTACTTTTTCATCTGAACTTGGATTTAAGGTCCATAAGTTGTTTTAGGAAGCTTATGTTTGGATCTTTAATATAATCCAAGTGATGATCATGAATTCATCATAGTTGGACCACATTTTATATCTTGTGATCTTTGTAGCCAATTGGTGATTCATAATTTTTGTTAGGAAGGTAATTAAAATATCTCCCAAGCAGTTCCCAAGTCATGATTGTATGATCATCATGAGTGGGCCTCACTTTGTATCTTTAAGTCCACCAATCCAATCAAAGTTCCATCTCCTTTGAAGCATTATGAGACCTTGGATATGCCATCAGTCATCTCCATAGGCATTTTTACACAATTTATATATTCCTTTTGATTGATCAAACCTTTTAATATTTAGATCTTTGTGGACCATGTTGAGTCTTGTTGGTTTTTCATTTGATCAACCCATAAGAGGTCCACTGTATCTTGATCAAATTGCGTAAAGTCCGGAATGACATGGCTGCACTTAAAGAGAGTCTGAACAATTCCATCCTTTGTGGATCCTTTTAGATCTTCTTTAGTTTTGTTTTATGGATCTTGTAGAGATATGGATCATGTCTCCTTGAAGCAATTTGCAAAGTTTCAAGGCATCAACAAATGTTATCCTTGAATTTTTATATATGGTTATTTTCTTATATCTTTAATCATAAGTATTATGTAGGAGTGCTATAGATTGATCTTCATTATCTTTATAAAATGAAAATTTGTTAAATATAGCATGCTTGAAGATATCGTATTTAATAAATGTATAATTTTTTTTGTAAATGTTTCAATTAATAATCATAAAATTCATATGTCAATATATTATGAAAAAAGGAACCAGTACTTTTATCCATGTCTTGGATTGTGAAAAGTGGAGTTATATCTTCGTTTCCCAGATGCGAGCCCATACCAACATCTATACTCTGCATGACAGGAAACATCAACACAAATATTGAAGAAACTATATGTGCCTCCTTAAAATTTTTTATACTATATTATTTTTTATTGACAATATTATACTATATATATATATATATATATTACTATTAGAAACTATATGTGTCTCCTTAAAACAAAAATTCCAACTCCAAAGAAAAAAGGCACTAGGAATGGTTCTAGTCTTTCCTATCTTCTATCGTAACCCTTTTTAACTACAACCTACCAATCCTAACCTTACACCAAAGAAAAAAGGTCTTAGTTTTCGTCATCAATCCTTGTTCCTATTCATAATTCAACCATAACATGCTTAATTATAGCTAGAGGCAAGTTGGATGTAGAAAACAATTGACTATCCAACATTATCCATTTCATGGCATTTCAAGTTCCAAAATATATTTCCTAACTAAGGAAAAGTTTAGATAGTTTCAATACCTATATCCTAAATCTTCTGATGCCTCTATATCCGAATTGGCTATACCTTGCAAGTACAATGAATTTTAAATTTTAAATATATCCCCCAAAATACTGTTGCTTGTGACTGTAGAGAATTAATATTGTTCAATTCTAAATTGACAATTGACATTCAAAGGCCAAGTATCTGATTCAAGTGCTCTGCCTCTCTCTCTCTCTGTGATCTGTAAATGCTACATTACCATGATATTTATCCAATTTTCTTTTAAACCATAGTTATAAGTATATGACATGCATTTTCTCCATAGGTGGGCTCCTTTTTGATGGGTTGGTTGGGCGTTGTGTTCAAAGGAGACATAAGCCAGGTATCAGATCTGCTAGCAATAGGATTGACCACAGGTTTCTTGGGCAGTCTAACCACTTTCAGTGGATGGAATCAGAAGATGCTTGACTTGGCATCCAAAGGCAAATGGGTATTTGCTAGTGTTGGCTTCCTCCTAGGTAAATTGGAATTCAATAATCTTTTAGTATAGTACATGGTTACAATGGTTCTGACAAATTAGATTTGCACAACCTACTCTTGGAGACTTGGACTGTTACCCAGACTCTTCATCCAGTGGTTCCTTTGCTGCCAGTGGATCTTTTGCTATGAAAGAGGTGACAGAGTGATTCGTAGAGAACCATTTGGTCAATTGTTCACATACAACGTGAATTATTTGTCAACCATTTGGACTTGTTCAATCATCTTAGTTGTGAATTTAGCCATGCAGGTCGGCAATTGTTTAGAATCACTGTCTTCATGCCTTTGTCATGTTGTCAATGCCTGACAAAATATTCTGATCTATGCATCATGACATGTCAATTTAACACCTATTTTAGATCACCAAAATTTACTCAGTCATTTTGACTGACACCCCTCTGTTGCGACTTGCTAGGCATGCTACTCGCAGAAATGTCCATCTTGGTTGGGGTTGAGACAGCCAAGGGTTTCAGATTTATTCTCATGCGATACAACAGGTTTAATGCAAGCAACTGGAGCGGGGATTCCAAGAAACAAACTGCAGCTCTCTTGGTGTTCTTATTGTTATTAGGCTTGCTGTGGGGAGTTAGTATTGCATTGCTGAAGACACGAATAGAAGCTGATGAGACTACTGTCCAACTATGGCTGGGTTGTTTAGTTGGTCCCCCTGGTGTGTGGGCCCGGTGGTTTCTAGCACGTCTTAATGGTCATGGACTAGGAATGGCTGGATCATTGAAGTGGGTCCCCTCTGGCACTCTCCTTGCTAACATCCTTGCTGCTTGTCTGATGGCAGCTCTAGCCACAGTAAAGAAAGTGGTAAGAACATTCAATCAGAAAGATTTAGATGTGTCATGTTCACTCTAAGTGTCTGGCATTTTATAATTACATTCCACATACACGTGTGCGCGTGCACACACACACACACACACACTTTGTTTATCTCTTCCACTCTTGGCTGTTTGGTTGCAATCAAAGCCAGTGAAAGGTGGACTACTAGCCATCTGATCGGGATCAGATAGGATATCGCCATATGTAACATATTCATTGGCATTTCACATCATATCGCTGAACATATCATCCTCTTAAGCTGAAATAAATGCTCCCATTCTTGGTACAGTCTAAGGGATTCGGTGTTTACCTTTTGCAGGTTAACACAAAAAGATGCGGAATCATTGTGAACGGAATGCAGTTTGGGTTTTTAGGATGCTTGAGTACTGTGTCTACTTTTGTTGCTGAGGTATATGCCATGAAGCAAAGCAAATAGCCTTGGAGAGCATACCTATATATTATGTTTACAATCATTCCATCCTTTGCATTTGGAACACTGATATTCTCTGTACCTGTTTGGGCAGAGGGATATCAATAGGATGGGTCAATTCAAAGTTTTCGATATTGAAAAAATGATCAAAATTTATAATTGAGCACGGGCCTTACTGAGGATAACTTGTTGTTTGCTATGCAACATTGGGTAATAAGTGTTTAAAGAATTACTCAAATGCTAGTAAGCAAAGTTTTGTTGTGTGTGATATTAAAACGGTATAAGGAGCCAAGTATAGAGAGAGGGATTTTCCCGTGTGACTGCACAAAGAAAAGGACAAAAAGGACTTTTGAAGGGCTCTTTGATTGAGGAAATTTTGAATCAAAGCAGAGACTTTCAAAGACCTCTTATTGAAAGACTCTTGAAGAAATAGCATTGGAGGAAACAACTTCTTTACCTTATTTTGAAGGATTGATACATGTGTGAATTATAATTGAAGATATTTCTTTGTCCTTAAGCAAGAAGTGGAGAATGTCCTTGGAGTGTAATTATTACCTATCAAAAGTTTGTTCTCTCTGTCACAAATCATCAACAAAGGAATATTTTTTTTCTTAGCCAATGACAGCAAGACAAATGTTTTTCTATCCAATCCCTTGATGAGGATACGTTGAAGTAGATGATGAACCCTTTTAGTGTCTTGAAAGCTATAAAAAGTTATATTTTGTTTTCTTCAGTAGGTTCTTTTGGACAGTCTATATCTCATGCATTGTTCTGCATTACATGTAGTTTTTCTGAGACTTAATTCTGAAATAGTATAAGGGGTTAAGGGACTGATAATTCATGTGTCTTGCTTTCATTGCTTCACTTTGTAAGCCAGTGATTCTTTTATTCGATGAAATGGAATTGGGTTTTTGCCCTTAGTTATTCTATTATTCTGGTCTATTTTCTTTGTTTCCTTAATTGCATGCAATTTTCATGCACTAGGTCAGGTCTTAGATTAAAATCCCATTAAAAAATTGAAGACTATTGGAGTCTACAACCCAAGTTAGTAAAAGAGGGGGTTACCTTATTCTCTATGTAAGGCCATTATCTACTCTGTAGCACCCAATACCTCTAGCTGCTATATTTCCATTAGAGAATCCATGGAATATTATATTTGTGACACGCACATATATATAATAGCATCCAAGTACAACATGGGGTGGTATTCATTAGAAGAAGTACCAATAAGCTGAGCAAAAAGCCAAACGATTATAAGGCATACACTTCCATAAGGCAAATACATGTTATGAATTAGAGAGAGAGGGAGAAAGAGAGATGTTAATTGTTAGACATTTGAATAGTTAAGAATATAAGTCAAATGCAATAAACTCAATAAAAATAAAAGAAACAATAGTACTTGGAAATTCAGCAGAAAACTCGTCTTAGAAGAATTCAGTCAAATAACTTTTCTTGTTATCAACAGTGGTGATGGATTATAATTGAGTCACGTTCATGATGCTCTCTTAAGGACGAGTTCCACACTTAAAAGAGAATTCATAGAGCGACAGGTTCTCAGTAGAACTGCCCTTGGATAAAATGGTCCATTCCTCCAGTAGTGGTCAATGGATAGTCACACTTTGCACTCGATCGGAACTCCAATATATGTCGTACTCATTGCTTGGATTGCTAAGATAGAGAGATTGATTTTTTTTTTTTGTTGTGAAAATAAAAAAGAAATTCTGGGTCTTTTGGACTCAAAAGCATGAAATTTATAGAGAAAAACTATAACTAATTTAAAGTAATTAGGGTGTAACTGATAGAATTTTTTTTTTTAAAAAAATTAAAGGTAAATTAGGGCCATACTAGTCAAGAGTTGGACTCCCACGAAAACTGACTTAGAGAGAGGATGTGTGTCACAGAGACTCTACTGTTAGGTTCTGTAGAGCCTGATTATCAGATATGTACTGATTCAGTTGTAGGTCGAGCCCTTGAAAACTATCCCACAGTACTTCCCTTTGCTCTTGACAAATGAGGGAATCAAAATTTTGAGCAAATTTTCAAAACTTCAATTGAAACCTTAACTTTCAAATTTCTTTAGTTTCTTATGAAACACCAATCTCAACGAGAGAGAAAGTATACAATTACAATGAATGTTCATACCAATGGCACTTATGTGAAGGAAAAATCAGAAACTTTTTTTTTATACAATAAAAAAGTAGCTCTTCTTTGAAGAACCAATAAACATATTACTAAGAAAGTTTCTTATGAATTGTCCTCAGCATACCGGAGATTTTCTGCAAATTTAAAGAAGCTATGGCCCAATCCCATTATATATCCATGCTCACATGCCTGATGCATTCTTTCTAACTTCTACCTCTTTGTTGTCAACACTTTGTATGGCAACTTCAATTCTGTTGATGCAGGATTTATAAAGAAAGCCCAAGTAGTCAATGATGTTAACTTTGCAAGTTCCATCTATTGGATTTATTTCAAATGACCAATCAACTAGAGTTGAATTATCCCCATAATCAGTGAGTTTCAAAGTATTTACAGACCCATCGAGTCCTACGTTACCAGCTTCCATCTTGTAAACATAACTGGATGTAGTCAGGTCCATGAAAACCAGCCTCTCTTTGATCCACGATCTTTCACCGTCGTCCTGAGGGAACATGAAGGCGGAAACCAGTCGAACATGCCCGAGAATGCCATCTTCTCCTTCTAGTGTCGTGCATTTCTCAACCATGGGCATCCATTCTGATAGTCTGCTACTCTGAGACACCAAGTGCCACACCTTGTCTATCGGTGCAACAACAATCAACTGAACCATGCCACTTCTCTCTACTCATCTTACAGGCCTAGAGAAGGTTAGCCAGACTTCAGGGATTATTAGATTAGTTCATCATAGGCTCTTTTGTTTGTATCTACTGTCTAGTGTTATTTAATTTATACCATTGTTACAAATATCGTTCTCGGGATATTAACAGTGATTGGTAATATTGGGATATTCAAATTCTCGAGTTTTTATCGTAAAATTAATGGGAAAATCTCATGGATAATATAATATTTAAAAAATAATAAATGAACATATTAATAAAATAAAAATCTTACTAAGTAATTTATTGGGAATTTATCGAGGTATTATTGTGATATTACTATTTATCAAGAATTTATCGGGAATTTATTAGGAATTTACAGCAATGTCAATAAATATGCATTATGGTAATACTGTTTTGTTGATAAAAATATGGTAAATTTGAAAATATCGCTGATATTTGTGACATTGATTAATACTGTATCGAACCGAAAGGTGCTATAATAATTGAAATAATTTAATTTTCGCAAGTAATCATCTATATAACTATCTCAACAATTTTGATAAAAAAAGGTGATTAAAAATCAACTAATATAATCATTAAAGGCCATTTTTTGAGCTCTTTACATTTAAGGATCTAATCTACCTTGTTATGGCAGAAAAAAAAAAGGAAAATTAGCCCAAAATTCACTAAAAGTAAACAAAAAAAAATTACAGAATTTATTTATTGGATTTAAAGAATTTAAAGTTTAACATTAAAATAATATAAATATAAGATTTAGACATATAATTATTTCTAATTTTTAAGGAAAGAATTGTTAGCACAAAGAACTGTTTCTAAAATAAAAATTTAGATGCGCCAATCTAGAATGCAGATGTTTCTCCTTATAGTGAGTGTAGAAACCATGGTTTTCCTCTCTCTCATTGATCCTCTCTTTATTTGGTTTTTTTCTTGAGAATCCTACTAAAGAGAATCTCTCACTCAGATAAATCTAAGAGAAGAACTTTTTTATTTATTTATAAATACTTAAACCATACATATAAAGTTGGAATCAGTATCCTCGAGAAGTCTTCCACATAGCATCGTCTCTTATTAGTGGAGAACACTCACTCTCTACTATATCAGATGTAGTAGCGAAGATAGAGTATTCTCCACGAGATCTCCTTTTATAAAAGTGGACTTCGAGAAGATCCGGACCGAATTATAGATTTCATAATTCAAGTATAAATGCAAGGAAAAGGTACCATCCTTACCATCTCCCCTCTCATCAACAGCTTCGATCAGGTCATTGGCCAACATGCAAGCCAGATTTTGGGTATTACCTTTTAAATCCTAGAACAAACGACTCCAACTATATATACTATTTAACATACATCTAAAACCACTCATATACTGCAATTATTTTATATCTTCTATAAATTGCATCCACATTCAAGCAATATTTAAGAACATGTGGAATTTGTCATGTTACAAAATGAGGACAGAATAGGGGCATGTGAAGTGTAAGTTCCTTTCCACAGATTCATGGGAATTAACAGCATTCCAAGGAGATCCTTCGTCTTTTTGTCGCAAAAGACCTTGATAATTCAAAGCATGCCTTGGAATTTACACAAGGTCATGACCTAAGATTTATATTATAAATTAGAATAGATTTTATGGGAATCATCTACATGTTTATGTTTAACAAGCTATGCTATTAGAATATATTAAAATATGTTAATTTATATATTTTAAATATGATATGCTAGTTTTCTTAGATATGTCCGTCAGATCTAGGCCCATCCACACCAATTAATCCCTTCTTTAGATATGTCCGTCAGATCTAGGCCCATCCACACCAATTAATCCCTTCTTTGTCCTCTCTATTTTGACCACCATTTTTGCCATCACTGATCCATCTCTAGCCACCCATCCCGACCACCTACCTAATCAAAACTGGATCAGATTACCTTTGCACAATCTGCCCACTGATTTTTTCCCAATTTTAGAATCATACAAGGATTTTCCTTGATGAGGAACTCTACGTGGGCCTCTAGCACATCCTATATAGTGGGCCTTTCGGCTAAAAGGAATAACTGTTGTTAAAGAGAGAGATAAGTGGGTGAGGAAAGATAGGAGAAAGAGAGAGAAGAAGATGCAAATGAACTTCTTTGAGGGAGTTCTCCTCCATAAGTTACTTTTGGATTTGAAATTCTTGTTTATTCCATAAGCAAAATACATGCCTAATTTATAAACTTCTTCTCCTTTAATCAAGGAAGAGATACGATTGATTTTGAATTTAAATTAAACTAAAAAGGAAATCCTAATCTTGATGATAACCTTATCAAGATTAACATCAGTTTTATTAACTGTTGATCAAGCTATCGCTAAATAAGCGTCCCATGCGAGGCGTGACTCAATGAGGCACATAACATCCTACACAAACTGCATAAATCGAATCTTTACATCTTGGCTTATTTGTTGCAGATGGATTTAAGATTTAGAGCCTTAAGATATGGAGTTAGACCCAATCTTCAAGCAAAAGAAGCTTGTCAATGGCTTATCTAAGATATCTTTATGAGAAAACCTGATGAAAACCTAGAGCACTGTGCAACTGGTTAGATCCATTGGTCTAGTCTAGTCCCTTTAGTACAAAAACTATCTTCTAGTGAAGCCGAAAAAAAAAGGAGACTAGGATACTCGGAGTCAAATGTATTGCCATTGAATGTTATGTAGACATCCCAACATACAAAGTCTTCCAAAGGTGGAAGAAGAAGGTCCACATCTCAATATGGGTTGATGGTATAGCATATGGAAGCTTGTCACCAAAGTGAGGGCCTATGGTGGAACGCGAGGCGCATGTGGTTGCTGATGTAGAGAATGTTGACCACTTGAGTAGTTACAAAGTTGTTGGTAGTTAACTACAGTAAAAAAAGAAAATCTTGGCAGATACAATTAATATCGGCCATACTACAATGTTATTGGCCGATTTCCCAGATATATCTGTCAATATTATTAAATATCGGTAGTGTTAAGTTGTATTATGTTATCTTGTTAAGAGTAGTTTAGACATTTTATCCTTTTAGAGCTAATTAGGGCTTTATGTGTTTTGCATGTATATTCCTCGTTGAATTGGCAATATGATATATTGATTTAAGACAGTTTTCATGGTATCGTGAGCCAGCAACAACTACGATTCCTCTTCTCGCACGGCTTGATTTGCAACTTTGATTTTGCAAGCATTCACGATCGCACTTGGTCTTCCTCTACCTCAGACCTTGGTTTGGAAGCAGCCTTTTTTTTTTTTTTTTCCTTCCCTCTCTCTCTCAGATCCGATCTGCTGCTGCTAGTCTCCAGTTGCTACCGCCATTGTTGCTGCCCTTCGTCCGTACCAGATCTACGGCCTATTGGAAGATATCTCAGTTTTCTCTGTTCCAAGATGATCGGCGGTTTGCTGGGCCTTGAGTTTCTCAGTTTTTAGACCCACCCCCAGCCGTTCTTGGCAGTTTTGTTGCTGCCCTTCTCAGTTCAATCGGGGGTTGGGTGTTTGGAACAGGGCTTCACCGGCTTGCCTCCCCTGTAATTTGTTCGCCTGGGTTGACCGATCAACCCACGGTCAGATAGCAGATCTGCTCGCAACCTACAAAGTCTCTTGTTTTGACCATTCCTTCCTCTGCCCTCTGGCGTCTGTTCTCTCTGCAACGAGGCTTTGGATCTGGCATCTTTCTTTGTTTCTTCGCCCATTTCTTGGCACAGCAGCACCGCATACTGCAGACTCCATTGGTTGCTTTGGACACCTGATTTCTGGGCCGTTCTTTACAGTTGGCCGTGCAATTTCGATTGCTTAAATTTAATCAAGACTCATCTTCTCATAATTGTTAGATCCGTTAGCAGGGCCCGCCGTGAGATTTCGGGGCCCCTCGGCGAACTTTTAATATAGACCACTTACAAAAAATAAAATCATATATTTTTCTTACAAAGTGTGAAACATCTAAATAAAATATCATAATCAAATTTATAATAAAATATTATTTAAAATTTATTCTTCTATGATATTGAGATGCAAAATTACTATATATAAGTTTTTTAACATTTATTTTTCAATAGATAAGATAGTTAATCCATTCAATCTTTCTTATGACATTGTAGACCGAAGATAAGATTTTATCAGTTTTAACTTTGAAAAACTTCTTTTTGCAAAGGTAACGGTAACAGGTAAAATCAACATTATTCTATAAGCAATTTATGCATTTGGAAAATAACAATTCATTCTTTTCATATAATTTAGCAATTCAATTGTTTCTTTTATTTCTTTTGGTACTGTATCTTTTATCATATTCAAGTGCGACACTAATGCAAATTCTCATTTGAAACGAAGATATTATTATTATTTTAATTTTTCAATTTTTTTGGATTTTAAAAAATTAAAAATTAAACATTATCTTAATTATAATGATTTATACTTGTATACTACATCTAATAAAATCTACATTGATCAAATGAATAAAGCTAAGTTTTTTCATCTCTTCAAATTTTTTTTAATTCAAAATTATCAACTCAATATAGGTTTCTCTTTCGCTCTATTTAGATGATACATATATTTTTAAAGATTCTTTATTAATTAAAATTATTGTTATTTTTATTATTATTATTAAACTCAATAAAATGAGGATTATAATAATATTATTATGACCGTTACTATCATTATTTTAATTTTTAAGAAACCCGACATTTTAAATTGAGTAGAAAACTTATCAATATATAAATTTCTAATTTTGAGTGTCTTAAATTCAAAATAATTAAAAATGGTCAAATGATTTCAAGTGATAGTAACTTAAAAGTCATAAATGAGATTAGCTCGGATTTGAATGCAGCTCTATTGAGATGATACATATATTTAAAAACTCAATAAAAATAAGAATTATAATAATTATTATTATGATTGTTACTAGAAATCCACATTTCAAATTGGCTAGATGATACATTTATTGTTATTTCCATCATTATTATTAAACTCGGCAAAAATTATTATTATATGCAACCAGGATTTGAACCTAGGTTCTCTATTTGGAATGGGAGTATCCTAATCGAACTAGAGAACAACGAATCTGAGATTTTATATGCATTATTAACTATTTAAGATATAAGAAAGGAGCTTATGGACTTAGAGGCCCTACTTATTTGGGCCCCTAGGCGGCGGCCTCCTTCACCTATAGCCAGGGCCGGCCCTGTCTGATAGTAGCTTCTACCTTGCATACTTACGCTAGGCTATGAGAGCACCGACCACTATTTTCGTGACTTCGTCTTTGGAAAAGCCAGACTTCTCGTTGTATTTCACACCTTTTTCAGACGTGGTGCCCATCTGCTTCTATATTCCTATTTGCAATCTAATCTGTAAAATAATTCACGTCTCATCAGCAGTTCTAGTTCTTTGTTCAATACACAACATTGCAATTTAGTTTGAAAATGGCCGGTGAACGTGATGATTGTAATGACTCGATCCAATTTTTTGGGATTTTAGAGGTTTGGTAGCAATAGGGAGAGTGTGTGCTCCGTAGTGGGTCCTGGTTTACCCGATTTCAAGTTTGGAGACTCAAAGGATGTTTTGGTAGTTTTGAATGATTAAATGTTTTATCATGCAAAATATTTGAAAACCACACGTTGTCTCTCCTGACGTTCGACGTTTGAATTTTTTTTTCTTTTAATGGGTTTTTAAATTTTTTTGGAAAATTTAATATTTCATTTTTATTTCTATTATTTTTTAAAAAAAAAACCCTAAAACCCCCTTAATCCTAACCCCTTCTTTTCACAGCACTGTAGCTAGTTGCTATAGTGCCGCCGCAGTCCCCAGCCCCCCTTTTCCTCTCTTCTCTCATCCCTCCCCTTGAAACCCAAAATTTCCAAACCCTAATCCCCTGTCGCCGCTCTTAACCCCATCTCCCTTCTCATGTGTTTTCTTTCTTTCCCTCGTTATCTCCTTCTCTCGATCCTTTCTCCCTCGCCTCCGACAACTCACTTGCTGCCCGCCGTTGCAATGTGCGTTGCTCTCTAATCCAGCCATCGTTGCCGCGCAGTTTCCCCGTTTCCTTCGTCCCTGCATCCTCCCCTCTCATCCCTTATTCCTTTCACCTGTGACCCTAACCTCTCTTTTCCTCCCTCTAGGTTGCCACCGCCCAAGCTACAGTCGTTCGCCCATCCGCTGTTCGAGATCTAGGGTTCAGATTGAACCTTGTGCCTGCCAGCCGCCGGATTCTCAACCTCTTTTCTCCACCTCCCATGCCAAATCTATTAGATTCGATCCTCCCCGGCCGAGTTCAGGCGCCTCCTTCTCTATCATTGATTTCCCTTCTCCCTCTCTTTCCCCTCTCTCCTGAGCCAACTGTGTCGACTCGATAACCCAGCTAACTCAGATGGATCGGGTTCTGGACCTTCCTTGTTAGTATACCCTATTCAAGCCTAGCTTGATTCGGCACAGACTTGGCCTGATCCGTTTGCTGTCAAGCCCAGTCGGGTAACCCAACCCAGTTCAGTCTATTAGGCTTAACTTGGGTCCAAGCCCATCAAACCCTGTTCTTTGAACCCAGTTTGGGTCTGACCCAGTCATGCTCAATTTGCAAGATCTGGTCCAGCCTAACTCTTTCGACCCAGTCCTTTGGCCCGACCCAATTTTGGGCCCAGTTTCAAGACCAACCCAGTTTTGGACCCACTTTTCAATTTTGGGCCAAGTTCGACCCGGTTTGGACCCGGCCCGTCTTCGGACCCATTTGCATTCCAGGCATTGTTTGGTCTGTTACATCCCAATTTCTTACCCTCCTATTCTTGTTTCAACAGATTGAGCCTCTTTAACCCCCCCGACTCGTTTTCTCGCATTGGATTTCAAGGACACACACAAGTGAGGGAACCTATCACCGATTTCAGCATGCACTATATGCATTACTTCTCAAACTAATGTGCGAGTATGGAATACGGCGAATGTGGGTCTCCAAGTGTAATGAACCACTCGGCGAAGGAACCATTGATACTATTATGTGGCGGGGATCTCCATCTGGGTGTATTCATATCTGATGCTTTTAGAAGCATCTATGAGTTGTTTATCAAATGTCATGATTGATTGGTGGTGTGATTACATGGTTACCTAGAGAGTGAGATAACTTACTATGCATAGAATTGATAGTATGATTAACATGTTGTAGATTCACATGCGGTAGTTAGTAGATGGCATCGTTTGATATACTTGTTTGGGACATATTTTGGTTGATAACATGCGTAGAGATATTTGTACATGTATGTAGCTAGAGTATATGGAACGCCGGTGGGGCATGAGTACTAGGATACATCAGGATTTAGAGACTCCCCCTAGCTTGTCGGGTAGTTAGGGTTGAGAGGCTGTGGAAGACTGTGCGAAGAGGCGTTGTTTGGCTGTGATTGTTAGATGGTAGAGTATGAGTAAATGTACTCCCTAGTATATGCTAAACAGTCAGGTCTACCTTTAGTGGTCTTCGGACGCGCCTATAGGAGAGGCATGGTCCTGTTTGAAGGGCGAGGGTCCCAAGTACAGCTGGGGTGCCGGTTGATTATTTATGGACATGGGTTGAGGTTCGTTGTTGAACACTGAAATCTTACATTTTTACCCCTTATTATTGGATCAGTTAATCCTCAATTTTGTATATAATGATGCATTTAATGTAGTTTGTCAGTTTTATATAAAAAATGAAAAATTCAGGAAAATCAAGTTAAAACAATAGAAGATTGCAAGTTTAGAGCTTTAAAGTGAAGACCTAGAATTATTATAATTATTTTATGTCACTTTCTAGGATTTTCATGTAAATTAATTAATCTGGATCCAATTATGAGAGTCCAAAATTAATTAATAATTTTTAGAATTTAAAGTGGCTGAATAATATTTAATTCTAGAGGTTAAAAACTGTAATCCATGTGCCAAAGCCTGAATTTCAAGTCATTGGGCCAAGATTCAGTTCAAGTGGGCCAAGCTATGCTCCACAAAGCTTCAATGGGCCAAGTCACATGCAAGCCCATGCACATTTCACACTTTGGGTCAGGCCAGTATGCAAGCTCAGTCCAATTAAGGCCCAAGCTCTCAAATCCAATTTAAATGGGCCTGAGTTGAGGTCTAGATCCAAATCCAAAGCTCAAAGTCCAATAAACTCCATGGTCCATGTTTGAATTTACCTAAGTCGAAGCCAACTACGTAGTCCAAAACCCATAAACCAACTTCACATCCACACCATCCAATTTCCATCTTATATCTTAACCTTTCATCTCACATGCCCAGTTAGGTCAAACCTTAGATCCACAATCAAATCTAACCCATCCATTCATCTATCATTAGATCTAGGTCATCCATCATCATCATGATCATCTTAACCTTAGATTAGTGTTCATTCATGCATCACCTATTAATTCGTGCATTCATTTCATGCATTGATCATCTTAGCCATTAGATATTAGGTAATCGAATCTCATTCATTTATTCATCTCTTAGAAACCCTAGAGCCTCCACATGCATCCATCACATAAACACATTACCTTAGATTTTGGTCATGCATTTCATCATCCATTTAGGATCCACCATTGCATCTAAACCCTCCATCAACCATCAACCCATTCCTATAATTATTTTAGCCCAAATACCTTAGAGCCAATAGGTCGAAACCCATTTAATCTAAGTCCTCCATTCATAAACCCTAAGCTACGAACAACTTGTAGTTCAAGCTAGCCCCCATGCATATTACACCTCATCATCCCATGATTTTTGCAACCTAAAACCTCCCCATGCACTTAGACAAAACCATCTAGATACATTTCTAAGATCCAAACACACCTCACCATCCAATTCTCAAGAATCCCACACGCTTTTCTCAATCCAAATCCAATCCATTCGAATTTCATACCTTTTGCAACCCTAAAATCAAAGCTTTAATCCCCATCATCCATTCCCATTTAGATCCAACCCAGTCATTTGATTTTCCAACTTAAACTTTGATTTAATCTAAGGCATCCATCTCTTTTCAAAACCTATAAATACCCATTACCCCAAGGGTAAAATTCGAATATGACCTGGAATTCAAGAGGACTAAAAGGTGGAGCAAAAGACAAGAAGACAAGAAGCACCATGCGAATTTACAAGTGAGAGTATAGATTTTTATCTTTTATGTTGTCTTTCTTATATTTAATTTAGAAAAGCCTTGTACTTTAATTCTTCCTTTTAATAAAGTAAAGCATTCATTTAGAGCCCTGGAACATCTAATTTCTAAAATACTTTTATGATTAGTTTATTTTTAATTAAGAACACAACTTTTATTTATTTGATTGAGCATGAGCGTATGCAATAGTTACGATCTTGATTGGATCTTGATTGTAAGACTTAAATCATGATTACTAAGGTCTTTATTAATTAAATTAAGAGTTGTGAATCTTGTTTTATTAATAAATATGAATTGTATTTTAGATCTTTACGTGAATTTCACATCTAAGCCTTTACTTTATTTACATATCTTGGGTGATGAATGGTCTATTCCAAACAACCAATCTTTCTGTTACTACAAATTTAATATCTGTAATACCCTGAACCAAATTAGTGTTTAATTATGTATATTTTTACAATTAATTGTGCTTAATGACCAGTTAATCGGAGTAATTAATAAATGGGCCTTGTTTAGAGTAAAAGTTTGACTACATTAGAGTTTGGAAGTGAGTGGATCCAACTCGTTAAGGGCATTGACATAGTTGAAATTATCTAAACTTTCTCCAGCTGAGACCCTTAAAATAATCTTTGTTTGGAAAATAAATGATTTGAGGTATTTCAATTCTCAAATCTTACTAATTTATTTAGTGTAAAATTTTGAGAGTTTTATCGTCAATCATTTTGATTTACACAAGTGTGATTTTGAGATATCAGGTGTATCCCTATTTTTTCAAAATGAAAGTTTTAAATGTTTTAAGAGTGTCAAATTATCCTGAACTTTTAGAAGTGTTTTATCAGTCAATTTATTTAACCCAACTGAAAAGTTAGAATTTTTTTTATTAAGTGTTATGTTAATTTTGAAAATTGGTATTTAAGTGGTTTTAAATTAAATCATTTAGTTTGGGTGTATTTTAAAGAAGTATTTTAATTAAAAAAATATTAAAGAAGATTTAAATTATTTTCTAAACCATAGAAATTATATGGTTTTAAATTCATATTTCCAAAACTATATAAGTTACATGGTTTTGAGTTTTATTTGGCAAATGGTTAAACATTTGGATTTTAGGAATTTTTAAAAATCAAAACTAGGGTGATTATTTACCACACCTAGGGTGGATAGCCTTAGGGATCCGCCAACTTATATTGGTTAATTAAGAAGAGGTGAGAAGTGAAGGAAGTAAATGGAAAACAAAACTCAAAACTCAAAAGCAAATCTCTCTCCATTGTCATTTTTTTCCTTTTTTCCTTTCCCTTTCCTTATTTCTTTCTGCTCTCCTGCGATTCATCTGTGACCTTGGAGGTTTTTCGCGTTTGGGGCTCTGATTTTTCAAACTCCCTCATTTCGAAATTCATAGTATTCGAAATTTTAGGAGCTCCGGGACTGTTCTTTTTTGTGAAATGGGTTGATTTTGGGCTTTATTTTGGATTTTTAGAATTTAGGGAAAATGCCCTTTTTTTTTTTAATTTTTAAGTAACACCTTTAGAAGTGATTTTTTATGTGCTAAGACCTTCATGTTGCATTTTTAAGCTATGATTTAGTTTATAGTGAATTTCAAGATTTGGTTTAAGTTGACTAAATAAAATGAAATTAAGCAGGGGATTAAAAACGTATTTTTGTTCACAGTTCTTATCTGGTTCAACTTTCCTAAAATGGAGAAAGTTGTAGTTTGATTTGGTATTTAAGGCTTTATGTTTCTTATTATTAAGTTCATTAATGTATTTGGATATTTTGTTTTCAAACAGTTTAAAATATATGATTAAGATAAGTTAGGAGGGGTTGTTGTTTCACTAAATTTGACTTAGTTAGCATTTATATTAGTTTAATCAATTAATTTCTATTTATTTTAATATATGATGTTGTACGATTGTAATTTATTTATCACATTAGGCTTTTAATGTGATAGATATGGATTATTCAGATTTTTGTATGAGGTATTTATTTTAAATAACATTAGATGTTATTATTTTGGGTTTAAATTAAAATATGTTACGATATGATTTAGGAAGTGATTATTTCCATAAATAAACAAGTGACTGAAATACACCTATTTAACTAGTTGAATTGTGTTTATTTAAACTCTTTAATTAATTTACAAAATTTTATACTATGAGTAGTGAAAGATAAATGGAGAAAGATGTTATTTTTAGTTTCAAATTTTTGTGAGGTTTTATGATTAAATATGAAATAAGACCAACTTGGAGTATTTAAATTAAACCTCCACTACTTTCTTCTCAATTTCGTCTGTTGAATCCATTAAGTGTCGGTCGGGTCATCTTAGGTTAATAAATAATGTCTAACTCTATCAATTATCCAATTAAAACAGTTGGACTGGTTCTCTATCTCGTTCACACAAATCGAGAAACTCACGTAAGTTCGTCGATCAAGGTAAGGAGACTCAACTTGACATGTATTATGAGTTTGCGTTAAAAACTATTAGACTTTAGGACGGAAAATGGGACCCATGGAAATGAATGGATGGAAAAGACAAAATGGGACAAAAAAATGAGAACTGCTTACCTATAAAGGACGAGATATTGTTCTAGTTATTTAGAATGTAAGCATGACAAGGTGTCGGGGAGCCGAGGTCTAGTGATCTCAAACGCAGTATGAGACCCATTGGATGACTAGAGGATAGTAGGTTCATGGGTTTGGACAAATAGTGAGAAATGTCCAAAAATGATGCATTTAGTGTGGTACATGTGCATGTAGTTCATGCTATGGTCATTGGTGCATACTATAATTGAATATGCATTAGGTTCATGCTATGGTTTATGGTGCATGTAGTATGCGTATACTAGTTCATGCATGTGATTCATGCATTGGTCATGTGAATATGTGATATATGTGGCCTTGATCATGCATGAGATTCATTCTAGGATCAGTAGTGCATATGGTATGAGTTATATTAGCACATGCACGTGGTTCATACCTTAGTATAAGTGCATGTGGTGGGTGTGATATTTGATCATGCATAGACTTATGTATGTATATGATTATTCATGTGCTAATAAGTTTGTGCAGGTGATGAGATGAAAATATTCTAGGTTATTAAACGTAGATTGAAACTAGTGGATGGTAAGTGAAACTCCATTGTTAAACCCTCGTGAAAATGGAATATAGAGAAAAGATATGTGAATGGTGATTTTATATTGTTTTCATGTTTATGGATAATTGATAGTTAATATACATGTTAATGTATATGCAACACTTGTACATTCGGTCGAGATCTTGCAAGATGCTGCATTCTGTCTGCCTTGACTTAATGCATTCAATGATGAGTGGAATTCCTCGACAGGGTTGAGTGGGATACCCTGGACCTGTACAGTTGGGGTTGAGTGGGATATTCCAGTGTATTACAATTTCGTTGTAACCTTGTAAATGGTAAATATGATTTATTTGCTTATCATGTTGTTAAACATGTATTGTGTTATTGATATTATGAATACATGTGTGAGTTTGCAGGTGCAAATGTGAGAATGCATGTGTGGGTGACATATGCATTTGTGTGTACACATGGGTGGGTTTATATGTTTATGCATGAGCATGCATGGGTGTGTGGGTGGAAAAGGTAATAACAAATGGTAAAGGTATGCCATGGTGTTATAAGTGTTTTTCTCGTAGGCTGCATTGTAAATTTGATATTCTGAAATTTTGGAGGGACTTGTTAATTTGAGTTATCTTCACTAGGCTAGAGCTCACGTCCCTTACAATGCAGGTCATGTAATGGATGGGGGAAATGGAGAATCCATCTATGATGCGTAGGAGTTGGAATAAAGTACTGTTCGAGGGTAGGATTTATACTTGTTTAGTTTTATATTAAAATTATGTAAATTTTAGGTGATGATGCCACTTGTGGCATAAAGACCTTGTGTATAAATCATATATGTGTAATATGATATGATATATAATTGATTGTGTTATGGTGTATATTTTGGATTTTTAGAGTGTCAATCGACTGGTATGTGAAAATTGTCTACAGTTTGAGCAGATTACCATCAGTCGACTGATACAGGGGAATTTATGTGAGATGTATTTTCAATGTGTCCCTTTGGGGACTTTATGTTTTAGGTAGCAAGTATTGTCCACATAAGCGTGTGTGACCTTTTTTATAGGCTTAGGGAACCGCATGAGAGGCCTATGGACTTTTGGAGATTGGATTGTTGTATAAAAAAAAAAAATAGTCGCGTTTCGAGGCCGCTTCCCAGGTCGGGGCGTTACAATTTCAGTCATTTATTTTCATACAATTTAATTTTCTGCCTTTTAATTATGTTAAATCTCATGTTTGCTGTGCAATAGTTGTTTTAACCCAAATCTTGTATAATCTAATCTTTAATTCTGTAACTCTTTAATTTATTCTTTCATTATTTAATTCATTATTTAATTATTTGATTATCTTTCTCTTAACTCACTCTCTCTCAAGGATTCATTCAATTAAAGTTAGGAAGATGTGTAAATAATTTTGTAACTTGAAATCCTAATTATGATTAAGGTTAGCATTTAATTCACCATATATGAATAAGAAATCACAGATCTTATTTGCTGATTTTCCATGTTAGATATGTGACTCATATAATAATTCAATTTCTTAAAAACAATTTATTTTTAGAGGACATAAATTTAAATTCATATATTTTGAGATTTTCCTTTGGGTTCAACATCGCACTCAATCACTATACTGTACATGATTCGTGCGCTTGCGAGAATTACAAATTTGAAACATCAACATTCATCCTCACGGTCCGGTGTACGACTGAGGTGCCTGTTGATTATTTACGAATATGGGTTGAGGTTCGTCCCTGTTGTTAGGTGTACGATTGGGGTGCCAGTTGATTATTTACTGAAATGGGTTGAGGTTAGTCCCCATGGTCCGGTGTACGGCTGGGGTGCCGGTTGATTATTTACGGACATAGGTTGAGGTTCGTCCATGTGGTCCGTTGTGCGATTGAGGTGCCGGTTGATTATTTATGGATATGGGTTGAAGTAGTTCCCCATGGTTCGGTGTACGGCTGGGGTGCCGGTTGATAATTTACGGACGTGGGTTGAGAATTGTCCCCGTGGTCCGGTGTGCGATTGAGGTGCCGGTTGATTATTTACGGACATGGGTTGAGAATCGTTCCCGTGGTCCGGTGTGCGATTGAGGTGCCGGTTGATTATTTGCGGACATAGGTTGAGCTTCGTCCCCATGGTCCGGTGTACGACTGGGGTGCCGGTTGATTATTTACGGATAGGGGATGTGGTTCGTCCATGTGGTCCGGTGTGTGGTTGAGATGCCAGTTTATTATTTACGGATATGAGTTGAGCTTCGTCCCCATGGTCTGGTGTACGACTGAGGTGACAGTTGAACTTTTACGGACATTATTCGAGGTTATCCTCGTGGTTTGATGTACATCTGAAGCATCGGTCTGTGGTGTGCAAATTTCCATGGAGGTGGCCCTAGAGGTAGAGTGGTCGTAGCGTATGTTGAGTACGTACTGGGTCGCCCTAGGAGCCAGGTGGGCTGAATGTCTTTTCGTCCACATTTTGGCTTAGGGGTGTGGTAGTGTGGTTACCAAGAGTCTGGTTATTGGTCGAGGAGACCACAGATGTGTTTGTTGGCAGTCCATTGAGGACTGGTGTGGTGGTTACTCTCGTGTGATAGTTTGTTTGGGACACTTGTGAACCCGACTAATGGGTTGGTTGTGGTTTGTGTGCGGGTTGACCAAGGAGAGTCGTAGGACTAGTTGAGGGACAGAGACCTTGATCTGGATGGGGATCGGTCTGTGTACCCGTGGGTGGGTGGACCGTAGTGGATTGGCATATGAGGGAATTGCCCTAGAGTTGCATTGGGTTGAATATAAGATGTGCTAGAGGCCCGGTAGATATGGGCCTGTGTGGTAGGGGTAGGGCACACCCTTGCATGGTCATGCACGTAGACAGCCTAGACTTCGATGTGTCCATGCGATTATATGCAGTGTATGCTTGATAACATAAGATGCATGTGTTACCCTCACTGGGCATGTAGAGCTCACCCCCTTGCCTTTCAGGTGTTTCGATGGCGAGACCTAGTGGGTCATAAGATCATGCTTAGGCGGTGATGATTGCTGACATCTTAGATTTACTTTCTTTGTTATTTTGAGAGAGCATTGTATGTTTGATTAAGTTGTTATTTGATTTTTTTTTTTGGATAACTGTAACAACTGTTATAACACTGTTGTGTTGGTTGAGTTATTAATGAATTACTTGCTTTAGTTGTTATCTTATTATAGTTTTGCAAAAAAATTAGACCCGATATCCATTTTTTTGAGATTTCTTGAGGTGTTTCGGAGATAACACGCCGTAGCGAGACGGGGTGCTACAGTTGGTATCAGAGAACGATTCAACTCTCAGACTGTGCATGGCTTAGAGATATATGTGATGATGAGTAAAGATTGGGTTCATCCCCTGTATGATAGGGTAGTTGGAATTGAGTTCTATGAGTAGTGCTTGAATTTCCATAGGTTGTTGTGGTGAGCTTGATAGAGCTGCCTTTGAGCTTGAGTGCTAGGGATGTATTTTTGCCTTGGGTTCTTGTCTGGTATTTAGGCTGGTTAGATTTTCGCTTTGTGGATTGAGCAGTGGCGAGAATGAACACTTGTTTGAGTAAGGGAAACCGTACTGGGGAGAGTAACCCGGAGTCCTTAGAGATTCCCCAACCCGTGATAGAGACTTTCAGAGAACTAAGTGTCGGTGAGCAGATTGTTTATTCTCGCGGTCGATGTGTGTATACTCAAGACCCGAGGCATCTCCTTGGCGGGAGGTCAGGGTATTTAACCAGAGTATCAATACAGTGCAGTGATCAGAGTGTGGCATCAACACCCTCGTATGGGTTGATACATCATATGGATGTGAGTATTGTGATGGTACTCCTTGGTTTTTGGTTATGAGATTTGGCCTCATTCAGATACGTCTCTCCTTCAAGCACTTGGAGCTTCAGTTTGATTTTGGGAGTAGAAGTGGTGGAGATGCCTTATTTTTCATGTATCTATTCGAGCTATTGGTAGATATTGTACAGGGTTACTGGTAGGGCATTATATGTTTTATTGAGAGGACATGGATTTGTCTTCAGGTAGGATCCTGAGGGATTTGGTTACGATATGGAGCAGTGTGGCTTGTTGATCAGTTTGAGGTGAGAGGGCACTGGGATGCCTGGCCATGTGGTCTCGACAGGTAGTGCGACAGATTCGTCAGGATGAGGCTAAGGTTGTGTCTGATAGTTTATTCAGATTACTCCAGGTGGCAGTACTTACAGTTAGATTGGCCAGTGAGAACAGTTAGTTCTTGGTACGATGGCGGTGAGGCAGTTTCTCTTGAGTGGAGGCAGATGACCACTACAGTGATGGTTGTACCAGAGGCAGAGAAAGATCTTGGGTGTGTAGTTTATTGTGATGTTTCCAAGGATAGTAAGGGTTGTGTGCTGATGCAGAATAGATCATCGGTGACCCCTGATTTGAAACAACTTAAGGTTGATAGAAAGATTTTTTCCACTCATGAGTCAGAGTTGGTAGCGGTGGTGTTCGCATGCAGATTCTAGTGGTGTTCTTTTCGGTTGAGGAGGGTTCTAGGTGTATTTTATCCCCATGGTTTCGGGTATTTATTTGTTCATGATTGACTGAACATGAGGTGGACATAATGGATGGGCTTCATTGGGTGTGATTGTTGATCAGGTGCTGACACTAGAGGGATTGGCCCATACGACATGATGGTTCGACTAGTGTTGAGTGGTAAAGCCCTAGAGAACCAGTGTTTAGGTACAAGAATAGTCAGACTATGGGATTCTATGATGTGTGACGGTGGGCCAAATAGCTAGACAGTGAGATCGAATGGTGACTTGACCCTCCAGAGCAGATTAGTGGCGGCTCGACATGGATAGTGCTGTGTGGAGATACTTCGACTCCTTCTTCATCATGGATTTGTTATATGGATGGAAGTGGATAGATTGACAGAACTCACCTATCTCCTTAAGGTGAGGATGACCAACTTCTTGGAGCTTTTTTAACCGATTTGGATTGAACAGAGAGTTAGTCTGTGCGACATGCCCAGGTCAACAGTGTCAAATCGAGGTTTAAGTCCTACCCATTAGATCAGACAATGTCACATAAAGAGTGGTATGCTCAGTCGTGTTTCAGCTCAGCATACTATTTGTGGACAAACAACCGGTCAGGACAGACCATGCAAGCTTCAGAGAACATGTCTTATGTTTGTGCCCTTGGTTATGGGATTTGACAAGAGGATTCCACTTCCTAGTAGGACTCGAGAACGGTGACAACTATCGACGGGTGTTTTGACAATTTTGTGCGGATGTTGTGTGACCGACTGAGGAGATTGCCCTTGTCTTGGGCGAAGACCTTAACTCAGTTCTGTCGAGACCAGGTGTGGTCAGAAGGACTATTAAGCAGATGACATTAGTCAGGTAGAGATTATTGGTTTTGAGAGTGGTACAGACTATTGTCCAGGTTGCTCAACTGTTCGTGTTGCTTTGTGCAGGGTTATTTTAGTGGATCAGGTGTTGTGGCATCATCTTGTGGTGAAAAAATCAGTTTGAGAGCGAGTTTCAGCCTCTTGAGTTTTATTTGCCAGGTTTGAGACTAAGGGTATGAGTACCATTTGAATTTCGAGGACGAAATTCCTTAAAAGGGTAGTATTTTAATGACCTGACTCGATTTTTCGTAATTTTAGAGGTTTGGTAGCAGTAGGAAGAGTGTGGGCTCCATGATGGGCCCCAGTTTACCCAGTTTCAAGTTTGGAGACCCAATGACGTTTTGGTAATTTTGAATGATTAAATGTTTTATCATGCAAAATGTTTGAAAACCACACGTTGTCTCTCCCGATGTTTGACGTTTGATTTTTTATTTTAATGGGTTTTAAATTATTTTTGAAAGCTTTAAGATTTTATTTTTATTTCTCTTATTTAAAAAAGAAAAAGAAAACAAAACCCTAAAACCCCCCTTAACCCTAACCCCTTTATGTTCTCCCTTTATTTTCACAGCACTGTAGCTAGTTGCTACAGTGTCGCCGCCACCCCCAACCCCCCTTTTTTTCTCTTCTCTCATCCCTCCCCTTGAAACCATAAATTTCCAAACCCTAATCCCCTATCGCCGCCCCTAACCCCGTCCCCCTTCTCATGCGTTTTCTTTGTTTCCCTCTTATCTCCCTCTCTCGATCCCTTCTCCCTTGCCTCCGACAGCTCACCTGCTGCCTGCCGCTGTAGATTGCGTTGCTCTCTAATCCAGCTCCCGTTTCCACCCAGTTTTGCCTTTCCTTCGTCCCTGCGTCCTCCCCTCTCATTCCTTCTTCCTTTCACCTGCGAAACCCTAACCTCTCTTTTCCTTTCTCTTAGTTGCCACCGGCCAAGCTTCAGTCGTTTGCCCCTCCGTTGTTCGAGATCTAGGGTTCAGATCGAACCTTGTGCCTTCCAACCGCCGGATTTTCAGCCTTTTTTCTCCACCGCTCATGCCGGATCTATCAGATCTGATCCTCCCCGGCCGAGTTCAGGTGCCTCCTCCTCTCCTTAATTTCCCTTCTCCTTCCTTTTTCCCCTCTCTCCTGAGCCAACTGTGTCGACTCGATAACCTAGCTGACTCAGCTGGATCGGGTTCTAGGCCTTCCCTATTAGTAGACCTTATTCAAGCTTAGCTTGTTCCAGCACCAACTTGGGTCCAAACCCATCAAACCCTGTTCTTTGAGCCCAGTTTGGGTCTGACCCAGTTAGGCCCAATTCGCAAGATCTGGTCTAGCCCAACTCTTTTGACCCAGTCCTTCGGCCCGGCCCAATTTTGGACCCATTTTCAAGCCCAACCCAGTTTTGGATCCAATTTTCAGTTTTGGGCCCAGTTCGACCCAGTTCGGACCCTACTTGTCTTCGGGCCCATTTACATTCCAAGCATAGTTTGGCCCGTTTCATCCCAATTTCTTACACTCCTATTCTTGTTTTAACAAATTGAGCCTCTTCAACCCCCGTACTCATTTTCTTGCAGTGGATTCAAGGACACACACAAGTGATGAAACCCATCATCGATTTATCTTGCACTATACGCATTACTTCTCAAACTAATGTGCGGGTATGGAATGCGGCGAATGTAGGTCCCCCAGTGAAATAAGCCACTCAGCAAGGGAACCATTGTTACTATTATGTGGCGGGGATCCCCATCCGGGTGTATTCGTACCCGATGCTTGTGGAAGCATCTATGAGTTGTTTATCAAATGTCATGATTGATTGATGTGTGATAGCATGGTTGCCTAGAGAGTGAGATAACTTACTATGCATGCGATTGATAGTTTGATTAACATGTTATAGATTCACATGCGGTAGTTAGTAGATGGTATCGTTGCATACTTGTTTGGGTGAGTTCTTTTGATCCTTTTCTGACAGAAAATTCAGATTCAGTGGTTCAATTTTAATAAGTTTGGATATGATATTTGGTAGAGTATTCCTTATACTACTTCTTTGACATAAGAAGCTACTCCTACATGTGTAGTACAATTGCATATCCCAACCGATAATAGTCTTGCGATGGTTGCATGAGTCTTGTGAGGCTTTTAGAATGAAGTTTGCAAAGGCCAAGTTTAAACCGTAAGCCATTTGCCATTTTATCTTAGGAGATCTGCTTCTTTTTGGACTCCTTTTCTTAGCTAAATTTTGTTGTTCCTTTAATCTTTAAATTGACGACTTCTTTGTCTAGAAGTCACAGAAAACATATTCTTAGGTGCTCTGAAGATGACTTTGATTGCCCATGTGCTACCTTTTTGGAACATTGTTGTCTGTTGTTAGAAAATCCATGATATGATAACATTCTTGAGGTAGAAATTCACTCTCAAAAGTTAGTCACAGATTGCTTTAGCACCGACTTGTATGCACATGATATGCTCTCGTCTCTTTTCTTTCCTTTTATAAAGTAAAAAGGAGAAAAGATAAAAAGAAAGAAAGAAAGAGATGTGAGAATGTCATGTATGTTGGGATTTTAATCCCCAAACCAAATCAATCAGCGGAAGCGAAATCGAAATCGAAATCAAACAACCCACACAATTAACACAAGCACACAAGATTTAACGTGGTTCGGCCGAAGCCTACATCTACCAAACGAAATCAAAACTTTCACTAATCAAAGTAGAGATTACAAAGTATTTTCTCACTCATGGATTTCTCTTTTCCTTTCTACAAATCTCTCTCATACTCACGTATGGCATTCTACCAACAATGGAGACCTCCCTTACTTATAGACAATATCAAGGAACGTTTCCTTAAACAAAAAATAGAAAGAGAAACAAGGAGGAAAGGAGAACAACAAAGGAAAGTCCCAAAATAAGATATTTTCAAATCTAAATCCGAAGATCCATTACTAAAATCTAGCCAAATCTTAACAATCTCCACCTTGGCAAGATTTGCAGATGGATCATCTCTGATAACTCTACCTTGGCAAGAAATGTCATGCCAAGTCAAACGAAGCGATCAACTGATGCCGATTGCAACCAAATGCGCCCATAGGCGCCATGCACCCAAAAGTGGTCAAACCTATCGAATGTTGGTCAAGTCCAAACTGTGCTTTGAACTTGATCCCTGAGTGCAACGAACATCTGTGTCAAATTTGTCTCTTCTTTGTTCAATGACTGCTCCACTTGCAACTATACTTTCCTACAAGAAATACATGTTCTTCTGTCGAGTAGCCTTCATCACAACACGTGCACCTGAAGCAACTGTCAAAACTCCACCTGTCATAGTAATCGTGAAGCCTTTTGCTTCCAATGCACCCAAAGAGATGAGATTCTTTTTTAAATCTGGCACATATCTAACATCAGACAAAACTTTAACAGAACCATTATGTAATTTCAAACGAATGTTACCTATCCCTTTCGTTTTACATGTACTATTATTGTCCATACACACAGAACCACCATCCAACTACTTAAAACTGGTGAACCAATCTCTGTTGGGACACACAAGATAGACACATCCTGAATCTAATAACCAATCATTACAATGAGGTGCAAATGATGAACAAACCAGTAAAACTTCAACATCACTATCTTCAGCATGTGTTACTGTAATACCCTACCCCAGATTAGGCGAGTTTTAACTCGTTAATCGTGTTTAACCGGTTGATCTTGAGGTTTTTGGTTAGGGCTTCGAGGAAAGCCCAAGTTTAGCCCGATCTGAGCCCGAAAACTCAATGATTTAGCTCGTCGAGCTGGAGGGGCATTTTGGTAATTTACCACTTGTTGTGTATATTTTTATAAATTGTGTGATTTTGTGAATATTATTGGTGAATAATGTTTTCCTTAATTAAGGATTTGCATTTCTGATTTTAAAATAAAATTATTTTCAGAAAATAATACTTAAATATCGCCCGTCAAAACCCCGAAAGAGAGTATTAATTATTTTAAAGGGTTTTGAAAATGAAATAAATTTTGAAATTAGTATTTTATGGTAGACCATTTTAAGAATGGTCTAGATATTTCATTTCATCTCAAAATGATGTTTCTAAATTGTTTATTTTAACAATTCTTTATTTAAGTAAATAGTGTAAATTTATGGTTTTTATTTAAATAAATGATTTTTAATAAGAGTTAAAATCTGAAATTTTTATGGTGATTAAGATTTTTAAAACCCAACCCATCTGTAATGTTGGATCAGGTTTTTAAGTTTTTAATTTATTACTTTTAGTTTAAAAATCAGTTTTTATGAAAACTAGGCCCTTTTTGCAATTTAGAAAAACTTGAAGGGCTGATTTGCAAAAAAAAAAAAAATCTGCAGTTACTGTTGCGAGCATCAGCAGCGTGCGCGGGCGTGCAGCATCCTGCTCTGCTGCCCGATTTTCCGGCGTCCCGTCTCATCGGCCGCGTGCCGGATTTCTCGGCCGAAAAAGCCTATAAAAACCGACCTTCTCCATCTGTTTTAACTCCCAAAATATCTTCTCTTCTCCCTTCTCTCTCTGTGTAAAACCCAGCCGGCCGACCCTCTTTTGTAACAGTAACTTAGAGAAATTATTTTCCAAAAACCCGATTTTCAACCCAGGAATCGAAACCAAGGTAACCACTGCATTCCCCTCTCAATTTCGACCGATTTGGAATCAAAAATTTTTGGATTTGGCTCTGTTTTCATTGAGAAAAACGATTTCAAAATTTAGGGAAAATTTTAGGGTTCCTCGTATCAGTGAGCTTCCGGTGTTAAGATCGGATGGCTCACTGAGTTTCAAAGCTCCAAACCTCTCCCTATGGAAAGAGGACTCCCGGAGGAATCCATCGGACCGGTCAGATGTAAAAACCGAGTCCAGAAAATACCCCTTTTGGCATTTTCAGTTTTACTGTTCACCGACCGTACACTGTCTGTTGCAGACAGTGAACGGGGAAGAAGAAGAGGAAGAAGAAAGAGAAAAAAAAAAAAAAAAAACATTTTTATTTGAAAATATGGTTGCTTATGATTTCAAATGGTGGTTCCCACCGAAGAAAAAAAAAAAATGAATAAATATTTAAATAATTAAATATTATTATTTTTTTCCAAAAAAAAAAAAAATATTTTTATTTGAGATTATAGTTGCTTATGGTTTTAAATGTTGGTTCCCATCGAAGAAAAAAAAAATTTTTGAATAAATATTTAAATAATTAAATATTATTATTTTATTCCAAAAAAAAATATATATATTTTTATTTGAGATTATAGTTGCTTATGGTTTTAAATGTTGGTTCCCATCGAAGAAAAAATTTTTTTTTTATAAATAATTAAATAATTAAATATTATTATTTTATTCAAAAAAAATAAAAAATAAAAAATTATTATTTCGTTAGATTATGTGATGTGATGGTTTATACCCCCCCTTGTTAAATAAAACTGTACTAACCCCTTTCTCTTATTATTTATAGTGTAAATATTATTGTATCCGCTTTCAGTCCGACATTAGTCGGGAATTGAGTGATTCACTTTCAGGCCGGAACTATAGTCGGGCACTGGGTGACCTCGAGGCCTACTCAAAATGTCAGCTCTGATCCTATCCAGAAGACAACCGAGAAGTGACCCGAGGATCTAAACCTCACTCAATACGTCAATCTGGTCAATGCCCAGAAGACAATATGAGTTTGGACTGAGCCCCTTTTTATTATTATATTATTATCTTGTGGATGATTTAAAAAGGCTAGAAACCAAGTAGGAGACTCATTTCCATGAACCCTGGATATTTTGTGGGAAAACGTGTGATTTCCAAATACTACGTATATGTACGTATCTGATATGTATATTGATTGCGCACTTGTATGTTGTTTGACAGAGACCGCGAAACCACACGATCACGGTGAGGGAACTTAACTCTGCAGATTTTGTAAACAGGTGTTATTTTGAGCAATGAGTGGTTTCGGTTTTGATGAACCCACTCATGTGCCTATACATGATGCACTATGGTAAGAGTGCTGTGATGATTTGATATTACGGTGTTGACCGTATGTGTATGTAAGACTGCTTCCACGTACCTGGGCTATTGAACCAATATCGGCCATATGAGAGATGGTTTATGTCTACTGGACCATGGGCGGACCATGCTGTCGTCAGTTGCTGACTTGAGGGTGTCAGTATCGGCTAAGTTTAAGAGCCGGAGATGTACTTGCAATGATGTATTTTGACCGTGTCGGGACTTAATACTGGTCTCAGTGTAGTCGGCAGGCGTTACGGTGGATAATGGCAGTGATTGATAGTGATTATGTTATCATCTTATTTGAGATTATGCTTACTGTTATCAAGCATGTGATATTAACTGTTGTTAACATGTTTTACTATTTGCTTAATGTGCATTGTTAATTATCCTTCACTGGGCTAGTTAGCTCACACCACTCACCTTTCAGGCGATGAACCCGAGGAGGAGGACCCTCTCTTTCAGGCTTAGAGCGTTTGAGCTAAAGCAGTGTTTTGGGATTCCCCCGGAGAGGAATGCCCTGATCTTTCTGTTGGTTCTAGGAACCGTTGTTTTTTGTATTAAGTACCGGATGTGGTACTTAATTTATGTTTAAATGTTGTAATCGGCTATGTTGCCATTTGAGGCAATGTTATGATTGATTAATCAATGTTGGTATCTGGTTGATCATATTATGAGTGGATGTTGTTGTTGTGTTGTTTTTGCTTTGTCTTTGGGGCAGGCATATGGTACATGTTTGAGTCCACTTAGCAGGCCGATGTGTAACCGCTGGGCCTAACTGTTGATCCGGCCCAGTAAGAGTGCTTGTGGATTAGTTTACTTACCTTTCAAAAAAAAAAAAATCAGTCGCATTCCGGGCCCACCGATCGGGTCGGGGCGTGACAGCTTGGTATCAGAGCGTAGGCTCAACTCTAGGACTGTGATGGGTTACTACCTAGTTAGACTTGTTTTTGCCTTAGTGTTGCTATTGTTTTGACATTTTCTTTTCTTGGTGATACAGATATGTCAGGCAACACAGAGTATTTCCAGGGGACACCTAGCGACCCTATCGTCATAGATTCGGGAGACGACTCCTGTGCGCCGAGTTTTGATGAGGTTGCACCAGGGGAGGAGATAGTAGTAGCTTCCCCAGAATACCACGTGGGAGCTGAACCTGAGGAGGAAGAGGGAGATATCCCAATTCCTGAAGAGTCAGTGGGGGAGAACGGTTCACCTGAGTATGTTCCGGCTACTCCGCCATTGGACGAGTATCAAGATGAAATGTGTGAACTCTGCAATCAGGCAGGGCACAACTTCATCTATTGCCCCTATCCACCTAGTGTCATCTGCCCAGTTTGCGGACTACGCGGACATGGGAGTGCCAGAACCAATTGTCCTTATGTAGGAGGACCGGGGATCATACCCTGTTTAACTTGTGGGGTGTACGGGCACAAGTCTGAGACCTGCCCGGATAACTTTTATTACATTGGTGGTAAGGAAGGATCTTCTTCAGGGAATTAGATCAGTGTTTGTTAGGGGGGCATCGGAGTGTTTGTTTGTGAGGGTTAAGTTTTGTTCTTTTGAAGGGTTCTCATACCCTACTAACCCTTGTACTTGTATTTGAAATTTCAAATGAATTCTAATGAGATTATTTGCAACTTGTGTGTTTTGCTTTAATAAGATCTTAAAATTGGTTAATGATATTTACAAGTGTAAATAACAGATGTCAGGACCCAACGCAAACCGAGCCAACTTTCGTGGGAGGAGGACTGGTCTTCCACCCCGTGACCTACCCAACGAGGCGATTCGAGCGGCGGTTGAAGCATTTCAGCAGATAGCTAAAAATATGCGACGTCCGCCAGTCCAAACACCAGAGGAGAGAGCCACCTCGGCTCTGAAAGAGTTCAAACGTCTGAACCCGACTAGATTCTCGGGAACAGAGGACCCCAGCGCTGCGAGGAATTGGCTAACCCAGATTAGCCGAATCCTCAATACCCTAGCGATCGCCGACGATTTACGTGTAACCTTGGCGACTTATCAGCTTGAAGGGAACGCCTACGAATGGTGGGAGGCGAAGAGCTTGGTTCGTAATCACGAGCCAATGACTTGGGAGGAGTTTTCTGCAGCCTTTCTGGCCCGTTACTTTCCAAAGACGGTGAAGGAGGCGAGGAAGAGAGAGTTCCTCAACATTCAGCAGGGTTCAGATACAGTGGCACAGTATGCCATGCGCTACATCGACCTGATGCAGTTTGTGCCGTGGATTGCAGCCAATGAGGAGGAGAAGATCCAGCATTTCGAGAACGGACTCAGACCCTTCCTGCAGCCGCAAGTGGTCGGCCTAGTGTTCAACACTTTGGAGGAGATTATCGATCGAGCTTCAAAGGTGGAAGCGGTTGACTCCATCAACCGGAGCACTGACAGCTCTCAGAAACCTTCTTCTAACAAGAAGGCAAGGTTCAATCAGCAGAAGAAGCCTTTTTTCAGGAAGAGCCAACCCAGTGTGGGCCAGTCCAGTCGGTCTAACTCTCGGCCAATCGTGTGCTACACCTGCAATCAGCCAGGGCATACTTCTAGGTTCTGTCAATCCAAGGGAGAGAGGGCTTGCTTTCACTGCCAGCAGACCGGGCACCTGTTCAAGGATTGTCCTTTTTCTGGTAAAGCGGCACCTTCGCAAGGCGCCGGAGTTTCCTTCTCTGTGGCGCAGCCGTCTGTCGGCAGAGGTTCTCAGCAGGCTTCTAGAGGATCAGCGACACCGAGGAACGGACCACCTCGGAACGATCAGGGGAGAGGACGAGGGCGTCCTCAAGGGAGAGTCTACTCTTTAGGGACTCAGAAGGAGGAACCGATGGAGAACACGGTGATGGAAGGTACCCTTAATCTTTTCAGTCTTTTGGCTCGAGTATTGTTTGATACCGGTGCTTCGCATTCCTTTATCTCTAGAACTTGTTGTGTTAGATTGGGTTTGAAACCGGTAGAAGTAGTTAACCCGTTAATGGTAGTTTCACCTTTGGGTAAGAAAGCTTTGGCAAACCAAGAGTGTAGATCTTGTGTTTTGAAGATTAGTGGAGTGGAGTTGTCCTATGATTTTCTGGTTCTGGAAATGACGGACTTTGACATTATCCTTGGTGTGGATTGGTTGTCTGTTTTTGGAGTCTTGATAGACTGCTCTCAGAGGAGAATTCATGGGGTCTCCTCAACCGGTGAGAGGTTTATGGAGAAGTTGGTACCCTATGAGAGGATGAGAGTCACTTTCTCTGGCCTTAGGGCGTATCCCGGTAGTGTGGTGGCAAGCATGGGTTGGGAAGATGTAGGTGGTGTAGGGTCTGTTGCTCCTCGGGTGGTGTGTGAGTTTATGGATGTTTTTCCTGACCAGTTGGCTGGGCTACCTCCACGCCGAGAGATAGAGTTTGTTATAGACCTACAGCCAGGAACATCTCCAATTTCCATGGCACCTTATCGGATGGCGCCAGCAGAGTAGAGAGAGCTAGCTACGCAGGTAGAAGAGCTTCTTAGTCTTGGTTTTATCCGTCAGAGCAACTCGCCGTGGGGCGCACCTGCTCTCTTTGTGAAAAAGAAGGATGGATCGATGAGGATGTGTATAGATTACCGGCGGCTTAACCAGGTAACTATTAAGAACAAGTATCCGTTGCCTAGAATAGACGACCTCTTTGATCTTTTGAGGGGATCGAAGTGTTTTTCGAAAATCGATTTGAGGTTGGGTTACCATCAGTTGCGGATTCGAGAGAAGGACATTCCAAAGACTGCTTTTCGGACGCAGTATGGCTTGTATGAGTTTGTTGTGATGCCTTTCGGTTTGACGAACGCGCCAGCCATGTTCATGGACTTGATGAATCGCGTGTTTCGACCGTATCTGCGAGAGTTCGTGATAGTCTTCATAGATGATATCTTGATCTTTTCGTCATCAGAAGAGGAGCATGAGCTTCATCTGCGGATTGTTCTTCAGACTCTTCGGGAACATCAGCTGTTCGCTAAGCTGAGCAAGTGTGAGTTTTGGTTGACTCAAGTGCAATTTCTGGGACATGTGGTGTCTCCAGGAGGAATCTCGGTAGATCCAGCAAAGGTAGAGACCGTGAAGACTTGGGAAAGTCCCAAGAGCGTGTTCGAGATCCGGAGCTTTCTGGGATTAGCAGGATATTACCGAAAGTTTATCCCGCACTTCTCTCAGATCGCGGTACCGATGACTCGGCTGACGAGGAAAAACGTCAAGTTCGAGTGGAGCGAAGCTTGTGAGAAAGCATTCCAGGAGCTGAAGGAGAAGTTGACGACGTCTCCAGTGTTGGTGATACCCGAGCAAGGACGAGGTTACGATGTTTATTGCGACGCGTCCAAGTTTGGTTTGGGTTGTGTGCTGATGCAAGAGGGGAAGGTAGTAGCTTATGGTTCCAGGCAATTGAAGGGACATGAGCAGAACTACCCGACTCATGATTTGGAGTTGGCAGCTGTTGTATTCTCGTTGAAATTGTGGAGACATTACTTATATGGTGAGAAGTTCAATGTGTTTTCTGATCACCATAGTCTCAAGTATATCTTCACTCAGAAAGACTTGAATATGAGGCAGCGTAGGTGGATGGAGTACTTGGGAGATTATGACTTCAGTCTCTCCTATCACCCGGGGAAAGCCAACGTGGTGGCCGATGCCTTGAGCCGGAAGTCTCACAACGACGTGGCGAGGATGGCATCCTTGCAATGGAAGATGCTCGAAGTTCTGTCCGAGTACGATCTGGAGCTGATCGAAGGAAGCGGGTCAGCAAGAATCCATAGTTTGGTTCTGCAACCCGAGGTAGTTGGATTGGTGTTGGAAGGACAACAGAGCGACCCAAAAGCGAAGGAGTTGGCAACTCAGCTTTCAGGAGGAGCAACTTTAGAGGATTGGAAGATCAAAGCGGACGGAAGTCTTACTTTCAAGGATAGACTGTTTGTGCCAAAGTCGGACGAGTGCAGGAGAAAGGTGCTTGATCACTTTCATCGATCTCGCTTTGCGGTGCATCCCGGTAGTACAAAGATGTATCGTGACTTGCGGCGACTTTTCTGGTGGAAAGGTATGAAGCGCGAAGTAGCAGATTTTGTATCCAAGTGCCTAACTTGTCAACAAGTGAAGGCGGAACATCAACGACCTGGTGGAAAGATGCAACCTTTGGAAGTGGCTGAGTGGAAGTGGGAGCATATCACGATGGATTTTGTAACTGGTTTTCCTAAGTCTCCTAAGAAGAACGACGCTATTTGGGTAATAGTCGATCGATTGACGAAGTCAGCTCACTTTCTACCGATCAAGAAGACGGATTCTTTGGCTACTCTAAGCAGACTGTACTTGAAGGAGATAGTCAGATTGCATGGAGTACCTGTATCCATTGTATCTGATAGAGACCCGAGGTTCGTGTCAAGGTTTTGGCAAGGATTGCAAGAGGAGTTGGGGACTAAGCTGTGCTTCAGCACTGCTTTTCACCCTCAGACGGACAGTCAGTCAGAGAGAACCATTCAAACTTTAGAGGATATGCTAAGGGCTTGTGTGATGGATATGCGGGGAAGTTGGGAAGATCACTTGCCTTTGATCGAGTTCGTCTACAACAACAGTTATCACTCCAGTGTGCAAATGGCACCCTACGAGGCTCTGTATGGCAGACCTTGCAGGTCACCTCTTTGTTGGACAGAGGTAGGAGACAAAGCGCTACTAGGACCTGATCTAGTGCGTGAGACGTCAGAGCAAGTTGAAGTGATCAGACAGCGTCTCAAGACAGCCCAGAGCAGACAAAAGAGTTATGCTGACAAAAGGCGACGACCTTTGGAGTTTGCAGTTGGCGACCGAGTTTTCTTACGTGTGGCACCACGTCATGGAGTGCAGCGGTTCGGGCGCAAGGGAAAACTATCACCTCGATATGTTGGACCCTTTGAGATCTTGAAGAGGATAGGTGAAGTGGCCTATCAGTTGGATCTTCCTCAGGCTTTGGAGAGAGTGCATAGTACATTCCACGTGTCTATGCTAAGGAAGTACGAGCCTGACCCATCACATGTGATCAGTTTTGAAGAGATTGAAGTGTCAGAGGACTTAACTTTTGAAGAAGCACCAGTCAAGATTCTAGAGCGTCGGACTCAAGAGCTCAGGAGGAAGTCTATACCTCTAGTGCGAGTGCTGTGGCAACATCGCGACGTGCAACATGAGACGTGGGAACCTGAATCGACGATGCAGAAGCTGTACCCTGGCTTGTTCACAGGTCAAGAAGGTATTGTTTGTTTTAAATTTCGGGACGAAATTTTATTTTACGAGGGTAGGATGTAATACCCTACCCCAGATTAGGCGAGTTTTAACTCGTTAATCGTGTTTAACCGGTTGATCTTGAGGTTTTTGGTTAGGGCTTCGAGGAAAGCCCAAGTTTGGCCCGATCTGAGCCCGAAAACTCAGTGATTTAGCTCGTCGAGCTGGAGGGGCATTTTGGTAATTTACCACTTGTTGTGTATATTTTTATAAATTGTGTGATTTTGTGAATATTATTGGTGAATAATGTTTTCCTTAATTAAGGATTTGCATTTCTGATTTTAAAATAAAATTATTTTCAGAAAATAATACTTAAATATCGCCCGTCAAAACCCCGAAAGAGAGTATTAATTATTTTAAAGGGTTTTGAAAATGAAATAAATTTTGAAATTAGTATTTTATGGTAGACCATTTTAAGAATGGTCTAGATATTTCATTTCATCTCAAAATGATGTTTCTAAATTGTTTATTTTAACAATTCTTTATTTAAGTAAATAGTGTAAATTTATGGTTTTTATTTAAATAAATGATTTTTAATAAGAGTTAAAATCTGAAATTTTTATGGTGATTAAGATTTTTAAAACCCAACCCATCTGTAAGGTTGGATCAGGTTTTTAAGTTTTTAATTTATTACTTTTAGTTTAAAAATCAGTTTTTATGAAAACTAGGCCCTTTTTGCAATTTAGAAAAACTTGAAGGGCTGATTTGCAAAAAAAAAAAAAATCTGCAGTTACTGTTACGAGCATCAGCAGCGTGCGCGGGTGTGCAGCAGCCTGCTCTGCTGCCCGATTTTCCGGCGTCCCGTCTCATCGGCCACGTGCCGGATTTCTCGGCCGAAAAAGCCTATAAAAACCGACCTTCTCCATCTGTTTTAACTCCCAAAATATCTTCTCTTCTCCCTTCTCTCTCTGTGTAAAACCCAGCCGGCCGACCCTCTTTTGTAACAGTAACTTAGAGGAAATTATTTTCCAAAAACCCGATTTTCAACCCAGGAATCGAAACCAAGGTAACCACTGCATTCCCCTCTCAATTTCGACCGATTTGGAATAAAAAATTTTGGATTTGGCTCTGTTTTCATTGAGAAAAACGATTTCAAAATTTAGGGAAAATTTTAGGGTTCCTCGTATCAGTAAGCTTCCGGTGTTAAGATCGGATGGCTCACTGAGTTTCAAAGCTCCAAACCTCTCCCTATGGAAAGAGGACTCCCGGAGGAATCCATCGGACCGGTCAGATGTAAAAATCGAGTCCAGAAAATACCCCTTTTGGCATTTTCGGTTTTACTGTTCACCGGCCGTTCACTGTCTGTTGCAGACAGTGAACGGGGAAGAAGAAGAGGAAGAAGAAAGAGAAAAAAAAAAAAATGAAAATTTTTTTTTTTTTATTTGAAAATATGGTTGCTTATGATTTCAAATGGTGGTTCCCACCGAAGAAAAAAAAAATGAATAAATATTTAAATAATTAAATATTATTATTTTATTCCAAAAAAAAATATATATATTTTTATTTGAGATTATAGTTGCTTATGGTTTTAAATGTTGGTTCCCATCGAAGAAAAAAAAAATTTTGAATAAATATTTAAATAATTAAATATTATTATTTTATTCCAAAAAAAAATATATATATTTTTATTTGAGATTATAGTTGCTTATTGTTTTAAATGTTGGTTCCCATCGAAGAAAAAAAAAAATTTATAAATAATTAAATAATTAAATATTATTATTTTATTCAAAAAAAAAAAAAAATTTATTATTTCGTTAGATTATGTGATGTGATGGTTTATACCCCTCCTTGTTAAATAAAACTGTACTAACCCCTTTCTCTTATTATTTATAGTGTAAATATTATTGTATCCGCTTTCAGTCCGACATTAGTCGGGAACTGAGTGATTCACTTTCAGGCCGGCACTATAGTCGGGCACTGGGTGACCTCGAGGCATACTCAAAATGTCAGCTCTGGTCCTATCTAGAAGACAACCGAGAAGTGACCCGAGGATTTAGACCTCACTCAATACGTCAATCTGGTCAATGCCCAGAAGACAATATGAGTTTGGACTGAGCCCCTTTTTATTATTATATTATTATCTTGTGGATGATTTAAAAAGGCTAGAAACCAAGTAGGAGACTCATTTCCATGAACCCTGGATATTTTGTGGGAAAACGTGTGATTTCCAAATACTACGTATATGTACGTATCTGATATGTATATTGATTGCGCACTTGTATGTTGTATGACAGAGACCGCGAAACCACACGATCACGGTGAGGGAACTTAACTCTGCAGATTTTGTAAACAGGTGTTATTTTGAGCAATGAGTGATTTCAGTTTTGATGAACCCACTCATGTGCCTATACATGATGCACTATGGTAAGAGTGCTGTGATGATTTGATATTACGGTGTTGACCGTATGTGTATGTAAGACTGCTTCCACGTACCTGGGCTATTGAACCAATATCGGCCATATGAGAGATGGTTTATGTCTACTGGACCATGGGCGGATTATGCTGTCGTCAGTTGCTGACTTGAGGGTGTCAGTATCGGCTAAGTTTAAGAGCCGGAGATGTACTTGCAAGGATGTATTTTGACCGTGTCGGGACTTAATACTGGTCTCAGTGTAGTCGGCAGGCGTTACGGTGGATAATGGCAGTGATTGATAGTGATTATGTTATCATCTTATTTGAGATTATGCTTACTGTTATCAAGCATGTGATATTAACTGTTGTTAACCTGTTTTACTATTTGCTTAATGTGCATTGTTAATTATCCTTCACTGGGCTAGTTAGCTCACACCACTCACCTTTCAGGCGATGAACCCGAGGAGGAGGACCCTCTCTTTCAGGCTTAGAGCGTTTGAGTTAAAGCAGTGTTTTGGGATTCCCCCGGAGAGGAATGCCCTGATCTTTCTGTTGGTTCTATGAACCGTTGTTTTTTGTATTAAGTACCGGATGTGGTACTTAATTTATGTTTAAATGTTGTAATCGGCTATGTTGCCATTTGAGACAATGTTATGATTGATTAATCAATGTTGGTATCTGGTTGATCATATTATGAGTGGATGTTGTTGTTGTGTTGTTTTTGCTTTGTCTTTGGAGCAGACATATGGTACATGTTTGAGTCCACTTAGCGGGCCGATGTGTAACCGCTGGGCCTAACTGTTGATCCGGCCCAGTAAGAGTGCTTGTGGATTAGTTTACTTACCTTTCAAAAAAAAAAAATCAGTCGCGTTCCGGGCCCACCGATCGGGTCGGGGCGTGACAGTTACATTTGCATTCAAAACCATCTTGTCCTTGTTTTTTAACATTGGACACTTAAATATAAGTGGTAAAATTATTTATTAGATTTTCTATACTTTGAAAAGCCTACTTATTAAGCCCGTGAAGAAATCCACATGTGTGAAGTCTATTTTCATTATCTCAAGATACACATGAGGAAATTCGAAATTTATAGGTCATTTATAAGAGGATTTTTGAATTTGGCAAGTGGATTAAGGAAAAAGAAACAAAATAAAAAGGGGAGAAAAAGAAGGAAGGTTTGACATATCTTCAGTATTTTGGTAATAAAGTTTCACTCCAACGTCCGATTGCTTTGATTCTTTTTGGGTTAGAAAGAAGACTTCAAGAGATATAACTTTGTAGTTTACGACTTTTCTTGACTCAGATGTTAATGAGGTCAAAACTGAGTTGCAATGTGGTACATGTGTAAAAAATGAGATTTTGCACCCACTTTCCTTACACGAATTTTACTATTTTTTTTACCTCCTTGCCTTTTTTAAACCATTCCATATTTAGCACAAACCAAATCAGCCCTCCAAGTGTCCCTTTATTTAAATCTTTAAATATATACATATCTTGTTTTCAATTCTTATTTTTGTTTTCTTTTGTTTATAAATTCAAATTCTTGAAAATTATGGAACTAGGTTGGTTAATTAATTTAATTGCATCTTAATTTTGTGTTCTAAGTTAGATTAAGATTATTTATAATTTTTTAGATTAAGTCCACCATCTTAATTAAATATAAGTAAATTTTGATTCCATTAAAATTAAATCTCTTTAATTGTTAAATTCTATTCTTAGATTTGGTTTCTAATTTTAGACTATGTTTTCTATTTTTTGAATGTTTCTAAATTAAAATTAAATTTCTTAAATTAGATAATTAATTCCATATTTAAGATTTATTTTCATGTTTTTTAAATTTCTAAAATTACATAATTCAGTTGTATATTTTTCAAGGATATATTTTCTTAAGTTTCAATGGGTTCAACCTCACACTCAATCGCTATACTATCTAATGGTTTGTGTGTTTGCGAGTTATAAATTTAAAATTTGTACAACAATAGACACATCCCGAATCTAATAACCAATCATCAGAATGAGGTGCAAATGATGAATAAACCAGTAAAACTTCAACATCACTGTTTTCAGCATGTGTTATATTTGCATTAGAAACCACATTGTCCTTGTTTTTCAACGTTGGACACTTAACTTTCCAATGCCTTCTTTCATGACAAAAAGCACACTCATCCTTTGCAAGATTTTTTCTATGAGATGATGGTGATTTTCTCGTTTTAGAACGAGACTTACCAGATTTCCATTTTTCTGTCGCTACCAACCTTTTTGACATGGAGTCGTTATTGTCCTGTTTATCCTTCAAACGAATTTCATTATTCATCAATGCATTTGATACATCTTTATAAATAATCTCCTTTTTGGCATACCATAAAGTGGTAATCAAATGCTCATAACTATCAGGCAATGAACTCGACAATATCGTAGCTTTGTCCTTCATCTGAGATTTCAACATCTAAATTTTGCAAATCAACCAGAATATTATTATATTCATTCAAATGCTCAATGATAAAAGTACCTGATTTATACTGGAACCGGAAAAGCTTCTTCTTCAAATAGAGACAATTTTCAAAGCTCTTAGTCATGTACTTATCTTCTAGTTTCTGCCACCATTCCTTTGTTGAGGTTTCCTTCATAATAAAATATTTTTAATCTCTAACAAGACAAAGCCATATGGTACTATAAGACATACGATTGATTTTCTCCCATTCATTAGCATTCAAATCTGCCAGTTTATCTTTCAAGGCAATATCTAAATCTTGTGAAAACAACAAATCCTTAAATTTGCATTGCCACATGCAGAAGTTATTTGCCCCATTAAAATTTTCAATTTCAAATTTTGTATTCGGAGCCATGGGCCTTGGCATAGGATTAGTGGTATTTGACGATGACCTTGATTCAGATATATTTTCTTCCAAAAAATAACCTCTAAACAACAAAACAACTTCAAAAAATACTCAAAACGCCTTCACAAAAGCACTACAAACCACTTCCAAAAATTCCAAATTTTTCAATTTTTTTTTGAAGGTGTACCTGAAAGTGTGGTCCCTCGGGAACACAGAAGACAATGGTCCTGCAAATCACCGAACAAATGATACTGTAGTCTAGCGGAGCACCAAATGCAAGAAATTTTGTAGTCCTGCAAAACTACCCGAAATGGTAGTCACACAGGAGCACAAAAATTTGTGGTCCTTCAAACCACCAAACTATACTTTAATGAGAGAGAAAAGAGACTCCACCTTTCCACCTTTCCCAATTTCCAAGTTTCAATTGTTCTAACATCACCACAACCCAAGCTAAAACTCTCATCCGAGCAAATCCATTACCAGTTGCATACAGATCAAAGAATTTTCTTTTGCTCAGTCTTCTTCTTCTAAAAAACGACGATGGCAAAAGGGGCTGCTTTTTTTTATTTGCAAAGGAGTTTCAAAAAATCAAACAGAGTGAGGTGATGATTTCGACTTAGGATGGGTAGCACAAACAAGTTCCTCCCTCTCTAGGCCTCGACTCTCTCTCGTCTCCAACGCAAGAGAGGCGAGCAGATGCAGAGTCGACATCGCAAATGGAGAAGTTCTGTTTCTCAAAAAACAGAGTCGGGTGCGCTTTCTCTTCCAAAACGAACAGAGAATTTTTTTTTTTTAATTAGATCTGCCCCTGTATGCTTCTTCCTTTTTCAAACACCAATCCAAACTCCACCGAGAACCCAAATCAGTCCCAATCAGAACCCACGAAGTCCAAATCAATAACCGAAGCTACTGATACCATTTGTTGGGATTTTAATCCCCAAACCAAATCAATCAGCGGAAGTGAAATCGAAATCGAAATCAAACAACCCACACCATCAACACAAACACACAAGATTTAACGTGGTTCGGTCGAAGCCTACATCCACTAAATGAAATCAAACTTTCACTAATCAAAGTAGAGATTACAAAGTATTTTCTCACTCACGGATTTCTCTCTTCTTCTTTACAAATCTCACTCTCAAACTCATGTATGGCATTCTACAAACAATGGAGACCTCCCTTACTTATAGACAATATCAAGGAAAGTTTCCTCAAACAAAAAATAGAAAGAGAAACAAAGAGGAAAGGAGAGCAACAAAGGAAAGTCCCAAAATAAGATGTTTCCAAATGTAAATCCGAAAATCCATTACTGAAATCTAGCCAAATCCTAACAATGTACACACACAAAATCGGTGTTGTAGAATCTGTGGCTAGCTTTTGAAAGTGAATTCTACCTCAAAAATGTAATCATATCATGGTTTTCTAACTGCGGTAACCATACATCTTTTTGGCGAATTTGAGAAGGCTTTAATGTTTCTATCATAGAGAAACGTCTTACCATTTCTTTAGTAGTTTCAAGGATGCTTGAGGAGATGGAGAACGGAAATACATGAAGACCTACAACCATTGATTGCCCGTTGATTTTCAAACCGACCTTCTTCAAATCTTTAAGGATTTGGTTGCTTTGGCCGATACTTCTGGTCATTAATTCATTGTTTCATATCTAATTCTTCAAAAGGTTGTTTGATACTGTTTCTCTGAACCTAGCAGGACTGGATTTAATCAATTCATGCTCGGGGTGAGATATTGTTCCCCAATAAACACAAACGAATCTATGCTGATGTTGTCCACCTTGCAAGTCCACTCCACTTTCATCGATGACGTTATCTGGCACCTTCAATTGTGTCTCACCTCCATCATCCTTTTTGGACCAGAGTCTACTTCCTGACTAATGGACAGATGCATCATTCTTCTCCAGTTTTGGCTTCTTGAACAGATGAACATGGCTCAATTGATTGGTCCTCATTCGGAAAGTTGTGCAATCTCTGTGAAATTTCATCAAGTGCACTCAACTGACATGAAATGGAGTGTGGCAAGTGATGCGATATTTTGATGAGAGTGCTTCTGAGCTAACTTGGCGTAGGCATTGGATAATCGACTAGTACATGAAACAATAGGTGTCTCTTGCCTGACCTGGGTTGTGGGTTTTAGCTCTATTTTCTTGCCTCAAATCTTTTGGTGTAATCTTAATCTTATACTTTTGGTTTTTGCTTGGCCTGGGCTTTGGGCTCTTTTATATATTTCTTTTTCCATGGGGTTCCCTTCTTTTGAATGATACTTACTGAATACGTTAAACAAAAATCATAAAGTGTTTTTAGTACATCATCTGAGTGGAAGTTTGATATGTTATGGCTCGATATCCTTTCCAAAGGCATTTAGCTCCAACGTTCATGAATTTTTGCCCAGATTGTTGCTACAATCTTTTGAATAAATTCTCTTGATTTTCCATTTTGATGAACTTGGTGTTATTCCGTTAATTCTTCTCATTCCTTGTGTGCTTCCTGTCTTCCATTAATAAGAAACATGACCATCTACTAAATCACTAATCGTGGTAAAGGGTCATTAAGGTCATGGCCACAATCAAGTAAATAAATACAAAGTCAATTTCTTCTCCTTGATCTCTTGGGCGAATGACTTGAGCTAAGAGATGGACACAAATTTGTTAGTATTACTTTTGCCTTAATAAAATTAGATGCATGACTTCTGATGCGTGTAAGTTGTGTTTATGCACGATTGTTAATCCTTAATCTAAATATGCAATTTGAAAAATTGTAGAATATTAATAGTTCATTCATGAATGCTAACTAGGCTAAGGCCATGAGGGTGTAAAGTAACTTCCATGATCCTTTTTTTTTTTTTTTTCAAAACACATTATTAGATTAAGATTTCTTAATATATCCTAATTCTAGACACCATCCTGTCCACCGGCCACCGCTAGACTCACCAATGACATGGACTCACTCAAGTTAGCTTTGCATTTAAACCTTTAATTTCTCACTATAGGAGGAGTTCTTGTAAGCATTTCCAAACTTAAGGCACAAAAATCCGTCTGTATGAAGGCAGTAAAACACCGAAGTCAGATTTTAAAACAGTTGGACTTCGAGAAGTCCTTCGGCCATGAATGGACAGTCTTTGAGCCAAATAAAAGAGTAGCATCATCCTTCTTTTCTCGAACAATCTGGTGTCGATTTCTTTAAAGTGTTGTTGCTATGGCTTTTGTTATGGGAAAAAATTGCAAGAGTTCAAGTCCAGTTATCCTATCTGGTCAAGCTGGCTTCACCAAGTGAGTTGCAAGCACATTGCTAGAAAATTCACATTTTCATGATCATGAGTTTCACAATCAGCTTTAATACCTTAGTAAAACTCCAATTGGAAGAACTTCCCCATTAGACTTTTGAGCTTGAAAGATTTAAGCCAAGAATCAACATTCTAAGCGTAACATGACTCACGCATGTCTAGAGAGAAACTCATAGTGTGTAGTTCTATGCCTTCCGCCACCAATTTTAGGATATGTTTTTTCTTATCATCAAGGTGTTCAGGTCTCATGGAGCACCCGACTAATTCTAAAAGCATTTGCAAACCTTTCTACTCATACATATTAGGTAATTCTATGAGGAGTGACCCTTTGAAATAGAGTGAAAATCGAATTCAAAACTCCCATTTATTGAGGTAGATTCCTGACCATCATTCTAACCCTTTTGAATTCAGCTTTAGGATATTTTAGGGATTAGACTACTTATGAAATGGTTGGATGAGATAATTTAATGCAATGTTATGTCCAATCCTATCTTGATTGAACATGTGATCTAATAGGTAAGATCGGGTGAAAATCTACACAAGATAAAATGGAATTAAATGGAATGATCTAATGGATTTAATGGATCAAACTTAGATTAGGATGGTAAACTGGTGTGGGTCGGTGGGAAAAGTTGCCGGGTAGTCAAAAGTAGTAAAGGTAAGATGTAAAAGGCTGCAGGGAATAGATTGTAATGGGTTTGATTGGCAGATGGTTATTAGAGAGATTTGATGTGCTAAAGAGAGTTCGAACAAGGTTGCAGCCTGTGATAGGGACGGTCTGGGCAGGGGGCGCTGGTGGATCTGGGCTTGGTGCTTGCTATCAGGACGGGAACACGCGGGAGGAGGCGTGGCAGCACGGGCTGCAACGTTTGGTGTGGCGCACGGTGGTTGAATGGCTGATGGTGTCGGGAAAGAGGGACAGAAGAGAGAGAAAAGAGAGAAGAGAAGATCAGAAAGAAGATGAAGAAAAGAGGGAGGAGAAAAAGGAGAATTGCAAGGAGGAGAAAAAAGGAAGAATGAAGAGAAAGGAAAGAAGAAAAACCTACAGGGGTTAGTTTGATAGTCAATTCCCACCCTTCTGAAAGGTCTTGAAATCAAACTCTCTCAGCACAAAAAAGTCACTCTCTGCGGTTTATACCCCACGTGTGCAGAGAGGGAGGTTTATACATGTCTTAAAGATTAGTTATACGAGACGTTTGAAAAATTCAAGCGGAATTCACCTAAGAGTACATGGGAGAATAATTCTCAAATAATTTTTCATTGATTAGAACTACTGTTTACAATCAACAATGGGATTAGAAAACCCAAATTCTAAAAATGGAAATAAATTAACAACAAAAATGAGTAAATAAAAAGGGAATAAATCTAATACTTTTAATTTTATAAATAAAGAAATAAAAATAAAAATTTCTATAACTCTTCGATTTTCTGTCCAGGGTGCATCAATATACTAATTCCCTATTTTTCATATTGTGTTTATTGCGCCAGAATATACAATAGGATACAAGGCACCTACAAAAGAAATGAATAAGATAAAAATAATACAAATCAAACTCTCTAAATTATTTCCGTATTTTGTTAGGCTCACTCCCACTGTATACCTTTGCATCATGTGATAAATAAATTTTCTTGTCCTGAACATGAGTAATAATAAAAAATGATATCAGCATATGAGATAGATATATTGAACATGATATCGATAATATCGGACGAAAAAAGGATTTAAAAATAAATAAATATCAGTTTTCGGCCTCATCAATTATATATCGGTGATATGTTGGCCATGATATCGGCTGATATTATATTTTTTAATTATTTTATATAAAAGGCTGATACAGGCCTTATATTTTGTTTTTTTTTATTCTTAAAAAAAAAATTATGAATCGATCTTTGAAAAAAGACAATATTCAAATATCGGTCGATATATCAAGTGGGCCAATTTTTTTACCGCTAGTTGTGAATAGTTTGGTGGGACTGGGATGTCTCCTTCCCATAAACTCTGTCTCCACTCATTCTAGTTTAGTCAAACTCAAAAAACTAAACTATGCTTGGCCACACTCCTATTAGGCTGTTACTATGGTGTCAATTTATGCTTTCACCTACGTTAAGGACTGCAAACCAATAGAGAAGCATCACCCAACTTTTTATTTTATAATGCAAATGGGCACTATTTTATACACAGGGGTGGAACAAAACCTTTATATCAGGGGTACAAATATCGGTCAATACATATTGTATTGACAGATATGAAACAGTTTTAGAGAGCAGAATATCGGCCGATATCATATCGGTTCAGCCAATATTCACAATATCGGCCGTATTATATCAGCCAATATCTGCTGTTTTTTTAAAAAAAAAGAGGAGGAGAGAGAAAAATATAGTCCGATAACGTTTTTTAAACCCCTGCTTTATATAGAAGGGGTAAAACAAAAAAAAAATTAGTTTATATTTGACCAAGCTTGTACTTGAGAAAGTTCGAATATTTTTTAAAAAGCCTACGATCCATTCGGTCGTTAGGTTGAGAAGTAAATGTAATGAAAATATGCATAATAAAATTAATATAACTAATAAAAAAACTAATCAATATTTATTTATAAGGTCAAATTATCTATTAATGTTCGGTTCTATATATGTTTGTTATCACTGAAATGAGTAACTTGAATTTCAGTTCAAAATGGACACGAATTCGATTAAAGAGTGACAGTGAGCATAAGGTGGAGATAGGGATAAATGTGAGTTCAAAAAACAAAAAATAGTTACTTAATTTAAAGTACACTATTCCCAATGGATGATCAACATCATAAAATTAACATCAGTCAAGGATAACTTAATAAAATATTAGTTATTAACGATTTGACATCATAGAATATGAGTAATAGAGTATATTGATTATAGGATTGATTGGAGAAGTAAATTTTAAAAAGTAAGTTTTAGATAAAATGACTGTCTTTCTCAATTCGGTTGGAGCTAAGTTAGTCTCTTGAATGATGGATGTTTGCAGGTAGTACTCAATGTCACAAAGTATTGGTGATATTTTCAAATTTACCATATTTTTATCGGCACAATATCAATTGCCCTTAATATCTCAAGATTTATAGACACTGTGGTAAATTTCCAGTAAATTTTCGATAAAATCAAGTTAAAAACGCAATAAATAGTAATATTGAGATAATATCTCGATAAATTCCTTATTAATATTTCCGTTTATTAGATTTTTATTTTTTTTAAAATTATATTTTTCACGAGATTTTTCCATTAATTTTTCTGTAAAACCTATGAATTTGAAAATATTCTGATATTATCGATCACTGTTAATATAACGAGAAGTAGTAACCTTTTTACACTCAGATGAAAGAGAGCTGATTCTCGTAGGGCAAAACAGCCTACATCCCATAGAGCAAAGAGTAGGATGTATACCGAATAGGAGTTGGAATTGAAGTCCTGTACACCCAAAATCCATTTGGCACTCTATTTTGTTGAGTATATAGGAATTATCTTCACAAGTTTGAATTTCCCTCCATATAAAATTTGAGTTTCTATCATTTGAGACTCTACATGTGTACATGAGAATTTTAGAGTCCCACAGGGATTGGTGACTAAATTAAGAAAGAACTTATAAAAGGCTTTATTTTTAACTACTTTGCTTTATATTGTCAAGAGTACAAAGGGGAGGTGCATTGGTCTTTTAGGCATACGCTTTGCACTTACCATTTGCACCCTTTTCTCACAGCTTTTCCATTTTTATTTTCAATTTTTTCAGTGTCAAGATATTTACTGTCTTTAGGAGAAAAAACAACTCAACGCAGACGGTATATTTTCATCTCTCATTTAAGAAATTATGTGACTGCAATGAGCACGAGTGGGGCAAGCCCAGCATGAGTGCTGCCGGAGTGGACATGTTGGGACGACGGATGCAAAGGTTTGTGCTGGGAACATAATTGTGACTTCTTAGCATGGACATGCCAAAGTTGTGCGGGTTCTCCGATTGATGTAATTTGCAGTCTTTAATGCCTGGATTGTGGTGCTGCGTAGGTGCTCAAGTTGATATCTTCTTTGTGAGGCTTCATATTCTCCTTTTGAACCTTTAGTCCTCAAATCTCATCTTTCAATTTCTAATATTAGGGTTTGGTGAACCAAGAAGTTTCTTCTATTGTTAAGAATAATGAATTACTATTTTCATTAACAGTGTTCAACCAACTTGGCAACTATATCCTTCAACCAACATTGAATGCCGGTCTATTCGTTGAAAATAAAAGTACATTGAACCTATATCATAGCATCAAGAGAGAGAATATCTATTTCATTGAATTGAATAGTATATTAAAATCAAATTATACACTCTATAACTCATTCTCAACTTTATCATTAAATTCTTGATGAGGATATCAACGTGATTTTTTTTTTTTTGAATAACATGGATATCTCCACTCTATATTGGAGGTGGCTAATCCTACAAATACATAAGCCATCTGCAAACCTCATGTATCACATAAGTCCAAAAAGAATCAAACTAAAGACTTGTAGTCTAATACTAAAATATTTAGACCAACTAAACTATCCGTGCAGATTAATGGACAATGAAAACATCAATGTCCTTGAAAAAAAAAAGTCAATTAAAAGAGGGCATATAGAAATTGAACTGAGCATATGAAAACTTTGAGGGTGTAAAATGGGGTGAGGGCTCAATTTGGGCTCAAAACCATCAAATAATTGGCTCATTGGCTAGGACCTTGGGTTTAGCCTTCAAATCCATTGAAAATGACCCAATTCAACTCATGAAGGCCAGAAAGAAGAGTGACGAGAAGAGAGAGAAAAGGAAGAGAATTCCAAATATTAATGACATTTCACCCTTATCTCTCCAAATGTCAAATTGGCAAAAATCTCTCCTTAGAATGTGGGGGCGCATGGAGATTAAATCTCATTTGTAGCATGCAACAAAATTGACGAATTTCAAACCAAGAGATGTCCATACATGAGAATATTTGCAGAAGCAAGAAATTGGTGCAATTCTAACAAGCTTGATCACCCACATTTCTATGGATTTTCTTTCATTTTATTCTATTATTGATGCAATAGAGCCACATGCCTAATGGGTATTGGCTGAATTGGATCCAATAGATTAGGATCCAAACAAGCAATGGCGTGCATATCCATGAATTTTGGATCAAATCGTAGGACATAGGATCTCTGGGCGAAATTAGCCTAGATCTAGAATGTTTCTATGTTTTGTGGCCAGCCTCATCTATAAATTGAGGGCTTGGGCATCTCATTTGTACGCACAAATTTGATTGGATCAATTGAAGTAAGGTTTATTGGCCAAATAGTTAAATCTACATTTCTTATACTAGTAATTCATTGGTCTGTGTTGTAAATTTCGTGACTGTGTCTATGTGTCTAGAACGTTTCCGTAGAAACAATATCAAAGATGGATCAAGCTTGAAGACCAAAAGTACCTCTGGAAGAACAACAAAGTAAAAACAAGGTTCAAAGACCAAAAGCTGAAAAAGATTGGAAAGGCAAAAACATCATAAAGAGACAAATCTCATGAATGACATACAAATGCAGGTATATTGACCATAGGACTGACCTATGACCTTAGGATCCTTGATAAAATAGATTTACATTAATACAAGATGAATGAAGTAGCTCTCTTGCTCTAAAAATGGTCTATCAAAGTTGTAATTCTCACAATCATAAAACATTTTCATGATTGAAAAAGGTCACTTAAAAAGAGCACTTCATCTATGAAAAGAATCACCTAAGAAAAGCCAAAGTGATTCTTGAACCAGAACAGAAACCAGTTGACCTAACCTAAAAACCGGACGACCGATTTCATTGCTACCTGAACAAACTTGTTTTACTATCCAAATGATCCTACTGAAAAGTCAGTCGACTGAATCAATATCATTAGATGACCAAGTTCCTGTAACACCTCGGATTTTTCAGTTAATTATTTTGTATGGAAATAATCCATTTAATTTGTGAACATTAGTTATGGACCTTAAATTGGATAGAGAGTTGGGTCATTGGCCCAATTAAGACCCAACGGTTTTGGAATTGTTTCTAATAAAAATTAAATAGGGTTGAATTTAAATTAATATTACAAGTTTATATAAATAAGGAAGGAGATAATTGTGCATGGCCGAATATTGTTTATGCAATCTATGGGTATGCGCATGAATGATATGCATATCCAGGTAATATGCTAGACTATTTAATGAGGGACTTTTCTAATTAAATTGGAATTGCATATCTTAAGAAAACGTCCACAATTAAATAAGATTGTGCATGGCCGATTATAGGGAATTCCATATCTATGTTATGCGCATAAAAATCAATTAATTAAAGAAAGGAGCAAGGGGCGCATAACACTTTCCAAAATAGGATTAAGTGGTGATTAAATAAAGGAAAGAAGGAGGGGGCGCATGGCACCTTCTAATTGGGATTAAAGGGAGGTTTTTAATAAAAGAAAGGAGGAGGCGCACGGCACCTTCTAATCAAGGCAACAAAGAGGCGCATGGCACCTTCTAAGTTGGCCAATTGGAGTTTTTAATAAGGCAAGGGAAGAGGGCACACGGCATTACACTTATACACATAGGCCGATCTCTCTCTCTTTCTCTCTCAATTGTTATTCTCGGCTACAACAAGAGGAAGAGAGGGCAGCCAGCAAGAGGAAAAGATCTAGGAGAAGAAAAGATTAAGAAGGAAAAGGATTGGAAGAGCAAAGAACAAGCAAGGAAAACCGGTTAGTATTTTTTTAATGTCTTTGTTTTAAAAATATGAAACCAGAGGGTTTGACCATATGTATGGCCGAACCCCATGGAAGGATTATGGTAAATTATAAAGGAAGAAATTGAGGGATGAATGATGAAGTTCTTAATGGAAAGACATGTTTTAATCCATGGGTTTTGAGGATGGAAAACCATGGAGGAACTTTGGTTATTTCTATGGGTTAGAAACCATGGAAAGTCATGGTTTAAATTAATGGATTTGAATGATGGAAACCCATGGAAGGTGTTAGATAAATTTTAAATGAAGTTTGAAGGGAATAAATGGAAGCATGAACCATAGGGTTCGGCCACAATGCATGGCCGAACTCCATGAAATAATGTTGGTAATGAATGAATGTTGGTTTAGAAGTATGGAAAGACATGGGTTAAGTTATGGTTTATTTTAATGGAAAAATATAGATGATTAATTAAATGAGAGAAGATTGGGAGATGATCATGATAATTTGGAAAGGTTGATATGTTTGACCAAAAGAATAGAAAAGAAGGGGTGAGGTTCGGCCATGGTGTATGGCCGAACCCCACCAAATATTTTTATGGATCTGAGTTTTCTTAGAGGTTAAATCATGTGGACTGATTTATTAAATTTAAAGAATGATGGGAACCAAGGACCTTAGGGTTCGGCCATGGTGTATGGCCGAACCCCATAGAGAATTTTGGGATGATGTTAATGCAATTAGGTTTTAAATTAATGGATGTATTATGTTGATTGATTTAATGGAAAATCAATGATGAATGATAATTAAAAAAGTGAGGATTTTGGAACCATAGGGTTCGGCCATGGTGTATGGCCGAACCCCATGGTGGAAGTTACTAAATTTAGAAGGTATCTAAATTATGAACTTTAGATTTAATTAGAAGCTATCTAATTATGGAACTTAGATTAAAATAGAAAGGAAGAGATTAATTTGGAAAGTTTCTAATTATGGAAGGGTGGATGCTAAATTAGGAAACTTCCTAAGTATGGATTATTAACGAAAATGGAAACCTAGACATCATGGGTTCGGCCATGTGTATGGCCGAACCATGAACCAATTTATGGGATCCTTGTGCCACGGATTAAAGGATTATTTTATGAACTATTGTATGTATTATTTTGGAACTTAAGCCTTATGAAAATAAAAAAGGTAAATGACTATGGATATGTATAATGACATTTTTGTAATTATGAGAAAATATTGGACCATGGCCGAACCCCATGAAGTATTTAATGGACTTGGGGCTTTAGGTCATGGTTTGTTTTATGAATCAATATTATGGGTATTAGTTATGTAGTTGATTTATGAATCAAATTATATGTTATGGATCAACTTGGGAGTTTTATGATGGGTTTTATGAATGATCAATTATGGACTTAACCTAAGTAATGGATTAAATATTAATTGGAGCATATCAAATTATGTCTACCAATTATGTTATTGGACTACGGATTAGGTTAGCCATGAGTGGCAATTTTGTAAATATGTGAATTAATGGACATATGTTTTGGAACCTAAAACTTAGGTGATGATAGTAATAGCAATTCGGTAATTAAGAGAATTAATTTTAATGGTATGGCACCAATGGAAATTTGGTAAATAAAGGGTAAAAAGTGAGGAATGGTTAATGGACTTTAAATGTTGTAAATCAAGTAGAACTTGGTTTTGATTTATTATTATATTATAAGATAACGGGATCTTGCAAGTGGTGCGAGATCGGTGATCGATTCTTGGACGAAAGACACAAACACACGTTAGCGGTCTTTAGTAGGATTCCACCTCTTTGAAACCATGGGTTCATGTACATTGTTTTTATCTTGATTTAATGAATTATATTGCAAAGGATATGTTTCAAATGGTAATTTTTATATGCTATGTTTATTTGATAAAATAGCATGTGTTTTAAATATGAGCTTTTAAATGCTATGATTTTGTATAATTACATAGCATGTGGTATTTGCATCTCATGCATGGCATGGGAGGGATGACAGGTAACCGGGGACCCACACTCCGTCGGGGCGTCCGTAAAGCACTAGTGGGGATACCTTGATGATGAGAATCCCATCAAGAGGATACTATGTATGAAGACCCTGGTGATGACCATTCCATCAGGGGATACCTTGATGATGAGAATTCCATCAAGAGGATACTAAGTCACCAGAGCCCACACTCCGTCGGAATATCCGTAAGGCAACTGTGGGAAATACCTTGATGGGGAGAATTCCATCAAGAGTATACCTTATGTTTTGTGATGGCGGGACTCATTGCATATGATAGCATGGCATGACATTGAATCAGCATAATTATGATATTTATTATCATGCAAGGTTTCTGATTTTTATCGGTATAATTGGATCTCTATTATCATACACTGTTTTGGATACGATGCTTTATAAGTATGGTTTGTTTTATTATATTGGTTTTGATATATATTATATCTGGATTTTTGGTACTAACCATGTGTTAACCCTAATTGGAATATCTACTGGGCGCGTTGTACTAACGCCCTACTTCTACCCTTTAGTGGATGATGCAGGAAACAAGGGAAACGCTGAACGCGGAAAGGGACAAGCATAGGAGCTTGGAACGCTTTTAGTTTTATATTTTTTTTAAGATACTCATGGGCTTGTATTTGAGTATCTAGAATTCGGATTGTAATAACTTAGATGGATTTGCTATGGTTGGATGTCTTATTGGATAATGGCATTATGGTAATGATGATTAATGACTTGACGTACTTTGCTATCTGAATGGAATAGAACTGTATTCTATTATGATTTCGCATGTTATTTTTATTCCGCATGTTTATATTGTTATGTGTGAACCGTTTTCTTGAACTGAGTCCATGCACACATAGGGTTGGCTAGTTAAGGGTCGGACTTTGGAAGTTCGGACTTAGCTTGCGTCGTGACGTCCTGCGCTCTCTCACTCTACTCTGTTATAAAAATATATATATATATATATATATATACTCTGAATTTACGGGAAGAAGCGAGTGAAAAAGGGCGGGGCGTTACAGTTCCACGACTCAATTTAATTCGAAATTAAAAATACAGACAAACTAGCCATTGGATGGTAAAACTGTAAACGAAATTAACCCACATTAGGAGACCTAATTAGATTTGGATTCGAGTGGGACCCACACACGAATAAGCCACACGGTTTTGAGAGATTTCTTAGGATTGTTTGCCTACTTTGATAGAAAGATGTATTTAATGAAGAATACATAGCCCTAGAGTCCATCTCTCTGTCCATTGTCGATTCTCTCTCCTCCAAGCCATCATTGTATGAAATTGAGAGAGAAATTAAGAGGGAAAGAGAAGAAACTCCAAGGTACTCACTTGATTTGCAGGAAGGACAAGAAAACAACACAAGAAAAACAACCATACAAACGTGAAACTCATGGATTCAGGTATGTTTTATGTTATGATGTTTCCGCATAATGAATGATATGATTCATTGAAAGTATCTCTGATTCAAAATCCTGAGGGTTTGAAGATTTGAAGTGGATTGGGTACATTAAGAACAAGAAATCTCAATGTTCAAACGTTTCCTTCATGCCCAAGTTTCAACCCAAATATTGAAAATAATTAACAATTGATATCAAGAGTGTATGATTTTCTATGAATAATTGATGCTTTCAATAAAGACTCATGATAGGATGATTTTCCATAAAGAACTCTGTTAGTGCCTCAGCTTGACCGAGTCCCTATTTGTCAATTACATGACGGGTAGAAGCACTTGCTAAGAAGCTTGAAAACTCAAGATGATCGAAGAAGAAGATCATGCTCCACCAAACTCAGAGATCATCATCATGATAATCATAAGAACATATATATGGCCGATGACCCTAGGTGGAACCCACATTTGAGAGATGACTACTAGGTTTAGTTGCATATGTTGGTAATAAACATAAAATGCCTAGAGAGGAACCTGAACAGTAAATTGGAAGTGAATTTGGAAACATGAATTATATTCACTGTCAGCATGACCGGTCTATCTCACCGACCCATCGGTGTAGTCAGGATCGACCCATCGTGGTCAAATACTGGTCGGCCAGATTGACATTGGTTCTAGAATTTCGAACTGTCAATTTGGACATACCTCTGACCAAGAGTCTCGTATGCACCGATCCCTCGGTGATGAACTTGAATGACCCCTCGTGGTCAACGACTCGTCGGTATAAAACTTATAAGTTCTGGACTAGAAACTTATAAGAGCTCTAGATAAAACAGACATCTCGGTACATCAAGACCAATCGAGAAATACAGGACCGACCCCTCGGCAAAGGGCGAAAGGTCGTTCTGGGTAACAGGTTTCCAAAGTGGAAACTACTGTCAAGCATGCTTTGCACCAGAATAAGCCTCTCGTATGGACCGACCCATCGGTGCCATGACTGTCGACCCATCGGTGACACCGACATGTCGACCGGGAAGTAATCATGCCGTTGGAGTGTATTTACTGCACAACGGTCGAGTGGTTGAACGGTAATAAATATGGACACCGATCCATTGGTGCCACTGACCTGTTGGTCCTGGACAGTCAATATGACCGTTAAGACTCCTTTATAAATATGAGTATTGGGTAATCGTTTTACTATCTTCCTTGAGCTTAAAAAGAGTTAAACGCTCTAAGAAACGATCAACACTCTTCAGAGAAAGATCATAAAAACCAATCTTTGGATTGTGTTTGCAAGTGAGAAAGAGAGGAGAGAAAGATCATAAACAACCAATCTTCGGATTGAGTTTGCAAGTGAGAGAGCTATAAATTAGGAAAGCTTTGGTTAAGCCAAGTTTCCTTGTCGCCCACAAGATTGTGATTGCTGCGCGACAACTACAGGAAGGAGCGTCGACACAACTTGGGTGGGATCTTCAAAAAGCACACATCAGGGAGAAAGAGCTTTAAGGCAAGTGTTTCTTGATTTTAATTTTTCTTTTAAAAACCTGTAACCCAAAAGTGGATTAAGGAGAGGTACTCCGGAACCACTATAAAAAACTCTAGAGCGTCGTCTCTAACACAGAGGTGGGTGGAATTCCCAGCCAATTTAGTGAAGTGAAATTCCTACTCTAATTCTGAGGGTGTAAGTCCCCACATAGTGAATTTAGAGATAAGCTCAAGGTTAAGCGAGTCCTAATAGTGGATGTAGGTCGGCGAACTGAACCACTATATATCTTGTGTCCTTGTGTTTTTGGTGTCATAACCAATTTCTTATGTTGATTTGTTTAAATTGCATTTGCTAACACACACACTCTTGATTGTTGTTTCCGCTGCATTTAATTAATCAATCAAGTAAATTCAAAAAGGACCAACGAATTTGGATTGACCTATTCACTCTCCTCTAGGGTCAATCAAGTTGTTCTAGCACGCATGTAAAGGGTACTTTCAAACTCAATCGATGAAAGGAGGAAATTTGCTCAAGTTTGTCTCAAATTTCTATTTTAGTAGACCGTCACCGATCGATTGGCCGCAATAAGGAAATATACTGGAAAAGAGACTGTAACTTTTTCTTTGTCTCTGACCGATCGATCGGCTGTATCGACCAATCGGTCAGTATAGGACCGACCTCTCGGTGGGCTCGATCAATCGGTGGGTCTTCTGTACTCACTTCTAATTTTGTTATTTTATTTTAATCAAATCATGGAACACCTAATGATACCCTATGTTTTCAGTGAATTAAATGTATATGCAAGTATCGGTTGAACGGACAATTGAGTTTTGTCGGTCGAACCGATGTCCAACACTATACTTCATATGAAAGATTTTATGAACTGGATGTGAATCATGTTGATTCAATTACAGTGTGAAGTCATTATTTTTCACTTGAATTCAAATTATGATACGGTTTGTTTGTCACCAAAGTGGCTTGACCGGGATGTGTTGAACATCAAGTCATATAACCATGATTTAATATTCTTCCCAAGTGTTGGATAATAATGGCTTTACAAATCGCAATTCCTAATCATAGAGATATTAGGTTGGCCCAAAGGTGTACTGTTCCGAGTGATTAACGAATTGGGATAGGATAACTGACGGGTACTTATGGTTAGTATTAGTACGGACAACCAAAGGTGACTGCGATATTTAGACACTTGTACTTACTTGGTTACTCGTATTGGTCATTGGGAATCACCACAATGTTTGAATAGTGTGTCATAAGATTACCCAAAGGTAGATCTGATAACGATGTTCACTAAAGTTAGATTATTTATGTATTTTAAATTATGTATAAAACTCATAGCATTATGTAGTGATCATGAGACTATGTACTTTTGAAGCTTCATTATCTGTCCCATTGCATGTGCGATCCTCATCTAGTCCCATGCTTAATGGGTCAAACTTCTCTGAATGGAATAAACAAATCGAGTTTCACTTAGGTGTACTCGATCTTGATAAGGCATTGATTGATGATAATGCCTACCATTACTAATGAGAGTACCGCTACAGAGAAGTCATCCCATGAAGCATGGGTCAAGTCAAACAGACTTAACCTTAAGTTTATGTGTATGACAAAGGCCAACAACATTAAGTCTTCTCTACCTGCTTTTGAAAATGCTAAAGAGTTCCTCAAATGTATAGAAGATAAGTTCAAGTCTACTGACAAGTCCCTAGCCGGGACGCTTATGGCCAGACTTACCACTATGAAGTTCGACGAGAGTCGTGGTATGAATGAGCATGTGAATGACATGTCCGATATCTCTACTCAACTGAAGAACCTAGGGATGAGTGTGGATGACTCTTTTCTGGTCCAGTTCATTCTAAACTTGTTACCTTCTCAATATGGGCCATTTTAAATTAACTATAATACCATGAAAGATAAATGGCAAGTTAGTGTATTTTCCAATATATTAATATAAGAGGAGACTAGACTTAAGCAAATGAGTCACCACTCAATCCATTTCACCAGTCAAAAGTCTATGAAGAAAAGGGAATTTGTAACGCCCGCCCCTTTTCACCGTAAAATCAGAGTACTTTTTTTTTTAAATAAAAGTGACAAAGGGCGCGGACGTCACGACGCGAGTTAAGTTCCGAGCTTCTAAAGCCCGGCCCTTAACTGGCCAACCCTACGCGTGCGTGGAACATAAGTTCACGAGTACGGTTCACGCGTAGCAAGTAAGCTCACGGAACATAAAAATAAGTGCGGATGATCATAGAACTATCCTACCAGTTCTTCAGATAGCAGGGAAGAAATACCCAATTAATTACGAAAATGCCATTATACTGTATTATCCAAAATAATACCTAAACATAGCAAACTACCTAAATTATTACATTTCTGACAAGCTAACTATACAAATACATCTTTTCCAAAATGAAGTAAAACAAAATAATTAATCTGCCTCCCCAAGCTCCTAAGCTTGGCTTCCGTCTCGCCCTTCCGGTCCGCCATCTCCTGCATCGTCAGCTAGGGTAGAAGTAGGGCGTTAGAACAACGCGCCCAGTAGGATTCCGAGTAGGGCTAGCACATGGGTTAGTAATAACCACATACAGATAATAACACAGTGAAAACTATAAACCACCATATACTGAAATATAAGTAAATGATATGCCATGGGTGTCAATGTTATGAATCTCACCCATCATTCCTGCCATATACTGTCATATCCCTCTTGACGGAAAAACCTCGTCAAGATATGTCCAACCGCAAAATATCCCCCTTGACGGCAAAGCCTTGTCAAGGTGTCCCCATGCCTGTTCTCGGTCGCCCCGACGGAGCATGGACTCCGGTTTGTTTTTTTTTTTTTTTTCCGCCCATGCCATGCATGAGATGTAATGCATTATGCTATGTACTATTTATAACTCATAACCTTAAGATATCATACATAGCCTTAATTTATAATGCATAACCTTAATCATAGTTCATAGCCATTAAATAAAATCCATCTCAAACATAGCATCCATAATTGTAAAAACCCATCATAAGATAAATACTAATCAATAAAATATGACAAAAATACCATCACACATCCATGGCTTACAAATAGGTAGGAATCCTACCGAATACCGACTCGCGTCTTTATTTCGTTTTCATCCGACAATCCGGCTACCGACTCGCGTACCGCCCGCGCTATCCGGTACCTTATTAAATTACCAAATCAATCCAAGTTTTAATCATTTCCAAGCCCATAAATCATAACTTCGTGAGTTTCTTCATTTTAGCCAATAATTACCATTTGTGCCACTACCCCTTTACATAACCAATTACTCATTCATTCATGCCTATTTAAGCCTAAAATTGATCCACAACCTAGGTCCTTAACTTAGGTCCATTATTGACTTACCAAAACATTAAAATTTGTCATGTAATTAATCTAACCATTACTCATTTAAACCCATTCAAACCCCATACTTAATCACATATATACCCATTGACCTTAAACCCAAATTGATTTACAATTTGGGGTATGGGTTCGGCCATACACCATGGCCGAACCCATGATGTTCCTTTCTCCATTTTTTCTTGGGTCCATTGTTACATTTTAGATCCACCAATAATCCCTCCTTGAGGGGTTTAAATCATGCAACTAAACCATATTCTTAGGCCCCTTTGGATCATCACTTTTGTTCACTTGAAATCCAAAATTCATCAACACATTACCCTTTAAACCCTTCATTTAATCACCATTTCATCAAAATCTAATCACCCACCATGGGGTTCGGCCATGCTACATGGCCGAACCCTATGGTCCATCATTCTTATTCCAAGTACCCAATTCCATGCTCAATTTAATCAATCACACAATGCACACAATATATTTCTCCAATTTCTTACCCTAACCCTAATTCACCCATTTAGGGTTTTCTCCATCTTCCACCCTTCCATTTAATGTATCTAAATTCCATAGTATAAAATCACCTATCCACCATTAATTTCACAAAAATAAATTCCATTTCTTAAACCCTAAAATCCAAAATTCTTTTATTTAAGAAATACTCACTATCCGACGTCTCCTCCGATTTCCGCCACTCCCGTCGGTCTCCTTAGCCTCCTCTCTCCTTCCTCTTGATCTTTGATAGGTCAAGATCTTTGATCAAGGGTGGCAACTCCCAACCTTAAAATCAGCCATGTTAGGTTTGAATTTGAGAGATGAAAAGAGGAAAAGATGATGAGAGGAAGATGATGACCTTAATCTTAGAGTGAACTCCCTCCAAATTCCATTTTTTTTTTCTTCTCTCCTTGAGCTCCTTCTCTTTTTTTTTTTTTTTCTCCTTCACTTGGACATGGGACGGCAATGGAGGAGTGAAGAATTGAAATGAGAATGAAAAGAGAGAGAAAGGAAAAGATAAGACTCATTCCCATTTTTTTTCTTTACATTAACTACCTCCACCAACCCTTAGATATTTTTTAGATCTTTTATTTGCTTTATGGTGGTGGTTATCTAAACCACCACCAAGCCCAACGTGTGTGAAGTTTTTTTTTGAGTTTGAGATGAGGTGAATCTTCACCTCATGGCCCCACCTTGACCACTCTTAACTACCTTAGGCTAATTCATTGATACTTAGCCTAAGTTCATTACTCCACCCATGGTTGACCAAGTCAACCATGGTGGCCGGCCCCACCAATCATTGGCCCACTCGCCACCTCACTTGATGAGGTGGAGGTGGGTCCCGCTTGGTCACACCACCATTGTTTAATTCCAAATTACTTAGGGTGATTAAATTTCATTAAGCCCACTCTAAATGGATCACCATTGGGCCCATGGCCCAATTACATTTCCCACTAGCCCATTTACCTTAGAGCTTAACCATCTTGACCCATTGGGTCCCAAATGGGTATTTGACCCAATTTGACCATTCTTGACCCATTTAAATAAATTTAAATCCAAACCATAGTCTATTGGGCCACACTTGGGCCTTTATCCAATTTTGGCCCATTTACCATTTACTCCACCAATTTTCTAATTTACATCATTAAAATAATTAATATTCACATTGATATTAATTCCCAAATTCCGAGACCTTACAGGATTTAAGCCCAAAAAGTTTAAGAAAGCCAAATCCAGAACTTGTGAGACTGGTTCAAGTTCCCAAGCTAATGATAAGGAGAAAGTTGATAGTGTGGGGTGTCATTTCTGCAAGAAGCAATGACACTTCCAGAAAGACTGCCATAAGCGAAAGACATGATTCGAAAAGAAAGGTATTTATTATATTTCAGTATGTTTCGAATCTAATTTAACAGAAGTTTCCTCTAACACTTGGTGGCTTGATTCTAGGGCTACAACTAATGTTTGTAATACAATGCAGGGATTCCTTACAATCCAGAACACCGACCCAACTGAAGTCACTCTCTACATGGGCAATCAGGAAAAGGTGCCAATCGAAGCCATTGGAACCTATAGAATTTTTCTTGATACTGGACACCATTTGGATTTATTAAATTGTTTATTTGTTCCTTCAGTTGTTAGAAATCTTGTTTCTATTTCTAAATTAGACGTGGATGGATATTATTGTAAATTTGGTCATAATGTTTTTAGTTTATTCAAATCTTCTTCTTTCATTGAATCTGGATGTCTTGTTGATGGCCTTTACTGTTTGAAACTTGATGATGATTTTGCTAATTTTGTCCTAACTCTGTATCATAACGTTGGTATTAAACGTGGGTTAATTAATAAAAGTTCCTCAATCTTGTGGCATAAGAGATTGGGACACATATCCCGTGAAAGAATAAAAAGATTAGCGAAGGAAGTGATTCTACCTGAGTCCCGAATTTACTGATTCAGGTGTGTGTATAGAATGTATCAAGGGTAAAAAAACTAAACATACCAAGAAATGAGCCACAAGAAGTAAAGAGTTACTTGAACTGAGCCATACCGATATATGTGGCTCATATTTTACCACTTTTATAGATGATTATTCACATTATGGTTACATATATGTATTGCACGATAAATCTCAAGCGGTTAATTCTGTAGAGATATTTATCACTTAGGTATAAAGGCAATTAGATAAGAAGGTGAAAGTCATTAGATCTGACAGGGGTGGTGAATATTATGGAAGGTATGATAAGACGGGTCAACACCCGGGGCCGTTTGCTAGATTACTAGAAAGTCGCAATGTTGTATTACAATAGACAGTGCCTAGTACACCTCAACAAAATGGTGTTGCTTATGGATATGGTTTGGAGCATGTTATACCTATCATGTTTTGGATGTATGCCTTAAGAACCGCAGTATACATTCTCAACTGGGTTCTTAGTAAGTCAGTTCCTAAGTCACCTTATAAACTGTGGACATGAATGAAACCCAGTTTGAGACACCTACATGTGTGGGGTTGTCCTGCAAAAGCTAGAATTTATAATCCACATGAAATAAGACTTGATGAGAGGACAATCACTGGTTACTTCATTGGTTACCTTGAGAAGTCTAAAGGGTATAGATTTTATTGTATAAACCATAGTATGAGGATTGTAGAGACAAGAAATGCAAGGTTTATTGAAATTTGTGAGATTAGTGGGAGTGATATAATGAGAAGTGAGTATACAGGAAGTGAGGGTGCCAGTCCCTTTACCCTCAACTTCCGAGAGTGTTGTTGTTCCATGACACTATTGAACAACCTAATGAAACTGAACAACACTTGAATGATCAATCACTTCATGAAGATGTCGTCACCACCAATGGGCCGATTGTAGAACAACCACAAGAAGTTACCTTAAGAAGGTCTCAAAGACAAAGATCTACAATTTCGAATGATAATGTGGTCTACATAAAATAATCGAATTATGATATGTGGACTGTTAAAGATCAGGTCACTTATTAAGAAGCCATAGAATGTGAAAATTCTGATAAATGAATAAATGCCACGAAAGATGAGTTAAAGTCCATGGGTTAGAATAAAGTTTGAGATTTAGTAGAATTGTCTTAAGGATAAAAGAAAGTTGATGTAAATGGGTCTTTAAGACTAAACATGACTCAAAGGACAATGTCGAATGATATAAAGCCAGATTTGTGGACCAAGGGATTCACTCAGAGAGATGTCATTGATTATAAATAGACATTTTTTCCTGTATCCAAGAAGGAATCTTTAAGAATTATTATGGCTCTGGTGGCTCACTATGATTTAGAGTTACACCAGATGGATGTCAAACAACGTTTTTGAATGGTAATCTAGATGAGGATGTGTATATGGGTCAAACTAAAAGTTTCTCCATAGAGGGAAAGGAACATATGGCATGTAAGCTTAAGAAGTCAATTTATGGTCTTAAACAAGCCTCTCGACAATGGTACCTTAAGTTCAATGATACCATTACTTTCTTCAGATTTAAGGAAAACACATTTGATAGGTGTATATATCTGAAGGTTAGTGGACTGGATTGGGTACATTAAGAACAATAAATCTCTGATTCAAGATCCTGAGGGTTTGAATATTTGGACTGGATTGCGTACATTCAGAACAAGAAATCTCAATGTTCAAAAGTTTCCTTCATGCCCAAGTTTCAATAAAAATATTGAAAATAATCTAACACAAACTCGGCCGTTGAAATTTTACCGTTGGGTTTCGTCCGTTACAAATCCGATCAACCGAATTGTGATTACCGGACAACCGGATTGAACATTGATTTGGGACTTTCTTCTATATAAACCAGCTCAAACTTGAGAAACATATAGAGACCTCTAGGCTGAAATTTCATAATCTACTTTCTTGTGTCCTAACCATTTTTAAGAGCTAATACTCAACATAGAAAGACCATCTTAAGCTCTTGTAATAATTCTCTAACACAATCAAGGCTTTTATAGGCATATCTTGAGCATGTTAAGCTCTAAATTGATTGTATGATTAGAGAAGATCTTCAAAGGGTTAGATTCCACTCATAGGCATACCTTTTTCTACCCTAAACTCTTTCACTCACCTTGGTTTGACATTCATTTAGACATCTACTCAACATCACTAAATGCAAGAAAGAAGAAGAACAATATTGTCCGCTTTGGGCTCCACGTGGGCCCTCACTGCTTTGTTCTGGGCCCTGGCCCACATGGCCAGGCCCAAAGGCCTTGTGATGGAGAGGGACTTTGCCTCCTCAAATATAGCCCCCTCCACCCAACTCCACATTCGATGTGGGACTTGGGTGGGGTGCTACAATCCACCCCCCTTAAGATTAGAGTCATCCCCGGCTCTGCCATGTCATACTGACGGGGGGTCCACACACGCAAGCAGGCAAAGTCACGCATGTAGAGCCCACACAGTTCGAGTGTTGAACCGTGCTCTAATACAACTTGTAACGACCCGACCCTACCCATCACAATATTGTCCGCTTTGGGCCCCAAATGGGCCCTCATGACTTTGTTCTGGGCCCTGGCCCACATGACCAGGCCCAAAGGCCTTGTGATGGAGAGGGACTTTGCCTCCTCAAATATAGCCCCCTCCACCCAACTCCACATCCGATGTGGGACTTGGGTGGGGTGCTACAAAGATCATCAAAGAACATGCCACGAGCTACATCTACTATCACAGGGATAAGTGTTCTTAGTAACATCTCTTATTTCATTATTTCTCATCTTTTGAGATTGTTGTAAAGAGTTAGTTAATTTTGTTCCCAATTAAGAGAAGTATTCTCTTGGGATTATTTTTGGTTTCATCTCCACTCGTAAGGAGATTGATTTGTTTGATTTAATCCCACCATTGTTAAGGAGATTGGGTACTTGGGTTACTCCACCATTAACTTGGGTTACTCCACCGTTAATAGAGAGATTTGTACGGGTTTATTCTCCACCTTTAAGGAAAATAGGATTGTTGAATCTCAAGCTAGCTACTTGAGTAGTAGACGTAGGCGGGTTTGACAAACCACGAAAAAATCCTCGTTACATCTTATCCATCTTTTCTCACCTCCTCTCTTTATATTGTGCTATTTACTTTGATTGCTAATCACTCTAAGAACAAACATATAGTGAGATTTGATTACAGATTTGGGTAAAATAATTTCAAGAAATTGTGACTAATTAGGAAACATCAAAATTGAATGATCAATTAATCCACTGTTAAAGAGGACATTATCAACTAATCAATATTTTTTAAAAAAATTATAATTCCATGAAAGTCCTATTCACCTCCTCTCTAAGAAATTTCTAGACACTAGACTAGCTCAACTTTTGGACTAACAAAGTTTGATGTCTCTCCAAGTTTCGATGAGTTATATATTTGATTTGAATTTCAGCAAATTAATTTGTTTTTAATTAATTCTATACTTTCAAATTTTGAATTTGTATTGTTTGAATTTCAAGTTTATGCTTGCATATTAAATTAATTTGTGTGATTTTTAAATTGAATTAAAGCCTATGTCAAGTTTATTCCACTGAGAATAGTGACTTACGTCAAATTAGGGCCTTTGATTATTTCTTTGTGAAAGAGATCTCATTAGTCCCTCTAGATGGTTTTCGGAGTCCTATATAAAATTGAGCCAAACTCAAATTAGTGTTTGCATGATCGATTTCGATTTTCTTCTCTCTAACTTTGATTTTCGAGAGAGGAAAATGTTAATTTGCTTTTTGAATTCTAGTTATTGGACCTAATCTTTATTTAATCAATGGAAGCCTTTAGCCGGACCATATAATTGTAGCTGAACCTTCTTTGGTTTTTCTCTAAAGCTAAGCTACTTCAGTTCTAGAATCTCATCTGTTTGGAATCAATTTTTCAAATTTTATTTACACATTTGATCTTTTCATAAACCTTAGAAAAAGAAAAATTATAAAAAATATGATATCAAAAGGGAGCCTATATAGACACCCGAGAAATCTTTCCCTACACACTTGTTTTCCGAAAGTGAATGGAAATTACTCTTTTGCCCTTCCACTTAAAAACGCCGCATCCTCCAAATGGTGATCCAGCGAATTCAAAAATTCGTTCGAACGAATAAGCTGTGAAGTGGGATTTTCAAACGAAGCCGTTTCTCGACCGATTTCTACAAACAAGGTATCAAAATTCATATACTCTAAATTTTATGAACTCCGGGACTGATTTTGAGTGAAAAGTATATAGTTTTGGGCTTCAAAAATCGTACCGAAAGAATTAAGTGGGAAGTTCCTTAATTCTTTGGGTACGATTTTTTAAGTCCAAATCTATACCATTTTCACTTAAAATTGGTCCTGGAGTTCATAAAATTCAGACTAGATGAATTTTGATAGCTTGTTTGTAGAAATCGGTCGAGAAATGACCTCGTTTGAAAATCTCACTCTACAGCACACTTCCTTATAACGAAGGAATTCATTCGTTCGAATGAAGCGGGAATTCCTTCGTTCGAAGGAAGTGAGTTGTGGAGTGAGATTTTCAAACGAGGCCGTTTCTCGACCGATTTTTACAAATAAGGTATCAAAATTTATCTACTCAGAATTTTATGAACTCTAGGACTGATTTTAAGTGAAAAGGGTATAGTTTTGGGTTTCAAAAGTTGTATCGAAAGAATTAAGAGGGAAGTTCCTTAATTGTTTGGATACGATTTTTGAAGCCCAAAATTATACCCTTTTCACTTAAAATGAGTCCTTGAGTTCATAAAATTCAAAGTAGATGAATTTTGATGCATGTTTGTAGAAATCGGTCGAGAAACTTCTTTGTTTGAAAATCTCACTTCATAGCCCGTTCATTCGGACGAATTTTTGAATTTGTCCAAACGATTTTTTTTCATTCGGTGGATCACCCGTTCGGAGGATGTGGCATTTTTAAGTAGAATGGCAAAAGGGTAATTTTCATCCACTTTTGGAAAACGGGTGTATAGGGAAAGATTTCCCGAGTGTGTATATGATTCCCCTATCAAAAAAGAATTTTACATAAATTTATATAAGCAATAAGGTTATAATTTACATGTATCGCAGATATATATAAATCAACATTAGACTAAAATAGGTCTAATCAAGGTGAATATAATGGCTATCTCGTCACTATTAAAAGAAAAAGAAGGAAGTATCTAATAATATTAGACATTCAAAAACAATTAAAAGTTATCTAATAGAGAGAACTTATAAAATATAGTTTAATATAGTTTCATACATTAAAACTAGTGATTTTATGAGGATCAATATTTATATTAAGATCCTTCAAGGGACCATTAAATGGGGAAAAAAAGTAAACTTTATGTGAGATGCAAATTATTAAGATTTAAAAATAATTTAAAGTTACAAAGAATATGACTTGTATAAATAGAATAGAGATTTAAAAGAAAATATTGAGAGAACACATCATATGGGAAACAGTCAAACCCCACAATGGAAGAAAAAGTCTAGTAAATAAAATATATCTTTAAGTTATGAAAATATGGAGACTTTAAAAATGACTTCTTTAATGGGACCAAGACAATTTTTAAACCCAACACACAATTAAAGATGTTCAAAATGGACCCATCAAACTAGATTAAAGTGGTTAATAATTTAATAAGTTTTCAGTCAATCAATTAATGAACACCAAATGTTATAAGTGTTAGACAAATTTAATCAGAAATTTTCTCCCATCTATAATTACCATTAAGAGAATAGAGTTTGTTCCTATTATTTCTGGTGTCCTTGGCTACTACTTCTAAGTTTTAATTACTAGTCATCTCCTAAAGACTTTGATTCTGGACAATATATAGGATGACCTTAAATGTTTAAATTTAAATAATCTAAATATAGAAATTTGTGAAATATGGAAACTCATATGGTATTCTGCATCAAACTTAATTGTAAGAACCTTAACAATTAAGTGACTGATGGACAATCATTACCAAACTTCAATTCATGTTTGGTTTATCACTGGAATGGTTTGATTGTGGTTATGGACCTAGCAGGCAAAAACCCAGGTGATGAATAGAAAATCAAACCTGTTCAAAATAGTTGTGAGAAACAATTATCGATGCCCTTATAGTTGATCGGAAGATCCATTAGCTGCCTAGTCTTAAAAGCCCAATTGATCTGATGGGTAATGTCAAAGGGTAGATTTCATCTTATGATTAAACAAATTGGATAGATGAATAGATCATCTTGAGGACTCTCAATTTGTCCAAGATGGGATTCATTGAATCATCATTGTTGACTTTAAAGGGTTAGAATGATGGCCAAGAATCCATCTTAGAAAGTCAAAGTCTTGAGTTTGATTCTCATTCTACTCCAAAGGGTCACTCCTGGTAAAATTATCCGATGTGTGTAGATTGAGAGGCTTGCACATGCCCTGAGGATTAGTTAAATACTCTAAGAGGCCTAGACACTATGGTCATCAAAATTGAATCATCATAGCCCTACATTTTCTAAGATAAAAACAAACCACTGAATAACTACATGTCATGGCATCTATTTTTTTTTATGACCAAAGTGTCAAAGAGGCTCACGTGTATTTGGACAGAAGATATTTTAATCGGACTAGTCTTTGAGGCATGTGTAAGCCTCCCAATCCTACACACACCGAGTAAACAACTACAAAAAGTGACCTAGAGAACTGTTGAACGTTAATTAAACTCAAGACCTCTTTGAGCTTATTGACCATAAGGCCAACCCTCTCTTAGGTTTGTCACGGCATCTATTTAACAAAAGAAAATAACATTTCCAAAGTTTAAATTTATCATTCAATGGACCCCACATGGAAACAATACACCTGGGAAGCTGTCCACCCAGGCTTTTCTTAGTTTTCCCCACAATTGATGTAGGCATTTGAGTTCTTTCCGTATTCAGAATTCTCTTAGCTAACTTTAATGCGATAATCACAAATTCTACCTAGACCCAACACCAACCAAGTGAAGGATGGTATGGAAAGGTCTATTCATGATTCAACATTGATCTAAAAACCAAATTGATTAATGATTATAGCTATAAATTTTGCATTACCAAAATCGAACTACAGAAGTGGTTCTCAATCCAACCCAATGTGGTCAATTTCAAACTTATGAAGTACACCAGGGCAATGAATGGGAAGGACAAAAAAAAAAATTGTCGGCTATTTGAGAACCGCTTGGAATATAAGATATCTTCCAACTTTTCATAGGTTCTTGTATTCATGGTCCTTGTTATTTTCACTATACAAAAGTTCTTAGATCATTACATTCAGCGCCAATGAGAGTGAGAGATTCCTCACCAACAATAAGGACCTGTGATGTAAGAAGGTTTCTATAAATTTCTCAGAGCTTCAAATTCAGAATCTTCTACTCTGGCATCCAAATTGGAACTTGTCTTGCTAGACTGGACCAAATCAGCAAGGGCAAGTACTCTTCTCATGACTAATGGAAGAAGCTCCAATGTGGAATTGTATAAGTCAGCTCTGAGATCATTTGTTGCATCTTCTTGAGTGATTGGAGTACCCAATTCCTGAAATAACCTAAGAGCTGTCTCTGAAGCAGAATCCAAACTGAGTAATGCATTTCTGCATCCAGTGAATCTTTCGTGCATTTCATTTCCTTTTTGAATCTCTTGCCTCTGTTCTCCCTCTTCTATACATCCAGTCTTTAAGATGCAGGTTAAGGTGCTATATGTAGAATTGCTTTTCTTGGAAACACCCATAGAGCTTGCTCTTGAATTCTCCCCATCCTGTCATAGTTAATGAATGGTTAAGTATCAATATGATTTTGTTCTCATCATCAAATAGGGGTATAAAAGAGTATACCTAGTTTTTTTTCCCTTAATGATATTGTATTAATTGTCAAAAATAATAAGAAAAAGTATAAGTGTCCTCAAACTATAATAGGAATCACCTTATTTTTTGGGTATTCACATGAATGAAATACATCAGTCACTTGTGCATGCATCCACACACCAAAGAAAAGAAAAAGTTACTGGCTACTCATATTTCATCCAAATGAACCCTCAAAAAATAAGATGATTCCACTTATAGCTGGAAAACACTTTTTATATTTATATTATATTATTATTATTGATAATTAACAAGTATAATTCAAAAAAAAAAAAAAAAGGCAAACCAAGTATGGATTCATAGTCGAGCACAGTTCATGTGCCAAATCAGTGTGCAGAAAGTAGCACTAAGAAGTAATACCAAAATATTAAAATAGAATTTTCAGGTATATACCACACTTAGTTTAAATTAGCACCCCCATAGAATCAAGTTCAGTACTTACCCACAATTATGTTATGGAAAAAGTGCAGTCCAAACTTTAGAATAAGGAAAAAACAAAAAGGAAAATCAATCAAGAAAATAAAATTAACACATGAGAAAATTTAACATTGTTAAGTGATGTTCAGTTTAAACTTTTAAAGGGTTAACTTCTTTCTACTATATTAAAGAGAAGAATGAGAGAAATAGTGTGCCAATAATGAAATCCAAAGAGCGAAATCCACATTCATAACCTCACTTCTACAAGTTTTCAACCTCTTTTCAGTATCAAATGGCATGGAAGGCCACCACACTGCAAGCTTACCACTCCAAGATAGAATCCTCTACATAGAAGCAAAAGTAGTCTGATTATCAAGTCCACATTCTCGATAGAATATAACATGCTTCTCCACAATTGGATGAAGTTGAAGAATGCCTCTTCCTCTTCCTCTGCTGCAACTATAGCCCAAATAGGTGACCTATCTTTAGCATTCCAAATCTCCTCTGCTAGTCCTTGGATCATTGACTTTGGGAATACTGACTGACGAGGACATCCTCGAGCACAATCTTGAAGCATTAAAGATTTTGCTCAATTGGCATTCAAGGTCCATGAAAAAAGTTGTTTGCTCCAAAAGAGGCACTTTCAAGTGGTTTTGGCCTAAGAATGGTCCAATAGAAGGCCCATATGGTAGATATATGGGTCAACACCTTCTTTCACATGTTAAGGGTTGTAAAAGTCCAATATTGAGGCCCAAGGGATGGGATTACACCTACTTATAAGATAGCACCTCCTTTGAAGCTGTCATTTCTTCTTGGAAGCAAGCAAGCAAGCTTGCCAAGCCTTGGGCACCTCCATCTCCATTCTTTTCTGTGTTTTTCATTTAATTATATTATGATGTAATAAATATGTCATGGCGATGTAATGAGATACATGGCACTAGGAGGTAGAACTTAAGTTGTCAAATCTATAAATTTAGAATGCCATAGGTGTCCAACCCTCATTGGATTTTTTCTTTTTTCTTATTGCAATCTTTCCACTATGAATACAGGACATGGTCAACTATTGCAACCATGAAATTTGGAATTCAAGTTTTGGCCTCCCTCTTAGATGAGAGAATTATTTTGTTTATCTAATTTTTTGTTATTTTGCAATTTTTTTTGAATGGTTATGAAAATTTTATTAAAATAAAATAAAACAAGAACAAAAAAAAGTGTTGTACGATCCCCCTTTGTAGATAACACTTAAAACAATCTTGTGAATTCAAATACGAATAATCCAAAATTCAAAAAATTAAAACTTACTCCTTCCACTTATTCTTTTCCTTTTAAAATTAAAGAAGAAATGTTTATCTTTCCTTTACCCAAATTTCTCCAAGAAAGATGTCTTCATTTACCACCTTTATCCTCCCTAGAGCTCCTCCCCGACCCTCTCTCCCGACTTAAATGATTTTTGAGAAATTTGCCCCTTTCCATTAACAAAGAAGAGGCAATTCCTCTTCTGGATCCACGAGACGAGGATGAAAAGGATCTATCCTTTTTCTTAACGCACTTTAGGACTACTTCAGTTCTATCTCCTTCAAAAAAATGAATACCAAGCACTTTCCGTATTATCAAAATTCCAATTCCGTCTTTCTTGGAGTACCCTCGATTATAAAAAGCTTCCAATCCATAATTAGCAAATAACTGCCTCATCACCGATGTCAATCACGTGTCCTCCATCATCTGCCATACACAAACCTGCCCCTGAAGGCCTTTGGGGATACCCCTCCCTCCCTGTTGTTTCTCCAATAATTCCACTATTTTCATAAGAAGGTTTCAAGAACTCAGAAGGCAACACAGATTTTCCTTTCTCCCTCAGCCCATCAGTGATATCTACGTTGTGACTGAGATGGTCTCCATCAACATCATCATTGTCGTGGACCCATTTTGAAGCTCCAATGCAGGGTGTCAGAGCTCTGTCATCACCTCCAGTAAAGCTGCCAGGCCCTTCCTCAATTCCTTTTGTTTGGTACTTCCACTCGATGCAAGATCCGATGATCGAGCTCCTAGGTCTGTTTTACACAGGCTTAGAGAACTTCATTTAATTCCATGGCTCGCTCCTTCATTTGGCTTCCTGGGCCTGCATTGACTTGGGCTGCTTGTGTTAACAGCCTGGACGTTGAGTTCAAACTTGGGCCCATGCCCAACGGGTTGGCCCATTAGCCAGTCCCCAAAGGATGCACATGGCCTCATATTTTGAAGCCTTTGTATGATTAAATTCTTTTGTTAATTTCATACTTGGTTAGATTTCCCCCTAATTAATTTTCCTTGAAGGGTGAAATATTAATTTTGGCTTCATCATAGAAGTTCCAAGTTTTCTCATATTTTTTCACTTTCACAAAAGGGTTTACATCTCTTCAAACCTTGTATAGCTTTATTTTTTCTTGAGCTTGTACTTTCATCCTTTTACTAATGAAATTTTATCTTTTTACCGCTCAAAAAATATATATATATATATATATATATATATATATATATATATATATATATATATAAAACGATTTGTGAGAGACTACACAAAAATATGGATTTCTTTCCATAAAAGAATAAAAGCCTCTTCACACTATCGACAACCCCCCCACAAGCCAGTGCATAAATATCTATCAAGCGCAGTTTGCCTAAAGCATCATCAAGTTGTTTGCAAGAAATAGCCTTGTTAAGCATATTAGCAAGTTGATCTTTGGACTTCAAATAAGGAGCGAAAATATGTTCAACATAGATGTGATGTCACTTTGTTCACTCATGAAAAACGGGATTAGAGACGATGTTTATTGCCATTTGATTATCATAGAACATCGACAACAGCTTTGAGCATAAAAATCTATGAGGATCAATGTTGTGAAAATCGAATCGTATCGTAAATCGTTAATACATCTTAAATAGCAATTCGTGTATCGTAAATCGTAGAATCGTAAGATTCATAAATGTTTTTCCTCAAAAATATTTAATATATGAAATAACGTAAAATATATCTAAAATGTAATAACATGAGCAATTCTCCAACTTTCTTCCAATATTAAGTGAATGTTATATAATTAGTTTATTGGAGCTCAATTTTCAATGCTCCAACTCCCAAAAGTATAAGACCAGTATATAATCCAACTATACCGTGAAAAGTCAATAATGAACTAAAAAAACCCTCAAAAAATCTAAAGGTCTTAAATGCTCATCAACTCAAGCCTTAAAAACCATTAAAACAAAATATTTCATGCGCTCACACTCCTAATAACCCCATAATTTTATTATTTATACGAATCGTAAGATTTATTGATAGATACGAATCGTTCCTCTTATCATATCGTATGAATCGTAAGATACGAATCGTGTATCTTAAGATTTTAACAACCATGATGAGGATCGATTTCTCCCTAGTTGATTTCCTTCTCTTATGCATGCCCTGCCTGCCATCAACGTTGCTATTTAGGTGAACTTTTTCTATCTCCTTCCGTTTTCCTTCATCCATCGTTTTGTTCAATTTCCCCTTTACAGATATTGAACAAGAATCCATCCTATTCAAGACACTCAAATCAAGGGGTTCCACTATCCTTCAAAAACCATATAGAAAAAATCAACCTCATTTCTACCCCAAATTTCTCTGATTAAAGTTATAGATAAGTCGTTCGATTCATGAATAAATAAGATGTCCATGTTATGTTTTTTGATGAATCGTCGGATAGCCCACCCTTCTCCTAAAGTCCCAAGACCCCTAATATTCCATGTAAGAATCTTCATTAGCAACCACTACATTCTCAATTTCTCCTTCCCAGCCATTTTCCCGACGATTTTGAAGAACTTGTTTCTTCCACTAACAAGGAAGGATCATTACTTCTTTTGGATGTTTTGAAGGAGGTAGAAGAAAATTTATCCCTTTTTGTCTACCCACCTTAAAGTTTTCTCGACTTCTTTCTCATCACTAAAGTGAATGCTAAGTGTTTTCTTGATTTTGAGAATTTCCTCTCCATCATCTTTGGAATAACCACAATTTTGAAGCACTTGCAAGCCCCCTTCGAATAGTGATTCAGCAGGAACTTCATGATCAACTACACCATTTACACCAGCTTCTGCCCCCAATTGCAAAGGATTCCTTTTTTTTTTGGGGGTGGTAACAAAGAAGATTCCATTAAAAATAGATAAACATGATACATAAGAAAACATAAACAAAAAGAAACATGACATAACGAGAGATAGGAAGGTGAAACAACATGATAGGATACAAACCGATCAAGTGAATGATTGGTACAAGCGTACTTACATTTGTGAAGTGCAATATGGAGATAAGGCTGGTCAGAGGCCAATGGATCTAGACTACTGGAAGATAAGGGGGTGGAGTCAGCAACAAGTGGCGGTCTTGGTTGTCGGTGTTGGTACACCATAATGGGATTGGTAGTGCTGCGGGGACTCTAAAGTGAATGCCAAGTGTTTTCCTGATTTTGAGAATTTCCTCTCCATCTTCTTTGGAATAACCACAATTTTGAAGCACTTGCAAGCCCCCTTCAAATAGTAATTCAGCAGGAACTTCATGATCAACTACACTATTTACAACAACTTCCGCCCCCAATTGCTAAGGATTCCTTTTTTTGGGGGGTGGTAACAAAGAAGATTTCATTAAAAATAGATAAACATGATACATAAGAAAACATAAACAAAAAGAAACATGACATAACGAGAGATAGGAAGGTGAAACAACATGGTAGGATACAAACCGATCAAGTGGATGATTGGTACAAGCGTACTTACCTTTGTGAAGTGCAATAGGAAGATCAGACTGCTCAGAGGCCAGTGGATCTGGACTACTGGAAGATAAGGGGGTGGAGTCAGCGACAAGTGGTGGTCTAGGTTGTCGGCGTTGATACACCAGAATGGGCTTGGTAGTGCTGCGGGGACTAGGATTTACAGGGAGAAGAGGAAGAACTAGGGAGGTGGAAGAGGTAGATGGTGCTGAAAAATAGGGGTCCCGCTCAAAAAGGTGACATCCATGGAGATATATGTTTTCCCAGTGAGGGGATCAAGACATTTATAACCTTTATGGAAAGGTGAGTAACCAAGAAAGACACATCGCATAGCCAGGGGAGAGAGTTTATGACTAAAGAACTGGTCAATAAAGCAGACACACCCAAATACATGTAAGGGAACATGAGAGATGGATTTATGTAACGAGAGAAGGTCATTAGGGCACTGGTTTTGTAAAACGAAAGATGACATTATGTTGATAAGATAGCAAGCTGTCAACACAACTTCAGGCCATTAGGATTGTGGGACATGCATGGTAAAAGGAAGAGAACAGGCCACCTCAAGAAAGTGACATTGTTCCGTTCAGCTACACCATTTTGTTGAGGTGTAGAAGGACAAAAGAGTTAAGAGTCTATATCATTCTTATGCAAAAATATAAGAAATGAGTGTGACAAATTCTCACATGGTCAAATGTCTTGTAGTGGGTCCCACAACAAATTCCCCTTCAGTGCACATACATTCGAACCCTTGATTAAAGGACAAACCTGTTGTGTCACCTTCCACCACTCCATCGTCCTCTGGTGTTCCAGATCAACCCTTTGTCAATCTTGACCTTCCCATTGCCCTATGGAACATAATTGCACCAAGCATCCTATTTCTAAATTTGTATCCTATGATTCTTTCTCCCTCTTGTCAGAGTTCTTTCACTTCAATTGATAAGGCACATATACCTTCTGGAAAGTTGCAATGCAAAATGAATTAGTGTCACTAGAACTTGAATCAGACTTAAGACATTGTTGATCTTCTCCCGAATAAGACTTTCGTTGGCTGCAAATAGATCTTTACTATCAAATATAATCGCGATGGTTGGGTCTCTCACTATAAAGCTCGATCTGTAGCCAAGGGATTTACCTAGACCTATGGCATCGACTCTCAAGAACTTTCTCCCCAATAGCTTACCTCACATAGTCCACATTTTGATTTCTCTCACTACTAGACATCAATGGTCTCTCAACCAGCTGGATGTGAAGAATGCCTTTCTTCATGGAGAACTCAAAGAAGTTCGTATGCTACGCCCACCTAGCTTTGCCAAACAGCGGAAGCATCAATATTGCTTCAAACCCAATTTTCCATCAACGAACAAAGCACATCAAAGTTGATTGTCACTTTCTCCACTTTCATGTCATAGTTGACACCATCATCACTCCCCATGTCAAGTCCAAAGACCAACTTGCTAACATGTTGACCAATTTCATATCTCATTCGCATCTCGATGAATTATCGAGCAAGTTGGGCTTGATTAACATCTATGCTTCAGCTTGAGGGGGAGTGCTATAGAATATGTGTGTAAATATGTAAATACTGTAATTATGGAAATGAGATTGTACCATTTCAAATAAGGTCATGGTGTGCTATATGATTGCTAGGCTGATTTCCTACTTCGTATATTTCCATGTCTATTAAAGACACCTTTTATAATCTCTAGAAGCAAAAATCAATACCAAGAGAATTTATTTCATTCTGCAAATCTTTTCCTCTTTCATATTTTTCATACTAACAATTCAAAAACATCACACTCATAAAACCCCTCCTTACAAGGGAAAGACACTTTGGGAAAATAATATTTATATTTTATTTTAAAAGACCTACATTTTTTAATATTCCAACACCAAGTTGGCCCTAGATAGAGAAGAACAGCATAGTAGGCGGCACCATAGAATGGAGGGAATCATTGCGCTTGTATGAATGTTTGTGTGTGTGTGTGTGTGCGCGCTAGACTTTAAGAGCAACACTACCTTCTTTTAAAGCAGTATGTATCATTTACACAAACCCATGGATATCATATTTTTACTTATGTACTAATCAATTTTTCACTTACATCATTTCATTCGTATACTCTTGTAATTAAAAGCATATTTCCTTTATAAATATATAAAAGGATTAGAGGCATCTCTTGATGGTCTAATCACCATAAATTAAAAAGGGAATTTCAAATTCTAAAAATCAATATAACAATAAATCTATATCATACAGGGGAACCTTTAGTCATCTTCCTAGAGCGATTGGCAAAAAAGAGTCGAATAAGGTAGAACTGGTTAGCACTAGGAAAGCTTTGACTATTTGGAACACCTTAGGGCTAGGTAAATTGGTTATCGAAAGCGACTCGGCAAATGCAATCAAATGGGTATCGGGAGTGAAAAAACCACCGTGGAAGTTGCTAACAGTGGTTAGGGAAATCAAGGCACTACTTAAGGGGCAAGAAATTTCTTTCACTAAAGTCAGTAGATTGGCCAATAGAGTCGTGGATTTTTTCGCAAAACAAGGAGTTGACTCTACAAGTCAAGGTGTCTACCATTTGTAATTCATAGGAATAGAACTTTTGGGACAGGTTACTTTCTTTAAGGATTATGTGGGCCGGGTGATCTAGTATCTTGTTTCCTTGGGTTCATCACTCCTGAACCTAGGGACCCTTCTTCTCTCCTGTGTAAATATTCTTCTTAATGAAATTTTAGTTACTGCTCAAAAAAAAAAAAAAAAAAAAACAATAAATCTATAACCTGTGAAGCAATACCTCTCAATTGACATACCTGATCACAAATATCACAAAGTTGTGATTCTTCTGACGGATGATCTGACAGATCCCATGATGAACTTAGATGGGCAGCTTCATGAAAGGAAGTTGAGGCTTTATTACCTAGGTTCTCAATGGATGTTTCAAAAAGTTCCTTACAGCTTGAAAGATGGAAAATATGCATGAAGAAACGTGAAATGAAGCTTCTTCTCCTTCCCTTAACCTAATAACAGTAAAATATGCTGTAATTGAGAACAAAAACTTCCAATCCCTTCTCCAGTTTCTGAATGCATACATAAATGCAAAAAGACCGCCACATGCAGTTACACACTCTAAACATAAATATAAGAGGGACAAGAATGGTATATCGATCTTAAGAATATCAACTAAAGGCTAAACATACGACCTCTTACACATAAATACAAATATTATTCATATAAGCACAAACAAATACCATATAAATATTACTTCATAAAAGCACAAAAGACAAACATGCATGTATAAATACAGTACAAAGCTACATCAGAACACAACTAAAAATAATACTGGAACTATGAAAAATAAATTTTTGTTGAATGATTCTGAGATTCCCTGGAAAGATGGTCATGAGCTTCATCCTACCAAGCTAGATTCTTTTTTCAAGTAGCTTTTGTAATGCAAGGAAGAAATTTCGTTTATAACTTAAAATAGAAAGCAAATAGATCTGAATTTCAAAATGTGAGAAAATGATTCCTCGGCAGTGAGGAGTCTCAAGAGGAAGGTGAAATCGAAGGTAAGGATAGCCCACAGACTGACGGAAAACCAATCCCTCTGGACGAAGATCATTGGCAATTAGATAAGTTATTTCATGAAGTTGAAAGCCACGCAGCAGGTGAAGGAACCTCAGATCGTTCAATGCAAGCCAAGGGATGGGACAATTTGAAAAAGTGAGGATTCAATCAGGAGGATAGGAGAGTGATCCTGAAAATAGGTGAAGCTCTGGGTATCCATTTTGACAGTGAAATTGGAGCTCAGGATAACATTAGACAGGTTGAGGACAGAAACAGAGCCTCCTCATTGTCGTCTAGAGCTTCAAGAAAATCTGCTGCAGCCCTGATAAGAGCCAGAAATCCACTTTTCAAAATTCAGTACAGCAGGAAAAAATGGTTAAAGAGTAGGGGTATTCCACTTGTTTTTCAATGAGGATCCTCACTTGGAATGTTAGTGGCCTCGGGCCTCGGGAGAAATGTGGTGCTATTCGACGATTCATTAGAAAACATAAGATCGATGTGTTGTTCATTCAGGAGTCGAAGAAGATGGAGCTGTCCACTACACTCATGAGAGAAATAAGGGGCAGTAACGACTGTGAGGTTTTCTTTAAGGTATCTGAGGGGCAGTCAGGGGGCCTTATCACCATTTGGAAATTATCCATTTTGACGGTGTCTGCTAGATGAATGGATTCAAAGTCAATCACAGTCAAGGGCCAGCTGCTGAATGAAGGAGTGGAAATCTGTCTTACCAACATTTATGGGCCAAATTTAGACATAGAGAGGGATGTTGATTGGGTTGAATTAGAAAACATTGAATTGTTGGCAGCTGACTTATGGTGTATCGGTGATGATTTTAACATGGTCAGGTTCCCCTTGAAAAGGAAGGGGGGAGGTGGTTTCACAAGAGCAATGGAGGATTTCTCCAATTTTATTGAAAGGAATCTCTTAATAGATCATCCGCTCAATCGGAGGCCGGTTTACTTGGTCTAACGGGCAAAATCTAGATCAGCAATGAGTAGATCGGACAGATTTCTGTTGTTGCCGGATTGGGACAATCACTTTATGCATGGAAGTCAAATTAAATGTTTCAGCCCAATTTCAGATCATAGCCTGGTGTTACTTGATATAGAAGAAACTGACTGGGGACCAAAACCCTTCCGCTTTAACAATGCTTGGCTGGAAGACACTAACTTCATGCAACAAATCAAGGTTTGGTGGGAGGGTCTCTATTTTTGGTTGGGCAAGCTTTGTACTCTCCAGAAAACTCATTCTGTTGAAATAACAAATTAAAGAATGGGTCAAATCCAACGAGGGCCCAGTGGTGGAAAGAAAGGAGGCTGCTCTAATGGAACTAGAAAGATGGAATTGATCAGAGGAGGAATTAGATTCAAGGAGTTGCAAGACTCTACTTTGGGACCTCATGCGTTTGGAGGAAGTAAAGTGGGATACAAAAATCATGGGTTTTATGGTTAAAAGAGGGAGACAAGAACACCGGATTCTTTCGTAGAGTAGCTAATGTGAGGAGAGCTAGCAACAACATTAAATCAATAGTGGTGGATGGAAGAAGATTGGTAGATAAGAATGAGAATAGGAATGTGGTTAGGAGACATTTCTCGACTATCTTTTGGTCAAATTTAGATCAGTATCAGCCATATCCTCCCGCACCAGCTCCACCTAATTCCTCCCTTGCTGAGCTTGCTCCACCTGAAAGTACAATTCCTGCAGTGATCCTATGGTCTATCTGGAAGGAGAGGAATTCAAAGATCTTCCAATTGAAGGCATCAGAGGTAATTGAGATTTTCCATAAGGCTAAGTGGAGGCCATTTGTTTGGATTTTATCTATGAAGGACTTCAAGGGGCACATAATAACGGTTTTTTGTAATTCATGGGAGGGTTGTCTATCTGGAGGTCCTAGAAGGACTAAAACCTTGGTCACCTGGTCTCCCCCACATCAAAGTACATTTAAATCTAATGTAGACAAAGCTACAGAAGGAAAACCAGGGCCGTCAGGAATTTGTGAGGTTCTGTGTGATCATACTAGAACATCTGCCGTCATGTTCTTCACATCGGAAGGTAGGAAAGAATCAAATGAGACAGAACTTCTTAGTATTAGGAGAGCCTTGACCATATGGAATTCCCTTGGGCTAGGAAAATTGATCATCGAAAGTGACTTAGCAAATGCAATTAAGTGGGTAACAGGAGTGAAACAACCTCCTTGGAGTTAAATAACAGCAGTGAGGGAGATTAAAGCATTACTCAATGGGTTGAGAGATATCCTTCTCACAAGTCAACAGATAGGCTAACGGAGTAGCGGACTTCTTTGCAAAATACAGAGTCGATTCATCATCTGATGGAGTCTTCTATTTGTGATTCATGGATTGGGAAGGGTTATATTGGTTGTATTGGTTGTGATTCATGGACTCGGTTGTATTTTTGTGAGGCTTCAGGTGCATGTTTTCATGGGTTTGATTGCTTTGTATTTTTTCTTTTTCTTGTTTGGGTTTGTCTCCTAAACCCCTTTTGCTTTTGCATGTTCTTGTACTTTGATCTTCTTATTAATGCATTATTCTTTTGTTACTGCTAAAAAAAACATCCTCAAATAATTAGAAGAGAATTCAGGCCAAGTAATATATACAAATAAAGACATGGTTGCATGCAGCATTCATTAAGACATGCATACATATGTACATACAGACATGGAAACACTCCAATGAATCTTTCAAGTACAAAGGTAGTCGTGTCAAGTTCCAGACTCCATAAGCAGCTTCCTCCTTATCAGAGGTCATTTTTCTAACTTGAAGCCTGTACAATTCCAACTTTTATTACAGACAGCTTGTCGGCCACTAGAAAAATTATTCGTTCGAATGTACTTAGAATGGTGATATTTCTGAGTTTATGAGATGCTAGTAACTAACTTAAAAGAGATTGGGGTGGGGGTCGGGGTGGAGAGAGAGAAGAGAGAGAGAGAGAGAGAGAGAGAGAGAGCCATCATTCTGAGTTTCACAATATATGTTGGGAAAAAAAACCAAATAATTCATGTTAAGTTCAGGAAATGGTTCTAATTTAATTAAGCATCAGAAGCATGTTCTAAAGTATATAAACAAAACCACATCCACCAGTGTGATCCCAAAAAAAACATGAAACCAGTACTGAAGTATCAACCTTCAATGATGTAGATAAATTGCTGAAGTGCTGGCTGAAGATATCATCATTTTGATATTTCTCAACTTCCTGTGCTGCATGGCCGGGGATTTGACTTGGCCCTGAATATGTCTTTTCAACTGAAGCCTTGCTGACAAGTGCTTCACAACTTGCCTCTGTACTGTGAAAATGAGACTGATCTTTGTTCTCGGATAGATTACCAATTACTCTCCATTGAATCTTCTCACTTACATCGCACCCTTTCCTATGATTTACTGCCTCTTTACAAGGATCACAAATTGGTCTTGTTGCAAGAGAATCAATGGTAGTAAGTTCGCATAAGATGTCTGAGCCCTCACCACTACCTGGTCCATCCAGGGATGTATCTTTTAGGTTACATGAGCAGTAAAGTAGTAAATTCATTAACAGGAATACAAGAAATCTCTTTACTTGGAGTTACTTTGAGACGCACAATATTCATTGTAAAACATACTGAATACATAAAGCTGATTAGTTATGGTGACACTCAATCCTTGGAATCTTGAAATTACCAGGTGAATCAGATCCTAAAATAATTTATGTACTAAATCAATTTCATACCTTCTACACTGGACATCATTAAAACCCTGACTGGCTTGATCAGTGCAACAAAGTTGAACCAGAACCAGCAAATCAACCAGTCTAGTGTTGATTGAACCATTCAAATGTTGACATTTTTAATGAATGATTCATAGATTGAATGTTCACTTTAACTTTTTACATTGGAAGTTGTTGAAAATAAGAATAGGAAATAGGAGAGGAGAAGAGAAGAGAGTTTGTTGTGTCTTCCTTAATCAAGGAGAGACCCTACGATTTATATTTATAGGGAAAACATAATACAAATAAGGAAGGTAAAATCAAATAAAGGGGAAAGCCCTAAAATGGGAAATACAACTTTAGTAACTAAATATATCAAAATCTAAATCATCTATCATCAAGGCGACACCTATCAACTTTAGGAGTCATAACAAGACGACACCTATCATCACGAAGTAAGGTAGAGTAGACTACATCTAGAGATGGGAGAGGTCGTTGCCCAAGAATTTGGCCCCATGTAAGCTCAAACTCAATGTTAAGGCAAAATCTGTTATTGTTCAACATACTTTTGAAACTTCAGAGTATCTACATAATCTCTAAAAGTAAGAGATTGAAGTTGATCCAGCTCTAACCAACAAGACTGCATTGTCAAATAGTACTGAATAAGGGAAAACTCTCCTTGTCGGAGAGTAGCAGCAGTCTGAGATAATTCATATATACGGGCGAAGTTATCCTTATCAGAGTACAAAGTCTTCACAGTGTCCCAAACAACTTTAGCAGTTGAAAGTGTATAAACTAGATGCCGTACATGAGCTTCTATGGAGTGAAGAAGCTAAGCCTGGACCAGGGAGTTATTAGCAGTCCAGGAAGAGAATGTAGAATCAATTGTAGCCAGTTTAGGCGTAGTACCATCGATATACGAAGAGAGTTGTCGCGCAGTTAAGAACATCGTGGTAGAATGGGACCACTCAAAGTAATTGGCCTCATTCAGCAATATCGTTGTAATCTGACCAATCTGCGGAGAACCAGAAGAGGGCACATCTGGAAAGGAGTAGTAGAAGACGATGCCATGAGGCTGATGCAATATAAAAGTCACAAAAAACTAGTCAGAAGAGAAGATGCAACAACAAATCCCAAAAGAAGAGGTGAAGGTGGATTTGACGCAGGACAATGGATAGGGTAACCCTAAATACCTAATATGGTTCTCTAAAGATTAAAAGGGGATAACAATAATGCACCCTAAATCTAAAATGAGCTGAAATTAATCACTCAATTAATATATGAAATTAATTTAATATAAAATTACCACAAATAGTCACGCATATATCCTTAGAATCTAACGTAAACAAATACATGAAAATTGAAATAAAATGATGGAGTGATTTTGAGTGTCATAAGCATCTGTGACTTTAAATGAAATAGCACATGGTTTTAAATGGAATGGGATAATGGCACGTGGGGTTAAAGGGTCTTAGGGTAAAAACGAAAACAGTTAAAATGGGATAAAAACGAAAGAAAAGAGGAAGCAGCGAAAAGATAGGCGATGGAGAAGAGGGCGGCGGAAAGGTGGGAGTGGAATATGGGATTTGCGGCAACAAGGAAAGGGGACATGGAGTCGTGGCAACACTGTGAAGCTTGGGATAGGATGGAAAGACTAGAATAGGGGATAGCAACACAGGAGAAATGTAAGGGAAGTTTAAGAAAGGCTAAGGAAAACTGGGACAGCAGCAGTTTGGGTTAAATATGGGTGATAGAGGGTTATAAAAACATGGGCAGCAAAGGGATGGGCTTTAGGAAGGACTGGGATTTGGTTTGGAAAGGTCAGACGCACTAGGAAGGGAGTTTGGGAAGGGGAGACAGCAGTGTAGGGAATTTTGGAGAGGGACGAAAGTTGTAAGATGGGTTTTGGGGCTGGACAACAAGAGCAGGTGACTGTATGGAAGGATATTTGGCTGTAAGGAGAAGGTTTGGGTCTTCACGGCCAAAGAAAGAAAAGGGAAAAAGAGAGAAGAAGAAGAGAGAGAAAGATAGAAGAAGTACCTGAAGAAGAGAGGGACGAAAGTTGTAAGATGGGTTTTGGGGCTGGATGACAAGAGCAAGTGGCTGTATGGGAGGATATTTGGTTGCAAGGAGAAGGTTTGGGTATTCACGGCCAAAGAAAGAAAAGGGAAGAAGAGAGAAGAAGAAGAGATAGAAAGATAGAAGTACTTGAAGAAGTTGGTGGCCTCACGCCAGGGCCTCTCACTTGTCTTCGATTTTTCACCGAAGTTTCCAAGGATTCGCTCCAAGGTATTTTCGTTGCACAATGCTTGCAGAAGAAAACTTCAATTTTATTTCATTCAATCTGCCATTCGATTACAATGAGAGGGCCTTATATAAGCTTACAAAACACATATACCCAATTTGCCCTTGCTAAGATTACTACCCTTTGCTAAAAATAAACTACAAGCTAAACAAGGAAATAATAAAATAAAAGAAACACAGGAAAATAACTAGGCAAGCACATAAATAGCATGAGGCATAAGTTGGATGGATATGCTCCGTATCAAAATCCCTATCTGAAAAAGAACTTGACCTCGAGTTCAAGCAGATGAAAAGACAAAAACCTACCCAGACAAGCATCTTCCCTGTGTGGGGTCTTCAATGTGCAATCACACGCACATGAGGTCTTCGATGTCATCCAGGCAGAACATCATCGGGCCACAATAAGAACGATGGATCAACTCTCCTCCACGATCAATGGTACACTTGGAAACTTGTACTGAAATCACGAGCAACTCTGGGTGGCGGCAACAATAAAATGTGATCAGAATGCTCCTCCGCTAAGACAAGACTTCGAAATCTCTCCAATAAATCCGGAGCAAAGCATTGTAGCTCACTCGTGGTCACCCAAGTGGCAACAGACATGGACCTGGGCTTCCACGTCATCGGATATAGCTGATGTTCTCCAGTAGCTGTGAAAACAGCTTCTTCGACCAAGGTGAATTCTATCTTCTCTCTTTTGGGTGGCAAAGAAGGTAAAGGAGGAAGGATCAGTGAAGACTGTATAGGTCCAGGCCATGTGTTATGAAGTGGGTTCGGAAAGCTAGTAGGAAGGTCAAAGTAATGATCAGGATTGAAGGCAACTCTAAATTGTGAGGGTGGCCTAGATGGTGCAACTGTTAGGCTTGGAAAAGGCGAGGGAGGTAAAGGCTAAGTGGATTGGAGAAGTGCATAGCACGGGTCATAAAATGGATCAGGAAAGCCAAGAGGTACAAAAGGTAGAGGCTCAGTTGTTGGCACAAGTAAAGGCTGAGGGGACTCTACTAGTACGTGCCATGGGTTTTGGAGCGGGTCATGCTGTGGATCGGGTTGTAGGTCAAGAAGGCCAATAGGATCAGGGTGAGGTTGTGGGTCAAGAAGGCCAATATGTGGGACAAGATCATGCTGATGTGGGTTGGGGTCTGGAGGCAAAGGTGTTAGAATTGGACATGGTGTGAGGTCCTCCACATGATCATCCACATCAAATTCATTGGACTTGCAATAAGTATCTGCAACAAACTTATATTGTCCATCGCTTATATTAATTTGACTTCTAATTTCAGTGTGTGAATCATGAATGTGCTGTGCAGATGCATGTACAGACTCAGACGGACTAGGTGACATTGACATTGGGATGAGGTCTATGGCTTGGGATCGAGTAAAAGCACACCTAACCAAAGCAAGAGGAGTTTTCTGGACTGTTCAAAAATCTCTACATTTTCATCTTCATGATCAATCTCATCCTTGGACTGTTCTCTTATCAAAAGATCTCTCTCCTGACTCCTGATCTTGAGTCTTTGACTGTATTTGAGAGGGACATATTTCTCTTTTAACAAATTCTTCATTTCGTCCCATGTCAAATCTAGGAGGTCTTTTCTTAACCTCTTAATTTTTTGTTCAACTGCCATCCAGAAAGTCCGAGCTTGCTCTACCAATTTGAATTTGGCGTAACAGACTCATCAAGTTTCTGACATGTCATGCCACTCGAAGTACCGTTCCATGTCCGATAGCCAATCGAGAAAAACTTTGAGATCTAGACGCCCATCAAAATGCTGGGGCACGACAGGAACAATCTTCAAGACACATTCGTCATTCTTGGTAAATTCCTGAGGCTTATGAGGCTGATGGTATCCACGACGATCAACTCCACGGAGTTCAGTCAACTGGTGCTCTTGGGTTGTACAAGAATGAATTTAGCATTTATGGATTCCTGTGTGTTAGTGCCTCAGCTTGCTGTGTCACATATTTGTCAATTCCATGACTTAGGTGAAGTATTGCCTCAGAAGATTGAAGCAATGAACAAGACTCAAGTATTAGTTGAATCAAGCTCAAGTGGAAGATCATTGAAGATTCAACAAATCAACAAGTGTATGGCAATCATACAAAGGTAATTGACCATAGATGACTTTAGGTGGAACCCACACCTTAGGATGCCCTTGCCTAGGATTAGATATCACATCCGGATAATAAACTAAGCCTAGTGGTAGTTTGACAAACCAACAGAACTAAATGGAACCGAACTTGGAAATATGAATATGATGAACTGTCAGGACGACAATCGTGTCGGCAATCCATCGCCATTGACAGTGGACGATTAATCGTGGTTCAGCGAGGTGCATCATCCCAAAAATCCAAGGTTTTAGTTGTAATGGTCTGTCAAACATAAGTTGTCTCAGGACACGATCAATGGTAGAGTCAAGGCCGAACCATCGGTCATGTGATCAATCGCCCGAAGCCTGAGTTGAACACAAACTGTAAAATACAGTCAGGCTCAGAACAATACACTCGTCTGGCGGCGACCCATCATGAGGAACCATCACAATCAATCGGGCACACGACCCATCGCCAGAGACAGGGCCGAGACATCGGGCGAAGGACCCATCGCCCTGGGTTTGGTAGAGGTCTGGATTGACAAACACTATCAAAACAAGATAGTCTTAGGATGATACTATCGTCGGACCACGATCAATCGTGAGTCGGATCGAGCGATCAATCATCTGTGACCGTTTTTATCCGTTGTAAAGTAATTAATGCGCAATGGTCACATTACAACGGCTCTATTTGAACACACGATCAATCCGATCAATCGTGGGTACACGATCAATCGCCTGTTGTAAGTTCCGATTTTTTTTATTTCCCTATTTAAACACCAAACCTTGCTGTGTTTTGATTGGAGATCTTAGAGCTTTGATTAGGCATATCCAAAAGGCATTCCCAGATATCCCACCTCCTCTCTAAACACTAAACTTAGTGAATCATTTTATAATCCAATCTTCTTGGTTGTGATTAAGAGAGAGAGAGAGAGAGAGAAAACCATCTAGGATAACAATAGGCATATCTTAAATCCTAGAACCCTCCCAAGGATTGTGATTGCACATACTCAGAGCATTTTCGTCATCGAACGACATCACATTGGGAGAACAATTTCAAGAAGCACATCATCTACTCAAATGAGCTCAAACAATGCAGGTGCTTCTTAGTATTTGAATTTTATTTTCCAATCATATTGTGAAGTGGACTAAAGCAAAGTGCTTGAACCACTATAAAAAATAGAGGGATAAGGACGTAGAGCAAGGTGTTGTTGAACCTTTCAAAACGTTATGCGATTGGGTAAAATTCCCAATCAATTGGATATGTGGAAGTCCTATTCTATTCATGAGGGTGTAATTCCCCACATAGTGTATTTGGGATAGCCCAAGTTTGGGTGAGTCCAACTGTAGATGTAGGTTTGTTTAAACTGAATCACTATACATCTTGTGTTGTGGGTGTTGGTCTCGTTTTTGTGTGATTGTTCTAGTATAGGCACACTCTCTTATCACACAACACATATCTCTTGATTAATACTGTTAATCTGCTGCATATCTATTTACAATCAAGAAATTTGTGAAGATCACAAAAAGGGGCGATTTCCCTATTCACCCCCCCTTTAGGGTCAATCTTGTTCTAGCACACCAGAAACTTTCACTATCTTTTCAGAATTTCATTCGTTTGGACAGTGAATGGATGAGGAACTTAATGAACCAAGCTGGGAGTTGTTCTCTTCACATTTTACTAGATGGTCTGACTCACCATTACAAGAAAATTCTAACTAGCTGTTGTGTCCTAATACTATATGCAATGAAAGACAATTGATTTTTTTTAAATAAAAATATGAAATTTTTTATTTTTCTAAAAATAAATAATTAATTAAAATGCAACCTAAGATCATGGGTGTTTAAGAAAAAAATGCAACCTTTCTCTAATACCAATTTGACGCAAGACCATAGATAGGATAACCCTAAATGCCTAATATAGTTCCCTAAAGATTAAAAGGGGATGAAAATAATGCACCGTAAATATAAAATAGGCTGAAATTAATTACTCAATTAATATATGCAATTAATTTAGTATAAAGTTACCACGAATAGCCACGCAAATATCCTTGAAATCTAACGTAAACAAATACATGAAAATTGAAATAAAAGAATGGAGTGATTTTGAGTGTCATAAGCATCTGTGGGTTTAAATGAAATAGCACAGGGTTTTAAATGGAATGGGATAATGGCACGTGGGGTTAAAGGGTCTTAGGGTAAAAACGAAAACAGTTAAAAGGGGATAGAAATGAAAGAAAAGAGGAAGCAACGAAAAGAAAAGCGATGGAGAAGAGGGCGGCGGCAAGGTGGGAGTGGAATATGGGATTTGCGGCAGCAAGGAGAGAGGATATGGAGTCGCGGCAACACTGTGAAGCTTGGGATAGGTTGGAAGGGCTAGAAACACAAGACAGATGTAAGGAAAGTTTAAGAAAGGCTAAGGAAAACAGGGACAACAACAGTTTGGATTAAAGATGGGTGGTAGAGGGTTGTAACAACATGGGCAGCAAGGGGAAGGGCTGGGATTTGGTTTGGAAAGGTCAGATGCAATAGAAAGGGAATTTGGGAAGCGGCGACAGTAGTGTAGGGGATTTTGGAGAGGGACGAAAGTTGTAAGGTGGGTTTGGGGGCTACACGACAATAGCAGGTGGCTGTATGGGAGGATATCTGGATGTAAGGAGAAGGTTTGGGTATTCACAGCCAATGAAAGAAAAGGGAAGAAGAGATGGAAAGATAGAAGAAGTACCTGAAGAAGATGGTGGCCTCTAGCTACGGCCTCTCGCCCGTCTTTGATTTCTCATCGATGTTTCCAAGGATTCGCTCCAATGTATTTTCGTCGCACAATGCTTGCAGAAGAAAACTTCAATTTATTTCATTCAATCTGGCGTTCAATTACAATGAGAGGGCCTTATATAAGCTTACAAAACACATATACCCAATTTTCCCTTGCTAAGATTACTACCCTTTGCTAAAAATAAAGTACAAGCTAAACATGGAAATAATAAAATAAAAGAAACACACGAAATAACTACGATAGGACGGAAATAGCTTCAGGCACGAGTTGGATGGATATGCTCCGCATCAGGATCCCGCACAACACAAACAGGATGAAAAGCTTCACAGATAGAATGTGAAGGACTGAGCGATGATGGGAGTCCAATATCAGGGTCTGAAATGGAGGTTCCTTCCAGATCCAGTGGAAAAAAACCTAAAAACAAGGTGTTTAGGCGTCCCAAACAGCCGATAGAAAACTGCCCTGAAGTGGGTCCCACTAGTGAGGGATGGGAGAAGACCCAAGTTGGATGGAAGGCAAAGGCGTGGACGACAATAGGTGTGAAGGACTAGAAAGCAAACCAGCCCCAAGGCAGCAGATCGAATCGAAAAACCCGAAGAAGGTATAGCAGAAACGTCAGATCTGCCAAGTAAGAAAGGGGGCAGAGGCCAGAGCTTGTGCCTCCAGATAAAAAAATCCAACCCTATAGATTGAAAGGGATGGCAAAAACAGCAAGGGTAGATGGGTCCCCACCGACAAAACAATCGCTGGAAAAGATGATCTTCGTCGGAAAAGAAAACTGTTGCAGAAAGTGACGTCAGATCCGCTGAGGAAGAAAGGGTGGTAGAAGTCACAGCTCAAGCCTCCCGATAAAAAATCCAACCCTATAGATTGAAAAGGCTGGCAAAAACGGCACGGGTAGATGGATCACCACCGGCAGAACCTTCGTCCGAAAATGGGATCGTCGCTGGTAAAGAAACTGCGGCAGAAAGTAATGCCCAGAAATAGATAAAAGGAAGGGCAGGTCAGAATCCTTCCTTGGCTGATACCATGAGAAAAATAAACTAAAGAAAATAAAGTAGAGAAGAAATTCTCTACTTTCTCACGAAGCCTGGAACCAGTTGACGTCTCGCAACAGCATGTACTGAAACAAGGACTAGAGAAGGAACGGTAGAAACTCAGTTAGGAAAACAACAAAGTTGCAAGTCCACCGTACAGATGTATAGGTCTCCAAAAAAGGGCAAGGAAAGAGAGGGATCACGCCGGCTGAAAATGTTTTGGTAGCTGGATCTTATGCCGAAAAGTGATAACTGCAAAGGGAAGAAACGCTCGTAGGCATAAAAATCCGCTATAGAAGTCCGCCAGAGAGAAACTGATCCGAAGTAGATGTCGAAGTGCGAGGAACAACAATGTGGGCAGGAACAGTAAAACGGAGAAAAGCTTAAATCTCCATTCAACGAGACCAAACATAGGTCTCAGAGGATTCCACTGACATTCAAACTCGAAATCACACCATACAAATGTGATTTAGGGCCAACACTAACTGTAGAGATGTGGGATTTTAGGTTCAAATCTGAAGAGCTAAGGGAATAAATAGAGATTTCCCTATGAACCATCCACAAAATGAAGGGAAAAAAAACTATCTCTAAAATGAGAGGTCAAAGGGCTGGAGAATCAGATCTTGGGGGAAAGTGGAGGATCATTTGGCAAACGAAAAGAAGGGAGAGAAGAGTTTATTATTCATATGAGGATCCAGGAGAGAGAAAAAAAAAAAGGCAGCAGTGGATCCCACGAAGCACATATCATAGCAGAGGCCATGTAGACACAAACTAGAGGGTTGGGAGAAATTGGTGGTCCAAAACCTAGGGGCATGATTTGCTTGTTCCTTGCAGATCGAATGAAGAACACCCAAAAGCTGGGTGACAGGTGTCTAGACAGCCAAGGGAAAACAACATAGAAGTGGGTCCCACCATTGATCTATCTCACTCTCACACAACAATACATTTCACATGTTGTTAGTGTAGTTAGTCGGTTTATGCATGCCCCCAAAAACAGACATCTTCACATTGTTTTTCGTATTCTGCAGTATTTTAAAGGAAGTCCTAGGCGTGGTCTCCTTTATCCTTCCCATGGCCATCTATGGTTACATGGATATTCTGATGTTGACTGGGCTGGCTCACCAAATGATCGACGGTCTACATCTGACAATTTATTTTCATGGGTGGCAATATGACTTCTTGGCATAGCTAAAAACAAAATGTTCTGGCACACTCCAATGTGATGTTGAATATCGAGGCATGGTTAGTACCGCATGTGAATTATTGGGGCATAAGAACTTCTTCTTGAGCTTGGTTTTTCGCACATGTATAATAACCAAGCTGCATCCATAATGCATCGAACCCATCTTTCATTAGCGAACCAAGAGCATAGAGGTCGACTGTCACTTCCTACGAGATCATATCACTTCAAGGAGAATATCTACTCTGTATATCAAGTCCAAAGATCAATTGGCCAATATGCTTACTGAAGTTGTTCCAAGACAACTCCACGAGACCTTTGACAGGTTGGGCTTGATAGATATTTTCACACATGGTTGAGGGAGAGTGTTATAAGATATATGGAGTAGTATACGAAGTAGCGAATGCACATTTTGCAGATGGGTTGACCCAAAGATTGTAATTGATTGTACTATTATTCTCTTTCCTTTTTTGCTTTTATTTTTTCTGTTCTTGGTTGTATGGAACCTCTATTTAAGAAGACCGCTTGTAACCTTATGTGACATGAAAATATGAAAGGCATTTCTTCTCTCCAAATAATTCTTCAAGTTTTTCTTCAGATTTTATCATTACTAGTATAACATTCATATAAGATAAACACTTTTAAGGCTTAAGACAATTAAAAAACCCAGTTTGACCAAACTAACCATAATATCAGGTCATAGAGGCCAGCCTAGGTTCAAAAGATTGGTTTGGAAAACTAATGCTACAATATTTCAATAAGGAAATCTTTTGTTACGTACTGGTGAGTGCCAAGATATGTTTTAACATTCTTCTTCAAAAATTATATATATATATGGAGTTCCCTTTAAGAATGTAAGTGCTACTGAACATACATGCAGTCTTGCACAACGCAGCCAACCTCTACAGCCCCATGAAAAATAGGATAGGCAGTGACAATTGTATCTATGTCGAAGTTGCTTTGGGACTCCTTTTGTATTATAAGAATTCATACCTTCTTAACATTATACAAAATCAAAATCTACCAGGACAAGGATCTCTCTCCTAAGAACTCAGCTGAGAATCATTTCAAGCATTCTAAATGGGAAACCTTGCTGATAATAACTAGTGCAGATAGAGTTCAAGCTTACACAAATTGTGGACTGAAAAAGGAAGTTTGATGTCCTCGCAATCTCTGATTTCAGGGGAATCATGTAGATCAAGACACACAGTATGAATTCTCCGCCAGCGTTTTCCCATGCCAAAGCTGCTCAAGATGCACAACATGATGAAACCAAAGAGACACTGTTACAAGCCCATGAACAGATTACAGATACACTGCAATTTATCTAGAAAACCATTCTAGGAACATTCACCTTCGAATCTCTTGAGAATTCTCATCGGCATCACTGCTGATTGGGCTTTCAGATGTAACGATGGGATGAATTTGGCTGTTCCTCAAGCACGCAGGACGTGGAGTGTGGACCCCAGCAGGACTAATACTGCCAATGGTGGCAATAGCCTCACAATCACCAGCAACCTGAAATGAGAAGCCCTTTACTTGCCAACAACAATAGGAGCAACAAACTATCAAATGAAAGATCAAATAACTGAACCACGTAAGACATCTCTCTTCAGTGAAGAGAACCATTTAGTATTTCTCACTTGTTTTAATTTGAAATATAGCACTCCTACATTTGTAGAAAAAACATGGATAGCATATGAGATTCTAACATTTCATCCACATAATTCTAAATTGCTAACCAGATTGTAGAGTGACAGATCATACAGTTTATGATAGGGCCATCTAGAGAAGTAGAAGTCCAAAAGCCCACCAAAGATAGATGGGAGTTAAAAATGAATGCACGGTTAACATCTATTTTCTCTTGTCAAAAGTCCATTTGAATGCTAGAGAGTTTCCCTAAATCAACCCCACAAGCATAATTTCAAGAAGTAAATGGAATAATGGTAATTCAAAATTGGCACAAACCCAGGATCTTGGCCGGACTTGTTAGAAGTTATACACAACTAGGCTGCTTCATTCATACAATGGACTGAGAAAAGCCAATACTAAGTTGCGAGGCCAAAGCACAACACATAGCATAACATCCTTGAATCCAATGCCATATAACATACCTTGAGTCCAAATGGCCATACCTAACCAATTGCGAGCCCTCTAAGCAGCTCATCAATGTCAGGTCATCATCATCAATTCATCACTATCATTAAAGCCATTTTTCCATATCCTTTTTTTTTTACGACCAAGGTGTCTAGGCCTCTTAGGGCACCCGACTAATCGTCAAGGCATGTGCAAGCTTCCCTACCCACACACACCGGGTAAAGTTACGGGGAGTGGTCCTTTGGGGTGGAGTCGGAATCAAACTCAAGATTCCTGCTTCTTGAGGGGGTTCCTAGCCATCACTCCAACCCCTTCAGGTTCATTTTTCCATCTTCTTGGATTCAGCTTTCTAAATTCTTATTTTTTTCACGCAACCATATCAAAAGACCATAGTTCCTTGTCCATTGTACAAATTCCAACCTCCCAAATGCAACTTCTAGGCTGCCATCTTAAAAAAAAAAAACCCACGTTGAGAGGACTAGATACAACGTTGCTGAAGTATGTATGTATGTATCTTAGTGGTGGACTTAATAATTATCAGGTTGTTACATTTGTAGGTTGAGTTAGATGCTTTAACCCCTTAATCAGTGGGACTGGATGTAACTAACAGAAATAGTTTTGTTGTATAAATTCAGTGCTAATCTCGCAATGAGACTATGCAAGTATTATTAATTCAAAATCTCTTTTCCTCTCATGTGTCTTTGCATTAATTCTTTCTAGACAGTCTGCAACTAAACATGGTTTGTAGAGCCACACCTGAGTTTTAATCCCTTAATAGTTCCATAAATCTTGATGATCAAGTGATCCAAGCCCTTCTCTTTTTTGAACATTAATACAATTTTATTAATAACAAAAGCAAGCGTTCAGATTCTCTTTTCTACTTGTTTGAATAATCCTCCTCAAACCACCTCAAAGTTGCCTCTATGCTACCCTCCTTTGTGAAATAAATTCCCATCATCTTTCCTAATTCAAGGATTTTAATTGCTTCTTAGACAGTAAAACCTCTCCATTTCAATGCATGCAGACCAACCTTCCCTTCTGAACTTCCTTTTTATTCTTCAGTCAGCTGAAAGTTTGCCTTAATTTCCCCGTGAACCACCAAATCCACCTAGCCCAACAGGGGTGGGTTTTGACCTGACCAAAAAAAATAAATGGGTTGGGTTGAGTTGAGGGATTAAAAGACTAAATTAAATTCCATTCGGGCTGGGTACGACCTTTAAAAACACCGAACCAACCAACTTAGAACCCAATGGCTATTTACCCCATATATCACAAAGCGACAATATCCAAAAATATGTTTTTTGAAGTTTTTTATTAAATCCCTTCATGTACTCATGGGAACAGAGACATCATCTCCTTCCATTCTTCTTCCTTCTTCTTCTCCTCTCGTTCTACATTTCCTCGTCAACTTCCTATCTTCTCCTTCTTTTCCTTTCTTTCTTTGTGCAAACAGAGAACCTACACTTGCCTTGACCTTTGACCCATTTCCTTCTTTGTTTCCTCTTCCTTCTCCCTTCTTCATGTACCCCTTTTCTGTTCCTTCTTCCTTCTTAGTTTTCCCCTTTCAATTTCCGAGCGAGCCTTGGTCACCAGTTGTTTCCTCGATGCCTTTCCACTGATGCATTCTTTTTTTCTCATAAGGTAACAATGCAAATTTCATTAACAAAAATAAAGTACGATCGAACGGTGACCAAGGACACCATTGAAGACAAAGGAAGAAATACAAGTATGGATAGTAGACTATGGAATCACAAGGGGCCAAAATCTAATAAATAGTCCTATTTCAAAACACCATACTTTGCTAAAAAATCTGCTATCCCATTACCCGAATGGTGCACATGCACAAATGACACATCCAAAGAGGATACCAAAAGCCTGATCTTCCGAGACACACTTTCTCATTGTTTACTTCATACGGCCATTATAGACAAAGAGAAAATGCAGGATTACCTTGTTGCTTACAATAGGTATGCTATTTTTTTCCTCTCTTTTTCAAGTTGATGTGGATTAAGCGAGCCATGCTTTAAAAAAAAAAAAAACTCATGGGATTTCAATGGGGATTAAAAAAAGAAGAAGCAATTTCACTGTTTCAGTCTTCTAAATGTTCAATTTAAACCATTTTTTTAAAAACAAAACTCATGGGATTTCAATGGGGATTAAAAAAAAAAAAAGAAGCAATTTCACTGTTTCAGTCTTCTGAATGTTCAATTTAAACCATGGCTTCCACTTTAATTTGAAATATATTGAGGCCTGACCCACCCAAGTAACTATAAATATATTTTTTGTTCTTATGAAATATTTAATTAAAAATGTAAATTCTGATTTTTTTTTTACCAAAAAAAAAAAAAGCATTATAATCTAAATGTTCAATCCAAATTTGAGTTGAGAATCAGGTCAAGTCGGATTCTCAAGCAAAATTAAGGTCAGGTTGGGTCACAGAATTCGAGCTCAACTAGGTATGATATGGATTTGGCTGTGTTTAGAAAATCCCAACCCAACCCACCCAAGTTCTATCCCTACCTATAAAAGTAAAGAGCAAACAATTGTTGCACTTTCCAGTGCCGAGGTGGAATATTGGACCATGGCAACTACAACCTATGAGTTATTATAGTTCAAACAATTTTTGGTTGAATTGGGTTTTCCATCCTTTAAGTCCTTGCTCATATTCTATGACAATCAAACAGCAATTAAAATTGTTCCTGATCCAATCTTCCATGAGTAGATGAAGCACATTGAAGTTCATTGTCACTTTCTTTGATATCATGTCGCATCTGGGAATATTATCATTCCCTACTTGAAGTACAAAGATCAGCTTGCAGACATGCTTATAAAGGCCATCTCTCGATCGCAGCTTGATAATAGCTTAACCAAGTGGGGTTTAATTGATAGTTTGAGGGGGAGTGTCGTAGTATATATTGTAGACAAAAATATATTTTTCAAAAATTAGGAAACATGTTCCATAGTATTGTATAGGACATCGAGCTAGTGTATATACGAGAGTTGGCCTTCTATGTCTATGTATTAGGATCCTTGTATATTGATTTGACAAACAAGAAATGTAAGAAATTTCCTACAAATTCCTTTCTCCTCTCTTTTCCTTATTTTCAACATTCTCACTCAACAGAAGTACCATTTCCCAGCTTTAATTGAAATTGGGGCTCCACTGGAACATATTACTTGAAGATAGCACCTTAGCATCAATTTTAAATATACCATAACTCATATTTTGGGTTGGCAAAATTGTTTTACTTGGGCCAAATGCTTCTCCGATGCCCAAATCACTACTTTATCCTTGTTGGTAACTACATATGATGGAAACTATGCATGAGCTCAAGCTATTAAGGGTCTAAAATACAAAATATTACCAACAAATTACCTGGGGCAAAATAGATTCAGGATCCCCATGACTAGCCTGTTTTGTTGTCAATCTGGTCCGTGCCCACTTTGGGAGCCTCGAGATACTAAACTTAAATGCCTCATTTACTTCATAAACCCCTCCTTCAACGGGCTCATTTTTAACAACTGAGCTGGAAATTCGAAGTTCATCAATATCCTTTAAGTTGGTGTTGGATTGATGACAAACCTCCTCATGTAATATGCCTTCACTTTGAACTACTAATTGGGAAGTTCTTTTTGGTGATGGAGAAGCAGAAAGTTCTATCATTTTCTGAATGATTATTGATGACAATTCTGTAGGTAATCTCCATACAAAAATGCAACTGTCACCACCAACCTGTCATGAATTAAAAGCAAAATAGCGACAATAGTTTAGAGAAGCAAAAGCAAATAGCAATAATACTGTTTATAATCATTGAACTATACCAATATATGCTTGTTTTGGCCCTCCAAAGTGACATGCTTACATGCAAAATGCATATCCACACACATGAGACTAAATAGCATGACCATTTGCAATGGTTTGTATAGACATGCATACACACAACATGAGACTGAATAGCATGGGGATTGAATAGCATGACCCTATGATGCCCAGATGTAGCAAAGACACACCACTGATACGACAGGGATAAGGATTTTATACATAAAATTGAAGTGTCCGACACTGAAAGCCTAAGTCCAAGCCCGAGCCTGATGGAAAGCCCTAGCCCGACAGGAAACCCGAACCCGAGGAGAAGCCCAAATTGGAACAAGCCAGCTAAGTATCAGGACTGTTCTTTTTTTTCTTTTTTTGGAACAAAGACTGAAATGAGTTTTATAAACAGTAATATAAGACAGCTATACAACAGGTGACGTTTGGTGCCCTTTTTTTTTTAGTGGTAATAAGATAATATTGCATTAAGAAGATGTAAGTACAAGATCATGAAAAAGCAAAAAGGGTTTAAGAGATGTAAACCCTAACTAGGAAAAGAAAAATACAAAACAACCAAGCCCAAGAAAACAAGCATCCCGAAAAAATACAAACAAGTCCGTGAAGCACATCCAATACAACCAAGACAACCCGTCTAATCCCTCCTACCCCATGAGTCACAGGAAACACCATGACGTGATGAGTCAACTCCATATTCACAAAGAAGTTTGCTACTCCGTTAGCCAATCTGCTAACCTTTGAGAAGGATATCTCTAGGCCATTGAGTAATGCCTTAATCTCCCACGCTATTGTTGTTGGTCTCCAAGGAGGTCGTTTCACTCCATTACCAACTTAATTGCATTTGCCGAGTCACTTTCAATAATCAGTTTTCCTAGCCATGAAAATTCATATAGTCATGCCCCTCCTAATACTAAGAACTTCCGCCTAATTTGATTCTTTCCAACCTACCAATTCGAAGAAAACGATGGATGTTTTCCAGTATGATCACGCAGGACCCCTCCAATTCATGTCACCCTCAGGTTTCCCCTAGCAACCCCGTCTACATTGAATTTAAATGTGTATTTCACGGTTTTACCTCATTTGACCTTGGATCCACACCTCTGTGTTCGCCTCTGGCTACCCTATGTCTGCCTAAGGTGGACCCTAGATTCCGAACAACTGTGGACCCCTTTATCTCCATCACGGCTGCTGCTGCCTGACACGCATGAAACCCAATTTTTTGGGTTTGTCTACTTTGATCTACTTCATCTTGCGGAGTTCCTCCCTCCAACCACGTCTCCTAGGGTCGCCCCTAGTTAGTGCTTGCATCGCACTTGCTTTACCACCATCCATCCAAGGTGGGACCCATTTTTTGGGCTTTCTTCTTGCTGCCAGAGCATATAGGTACCCAATTTTGGGTCCTTTTTCTACAGGATCTGGTCGAATAAGGCCCCGTATGCATCGGTTTTTTCTCCTACACTGTCCCCACTGCATCTATATTGTATTTGTACAGATTTTGCCTTCGGTACTACTGTGTGGGACCCACGACAGCCTCTTCTTCTCAGATTTGCTGCGGAATTTTCTCCTTGGGTCGATTTTTGGGCTCTATAGTTCCTTTGGATACAGCCTCTGTCTCATGGCATCATCTTTTTCGTCTACTCCTCCAAATATGGCCTCTTCTGGCTCTCCACAGATCGGACGGATGACAACGGTGTTACTAAATGAAACCAATTACTTTGAATGGTCCCATACGGCGAAGATGTTCCTCATTGTGAGGGAACTTTGTTCATATATCGATGGTACTACATCTCAACCAGCTAAGATTGATCCTACATTCTCCACCTGGACTGCCAATAACTCCCTGGTCCAAGCTTAACTTCTTCACTCTATGGAAGCTCATGTACGGCGTCTCGTTTATACACTTCCAACCGCTAAAGTTGTTTGGGACACTGTGAAGACTCTGTATTCTGATGGGGATAACTTCGCTCGTATGTATGATTTATCTCAGACCGCTGCCACACTTCGACAGGGGGAGTTGTCCCTTATCCAGTACTACTCGACTATACAGTTTTATTGGTTGGAGTTAGATTAGCTTCAATCCCTTACTTTTAAGGATCCGAAGATACTCTGAAGTTCTATAAGTATGTTGAACAACAACGGATTTTTGCCTTCTTAACTGGACTCACCCTGAATTTGAGCCAACCCGGGCCCAGATTCTTGGGCACCGACCTCTTCCTTCTCTAGATGAGGTTTACTCGGCCTTACTTCGAGATGATCGATGTCGTCTTGTTATGACTCCACTAACCACGAAACGCTCTGCTCTGTTCACTACCGATTCCTCTATGCCTTCTCTGGCTCATGGGCACCCAGCTTCCCATGGCAAGGATTTCCCGATTGATCCTCGAAGAGACACCAAAGGTCCACAGAAGAAGGGCACTCGGTTCTGCACCTACTGCAAGATGACTAACCACAACATTGATTCCTGCAACAAGCTTCATGGGCACCCTAAGCACGCCAATCTCTCCGCTGCGCTTCCTGCTCCTCCTTCATCTGGTGTGGTTCATGATAGTGCTCCTGTGACTCGTCAGGATCTTAACTTAATATTGCGACTTGAGCGCCTTCAATCTTCTGAGGTTTCCAATGATGTTTCCGCTCCTTCAGGTACTGACTCACCTGCACATCATGCCTCTCATCATTCCTGGATTGTCGATTATAGTGCTACTGACCATATGGCTGGTATATCCACCCTCTTTTCTTCCCTTTCTCTTATTTCTCATGGTAAGGTCAAATTAGCCAATGGCTCATCTACTGATATTGTCAGGAAAGGGACTGTCCCAGTCTCTCCTCATTTTGACCATCACTCCGTTCTGCATGTTCCAAATCTATCCCGTAATTTGTTATCTGTTAGTGCCTTGACTAAACATTTGAATGGTTCAGTCACATTTTTTCCCTCTCACTTTGTTTTCCAAGATCTGACTACGAAGCAGGTGTTGGGTGGTGGTCGTGAAGAAGGTGATCTCTACCTTCTTGATTCTCGCTATGACAGCTCTGAAGCCTGTTTAACTTCTTCTTCTTTAGATGTGTGGCTGTGGCATTGTCGTTAGGACATCCTGCTGAGTCTATTCTTAAACAGCTTGTTCCTAGTTTGTCTTTTACTCATTTTGAATGTGAACATTGCCAATATGGCAAGCATGTTAGAAACAATTTTTCCCCTTCCATGAATAAAAGTTCCTCTACTTTGTTTTCACTCATTCACTCTGATGTTTGGAAATCTCCATCTGTATCTCGTACTGGGTTTCATTATTTTGTTACTTTTATTGATGATTTCTCTCACATGACATGGACATATTTGATGAAACAAAAATCTGAGGTTTTTTATCACTTCCAAATTTGTACCAGTGGGTTCATATTCAATTTGGGTGTAAAATTTAAGTTTTAAGGAGTGATAACCGGGGAGAATATTTGTCACACTCCATTCTTACTTTTTTACAAAAACATGGCATTGATTCTCAGTTCTCGTGTCCTTCTACACCTCAACAGAATGGTGTAGCTGAACGAAAGGACAATCACCTTCTTGAGGTGGCGAGGTCTCTTCTTTTTACCATGCATACCCCATCGTCCTATTGGCCAAAAGCAGTGTTAACTGCGTGTTATCTCATTAATAGAATGCCTTCTCGCATTTTACAAAATCAGTCCCCCATAGATCGTCTGTCCTTACATAAACACATTCCTAAAATTCTCTTACATGTCTTTGGGTGTGTTTGTTTTGATCACAATTTCTCTGGCCATAAATTTCCTCACCAGGTTGTGCGGTGTGTATTTTTAGGTTACTCCCTTTTCACAAAGGCTATAAGTGCCTCCATCCTATCACTGGGAAAACATACATATCCATGGATGTCACCTTTTTTGAGCGGGACCCATATTTTTCAGCCTCCTTTACATCTTCTCCTTCTCCTGTTCTTCCCATTGTACCTACAGATTTACCTTCTCCAAGCCCACCTCAACCTCTTTTGGTGTACCAACGCAGACAGTCTCGAGTACCATCTGCAGTTGACTCCACCCATCCATATGCAAGTGCTTCAGATCCACCAGTTTCTTCCTCTTTGATCTTCCTATTGCGCTTCGCAAAGGTAAGCGCTCTTGTACTAGCCATCCCATTGATCATTTTGTCTCATATCATGTTGTGTCACCTTCCTATCATAGTTTTCTCACAGCATTGGACATCATTAAGATACCTAAGAGGATCAACACGGTCTTAAAAGATCCCTCTTGGAAAGCAACCATGGATGAAGAGCTAGCTTCCCTTGAGAAGAACAACACATAGGAAATGGTCTCTCTTCCCCAGGCAAAACTACAGTTGGGTGCAAATGGGTTTTTGCCTTGAAGCATAATCCAGATGGCTCTATTGCACGCTATAAGGCACGACTCGTGGCCAAAGGCTTCACACAGACTTATGGAGTTGACTACTAGGACACTTTTTCACATGTCGCTAAGATTAACTCTGTGTGCATTTTGCTCTCCCTTGCAACCACTTATACTTGTCCCCTGCACCAGTTAGATGTGAAGAATGTCTTTCTCCATGGTGATCTTCAGGAAGAAGTCTATATGCTTCCCCCTACGGGATTTGTCAAGCAGGGGGGCCTCATTCTGTTTGCAGACTCAAGAAGGCTCTCTGTGGTCTTAAGCAGTCTCCCCGTGCCTGGTTTGAGAAGTTTAGCAATGCCTTGCTACCTTATGGCTTCACCCGCTGTCAGTCAGATCATTCAAACTTTATCTACCGTCTCCACTCAGTTCTGATATTTTGGTGGTTTATGTTGATGCTATTGTCCTCACTAGTAACAATGATGAAGTTATTTCTTCCTTCAAATAGTATCTTCAACGGACATTTGATATTAAGGATTTTGTAACACCCCAAAATTTCAATCCGGTAAATCAATATAATTTCCCTTAAGGATGAGGAGTGAATAGGGTTGATACTATGTATTAGGTCAAATGAGGAAATAAATAATTAAGTAAGAATATGAGATTAGAGGGATGATGGAGTAATTAAGTAAGATTTAAGAAAGACTAAATTAAGGGATGATTTAGTTAAAATAATTTTGAAAGTAGAGTGGAATATAATTAATTGATGGAAATTTTGGTAATTAGTTAATTAAGAGAGATTAAGGGGGATTTAATTAAGTTACTAATTTAATTTGATAATACTCAATGGAATGAATTATAATTAATGAAAACTAATTAATGAGGTGGCGAATATGCCACATCAGCAATGATGTGGCAGTACATGATGACGTGGCATGCCACATGGCAAGATAAGGATGAAAGCAACATCGCCACTCCACCTTTAATTTGGACCAATAGTGCTCTCCACCTCACCACCTTTAACTTTTGTTTTTTGACTAAAAAGTAAAATGAGGATAAGGTAGAGGAAAAAGCAAAAAGGAGAGTAAGGCTCCATCTCTACCTCTTTTTCTCCATTCTCTTCTTCTATCCTCCTCCTCCATCTTCTTCCTCTCTAAAAATCTGAAACAAGAAAGAGAGAGAGAGCTGGAAATTTCTCTTCCACTTCCTCTCTTTCGTGCAAATCTCTCTTGACAGCTTGGAGGCTAAAAAAAGAAAGAAGGAAGGAAGGACTTGAAGACTTGATTAGAGCTTGAACAAGTAGGTTCCCTAACTCTCTTGATTATTTAATTTAGATGTTAAAATATTTCATCTCTTCATCTAAGTTCTTACATCAAAGAAACTATGGTGAGAATTTAAGTAATGGAGTGTAATGAAGAGATAATGGAAAGTAGTAGGTATTTTCATAAAATAGAATTATATGTGAAGTTTTAATTAAAATCCTTGATATTTAGATATTTTCTTTTAAAGTATTTTTATAACTCCATTAGAATATTTGAATGTCTTTATTTATTGGTTTTTGTAAGAAAAAGGGTTTAAGAAAATGATACTTATGATGAACTTTGGAAAAAAATGATTCATTGTAAAATGTTTCTATAAATCAGTCCAAGACATGGACCTTTAAATATCTCAAAATGATTTTTTTGGGAATTTGTAACTATTTTTCAGATCTTCTACTATGAAAGAGGTTTTCAAAAAGTATTTATTCGCAGTTTTCAGACATCAGGAGGTACCCGAAATAATTTTGTAAAAACTGGACAGTTCTGAGATAGAAAACTGTTTTTACATATCAGTCCCGAAAATGGACCTATAACCATTTCAAAACGATTTTCTGGATATTTTTGATATTTTTCGTGTATTCTACTATCAAACAACTTTCCAAAGAGTATTTACTTCAGTTATTCCGATACCAAAAAGAACCCGAAATGATTTTTACAAAAACAGTGCGCAGTTTGTATTTCAAAATTAGAAAGGCTAGTTTTGGGCATTTTCACTAGATCTGAAATTTTATTTTCTAATAATGAGTCTTTTGTTCCTAAATTCTTATTCTCTAAAGAATATATCAGTGACTTTAAATAATTTGGAGTTTTATGAATTATGTTTAAATGGAGTACTATGGGTAAAATGACTATTTTACCTTTGGTTAGGACAAAACACACATGATGAGTTATTTAGACTCTAATGACCTTCATCAAATGACCCTTAAAACTTAATTAAGACTTCCACAAATTTAATTAGAGGGTTTTTACACTATATTGACGTGAGAATTATATGTTGACACATGTGAACGAACGAAAAGGTGAGAGTAACTCCGAGATTGCCCGATCTACTTCGTGAATCGTTTATCCTCGCTAATCACCTTAGACCAGGTAGATTTTCCTACTTCAATGAAATGCAATTGGGTGTGGAATTATTATTTTATTAAGAAATGAGAAAAGAAATAATGAACTGATTTTCAATTGAAAATTATGTATTTTGGTTTAGAAATTATGGCATTATGAGAATCAAAAGGTGTGATTATAAAAGTATTGCTTTGACTGATTTAGTATCATATGAAAATGAGAAGTTGTGATATTTTGAATATTATGTATAAAGTCTCTATATGGGTATGATTAATAAAGTTGATGTGTTTAGAATGTATAAGGTACTTATGATGAAAAGAGTATTTGTAAGATCAAAAAAATAAGTTGATAACACATAACATGAATCATGGACATCAAATGCATTCATATTCCTCATAGATGAAGCATGGGATGGGAAAGGCATGACATGAGAATAAATGGACCTTAGGGTCCGGTTATAATTATGAGGTTGAGTGGACGAACCAAAGTGCCGAATGTCCGGACGGACTTTGGGGTCGTATTATGATTTGACGAATCAAAGTGCTGAATTGACCCGGGCAGACTTTGATGTCGTACGGGCGCGTGATAGATTGAAAGGAATGATGTTACACCGGTGGAAACGGTGGTGTTGCAATAATGTGTATTAAGACTCCCCCAGAAAGATGTTAAATGTGAAATGATGTATATGTGATGTGAAATGCCCCGTTGTTTCAAATGAGATATTGAGGTACCTTGCATGGGGCATGATAAGGGTATGCATATATCATGGCACCCATGGTATGACATGTTACATATTAATAACCATTCATATGAACTAAATATGGTATTGGAGTAATGAAACGAGTATGACTTTGTGAAAGGTTTCAAAAATGAGTTTATGATAAGTGTATTATGATACATGGTTGACATGTATTTTTGAAATAATAAGTGAAAATGATTTCCTTATAAGTATTGTTTCGACATGTAGTATTTTTTAAATGATAAGTGTATTATGATACATGGTTGACATGTAGTATTTTTGAAATGATAAGTGAATATGATTTCCTTATAAGTATTGTTTTGACTATACCTTTGAGAATGAAAGTACGAGATGAATTAGGTATGAGTACCTTATAAAGAAGTATGTACATATGTTTTCAATTATGATCTCTCTAAAATGAGTCAAATCTGAGATTTGTAATATAAGTAAATAGTTTGAGAAGAGTACTAAGTAAATCTTGAATAAGATTGTTTGTGAATAAGTATGGATTTATGACCTAAGTATGGTTTCGTATAATATGAAGTACGATCTGATCGAGATTTGATAAAAGTACAAGTATATGTAGTGTCTAGATATGACACACCGTAGGCATACTATGTGATTGGAATTCCTACTTGGCAAGTTGACTAAACCCATAAATTTCCCCCACCAGTTTTGTATGCAGGTTTTGAAAGACGGAAATGATATCGGACCAAACGATGGCCGAGCATGGATGAGATAGAGATTAGAGAACAAAGTCTTGTGGACTTGGAATTATTTTGATGTTATGAGAAATATGAGATCAATGTACTTTTGTGTAAGAATGTAATCTTTTTGGGGAATGTATATTTATGATTTGGATTCATGTATTTAAGTTTATTTATATTTGACTCGATGTATAATCATTTTAGGAATTCCTTATTTTGCTATGAGACGTGATTGGCTATTCATGAATGCTATAAATATTTAAAATTCCGCAGGATTAACAAGGTGTGTGCAAATGTTAACATGCATACCCTAGTTTGGCCAGTCAAGTGCCGAGTCTTCAGACTCGGACTTGGCTCGCGTCGTGACTCTCGCCTCTCTCTCCACTAAAATATTCCTAATATATTACTCTGACGACGGTGGTTAGAGGGAGGGGCGTTACTGTTGATATCAGAGCATGAATAGCAAATAAGGAGAATTCCCCGAGTCAAATTCAAGCAGAACTTGAAAATTCCCCAAGATGAAGTAGAAAAGAAGTTGAGTATGAACAAGTGTAGGATATCCTCCAAGTGAGATGTAGATGGGAAGTCAAGACAATTCCCAGATGTGTGTTGGATTATGACATAGAAATATTCCTTGAAGAGGACGACAAAGGCATACTAGAAAGTCCCCAATCAAATGTTAGGCAATCATATGGAAGGATTTTTCCTTGATGATGTACTGCAATGTAATGAGATGAACAATTGTATGAGTTCATCAAATATATGAAATACTAATCGGGTTGTTTCATGGCATAGGAAAATGCCGCCAAGAGAACACACCCGAAGAACACGTACACACCCGAGGAACGTTGGTAAAATTGGTGGCAACGTTCCACCCGTGCCACCCGAATTCCAAGGCGTCCTGCAAGCAGTGACGAATATGACAATGCAGTCTAATCAGACAGGAAACGGCATGACTATTACAATTGAGTCCCGAGATCAAACTCTCGTGAGAAATTTCCAACATCATCGTCCCCCTTATTTCAATGGCACAGAGGGACCCATGGAAGCTGAAAACTGGGTTAGAAACATTACTAAGATCCTTAAATGTCTAAGGACAACTGAAGATCAAGAAAAGATCCTATTAGCCACATCGCAACTCATTGATGATGCGGATCAGTGGTGGGAATCAGTTGAAGAGAGCCATGCAGTGGCAGAAATGACATAGCCAGCTTTTAAAGACCTATTCCTTGAGAACTATTTTCCAGAGATTGAAAAAGAAGATAAGGCGCAAGAGTTTATAAAGTTAACTCAAGGGGACATCACTATTGTGGAATATCAACGGGAATTCCTTCGACTCTCCCATTATGCACCATACATGGTCAACACGGAATACAAGAAGGCTCGGAAGTTTAAAATAGGTCTTCGACCTGACATCAGATCAAGAGTAACAATTGTTCGACCCACCACCTTTGCTGAAGTAGTGAGATGTGCCAGCATTATTGAGAAAGACATTATGGAAGAGGACGAGTACACTAAGAATGAGAGGGAGCAAAACAGTGGAGGTTCCACCAAGTTTCTGATGGAACTCTTCTTGACACACCAAGTTTCTATCAGAAACTTGTCGGCAAACTCATCTATCTGACCATCACGAGACCAGAATTATCTTATGCTCTTGATGTCGTCAGTCAGTTCATGCCTGAACCACGAGACACTCACCTTCATGCCGTGTTCTGAATCATTTGATATATTAAGGCTCATCCTGGCCGCGGCTTGTTCTATGCACACCAGCCTACTTGCCTGGTTCGCAGATATTCTGATGTTGATTGGGCCGGCTCTCCAGATGATCGCCGCTCCATTTCTGGCTATTGTGTTTTTTTGGGCTCTCATTTAGTTGCCTGGCGAAGCAAGAAATAATCTGTTGTCGCTCGTTCCAGTGCTGAGGCTGAATATTGTGCATGGCTAATACTGCTTCTGAATTACTATGGTTTCGCCAATTCCTTACTGAATTGGGCTTTGTTCCTGCTGATTCACTCATTCTGTTTTGTGACAATCAGGCAGTCATTCACATTGCCTCCAATCCAGTTTTTCATGAGCAGACTAAGCACATTGAGGTTGATTGCCATTTTCTTCGACAGCATATCTCCGTCGGGCGACTTTTTACTCCTCATCTGCAGTCTAAGGATCAGCTGGCAGTGTACACCCCGGATTTTCCTTATTTTATAATTTATTGGATTGACCACTTAGATTGCAATTTAATTGAAATTGAGATTAAAAAAGTTGAAATGGACATTAGATGGGTAAAGAAATGGGTCAATTACCCAATTAAGATCCAATGGGTCATGGGTGATCTTGAGTTTAAAGTAATTGGGTAAATTTAGTTAAATTTATTGAATTAGATAAATTAATACATTTAATGCATTAAAGTCCACCTCATCAAGTGAGGTGACATGTGAGTGATGTGGCATTGTCATGTGGCATATATGTCATCATATGGAAGCCAACTAAACAAGAATGCCACATCATCAAGTGAAATGGCCAAAGTGGGACCCACGTGCCATGTGGTGCATGGGGTTGACTTGTTCAACCACGTGTGAGTTCAAGTTTTGAGTTAAGGTTTTGTTTGAGTTGAAAAGATGAAGGGATGAGATGGGGTAGCTTGTCTAAGTACATTGTACTTAGACACGACATGGGTTGACTTGGTCAACCACGTGTGAGTTCAAGTTTTGAGTTAAGGTTTTGTTTGAGTTGAGAAGATGAAGGGATGAGATGGGGTAGCTTGTCTAAGTACATTGTACTTCGACACTAGGGAAGCCAAGGGGTCTCTTTGGTTTAACCAAGGGTTTCCTTGGTTAGACTAAGGCATTATGAGAAGGAGTGACGAGACTAAGTGTTAATACAAAAGACACAAACCAAGGGGCACTCCAAACCCCTTGGCCGACTCCTCCACTCTTGAGCAAGAGTTTTCTCTCCTCTCCTCTCCTCTCCTCTCCTCTTTCTCTCCCACCTCTACCTCCATACATTGGAGACTTTGAAGAACAAAGAAAGGAGAAGAAGAATTAAAGGAGGAGTGAAAGACCAAAAGAAAAGAAGGAGATTGAATGAAGGTATGTATAAGACTTAATAGTATGAGAATAGATCTAAGGAAAACTAAGGTTTGGCCATGGTGTGGCTTAACCCATGGGTTTCATGATTGGTTGGAATGAATGGCCAAAATTGTTATAAGGCCATGGAGTTGGAAATCCATCCAAAGGATGGTTATGGGTTGAAACAAAACAACCATAAGATTAATCTGAACCCATGCTATGATGATATGATGATTGGATGGATTATGAAAAACCCTAACCCTGGCTAGTGGGTAGGATAAGTTTATTAAGTTAAGTATTGAAAATGGAATTCATGTTTAAATATGATTGAGAATGGATTTCAAGAAGAAGGGCCTTACAATGCATGCAAATACAAAGAACTGACAAAAAGTTAGTCGACTGAATCTTATGATTCAGTCGACTGAAAGTGTGCTGGCCGAGAACACAAAGGATCCGTTGGTGTTTCAGCCAATTGAATCTTATGATTCAGTCGACTGAAAGTATACTTACCAAACACGTAAGGGATCTGGCTGTGTTTTAGCCGACTGAATATATGATTCAGTCGACTGAATTATACTGGCCAAGCATGTATGATATCTGGTTGTATTTCAGCGGAATGAATCTATGATTCAATCGACTGAAAGTGTACTGGCCAAAACATGAATGATATCTGGTTATATTTCAGTCGACTGAATCTAAACTGAAAGTGTACTGGCTAAAACATATATGATATCTGGTTGTATTTCAACCGACTGAATCATAGATTCAGTCGACTGAAAGTGTACTGGCCAAAACATGTATGATATCTGGTTGTATTTCAGCCGACTGAGTCTATGATTTAGTCGGCTGAAAGTGTACAAGCCAAGCACATATGATATCTGGTTGTATTTCAGCCGACTGAATCCTATGATTCGGGTGACTGAAAGTTTACGGGTCAAATACATATGGGATTTGTTTGTGTTTCAGTCGACTGAATTATAATGTTTTATTTTAGATTATTTTCCAGATGCCTTTGTCTATCTGGTAGGATGGAAGGAGTGATGAAATTAAAATCGAAAATCAAATTAATATATATGGTTGAATTTGATAAAGTAAAGAAGTTCGCAAAGGGACTAGGATTCATCTCACGCGATCGTTAGTGTTATCCTTGCAAAACAAGAAAGGATAGTATATCGAACATTGGTAGGATTCCTACCTCATTGAGAACATTATGGAGTATAATATGACACTGGTTTATATTCAAAATATGATGATTATTTTGGTTAAATAAATGTTATATGATTATGATCTGATTTTCAAATGACATGATGTATTTTAAATGATATAGCATTTTTGCATACATTACCTCATGCATGGCATGGGAGGGAACGCATATGACCAGCAAGCCAAGTTCTGAGCGGTCCGAACATAACTTGGGCTTGAGATTTAGCTTATATGAAGCTATATGAACTGTTGAGATTTGACCGCGTGCAGTTGATAAAAAAGGTATGGCGTAATTGGGCCAAAGAGCTCCTGGGAAGGTCCCGAAACCCTGCGCAGAGGGAGGAGTCCACACTCCATCGGTAATCCCAATTAATTTGAGGATGGGCATACAGTGCCCTGGTGGTTGCCACTTCAAACACTGTGGACATAATTGGCCAAGGAAACCATTGATATGATTTATGATGTGATTAAGTATGGACATCGGGTGGGATCTCAGTTGGCAATGACACCCATGACATGACACTTATGTTAGCATGATTATGATATGGACATCATGCATTGTTTTATTATTTACAAGATGTTTTACAAATATGATGTTAATGATGTATATACCCTTGATTTACGTTAATCTAATATTACTCTTATGTGTACCATAACCCTAACTGGAATACCTACTGAGCATGTTGACTAATGCCCTACTTTTACCCTATAGATGATGGAACAGGGAATGATAAGAAAAAGGACGTGGGACCGGAAGGGTGCCAAGCGTAGGAGCTTTGGAAGATTTAAATTTATATTACATAGTTTTTTATTAAAATGATGTATTCGGAGGACTTACATTTTGAATTGTAATAACTTAGAACTTATTTGCTATGGTTTGATAATCCATAAGTTTGTTTGATATTACATGGTGATTGGCTTTTCCTTGCCTAATGATGACAAGAGAATGAATAGCATCTTATTCATATAGATTATTCCGCAAGTATTAAAAAAAGCGTGTGAAAATGTTTTAGTGAACTTAGTCCATGCACACGTAATGGTGGCCAGTTAAGAGTCGGGTTTTGGAAACTCGGACTTGACTCGCGTCATGACGACCCGTCCTCTCTCACTTATTTTTAAAAATATATATACTCTGATTTATGCAAGTGAAAAAGGGCGGAGCGTTACAGGCAGATATCTTCAAACAAAAATCAGTTTTCCGAACTCAGCTCGATTCGTTCATGAGCAAGCTGGGCCTACTCGACATCTTCGAACCAGCTTGAGGGGGAGTGTTGTGGGATCCATACGTCTGGTGTGGGACACACATATATGTCTAGATACAGTGTATATCACAATAGATAGTAACTGATGTGTATTGATGTGTATTTCCTTTTTTGTACCTTAATTGTCTCATTCTTCTCTATTTTAAGCATTGCATCCTCTAAGAGGTGAAGTGATCAATAAAATATTCTAAGAATTCTATCTCCAATTTCTTTTCTTTATCTTCTAATTCTACACCAAGTGACCAAGGTTTTGGTCCTACTAGGACCTCCAGACAAAGAACCCTCCCATGAGTGGTAAAAATTTGTTATTTTGTGCCCCTTGAAGTCCTTCCCGGATAAAAGCCAAACACATAGACTCCACTTTGACTTATGGAAATCTCTATTACCTCTGATGCCTTAGATTGGAAGATCCTTGCATTCCTCTCCTTCCAAATCGTCCAAAGGATCGCTGCAATAATTGTGCTCCAGTCTACATTTGTCTTGGGACTGAGACGAGGAAGGGACCAAGATCCCATCACTCCCTCACAAGTCTTATTTGAAACACACGGAATTCCCATAAGGTTAACAAAATTTGTCCATAACTGACCCCCAAACAAGGCAACGTAAAAAAAAAAAAGATGATTTGTGTCTTCCTCTGCAAGACTGCATAAGGAACATTGGAGGTCGTCCTCCGGGTTGAGTAAACCCCTTCTGCTTAATGCCACTCTGGTAAGTGTCTTATCTTTTAGAACACTCCACACAAAGGCTTGTACTCTCAGAGGAGCCAAACTGTTCTAGGCCAAGCAAGGTAGGGGGTCTTGGTTTCTTCATGACTGACTCTCTCAATAGCCAATTTACCTTTCAGGTACCCCAATTGCGGAGGGGCCCGGCGGGCCCCTTGGGCAAGCACCTGGGAAGGAGCAGTAGCAGTTAGACATTTATATTCATGCTTATGCTCTAAATTTGAGAAACTTTAGTCTACATGGATATATTATTGCACATTTGTTTAGACGACTGTATAACTATATTTGATCAGTCTATGGTTTGTTTTGTTTCTTAGTATCATAGGCTTGTGGTTTGTTGAGCGAGAGGTAGTTACCCCGTTTAAAAAAAAATATACACGATATCCATCCTTTTGTGATGTATTGAGATATTTCGGAGATAACACACCTTAGCGGGACGGGGCGTTACAATCCAACAACGCTTCGGGTGATAAACCCGAGAGCACACAATTTTCAAATTTTTGGTCTAACGTGATCAATGTGACCGACAAAGACCTGGGGATTTTTATGTGCATTAAATAATGTTGAAAATTGTGCAAAAACATTGATTTGTGTTTCTCACTTAGATTTGAACAATTAGACCCCGAAACTTGCACACACTCTTCCCCTCGAGAAATAGAAATAATTCAAAACCCGCTTAGAGTAGCCCTAGTTTTTCTTAAAAAATCGCATCCAGCTCAACTCAAACTGAAAATCGCCTTATTTTAAATATTCCCAAGTATTTATTTTTGACAAAATTAATTTGGCAACCGAAGTTCGAGTTATAGGACTTATTGAAACGTTCAAATCAACCAAAAGCTGTCTAGGTACGATTTTTAAACGCCAGCACTCAAATTAACCCACAACCCGTTCAACCCGCAGTATTCATCCAATTTCAATTGATTTTAATTAAAATATCACAGTATTTTCTTCGAACAAAATTTTGCCAGCAATCTTACGTTAATATCTAGTATTTATCTAAAATTTTAAACCTTGCAAAACATCAGCCTGAGTCGATTTTTATAAATCCGCTCAAAATTGTCCAAAAACCCAACTATCGCATCATGCCTTTTCTTCTTTTTCCTTCTCTTTCTTAGGCAACGTGGACAACCCTTGATTGAGCTTTCATTCTGCAGCAAGCCCTCGTGGGCCTTCCATCTCCAAGCTCTTTCATTCCCTTTCAATCTTTCCTAGCAAATCCACCGTCCACTAATCCTATTTGGAAAAGCTTTTAACTTCCTGACCAAGCCTTGGATTTTCCTATAAGAACGCATGCAATTCCTTTCACAGAGATTCCTCTCTCTCTCATTGTCTCTCTCTACCACTTACTCTCAATCTCTCTCAAGTTGTCGTTCTCTAATTCCCTGAAGGTGTGTTGCTCTCTAGCATGATCTCATGTACCTGCAAATTTCCTGATGCTACTCTTCTTCCTTCATTCCAGGTGCCTCCTTCTTTCTTTTTCCCCTTATTTTCGATTGAATTAATCTTGAGATTGATTTGATTTAAAACTTGCGTTAAAGAAGGAAATTGAGTTCTTGAAAAGATTTTGAAACTCCATTAAATTTTGATTTTGAAAGAGTTTTCTAACCCATTTATGTTCTTCTTTTTCTTCCTCCATTCTACCTATTTTTGGGCAAAACAGTGCAGTCTTGGACGGTCTGATCCCGGCCATCGGACGATCCGATACCGATCTCACCCATCGGCCAAGCCGATCATCAGTCGCCCGAACCAATTTTTCAGTCGACTGATCCAGAGCCAAAACTTAAAATTCAATGTTTGTTTTATGGATTTTCTTTCATTTCCAGTCCTTTCCTAAGTTATCTTTGGATCATGTAGAAACTTCCAAACCCTACGTAACACTAGGTGAGGAGTACAAACACACTATTATGAGTTTAAATGATTTTAAATTTTGTATATTTTAAAATGCATTGCATAATTGCATTATAAACATGAAATGTTGTATGTTTTAATCCAATGCAATGATAGTTATCAATGTATGTTGATTGAGTGGAAAAGACGTACAATAAGTCTAAAACGATGTCGCGTATCACTTATTGTATTCTGAATCGTAAGGAGATACTGTATGCAATAAGTGGGATTTGTATACCCGGGAGTATAGGCCTAACCGTCTATCTGATTGATGACTCATTCATGTTCAGGTTGGGATTATTATTATGTTATTGAGTTATAACTATGTTTAGTTGAATATGCTTGGATGAGATGCATGATTCAATATGATATGGATGTGTATGTTGTTTGATTGCATAACACCGAAGAAGGGTAAGCCTTCACGTGTGCATGAGCATTGTATGTGGAACGCACGGAACATGAAAACCCCTTGTGTATAGACACAGAACAGGGAAACCCTCGTGTTAGCGCTGAGGTAATGGCACGGAATGGGGAAACCCCCGTGTATAGGCACAGAACGGGGAAACCCTCATGACGCATCGTAACACTGAAGATGAGGCCCCGTGTGTGTGTACTCTGAGGCATTGTTGTTAAAATCTTAAGATACATGGTTCGTATCTTACTATTCATCCAAAATGATAAAAGGACAATTCGTATCTATTAACAAATCTTAGGATTCGTATAAATAATAGAATTATGGGGTTATTAGGAATTATAAAGCATGAAACATTTTGTTTTAGTGGTTTTTGAGGCTTGATTTGACGAGCATTTAAGACCTTTCAATTTTTTGGAGGCTTTTTAGTTCATCATTAAATTTTCACAGTATAGTTTGATTATATACTGGTCTTATACTTTTAGGAGTTGGATATTGAAATTTGAGCTCCAGTGAACTAATTCTATAATATTCACATAAGATTAAAGGAAAGTTGGAGAATTGCTAATATTATTACATTTTAGTTTTGTTTTATGCTATTTCATATATTAAATATTTTTTAGGGAAAACACTTATGAATCTTACAATTCTACGATTTACGATACCCAATTTGCGGTTCAAAATGTGTAACGATTTCACGATACAATTAGATTTTCACAACATTGCTCCGATGAGGCCTCGCAAGAGATGTCATTGATCCATTACTTTATACCGAGGACGAGCCTCGAAGGACATAATGCATGCATGGCGTGGTACGACAGCATTGTGTGTTACGATTGAACTGTATGTTAATCGATAACTACAATACGATTAGATTTTCACAAAATTGCTCCGAGGATGAGGCCTCACGAGAGATGTCATTGATCCATTACTTTATACCGAGGACGAGCCTCAAAGGATATAATGCATGCATGGTGTGGTACGACAGCATTGTGTGTTATGATTGAACTGTATGTTAATCGATAACGTATGTTGTGTGTTGATGAGTTGGGTTATGAACATGCGTGGGAGTAATATGTATTATATATATGATGTGTTGTATGTTTCTCTTCACCGGGTATGTTAGCTCACCCCTTACTGATTTCAGGAATGCAACCCGATGTTGGGCCTGATGGACACCAAGAGTTTGGCGTTGATGGGTTGGAGCCGTGATAGCCTGGGGTTGTTGGACCCCTTTTATTTGCATTTATTTGAGAAACATTACACTTATGGTTTTGTAATAATTAGAATATAATTATTCAAACCACGGATGAATGTAAAGCCCTATGGGGCAATATACTTAAGACACATGTATATTTAGACCACTCTATGCTTCTATGATGTATGTTATGATTGCTCGCTAGAATTCACATGTTGGGCCACACCGAGATGCGTAGGCCACGTGGGAGATGGTTGTATGTCGGGATCAGTTGTCAAACTGACATAACCGTTGGAAGGATTATCCCCGGTATCCCATTTTGATGGAACTCTACTAGATTAGGGTTAGAGTATTTCAGTTTTAGATGAACGTAGAATCATATTAGGTTTTCCCCATGCGTGCAGTGGAACCCCTCCTGTTGGACGATTAGCGATCATTGATTGAGGATTAGTGTGTGAAATGAAAATCTCACGTTCTGAAGCTAGTCGGGTTGGGGCGCGAGAGTATAATCTAGGAAAGACTCCCTTAAAGGGATCTTTCCCCAAGCCACAAATCTGTCCAAAAGAGGGTTCTATCTCCATTTCCAACTAGGAGTCTCAAATTTTCCTGTAAAGTGCGACCCACAAATCCGTCCATTTATTTTTGCATTTTGATGAAAATATTATGGTTTTATTAAGTAGATGTATCTACAAATCTTGAGTTTTTGTAGCTAATAATTTAATTCTTGTAGTATATTGGGTTTCTAATATGATGTCGCATGATAAGATTCTCGTATTTTGTTACTTTGACAGACAAGTGATGATGGAAGCTGGACATCCAAATTACGTCGATGGTAAAAATAAAGTTGTATACATTAGCCGTAAAAATACATAAACTAACATTGTGGAAAAAATTTGGCGTACTACAAAGTGGAAGAGGGAGGAAGTTGAACTACGCATTAGATATCTGAATTATACATCTCGAAGCTTTATATTGAGTGATATTGAAGATGAGGACAATTTTGTAGAGATGTAAGATGTATTGAGAGACGAAGCTCTTATGTTATGTACATAGACAATATATTGAAACCCTCAACAAATGTAGGACTAAATAGTCCAACATCCGTCCCAAGAAATAGGAGTGTGATCAGAAGCCCAGAAGATACAAGTCGTCCAAGTTTATCACATTTTAGAGTCGACTTGAACAAATATTTTGAAATAAAACATATTAGTTATTAAACAATATGTATAAATATTGATGATCATATCTATTTCTAATCTACATTTCTCTTTGTTGGTGTTCTTCAAGGAGGAAGGTCTTTGGAGAGGTGTTTCTAAGGGGAGTTCTTCTTGAGGAGGAGAGAAAGAGTGTTAGTATAGTGAGAGGTTTGGACTTTTCCTCTAAGAGCACTTAACATCATCTCATATAAGTGTCATTTGGGTTCTATCCATGGACACTTGAATCTCATGTAATGTGGCTTGGGTTCTACCCATGGACGCTTCAACTTCCCATATAAGTATGGTTTGGGTGTAGAATAATATAATGAAAATAAGAAAATAAGCAGAAGAAGAGAAGAGATGGAGAAGATATCGATGGATAAGAATTCTTCTCTTTCTGTATTGTATTCAGTCTTTCAAAGTTGTAGCTTTGTACATGTATAAGTAATACATAGGAGAGCTAATCATGTTAACAGAAAAGGAAAAAAATAATCTAAAGGATAATTACAAGTTGTTAGACAACTAATCTAAGTTGACTGTTCAATATACATTGAACCTGGACAACTCTACATTGAATCTGGACAATACATTGAACCTGGACAATTCTACACTGAACCTGGACAATACATTGAACCTAGACAATTATGTCCCGAAATGGGTCAAGACACACAACACAGAAGAATGGTACCCGAATTGGGTCGGGTCCCACAACACTCCCCCTCCAAGTTGGTTTGAAGATATCGAGTAATCCCAACTTTCTAACTACCGAGTCAAGATGAGTGCGGGGAACGGACTTGGTGAAAATGTCAGCAAGTTGATCGGCTGACTTCAGATGAGAAGTCACAAGCCAACCTTCAGAAATATGCTAGCGAAGGAAGTGACAATCAACCTCAATGTACTTGGTCCTCTCATGAAAGATCAGATTGGAGGCGATGTTGATGACCGCCTAATTGTCACAGAACATTATAAGGGGGTCAATAGGAGCAAAACCCAACTCTATAAGAAACTGACAGATCCAAAGTAATTCAACCGTAATATTAGCCATGGCATGATTCTCAGCTTTAGCACTAGAGCAAGTAACAACAGACTGCTTCTTACCACGCCAGCAGACCAAATGGGAACCCAAGAAAACGGAATAACCAGCAGTAAAGAGTCGGTCATCAGGAGAGCCAGCCCAATTTGCATCGGAATAACCACGAACAGGTAAGGAAGTCTGTCGGGCAAAGAACAACTCCCATCCTGGATGAGATTTAATGTAGCGGAGAAAGCGAAAGTGATGCGGAGCACTACCGGAAAAGTTTTTATTTCATCCAGTTATCTAGTTTATTTGTCATGAGTTGGATTTTATTTATTTTCATTATTCCATCCGATTGTTAGAATTTGTAATTTTGGGGTTTATTTAAGGGTATTTTGGGCATTCTGATGTAAATGGGCATTTTGATCTTTCTCTATAGTGTTTTGCATAAATACTCTTAACCCTCAATTAGGGTAAGATCGACGAATAAATGAAAGAAACGAAAGTTTGTGGCGGAACATTGTCTCCTGCGCATGTTGTGTCGATGAGAAGCCCACAGAACCTTGGTGAGAAGCTGAGGACGGCGAGAAGGCACCAGAATAGGTGAGAAGCCTCTTCCAAAATCTAAGTACCTATCTATCCTCTCTCTCTCTTTCTATCTTTTCTTTATTTATTTTTTCTTCCCCAAGTCATGTCCTTCACTACCGAGACACCCCAAAACCCATCCCTAGCCTTCGCCCCTATCCAAAACCCATCCATAGCTTTCACAACCCCCCTGCCTTGAGGCAGATCTGTTTCTGTCCCCCTCTTGTCACCCCAAAATTGCTTCCATCCCCTGTCGTTGGCCCAAATTTTGCTGGCCGCAGCCACCTCCCTTACCTACAGTTGCTTTCGCCCCTTTCCTAGGCCTACAAACTGTTTTGCCAGTCAGCCCTACCCCCTCTTTAAGCTTTCGCCTCTCTCTCTAGACCCTCCCTTGGTGTCGTCCCTCTTCCAAACCCCTTCCCCCTTCTTCGCAGCCATCCATACACCCTTCTAAGCCCATCCTCTACATCCTAGCCCACACCCCCCTTCGTTGTTACATGTTGCAGATTCCATACATGTGGCAGAAACCCTTTCCCACCTTTCCTTAATCCACTGTGACCATCAGCGAACCATTTAGCCTTTCTCTTTTACTACCTTAGCCTATTTAATTACCCCCACCCCTTTACCTGTCATCCTAATCTATTTCAAGTCCTAATTTGGTGGTAGGCGTACACTTTCATGGATCCCGACAAACCCGTAATTTTGGGAGATCCCCATTTTGAACATTAATTTGGCTTGGTAAGTTGCATAATTATTTACATTTTGATTCTAAGATTTGTTTTGATTATTTGTGGCTTATTTATATGATTTAACTGTGATTATTAATTTAATTCTTGAATTTCAGCTCCATATTAGTCTTAAGGTTCATTATTTTCATCCCCTTTAAACCTTTAGGGGACCGCATTAGGCATTTAGAGTAGCCCTACTCCTTATCCTGCATCAAATTTGGCATCAGAGCAAGGTTGGGTTGTTTTCTTAAACCACCCACGATCTTAGATTGCATTTTCTTTTGAAAAAAAAAATTGCATTTAGTGGGGAAAAAAAAATAATCCTAAGTCATAACATCATTACTTCATTCATCGCATATAGACTTAGGATACAGCATCTAGTGTGAGTCATTTTCCTTGTAATTGTGAGTCCATAGGAGTTCTAGTGCGTGTCTCCGTGCATGACCACAAGAAGCGGGGTTAGTTACCAAACAGAGTCTAAGCCACCTAGAAATATGTCAGGAGAACAAAACCCAACTTGGGCTACTCAGCACATTGCCCAATTAGAGAGAATCAGTCATGATCTAGCCGACTTTCAGAATGATTTGGCCGACGTGAAAAGAAGGGTAGAAGTCCTAGAAACCCCTGAGAACCAAGTCGATGGAGATGATGGGAATCTTAGGAATAGGAATCGAGGCCGTGGAGGCCGAGGTTTTGGTCGTGGTGGTTTCCAACAAACACATAGGCAACGGGTACATATTGAAGACGATGAACGTGCCTTGAAGAATGTTCACATTGAAGCCCCTAGCTATGATGGACTTTTAGATCCTAAGGTTTTCTTAGGTTAGTTGTCAAACATGGACCACTACTATGGGTGGCATGACATGTCAGAAGTCCGCAAGATCCATATCACCAAGATGAAGTTTGTGGGATAAGTTAGGCTCTTCTGGACCACTGCGGAACAGAAGATGAGGAGGTTAGGAGATGACCAACTAAATTTGTCGTGGGACAAAATGAAAGAAATGCTGAAGGAAAAATACGTCCCCCTCAAGTATCGGGAAAGACTCCTAGATCAATGGAACTCTTTACGCCAAGGAAGTCAAACTGTTAGCGAGTATATCACTAAGTTTGACGAGTACTTCATGCGGTGTGAAATCGAGGAGGATCCAAGTCGGACCCTCTCTAAGTTCAGACTAGGTATTCGTCTCGAGTTCCAACGTAAGCTTATTTTGTGTCATACTAATACCTTGGAAGAAACATATCAAGTTGTACAAGAATTTGAGGACTACCTGAAATTGCATCCTCCAAGACAGATAGACTTCCATGGTATCAATTTCGAGCCCACTCCGCCAAGAGCCCGACAAAGTACGGTGAGTCAACCTGGGAAAACCACCAGTGCTCCACCTAAGACAAAGAGTACAAGTGCTATTGGAGCTTCTGGTGCGAGCTCCTCCACATGTGACCTACAGTGTTATTACTGTCAATGTTTTGGGCATTTCGCTCGTGAATGTCCCACCAAAACTAGAAATCAGGAGAGAACTCTTTTGTTAGGCGAACAATCCAAGGATGAGATTGACCAAGAAAATGAGAATGAAAAGGACGGAAAACCCCTTGCCATGATTAGGTGTGCTCTCATTCAGTCCCAACCTATAGATCCCATTCCCAGTGTCAGTGTCATCCAAGTCAGTTGAGTCTGTACATGCATCTGCACTGCACATTCATGATACGCACGCTGAAATTAAAGGACAAATTAATATGAGCGATGAAAAATATAAGTTTGCTACCGATTCTCATGGAGGATTTAAAGAGTTTAATGTGGGTAATTATGTAATGATCCGCATAAGGCTTGAACAGTTCCCACAATAGGCTATGAAAAAGTTGCACGCTTATAATGCGGGGCCTTTCAAAATTGTGAGGAGCATTGAACCCCGTGTATATGTGTTAGTCCTTCACCAGATATGAGTACTAGTCCTACTTTCCATGTAGGAGGATCTAGCTCCCTTTTATGGCCCAACAACTGCACCATCTAGCCCACCCTCACAGCCTAGAACTCCCTTCAATCATGATCATCACCTTGACCCTCCTACTGGCTTTCCGGAGCCACTCCATAACCCATGGCCTGAACCTATACAGCCTTCCCCGACCCTACGCTTTTTATCTTCCTTGTCACCCATGAGAGAGAAGATATTGTCAATCCTGGACGAGGAAGTGGTTTCAACCCATTATGGAGGCTACCAGAGGTATCTAGTGAAGTGGAAGCACAAGTCCAAGACAGACGCCAAGTGGTTTATAACGAATGAGCTTCAGTGACTTGACTCAGATCATCTGCAGAGATGTCAAAGCTTTGTCTCGCCAGAGATGCATTCTTCTTATCCGGGATGAGTTGGCAGCGCCGACAGAGCAGATATTCGACAACGACATAGGAGAGCCAGTCCAGCAGCATCATTGTGGCTCGACGATGATCTCTGTGGATGACGAATGAAGACCTCACGTGCACGTGATTGCACTGTAAAGACCCCACATTGGGAAGACATGCATGGGAAGATTGGTGTCTTCTCGTCCATTTGAACTTGAGGTCGAGTTCTTCTCAGACGGTGAGATTGATGCGGAGCACTACTGGATTAACCTTAGTTTTTATTTCTTCCAGTTATTTAGTTTATTTGTCGTGAGTTGGATTTTATTTATTTTCATTATTCCATCCCATTGTCAGAATTTGTAATTTTTGGGTTTCTTTAAGCGCATTTTGGGCATTCTGATGTAAAGAGGCATTTTGGTCTTCCTTTACTGTTTTGTATAAATACTCTTAACCCTCATTAGGGTAAGATCGATAAATGAATGAAAGAAAAGAAAGTTTGTGGTGGAACATTGTCTCCTACGCATGTTATGTTGGTGAGAAGCTCACGGAACCTTGGTGAGAAGCTCAAGATGGCGAAAAGCCACCGAAATAGGTGAGAAGCCTCTTCCAAAATCCAGGTACCTATCAATCCCCTCTCTCTCTCTCTTTCTCTCTTTTCTTTATTTCTTTTTCTTCCCCAAGTCCTGCCCTTCACTGCCGAAACACCCCAAAACACATCCCTAGCCTTCGCCCCTCTCCAAAACCCACCCATAGCTTTAGCAGCCCCCCCTGCCTTGAGCTAGATCTGTTTTCGCCCCCTCCTATCACCCCAAAATTGCTTCTGTCCCCTGTTGTTGGCCCAGATTTTGCTGCCGCAGCCACCTCTATTGCCTGCAGTTGCTTTCGCCCCTTTCCTAGGCCTACAAATTGTTTCATCAATCACCCCCCTTTAAGCTTTCGCCTGTCTCTCTAGACCTCTCCCTTGGTGTCGTCCCTCGTCCAAACCCCTTCCCTTTCTTCACAGCCAGCCATACACCCTTCTAAGCCCATCCTCTACACCCTAGCCCACACCCCCCTTCGTTGTTACATGTTGCAGATTCCATACCTGTGGCAGAAACCCTTTCCCACCTTTCCTTAATCCACTGTGACCATCAGCGACCCATTTAGCATTTCTCTTTTACTACCTTAGCCTATTTAATTACCCCCACCCCTTTACCTGTCATCCTAATCTATTTCAAGTCCTAATTTGGTGGTAGGTGTACACTTTCGTGGGTCCCGACAAACCTGTGGTTTTGGGAGATCCCTTATTTGAGCATTATTTGGGCTTGGTAACTTACATACTTATTTACATTTTGATTCTAAGAATTATTTTGATTATTTGTAGCTTATTTATATGATTTAATAATGATTATTAATTTAATTATTAAATTTCAGCTCCATATTAGTCTTAGGGTTCATTATTTTCATCCTTTTAAACCTTTAGGGAACTGCATTAGGCATTTAGGTTAGCCCTACTCCGTGTCCTGAATCAAGAAGACAGCATGAAGATGAGTATCTTATGGAGCCTTGATGCAGGACAAACTATAGAGTGACCCTAAATGCCTAAATTTAAATAAAAATGATACATCCTAAAATCTAATATGGCTGAGATTAATTAATCAATTAATAACGGCAATAAGAAAAAGTGTAGAACAGCAGTAAAAGGGTTAAGAAAATGGTTGTACAGGTCTAAGATACAGATCTAAATGTAATAGCAGATCTGATAGGTCTAAGACAGATCTTGGACAGGACTGGGACTAGTCTTATGGCTACACAGATCTGGGGCTGAACTGGGACAGATTTTTGAACAGATCTGGGACAGGTTTTGGGGTTATTTGTGGGACAGATTTAGGACAGGTTTTGGAGTTGTTTCTATGACAGCAATTCAAGGAGAAGAAAAGGAAAAAAGAGAGGAAGAGAGATAAAGAGATAGAACAAGAAGAAGAATGTCCGAAGATGGAAAGATGGTAGCCTCACGCTAGGCTTCACACCAAATGGGCCTTACGCCAAAGGAATCACTCCCAAATTATTTTTGTCGCACAAGCAGCCGAAAAAAACTTCAATTTCATTCATCATTAAGTGTCAATCCCGTATAGAGGGGTTACATCATATATATAATGACTTAAAAACATGAAAAAGACCAAAACACCCTCAAATAAACAAATACCAAACTACCCCCAATGATTAGAAAGCCCTAATTACATGTAAAATCACTAAATTTCTTCAAACAAAACCAACTATTGGACTAAACAAATAAATGAAAAAAAAATACAATCATGGAAAGCTGGAAATCCTAAATCTAAATGTAGAAACTTGCTAAATATAGAAACTCGTATGGTGCTCCGCATCAAGCCTACATGAATTGGCGACCACACCAATAGCATACGATAAATCACGTCGAGTGATAGTGAGGTAAATCAATTTCTCAACCAATCAGCTGGTTTGCAACCAGAGTACCAGGCATCTTGGAGGAGGTCAAGAGCATACTTGCGCTGAAATAAAGTTAGTCTCCGAGAGGAACGACCAACCTCAATACCAAGAAAGTAATGCAAGAGCCCCAAATCTTTAATAGCAAAGGTGCGGTGAAGATACGCTTTGAATGTAGAAATAGTGGTCACATCATTACTGGTGAGAACAATATCATCCACATATAATACAATGAACCTGGACAATTCTATCCCGAAATAGGTCGGGACCCACAACACAGAATAATGGTACCCGAATTGGGTCGGGTCCCACAACATTGGGTTCTACCCATGGACACTTGAACTTTCTATGTAAGTGTGGCTTGGGTTCTACCCATGGATCCTTGAATCTGATATAGTGTGGTTTGGGTTCTACCATGGACACTTGAATCTGATATAGTGTGGTTTGGGTTCTACCCATGGACACTTGAATCTGATATAAGTGTGGCTTGCGTTCTACCCATGGACACTTGCACTTTCCATATAAGTGTGATTTGGGTTCTACCCACAGACACTTGTACTTCCCATATAGTGTGGTTTGAGTTCTATCCATAGACACTTGAACTTCTCACATAAGTGTGGTTTGGGAGGACACTTGAACCTTCCATATAAATGTGGTTTGGGTTCTACCCATGGACACTTAGCACATTTTCAAGTGTGGTTTGGAGTTCATCTCCATGGACACAATGTTGTAGGGACCCGACCCATTTCGGGACAGAATTGTCCATGCTCAATGTATATTGACAAGTCAACTCAATTAGTTGTCTAACAGCTTGTAATTATCCTTTAGATTATTTTTTTCCTTTTTTGTCTCCATAATTGACTCTCCTCAGGGTATCACACCAGAAAATTTTCTAAAGTATTTTTTGGATCCGTTGTACCCCTGTAGTGGATCCTCTCTGCCAGTCGATTTCTTCCGGCAATATATCTGCCGACAGGACCCTATCTCTCCTTCCATCAGCTTGGATCTCTGTTTTGAAGTTGTTGTCTTTAGTTTCTACTTCCCTCTTCCTCCAAATTCTAACGTTTTTGGAAACCTAGTTCTCGGTTTTCTGCTTCAATCTGTTGGCTTGAGGCCCTGTTGGGGTTCGATCTTACATCCATGTAGTCGCCCCTACCCCTGTTCTCCATCACCCTAGCTTGTCCCACCTTTGACGAACGGTGGGACACCCTCGTCTGCATTCCAACCCTGCTGCCTGTGACGTTGTTGCCTTGCCTTCTTCTCAGTTTTTTGGCCAGATCTGCTGGCTTTCTGCTTGGTTTTACCTGGGACCAGAAGTGTTGCATTCGCCCTTCCCTTGTGCTTTCATTGGACTGACCTTCATCACTTACCATCATCGGTGGGCCCCACTTCAAAGCAGTTTTTTCATCTGGGACAGTTGTATCTCTCCCTTCTTGCTGTTTTTAATCTGAGAGGACCTCCATTACCGACTCTGGAACTTGGCCCACCTATTTTACGTTGCCCTCTTTCTTCGTGGGCCCTACTGCTGCTTCTGTGATTTCTCATACACTTCTTCGTCTGAAAGTTCTACTTCGGGATCATGGCCTCCTCTTCAGATCCACCTGAGATTGTGTCTTCTGGGAGCTCTTCTGTTGCTTCCCTCCCTAGTATGGCTTCCTCTGGACCCACACATATTGGGAAGATCACCACTGTTTTATTGAATGAGACAAATTACTTCCAATGGTCCCATTCAACGAAAATTTTCTCAATGCCAAATAGTTGTCTGATTATATTGATTATTCAGTTCTGCACTTATTGTAAGATGAAGAACCATTACGTGAATTCCTAGTACAAACTGCATGGGCGTCCAAAGCAACAAATGTCTCCTCTGCCACACCTATCACTTCCTCCTCTGATGTGGTTAATGATGGTGCTCCCGTAACTCGTCAGGACTTTAACATGTTATTACAACGCCTAGATCGTCTTCAAAACCCCGAGGTCTCTAATGGTGTCTCCTCTACTTCAGGTACTGAGCCATTTGCCAATCATAGCTCCTCTCATTCTTGGATCATTGAGGCCACTGATCATGTGGCTGGTATGTCCACTCTTTTCTCGTCCATTTCTCATGTTTCCTATGGTAATGTCAAATTAACTGATGGTTCCTCTACTACCATTACTGGTAAAGGGACCATTCCTATCTCTTCCACCATGCATCTTCCATCTGTGTTACATGTCCCTTATTTATCTCATAATTTACTCTATGTTAGTGCGTTCACTAAACAGTTTAATTGCTCAGCCACCTTATTTCCCTCTCATTGTGTCTTTCAAGATCTGACCATGAGGCAGGTAATTGGTGGTGGATGTGAAGTTGGAGGCTTATATCTTCTTGATCATCCGGTTGGTGCTTTTGAAGCCTGCTCAACTACCTCCCCATCTGATGTGTGGCTTTGGCATAGCCTGCTTGGCCATCCCTGTGACTCTGTTTTAAGGAAGCTTATTCCTTCCTTATCATTTCAGCATTTTGAGTGTGAATCTTGCCAATATGGCAAACATAGTAGAATTTGTTTTCCTCCATCTATGAATAAACGTGCATCTTCTTTATTTTATGTTATTCATTCTGATGTTTGGCCTTTCTCGCACTGGTTTTCGGTATTTGTGTCATTTATTGATGATTATCCACGAATGATATAGATTTATCTCATGAAACATAAGTTTGAAGTGTTTGATCATTTTCGCGCATTTTATAATTGGGTTGCAACTCACTTTGATTTTAAAATTAAAACTCTGCGTAGTGATAAAGGGCGAAGAGGGGGGGGGGGGGGGGGGGGTTGGGTGGGGTGGGGGAGGGATATATTTGTCCCATTGCTTTGTTATTTTTTGCAAAACCATGGTGTTGAATCACAATTATCCTGTCACAATACCCCACAACAGAATAGTGTAGCAAAAAGGAAAAAAAGGCACCTTCTTGAGGTCGCTCGATCTCTCGTCTTTACCATGCATGTTCCACAGTCATACTGGCCTGAGGCAGTCTTGACTTCATATTACCTTATTAACCTCATGTCATCCCGATTGTTGTAAGATAAATCGCCTACTCATCTTCTCTCCCTCCATAAACATATTCCTCTTCTGCCCTTACATATTTTTGGACGTGCTTGTTTTCTTCACCAATTCTCTGGCGATAAATTTTCCCCTGGTGTTGTGCGTTGTATTTTTTAAGGTTACTCACCATTTCACAAAGGCTGCACGTGTCTTGATCCTACCACTGGCAAAACTTATGTGTTTATGGATGTCACCTTCTTTGAGACAGTCCCCTATTTTTCTGCACCGTCTGGTCCATCCTCTTCTCCTGTTCTACCTTTTCTCCCTGCAGATACTACTCCACCTAGCCCTACTCCAGCTAGCACTACCAGGCCTACTTTGGTATATCGACACAGGCAGCACATGACTCCACCTCATGCAGACACCACTATCACATCTGCGAAGTCTGACCTTCCCATTGCCATTCAGAAAGGTAAGCATACTTGTACCCTTCATCCCCTTGCTCATTTGGTGTCCTATCACGCTGTTTCTCGTTCCTATCACAGCTTCCTCAAAGTCCTGGACACTGTTAAGATTCCCAAGCAAGTTGACACTGCACTTCAAGACTCCTCCTGGAAGGCAAGCCATGGATGAAGAATTAGCGGCACTTGAAACAAATCATACTTGGAATATGGCTCATCTCCCTCCAAGAAAGGCTCCAGTTGGATGCAAATGGGTATTTTCCTTGAAGTATAATCCAGATGAGTCCATTGCTCGCTATAAGGCTTGTTTGGTTGCTAAAGGATTCACGCAAATCTATGGGGTGGACTATCAAGAAACCTTCTCCCATGTGGCCAAGATTACATATGTTCGAATCTTGATTTCTATTGCCACCACCAATGCCTGGTCACTTCATCAGTTAGATGTGAAGAATGCCTTCCTCCATGGTGATTTACAGGATGAAGTCTATATGCTCCTCCTCCAAAGTTTGTCAAGCAGGGGGAGTCTCACTCTGTCTGCAGACTCCGAAAAGCTCTCCATGGCCTCGAATAATCTCCACGGGCCTGGTTTGAGTAGTTCAGCAGTATTGTATTGCGTTATGGTTTCTCTAGATGTCAGATGGATCATTCGGTCTTTATCTATCGTCGTCAAGATATTATCATGATTTTGGTAGTATATATGGATGATATTGTTCATACTGATAATGATACAACCTCCATTTCTACATTCAAAGCGTATCTTCACCGCACATTTGCTATTAAAGATCTGGGCCCTTGCGTTACTTTCTTGGTATTGAGGTTGCTCGTTCCTCTCAGGGACTAACTTTATTTGAGTGCAAGTATGCTCTTGATCTCCTCCATGATGTCAGGTACTCCACTAGATACCAACACAAAGCTCTCTGCTTCAGATGAGACTTCTGGATTCTCCTACGTTTGATCAGAAATTGGCTGGGAAATTAATCTACCTCACTATCATCCGGCCTGATTTATCGTATACCGTTGACGTGGTCAGCCAATTCATGCAGGCTCAACAGGATACTCATCTTCATGATGTCTTCCGCATCCTTCGCTACATTAAATCTCATCCAGGACGGGAATATTTCTTTGCACGACAGACTTCCATACTTGTTCGTGGGTATTCTGACGCATATTAGGTTGGCTCTCCTGATGACTGTCACTCTACCATTAGTTATTGCGGCTTCTTGAGCTCCCATTTGGCCTACTGGAGTAGCAAAAAGCAGTCTGTTGTTGCTCGCTCGAGTGTTGAAGCCGAGTATCGTGCCATAGATAATACTTCAGCCTATGAAGCACGGATACTCTGAAACCATTCAAGTATCCGTGTCGGGTACGTTTCCAACACGGAAACGGCCGGATACGGCTCGGATACGTGTCGGATACGTATCCAATTAAATAAAACATTTTTTTAAATACGGATACGGCAGCCGACACGGAGGGACACAGTGGGACATGGGACACGGCACGGGATACGGCAGCAAGGGAGAAAAGGGGAAAAAATATCTTTCAATATTATTTTTTTAACCTCAATAATCATTCACATATTATATACTGTAATATTGTAAATATTTTTTAAAGATATTATATATATATCTTCTCATAATACTAAATTGCTAATAGTTTAATCTTTCTAATATATATCCTTTGTAATATTTACTAACATATATATATTGTATTCATTCTAACTATAAAAATATAATTTTCTAATAATTTTTATCTCATAGTATTTGTAAATGTCTGAATTTATTTGTTGATATATATATATATATATATATATATATATATATATATATATATATATATATATATATATATATATATATATATATATATAAAATATATATAATAATTTTTTTAATTCGGCGTACCCCACCGCACCCGTATCCTAGTTTTTCAAAATTTGTCTTATCTCCGTACCGAATACGTGTCGTATCCGATACGCATACCCGTATCGGTGCTTCTTAGACTACAAATGAACTACTTTGGATCCGTCGGTTTCTTACAAAATTCGATTTTGCTCCTGCTACCCACTTATTATGCTCTGTGGCAATCAGACGACCATCGGCATCGCCTCCAATCCAATTTTTCATGAGAGAACCAAGCACATTAAGGTTGATTTCCAATTCCTTTGCCAACATATTTCTGAAAGTCGGCTTATCACTCCTCATCTGAAGTCTACCGATCAACTTGCGGACATTTTCACAAAGTTCGTTCCCCGAGCTCAACTTGATTCGGTTGTTAGCAAGCAAGGATTACTCAATATCTTCGAACCAACTTGAGAGGGAGCTTTGTGGGACCCGACCCATTTCGAGTGCCATTTATGGGACCCAACCCATTTCATGACAAAATTGTCCAAGTTCAATGTATATTGACAAGTCAACTCAATTAGTTGTCTAACAGCTTGTAATTATCGTTTAGATTAGAATTGTCCAGGTTCAAAGTATATTGATAAGTCAACTCAATTAGTTGTCTAACAGCTTGTAATTATCGTTTAGATTATTTTTTTTCCTTTGTTGTCACCATAGTTAGCTCTCCTCTGTATTACTTATACATGTAAAAGCTACAGCTTAGACACATTGAATATAATACAAAAAGAGAAGAAACTTTTCTTCTGCTTATTTCTTTATTTTCTTATTTTTATTATATAACTCCCCACACAGCATATTTTAAAGTGCAGTTTGGAGTTCCATCTCCATGGACACAACACAAGATAGATGGATATTGGCTATTGATGATGATGATGATGAAGCATGATTTGGAGATTCCAACTCCATGAACATTTTGCACAACTTGACCAATCTCTACAAGTGGACCATGTTTTTTTGGACCCCACAGAGTGTTTATTCAAATTTGTGAACTGGGGAATTTTTACAAATGGAACAAGCCTTGAAGGCCCCACTAAAAGGACAAATCTACAAGCCTCCAACAAGTGGAATAAGTCATTGGATCTCACCGAGGAGTCAATCAAATACAAGTGAAATTTCTATGAGATGGAACAAGTCTATAGACCCCACTCAAAGATAATAACATGCTAAGGTTGCCACCATGAACATGAAGATACTAGATTTGTAAGCTTATGTACTTTCAAGTTCAATTCATGTAATTGTAATTTGTGCTCAAAGTTTAACTTGTAAAAGGTGTGCTAGCCCGGTCTCCGAAGTCGTTTACTTAGTGCTTAAAACCAATGTACCCACTTTTCATAGTCAAATTAAATATACATCAATTTCTGGATTATTTTCAAATTTTCAAATTCCAAAAATTATTATTTTATAAAATTTGTGTCTACAAGGTTGGGCCGGTTCCATTATCTCAGGTAATTCAAGTCAGGTCTGGTCCAGATTAAAAAAAAAAAAAAATACCAATTGGATCAGTTTGGTATAAACCCAATTCGACCCAACCCTAGTTCTAATCTCACACATGTAAAGATGATTTCTAAACATACAAGCCATCATGTAGGGTCATCAACTAGAGACTCCAATAAGGTGGAAATCCTTAGCATTAGGAGAGCTTTGAACATCTAGAATATGTATGGACATGAAAAACTCATTATCGAGGGGGATTCAGCAAATGTAATAATGTGGGCAAAGGGTCAAAAATGTCTGCCCTGGAAACTGATCACGGTGGTTAGGGAGATTAGGAAGCTAGTCTTAGGGATGGATGCATCCTTGGTCAAGATCAGCCAAACAACAAATGGAGTGGTAGATTATTTTGCCAAGCTTGGAGTCACTGACCTCTTTTATAGAATCTTCCTACTTTGAGTTAGGAGGAGTGTTTTGTATTTTTCTCTCATTGTATTTTATGTTTAGCTTGTTGTTCTTTGCTTTTCCTTCTCTTCTTTGGGTCTAATTCTTTTAGACCTTTTCTTCTTTTCTTTTTCTTTTTTTCCTCTGTATTTTTTTTTAATTAATACAATTTTATTGGTTACTCCTAAAAAAATGTAGGGTCATCTGGGTTAGGGAAGCACCTACACTTTTTTTTTGCTCAAGGAGCATCACCATCATCATAAGCCATCATACCATCTAACTGGGATCAACTTTACGAGTTTCTCCAATTGACCCTCTCATAAACCATACCATCAATCACTATACAGTCTAACATGTCCTTTTTATCTCTTTTCTTTTTCTTTTAAAAGGTTCCTTTTTATCTCTTACCTCCAAGTTTTTTAAGGTGGCCCATTCCTCCTAGTGCCTTTAATCCGTAGCATATCAACTCTATGCACTTGGGCCGTATTTAGTCTTCTACCAACATGACCAAACCATTTCAAATAAGTTTCTCTCAATCTGTCTTCTATCAAGGCATCTAAACATTTAAAACTTTGATGTTCATTCTCCCAAGATCACAAATCATAGTACTTCTGCAACCGATTCACCTTGCAAGGCCAACCAATTTAACCAGGCCACAACGTAAGTCAAGATTTGGGTTGAATTATCGACTATATTGTTTTTTATAATTTATTCCATGAAATTAAACGGTCTACATGATAGACCAACATCTGATATATCAATCCAAAGCACAAATGTTATTCTTTACCCTTCATATGAAGGAGAGGAAAGAACTCACAGAAATTATATGCTTGCAGTCAGGCAGGAATGTGACACCAGTTACAACTTCAGCATGACCCATTGCTCGATTGACCATCACTCCTTTCGCAAAATCATAGATGCTAAATGATCTGTTAGAGTAGCAGCAAACAAGGAAGCTGCTGGTTGGATCCATAGTTACCTGCAAAATGCACTTAATATTGGTAAAGCAGTGAGGAAAGGAGTGGTGGCACCACTGTAACATTTTGGAATTTCATGTCATTAATATTTATGAAATTTGTCATTTAATCGTGAATTATTGGATATGGACCTTAGATGGGTAAAGGGTTGGGTCGATTGCCCAATTAAGACCCAACGGATTGTGGATATGGTTGCAATTGGAATAATTGGGTAAGATGTATTCAATTGGGTCAAGATTGGTAATTGGGTCAAAAAGACCCAATTGGGACCCAATGGGTCGTGGATTGACTTGTTTGACTATTGGGTGAGCTCAAGCTTAATTAAGTGAGTTGAGTTAAATTAAGTGAGTTGAGATGGACGGGCTTTATTTCAAATAAGTTGGGATGGACGGCTTTGACATTTCAAAATTCAAGTTCAAACAATGGTTGTACGTTGGAGAGAGGAAGGTGGTTTAAAATTCAAATTCAAAATAAATGGGGTGGACGGTTTTATGTTTGAAATTCAAACAAATAAGATGGAGGAGTTATGTTCAATTCAAATTCAAAACAAAGGTAAGGATACACATTGGGGAGGAGGTTGGTTTGTTTCAAAATTTAAACGTTGGAGAAGATAATGGAGATGGTTATGGTTTAATTTTCAAATTCAAACAAATGGAGGAATATTGTTTTATTTCAAATTCAAGGCACACGTTGGAGAGATAATGGAGGTGGTTTGGCTTATTTCAAAATCAAAACAAGGATGCACATGGAAAGATAATGGAGATAGTTTTACATTTAAAAAAAATTCAAATTTCAATGGCATACACGTTGGAGTCTTGAGAATTCTATCTCATGTAGAGATAGGGAAGATAATGAAGAGGAAATTCCCACATGGAGAGATAATGAAGTTGGTTCAAATCTCAATTTCAAACAAGGCTACACGTTGGAGAGATAAGGGGGAGTTTGGGGTTTATTTTTCAAATTCAAACAAGATTCAACTCTCCCTCTCCCACTTGGCTCTCTCTCTCCCTCACACTCTCCCTTCGCCGACCAGCATTCTAAGGAAAAGGAGATCTAACATTTGGAGAATTCTATCTCATTCTCCCTCTCTCTCTCTCAAGGCCGGTTCTCCTCTCAAAGACCAAAAAAAAAGGGTTCAAGCATTGTGCTAAGCTTCTTTCTCAAACCTGCCTCCATCTTGGCCGAATCAACCCTTGGTGATCTTATCTTGATCAAGCTCATATATTGGCCGAAGATCAAAGAGAAGAGGAAGAAGGAAGGCTAAGGATCAAAGAGGAGCAAAAGGAAGGACTAAGAAAGGAACGGAAGAACAAGCCTGGAGCAAAGATTAAATTGGAGGAATCGCGGAAACGGTAGGTGCTCAATAAACTTTTATTAAGTAAAATAGCCAAGGGAACATGATCCGGCCATTGTATGGCCAAATCTATCAAGGATTTAAATCAAGGATAATGATGTTTAAAAAGGGTAGAAAAATGGATCACAGGGTTCAGCCACTTTGGATGGCCGAACCCCATGAAAGGACTTGGTTATTTGTATGGGTTTTTTAGGGATAAAAACCATACAATGTTATAAGGTTTTAAAGGGTTTTAATTGGAGTTTAGATTGATGTTTTGGGTCGGTCATTAGATGGCTGAACCATATTATTATTATGGCTAAAGTGTTGAGCATAAACCATATACAAATGATGGAGTGATTGAGTCAAAAGAACCATAGGGTTCGGCCATGTGTATGGCCGAACCCCATGGACCATTTTATGGGTTATTGGGAGTTAAGAACATGGTGGAAATTATAAATCGTGGTTAAAGAATTTCATATGTTTATCTTTGGATTTAGTATTAAGAAAATAATCAACCATGATAGATGATGGAAAAAGGGATAAAAATCCATAGGGTGAGGTTCGGCCATGTAGTATGGCCGAACCCCACTAATGGGTAATTGATGGACTAAGTTTATTTTGAAGTGGTTAAAAATCAAAATGGAGATGTATGTATGAAGGATTAAAGGAACAAAAAAATTAAGATGGTGGGGTTCAGCCATGTTGTATGGCCAAACCCCACTAAGGTGGATTTTTATGGACATTAGTGGTTAGCAATATTAAGCAAAGGTTAAACCAATGGCAAAACCGTAAATACAAGCTAGTATGTAAATATGGGATGAAATGATCAAAGGAATTGAAAGAGAGGTCAAAAACCAAAGTGGTAAGGTTCGGCCATGTTGTATGGCTAAACCCTACCAAAGTATGTTTGTAGTTTGAGGTATTCTAGGGTGTTAATTAAATAAAAAGAAAGATCAAATACAAGTGGGTGAGGTTCGGCCATGGGTTATGGCCGAACCCCACAAAGTGATTTTTGGGACTTAGATTTAATTGGAAAGTAAATGGTTAGTGTTTGACTTGCTGTTATATAAACAAGGTAATGGGACTTCTTGAACGGTGCTCAAATCGTGAACGGGTGACGGATTAAGAAGAGAGGACTGTTTAAGTAACTTTTCAGTAGGTTTCCTACCTTTTTGTAACCACAATTTATACTTGCTGTTTTATGTTGATTTTTATGAGATATGTGTTAAACTATTATGTTTCAATATGGATTTGAATGTTAAAGATTATTTACAAATGGCATATATTCATTGACATCTCATGCATGGCATGGGGTGATGGTTTTGTAACCGGAGGCCACGCTCCGTCGGGGCGTCCGTAAGGCAATCGTGGGAAGACCCTGATGATGAGAATCCCATCAAGAAGAATCCGGAGGCCACACTCCGTCAGGGCGTCCGAAAGACCATTGTGGGGTACCTTGATGATGAGAATCCCATCAAGAGGAGGCTACGTATACTTGTGATGGGTGGGACTCATTACATTTGCATGCATACATAGCAGTGTTTTTATAAGATTTTGATGATCATGTATTATTATGTTATATGCATGTTTTATACTAACCTTTTGGTAGCCCTAATCGGAAACACCTACTGAGCGCGTTGATCTAACGCCCTATTTCTATCCTTAGTGGATGACGCAGGAAAGGGAAAGGTCGAGGATCACGAAGGAAACCAAGCATAGGAGCTTGGGCATTTGAATGGTTTTAATTATGGATATTTTGTTTATGTTTACATGGACATGTAATTCGTTAGTTAGATGTTGCCATGTAATAACTTAGTTAATATTTGCTATGGTTTGGTATGGTTTGGAATGATTGTTTAAGTTTAAGATAACTTTTGAAAAATGACAACGTACTTTGCTATCTAATCAAATGGAGTAGATTTAGGTTCTATTATAATCTGCAGTTAGATTAAGTGTTATTCCGCAATGATTATACTTTACCATGTGAGAACCGTTCTCATGGACTTAGTCCATGCTCACATAGGTTTGGCCAGTTAAGGGTCGGACTTTAGAAGTCCAGACTTAACTCGCGTCATGACACTCCGCTCTTATCACACTTGTTATATTTAAAAAAATATATATATATACTCTGATTTCTAGTGAGAAAGGGCGGGGTGTTACAACCACTGGTAACCATTATATCAGCACACCTTTATTGGCTCTCCAAAATCTGGATCTGGCTTAAATGCTTTAATGAGCTTCCTGGAAGTGATGCTGAATATGTTGATTTTCTTATCCTGAAACCAAATAATAAAACACATTATAAGAATAGTATGCATAGGGCTCTGGTAAACCTGTCACAAAAGCTCCACGTGCCACATCAGAACCAGGCAACTAGTGGACCCACTGTATAAATGACCTGGCCCATGATTAATGCAGGCCTATCAGGCATAATCTTTTTTTTTATGACCAAGGTGTCTAGGCCTCTTAGAGCAGCCCATTAATCCTCGGGGCATATGCAAGCCTCCTTACCCACACATACAGGGTAAATCTACATGGATTGGCCCTTTGGAGTGGAGTGGGAATCAAACTCAAGACTCCTGCTTCCTGAAGCGAGTTCCTGGCCATCACTCCAACCCCTTCAGGTTGATGGAGGCATAATCTTTCAAACCATTTATATTACTTCTGTACATGTGTTGCAGACTAGTTGAACGGTGATCAAGCAAGCAGTCTGAATTTGGGGCTTGCTAGATGGAATCCACCCACATTGTCAGATCTGTGAGTCAAGAATGGCTCCATTTACACATGCATGGCCTAGAAAACCTTAGAGTATAACAAAGATTTTAAATGCATTAATATTCAAATGAAATAACCTGTCCGACAATAACAGCAGAATTTGTTTTAGGATCTATTGCCATGTCATAAACTCTTCCATGAGATGCAATTTGATCATGTTGCCGAAGAATTGTCAACCCAGCATCTGTAATGTCCACATCACGAAATACAACAGACCTGTTGAATGAGATTGGCAGCAAAGACATTTCTAGTGAATTTTCATATGTCTATTTGCTTGTTCCCACGTTCATGGTTCAAAGAAAAACACAATGAGATTTTTCTACAGAGCTTACTTATCAGCACTGCAGCTGAGAATGCTACAACCATTGCATGTAAGTTTTACAGATGTGACTGCAGAAGAATGGTCTTTGAGACTTCCAATGAGATTAAAACTCCTGTGACAAAGGGGAATCAGATATTGAATACATTCATAGAGTAGTTCAGCACCAGAACCCAAGGTCCATGAATCACATTTAAACAATAGTGACACACTAAAAAGTGCTATATTCAGACCTGTTGATATCATGGACATTGATAACTTGGTCTCTTCCTGCAGAAGCAAGCAAGTGATGAGGACCTAGTCCCCAAAAAGTGGAAGCATGAGTTTTGTTGGGTAAGCTAAAACTTAGTGACAGGATTTCTCCATCATGAGCATCCTGCCAGTGCAGAGAGAGTATCAGACCACTTGAAATCGTGAAACAGGTAAAGTGCAAATTGAGGCTTCAACAACTCAACTTTGTTGCAACTTACATACTGCACAAGCAATATAGAAGACTGCAAGTGCACCAATCCAGATCCAAAAGTTAGGGGCCTCCTTGATGGAGTATTGCTTGAACATCCACTGAGTTAAGATATTCACTGTTCCTTGTTTCACAGACAACTTTGGACATCCAACTGCATATTTTTTTACCTCTATTTGGTGGCACAAATTGAATGGTTAAGATCATGCACTTGGTGACTTTCAAGCAATTCCCCAACCACAAAAGGCACATGTTTTGGACAGCCAGGAATGCAAGTATGCCATAAATATGTAATCCCTAATTGATTCAGAGCATAAGATAGGGCAAGATAGAGAGCACTTGCAAGCATTACCTGAAAGCATGTATAATCAGAAGTACGTAGATTATAGATATGTAGGTTTCCAAGGCAATCACCAGCAGCTAGATATGTTCCATCGAAACTACATGCCATAGAACGAAAACCTTGAGCACCAATTCCTGGTTCTGCAGTATCTTGCTCGTGAGTGTCTGTATTAACTTTGTACAAAATAAACGTAAGCTTACAGTAGTGAAACAGATACACATAATCAAAACAAGTACATGTCCTAAAACATTGATGCAAACAAGAACGCTGATAGCATTGATGCAACCAAATTATGGAGCAATGTGATCTAGCAAGAAGAGCTTGCTAGCAAGCCCAATACACATTGGATGTCCAACACTTGCTACGAATTTCTGCCAGAGTCCATCACTGCTTGAGAACCAAAATATTTTCCCTATTTGGTTATTTTCATTAAGTAGCAAGCATATTTTAAAATTTGTATTCACTCTAGCTGGACCTGACAGACTAGATTAAAATCTCTAGCAATTCACCATTTGTTTGGTTTTCATAGTCCTATTGGACTCATTTATGTGGCTTTGTAAGCAACTCTAACTTTTACAAGGCTTGATTGAGGAATTATGTGGATGGAGTGTGAATTCAATTGAAGTTTAGATCGAGTGATAACTTTGTGGTTTCTTTCAGTACTATGGAAACCTTCCTTGAAGAATACCATACCACTAGCTTTGGTCATTTGCTGTTGGTTTGATTGCTAAAGTACTATAGGTTTCGTTTATGTGGCTTTTGTAAGAAACTAAATTCTATTAGGTTCAATGAAGAAATTGTAAGGATGGACTGTAGTGGGAATTCAATGAAGCTAGTGCCTGCCATAACTTAGGGTTTCTTTGAGTTTTACAAAACCCTCTCTCTCAAAGTGGGATCTACACCAAGGAGGGGGGGGGGGGGGCTTTTGTCGGTAGAAAAAGGGTGGCATAGAGCCTGATTCCAGCAGCAATCATGTGGGCGATTTGGAATGAGAGGAATAATAGAATCTTTAAAGGAAAAGCAGGCTGGACAGTAGAGGTTTTCGAGAAGGCCAAATGGAATTTAGTTTTTTGGCACTCTCTATGCAAGGAGTTCTCTGGGTGCCCCCCTGAAGATTTCTACCTATCGTGAGAGGGATGTATTAAAGAAAGCAAAAAAGTTAAGAAACCTAGGGTGGATTGGGTGAAAACCAGAAAACGGGTATTTTAAGTTTAACGTTGCAGGTGCAGCTAAAGGAAAATCAGGTACAACAGGAATAGGAGGAGTAATTCATGATGATGAAGGTAGAATGTGATTAATCTTCTCGGAGTCGGTAGGAGTCCTGAAGTCTAACAAGGCGGAGATGAGGGCTATCAAGCATGTGATTTCTCTCTGGGCGAGTATTTGGAATGGCAACCTTATCATTGAAGGCGACTTTGCAAATGCAATCGCTTGGACTGGCGGGAAGGCAAACCCTCCTTAGAAACTAGTCAACACGATTAGGTTCATTAGAAGATCGTGTAGGAATGGTATCATTACGTTTGTGTATTCCGCACAATCGGGGAACAGTGTCGCCGACTTTCTAGCGAAGATAGGGGTACAAAAGACCGATCCAGCAGTGGAGATGTTCCCAGTTGAGTATTCTCAAGATGTTGTTCGTGTCTAAGGGCTATGCATCTAGGGTGGTGGGAGTCATTGTATTGTATCATGGGTACCTTTATGTTTGCTACGCCTACAGTCTCTTGGGAGGAGATGTTCATAGGAGTTTGGGTTAAGCCTTTCCCCTTACTCTCATCCAGGATGAATTGTCAGAAGATATTTCATTGTGAGCAGAAAATTAGAAGTAGAAAAAAAATTCTTCACGTGACTGAGGGTCGAGGCGGGACAAGTAGCCAGATCATAGGGTTTGAGATAGTACTGGTATAATGTGGGTGCAGAACGGGAAAAAAAAAAAACAACAAAGGATCTGACTTGTTGTGCCGTCGTAAATGAAGCCAAAGAATAAGAAGGAAGAAAACCAATAAAGAAATCCCAGCAATGAGTCTTTGCACCAAAAAATAAAATAGACATATGCTCCTTAGAGAAGGAATCCGAAGATCTTTCTGGCTGATACCATGATGAGAATAAAATGGAGAAAATAAAACAGGGAAAATATTGAGAGAAAAGTATATTCTATTTCTTGTCTCAGAAACTGTACAAATGACTTATTTTATAGACATAAAATACTATAGGAAAAGGAAGTCAACTCTCGTAGATAAAATACCTGAGAGACTATACAAAAAGAATAGAACTCTTTCCTTTAAAGGAAAAAGACATGTTCATATTACAACACTATCTACAAAAATAATGAGGTGGTTGGAGAGAGACCTTGAGTTAGAGGAGGAAGGGAGGTTTTGGATAGTACGGAGGGGAATAAGCCCTTGGGGCATAATGATTTTAACTTTATATTCATAAAAAAAATTAGGACAATGTGGAAGGTGTTAAAGCCCCAGTTTATCCGTGTCTCCGTGTTGTCAATTTCGTAACAAATTGTTAGAACCTTGCTCATGGAAGATGAAGATATTGCATGAAGATTATTGGAAGTCAAACTACTCGTTGGCAAATCAAACTAGTCGTTGGGACATTTTTCTATAAATTTAGAGCTCATTTCAGAGGCCAATTAATTGTGAGATTATTCTAAGCATCCCAGACCCTCTGACAAGGTTCTAAACCTCTGGAAATCAAGAACCTTCGATCATCTTCTTTAATCACCATCAAACGTCAATGGGGTATTAAAAGCTATTTTAGCTTTTCATTAGTGTGATTAAGGAGATTATCCTTTAGAAAAATACTATAGCATCTTAATCCTATCCTATATTCAGCCTCCTATAGTTGCAAATCACTGGAGCATTTCACGCATCAAGGACCAAAGCGAGGAGGCATCTTTCAAGAACACTATCAAGATCATTTAGGAGCTACAAAGGCAAGTGTTCTTGTTTTTCCATTTATTATACATTGTAAGGTGGAGTAGACCTTTGTGATCAAACTACCATAAAAAATAGGTGTCAAAGGATTAGACCAGGGTGGTCGAAACTTTCAAATCTAGGTGTGTATTGTAAGGGTGGTTTACTCATAGTGAGTTTCGGATAGCCCAAAGGTTGGGTGAGTCCAAGAGTAGATGAAGGTTCAGGTGAACTGAACTACTATAAATCGTTGTGCGTGTGTGATTATTTGTGTTTTTGTTTATTGTTGCGCACTTGATTATTCCATTGCGCATTTGTTTAATAACTTAAAAAGGATAATTAAAAATCGGAATTGGTCCTATTCAACCCCCCCTCCCTTCTTTCCCTTAGAACCGTGCATTGATCTAGCCCGGACTGTGAGCTTATAGTGGTTTATCTCCGCAAAATTTATGGTTATACAATAAAATGCTATGATGTATTTTGCTTGAATATTATATTTTTGTTTATCTCACAAGGAAGGTGATTTCAATAGGATGTGTTAGTTCATTCTAGAGGTATCATTAATAAAGAGTGAAAGAACACTTCTTTTACATTGATCCCCAAAAGAGCGCATGAACCATCCCTGTTTAGGCCTATTAGCTTGATGGGTTGTGTCTATAAATTATTGAGAAATGTCCTAGCTGGGAAGTAGAGGGTAGCATTAGAGGATGCAATTGGAGATTATTCAAGGGCCCTTTTGTAGACAAAGGTTAGATGTCAAATGGAGGTTAATCATGAATTAGGTTATTTACGTGAGGATAAAAGATGGAAGGAGGGGTTGTTGCTTAAATTAGATATGGAAAAGGCAGTCATGTTGAAGAGTCCCTTGTGGATTATCTTTTCAAAAAAAAAATGGGCTTTAGGGTTAGATGGAGCAAGTGGATGAGGACTTACATAGAAGGAGTTGCGTTTTTGGTTCTAATGAATGGGTCCCTAGAGAATGAAGCCAATAATAAGATCCATCATCAATACTGATGACAGGGTAGCTAGTCATTCAGAAGATTACATTGAATCAAAAGAAAGAGAAGAATGAGGAATGGAAATGGAATAGCCCATTCAATGAATTAATTCTTATGTTTTAAAAGCTCAAGAGGATAGAACTAACCTAGATGTATAATGCCCACTTGCTCAGTGCTTAAAGAACCATGAAAGTGTTGATTCAAGGCAATCTCTGGTTTTGAATCCTTTTCCGAGTCAGGTTCCAATTCAATGTCCCACAGCCTAATGGTGCCATCTGCAGAACATGTTGCAAAAGAAACTCCAAAACAATCTCCTCTAGCAACACAAGCAAGAGCTGGATCATGCAAGTTTTTGCAAGGAAGATTCTTGATATCCCATATGCACCCACTGTGGGAAACAAATATGCAACACCCACTAACCTGGAAATATAACTGAGAAAAGTTAGCCATGTCATATCAAAATCCTTGTTAGGAAAAAGATTGAAATAAGTCACCAAGGATATTTGGATTCCAGAAAAAGAACCATCCACTATGAAAAGATAGGGGAATAGATAAAGAAAAGCCATGGTGAGTTTGAACCATATGTACATTAAAAACAACACTAAACAGATCTAAACTAGAAACAAAGAACAAAAAGGAGAACTATGAATGGAAATTACCTTACGTATATCATGTACATCCCACAAATAAAGGCTGTGATCTCCGTAAACGACCACTACACACAGAAAAACAAGAGAGTAAAGGGCACATTTATGCAGATGTAGAATCTGTTTGAATACTTTCTGCAATGATTTTAAATAACAGGGTACTAAAACAACAAACTTGTTTTCCTCAACCATGAAAATTTTCATATTTGGGGTTGGAATGTATTTTCCTTCATGATTCATGCATTGATGAAAGTTTCGATGATTGGTGCAACATGCAAAAAGAATTAATATTCTGGGAAACTTGTTACAAGAGAGTACATGATGAATCTATGGCAAAGCTGGCAGTGGCCTAGTGGGAATTACCAACCTTACCAGAAGGAGGGATGTGTCTAGACTAAAAGAAACATAAAAAAATCAGCCACATCCTCTGTTTCTAGCCTTCTAAAATAACGCTAAAATGGACAGCCGGAAATGGAAATAAGACATTTCAATCTTTTCAATAGAGAAAGAATTCCAAAAACCAACCACCTATTTAATAGACTTGAATCAAAATATGAAAACGTGAGATGGGATTGAATCTTTTTGATGGATGAACTTGGAGAATCTCTTTCTTTCATATGGTCAATAAGGTTAACAATTATGGCTAGTGTCAAACCAACAAATTTAATAAAGAAACCATGTCAACCACATATATATGGATTCCAACCCACAATAGTACCTATATGGAATGCCTATTGCCCATTGCCAATATTTTAGGTGCAATTTTGATATCTTTGTAGATTTTGGGGTTTAAGGATTTTGTGATCTCACATATCTCAAGTCTCAAAACTCCTCTTGGTAGTTAGAGATCTTTTTTTATACCCAAAGATAAGTGTTATCAGCAGAATTTGTCACATCAAGTTAGAGATTTATTTTCATCAAAAGGAATAAAACTAAATCCATGATTTATTTGTATACTAGCATGCCCTTAGGGCCACTAAAAGAAATGAATGTGCACGTCATAAATGAGACTTAAAACAATCAATTGCTGACCTAGTTTTTCAGAAGTGAGAAATTCACAGGCTATAGCATCAGGGGCAGTAACCACGCGCTTAGTACATTTCTCAGGGTTTGCATGACTAGCAACATCAGGTGCCAGTCGTCTATCATTTGCTTCAGGATATCGTACACTTCCGGCATATTTGAAATTGTCAACTGTGAAGAGTTGCACAGTACCACTGCTGCATGCACAAGCAATAAGATTGTTGGACACAGATAGTGCCAAACCCTTATCAACCTGCAAATCCAGTTGTTAGAATGTGAAATAAAGGGCATGATGGATTGGAAAAATAAGTAACTCAGAATACACATATACCTTCAAATCCACCCATCTTATGGAAAACCCCGAATGAATAACACATAAAACACCTGTAACATATCAAAAAGCAAATAATAGAACAAGTAAGCTTTCTTTTGATGAAAAAACACCTCTTTAAGTTTTTTTTAAAAGAAGAAGAGAAGAAGAAGAAGAAGAAGATGATGATGATAATGATGTTGATGATGAAGAAGTGAACATTAGTAATGCACAGTAATCAGTAACTACTGCATAGAGGTTGTGTACTAAAACAGCAAGGCCCTGACTAAAAAACAGACTTCACCTGCATCTGTCAATGCATATATAGGAAAAAGATCAATAGCCCGTTGGCGACCAACAATGCTACGAACAGTGCCAGCAGAAGATGCAACAGCTGTAAAAGTACTGCCTTTCTGACAACCAACATTAGCAGCCTTTCCATCAGTTATGAGTAACCCAGTGCTAGCATTTGTGCGTGGCTTTGCAGAAACTGTCCAATGTTTCAAGTGCTTCTTTCCAGCTGTTACAAAAAAGCTTCCATCTGCCGAGAAGCAGACAGATGAAATGGCAGAACAGGATGCACTTGCTTTGAATTTAGAAACTACCCGTCTATTCCGCCAATCCCAGACACACAGATATCCATCACGAGGAAATCCAATAGACACCAGATGTTTACCTAGACATGATACCAAAAGCCAACTTGGTAAATGAAACTATTTTGAAGTTCTAAAAACCAAATATTCTCCATATGAGAATTTCAACAACAGACTATTTGAGCATTGGTTAACCATATTTAACTAACCATCAGGAGAAAATCCAAGACATGCCACCCCATATCGGTGGCCCTTCAGTTCAGCTAGAAGAGTTCGGGTAGAATACTCCCAAACCAAAACTGCAGGTTGATGCCCTGACTGAAAACACCATGCAGATGCATTGGTACAGAAATCTTGTGAAACTACTGTCATTACCATCACAATCACATCCGTCACAAAATATCCTTACATTCAAAAATCAAAAGGACCTTGTAGCAACTAAATATGCATACAATTTTGTTGCACAGGCAAGGATATACAGGTAAAACAATCAAATCATATGAAAGTACCAATTTAGAACAACTGAATAGACTGTTTAACTAACACATATGCAAGAATGTTAACTGTGACAGGGTACGTTAGGTACAAATTGTTGGAAGCTATTTGATGGGGTTTTACATTTAGAAATAACTAAAAATCAAAGTTCTAGGATCTGGCAGTACATTCATTGTTTTTGAATTGTTGATATTTCATGGGTAATAATGCTGATAATGAGTTGTGCAGCTTTCATGACAGATTCTACACAAATGATTTTTATTGTGAATGGCAGAACCTGTTGTAGATACATCTTTCAAGTGCCAGAGAGTGCACCTTATATGCAACACAACATACAACATGGGTAAGCACTAACAAGGTATATGTTGACCACATGTCAGCTGTGTCCGGGAGCTGTAAGTTTATGCTAGTCAGTACAATTCAAATCAATAGGCATACTTAAAGAAAGACAATGTTCATACTATTTTATTCCTTACAACAACGAAGACATAAAGCATCTTAGGTGAAGGCTGAAGATCACCAAGTTTCCATCAAATTTTCTGCAGTATGCTTGGAGTCATTTTGAGGGGCAGCCGGAGCAATTCATTTTCAACAGAAAGTTTACCACCCACTTGCAAATTTGATGGCCACTTGTAGATCTTCAATCTTAAATCTACAGATATCACCTCTTTCACCATAGGAAATTTCTGCATAAAATGCCAAATGTGCCTTTATCTGCATTAAGAACCATATCAACAAAAAGAATAGCTATCATGTGCAAAAGTCACAACATGCTATAAGCAAAATAAAATTTTGAATTACAAAAATGAAATAAAAATCAAAAACTGAAGTTTGGATAGAACTGTTCTACCAACCATATTAAAACAAAATACATCTGGTAGAACAGAATATCTACAAAATGCCCTAAGTATATGATACTAGATTAAATACTCAGATTAGACTGGCAGAAATAACAACAGACCTTCACTTTAAAAGATGCAGAACCTATGTGTTAGCCAACATCTTAAATATCAGTAGCAAGATGAGGCCTACTTCTGCAGTTGCATGAAAGATGCATTGGCAAGATTGCTCAATACTCATCTCATAAATGAAATTCAAGTGAAATATTAAAAATGAGATACCTCATGTTAGGCAGGTGATTGAGGAATAATCATTACTCATCTTTGCAGTTTCTAAACTTCTACAATCACGTTTCTTTGCACATCTTTTTGCACAAATTTCCTTAAAAATTGGTTTTCCTTAGGAGATGAGATTTTCTCATTGCACAAACGTCCAAAGAATTTGAATTCGAAAAGCCAAATTTTCCTAGGAAAGTAGCCCAAAGTTTTTACAGTTGAGACCAATTAGAAAATGTTTTCCAAGGGAAATTTAAAAAGGATGCCATCATGAACTTGACCCAACCAATGTTTAACACCTTAATCTTATCGATGCCTAACTCGGCATATTTATCTAACAAGTTGACCTGATATCATTTCCAAGCTTAAATGGATTAATCCATCCCTATGCATTTCTTAAACAGTTTGACTCACCATCAAACTTAATTGGGTCGACCCAACTTGGAGCATTTATTAAGCAACTGACGCAACCCAACTTTACCTTAGTCAACCAATTATTAAATTGGTTTACCTAACCTAGCCTGACTTACTTATTAAATAAGTTGAACCAACCCAATCAATCTTAAACACAATCCAACCCATACTTGCCATTTACTAAATGGATTGACCTAAACCAAGTGCCTAAATAAGGTTAAATGGGTTGACCCAAGTAACACAAATCTATCCCAACTCATTTATTAAACGTGCTAATCTAAGCCATGTTTTAAATAAGTTCAGCCAACTTAAACAATCACAATATGGTACATGCCAAACCCAATTACTTTGTTAGATGGTTTGACTCAACGTCGCATGTTCATTAAATAGTTGTACCAAGTTGAGTTGCACTAAACCCAAAATATTCATTAGATAGATTGACCCAACCTGACCAAAACCATTTTATAAAGCGAATTGGCTAAACCCAAATCTTATATAGGCGCATCCAATTAATATCTAACCCAAATCATTTATTAAATAATTAGGCCACAAGTAATCCAACCAAGCTTAAATAGATCCAACCCTGGCCCATTCATTAAACAGTTGGTTGACCCAGGCCAACCCATTTGTCAACCAGCTTTACCCTTGGCTTTTCACTCATGTGGATGATGACAGTGGCAAACAAAAACAAGGAAACATTAAACTAGAAAATAAACTCCTATCAAGTTCGTTTCCTACCAACATATTTTCATCAGGAATTAATCATCATCTAGACATTTATCCCATCAATCTGGGGTAGGCTTTCATTCTCGTCAGAATTCATCTACCGCTGAAATTTTGTTTAATAAACCAACAAAAATATCCTTAGGGACTGCTTGCAAGCAATTAAAAAGAAATAACAAGTTCCAGAAGAGAAATCCAAGCATCCCAGGTGGAATGGGAAATTCGAGTGTGGATATGAAATTACCTCTCCGGCTGCAATGTAACATCCATGTGGACGTGAGACAGAGACACAGCTGAGGGGTTTCGGCATGCGAGACGACAGCATGAGGTGTGACTGAGTGCCCTTATCAATGTTGTAGATGACGACAACACATCCAGCCAAATAGACGCAGTCTCCCTTTGCAGCATTGCTAACCAATCCATTTCCATCTTTTGTTGTGATGCCAATAATTTCTTCCAATACAAGCTAAACACAAAAGAAATTACAGATATGATATTTGAAAATTAAATTTGCTGAGAAGTAGAACGAAGAGGGAAATGAGATTGACTCGTTTTTGTTGTCGAATTTGAAAGAATGAGAGAGCTGTCTCGTAGCCCGTACCTTCGGTGTTGAATCTGATTTCTTAGATTTGGGTTTTAGCTTCATCTCCCGAAAGGAACCTAGCGAGCGAGAGAGAAATTGAGATTTCGTGAGCGGGAAACCGACGCTGTGTTTGAGGGCTCTTACCGTGATGGGCGCCGGCTATTTATGTATTCGAAGTCCTCGAGACACGTGTCCAGTCGTTACTAGTTTCGGCTGGTTTCCTCCGTTGCAACTTGATTTATGCAAACTCATTGAATGGATCACTCATAATTTAGGCTGGCGATATTCATTAACAAGATACCGTGTGATTTTTTCATTTTTTTCCAAATTTATTTTTATTCCTTTTAAGTCACACATTTTATTTGTTTGATTAATGTTTTAAAAATCGCCATGTGAACTGAACTGTCTAAGTTGAAGGTCACGCATTCAAATGTGGTCAAACTCGATCAAAAACTAATAGTAAATTATTAAATAAAGTTCAATTGATGAGTTAAACTAAAATTTTATGCAAAAAATATTTTTTTTAAAAGTTGATGTTGAAATTTTTTTATAATGTTACTAATATTATTTTATAATTTTTTTAAATGAATAAATAATGTTCACTTAAAAGAGAAAGAAATCAAATTATGTAAAATAAAAAGTTCATTTCATTGGATATGGGCTTTAATTTTTTTTAAATATTACAAAGTGTAAAATTGGAGAAGTCAATAACTCAATGGAATGTACACTGTCTTTATCTATTATCTTCATCAAAATATTTTAACTATTAATAAAAATGTGAAACAAACATTTCAAATTAACTTTGATTTAATTGTTGTTTATTAGAATTCTTAAGAAATTTTATTTAAATATTAAAATCTTAAATTTAAACATTTAGACACGTAATATTAATATCATCGAATTAAAGTGAAGTGTAAAGAATATCAAATTTATCCAGTGATTTAAAAATAAAATTATTATTTATTTCAAAATTATAAATATCAAATTTCTTAAAATATACAACATTTACAATCATATTAAAGAAATAACATAACGGGTCATATTTGGTTCAAAGACCAGTAAGTTACTTCAAAACCAAAAAGCTCACCCACCCTTGAAATTTTAAAAGTTTCTTGGGCCTCTCAAGTATCAATCTCTCAACACCTTAGTAGTCATTCAATCACCTTTCCCTATGCTTACAAGTTACAACACTTGTAAGGTCGGTAGCCCAATGATCTTTGGTGTGGAGTTTGCTCCCTCATGTTTTAGGATCAAATTCTAGTGCTACCACCTGACTTATCTGAGATGGCTTGTGTGGGCAATAGCAATGTGGACCCTGGGGGATTAGTCTTGTTAGGTCAATACCGCAGGGTTACTCTCGGTATCAAAAAAAAAAAGTTACAACTCCTCTGAATAACTGAGCCTACAAAACTTACCCTTCCTAAGAAAAAACTCACCCTTCCAACGACACTTCATTCTCATGCTCTGAGCCTCAACGCCCAGACCCTCATACAACTCCCAGACTCCCATTTTTTTTTATCATCGCTCATTGCAGAGAGATGAAGCGAAGCGGACGGTTGCTGCGTCGTTCATTGCAGAGAGATGCGTGCCTTTCCCAATTTCCTCCATGTTTTCTAAGTTGCGCTTATTCTTCTTCTTTCTCCTTTATCTTTTCACTTTCCACTTTCCTTTCCAAGTTTTTGGGCCGTTAATAGTGTTTTGTAATCCGTTAATCAAGAAGATTATTGAGTGGGATTCCTGAAATGTTCAAGATCGGCCCAATCGGAGCTCGGTAGCTCAGGAATCCAACTCGTTAAAGTTGGAACGGCAAAATTGTAATTTCTCATAAATATTATTTATTACTGATATTAATCCTCGTTTATTTGAATTAATTAGGCTTTCAAATTCACACACTATAAATGATTTTTAATTCTGAATTTATTGGATCTTTTGATGTCACACCCCGACCCGAATGGTGGGTCCGGAATGCGACTAATTTTTTTTTTAAATACTAAGCTAACACAAGCATTCTAACTGGACCGGATCAACAGTTAAGCCCAAAGGTCACACATGATCCCAACATGTGGACTCAAACATATACCATAAGTCTACCTATCAATAGACACAAAAATAACATCACATACATGATCATACAATTCCAACCATTGAATTACCATTAAAACCTCATCAATAGAGTAACTACATAAGCATAGTAGTCTTAATACATCACATTAATACAAATCAAGTACCACACCCGGTACTTTATAAAAACTAATGGTTCTAAGAATCAAAAAGCAAAGACAAAGGTATTCCCCTCAGTGGGAATCCCAAAGCAACGCCGCAGCTTATCCACTCTAAGCTTCAAATAGAGGGTTCTCCTCCTTCGGTTCATCTCTTGAAAAGTGAGTGAGGTGAGCTAACTAGCCCAGTGAAAGAAATATAACAGTGCAGTTTTAAGTAAACAACATGTTAGTATATAATCAACAGTTGCAATATAACATCTCATGGTTGATAATAAAATTCACAATATCAAGTAAAGTCTTATCATCATTTCCATCATCTCATCATCATTTTCCCATTACTGCTGTCATCCAACATAACGCCTACCGACTACACTGAGACTATTTTATTAAGTCCCGACACGGTCAAAATACATCCTTGCAAGTACATCTCCGGCTCTCCCATAGCCGATACTGACACCCTCAAGTCAGCAACTGTCAACACCAGTAGGTCCAGTAGACGTAAACCATCTCTCATATGGCCGATATTGTTTCAATAGTCAAGGGCATGTGAAAGCAGTCTTACATATTTCATATGATCAATATCGTATCATTCATAAGCATCATCAACACTTCTTACAATAGTGCATCATATCTAGGCACATGAGTGGGTTCATCAAATCTGAAACCACTCATTGCTCAAGATCCATCTCAAATAAACCTATTTACATCTTACTGCAAAGTTAAGTTCCCTCACCGTAACTGTGTGGTTTCGCGGTCTTTGTTCAAATAAACAAACAAATGCACAATCAATATAAATAGCATTCACATATATACAAGTAATATTTTGAAATCATACTTGTTTTTCCAAAAAAATATCCAAGGTACATGGAATTGAGTCTCCTACTTGGTTTCTATCCCTTTTAAATTATAATAATCCATAAGAAATAATAAATAAAAAGGTGCTCAGTCCAAAACTCATATTGTCGTCTGGGCATTGACCAGATTGACTTATTGAGTTAGGTCTAGATACTCAGGTCACTTCTCGGTTGTCTTTTGGATAGGACCAGATCTGACATTTTGAATAAGGCCTCGAGATCACTCAGTGCCCGACAATCTAGCCTCGGCCTGGAAGTGAAGTACAATAGTATATACACTATAGTAATAAGAGAAGATGGTTAATACATTTTTAATTTAACAAAGGGGTACTAACTATCACATGCAATAATAACAAATCAAACAACATTTTACACTTCAAAAACTGGGTCCCTCGGAACATGCCTCGGAACCAGGTACTGTGGTTTCGGATCATCCGAACCACTGTCTATATTAGTCACTGACCTCAGGATCTTGGGTCTGACTTCGGATCGTCCGAAGATCGGGTCTCGGATCAACTGAAGTCTTTCGAACTGAAAGAACTCGAAAAACAAGTCTCTGTGGGTCTGGTGTCTTGGAACATCCGAAGTAGGGCTCGGATCGTTCGAGTGGGGTTCCGTCCTTTCGAACTCTGCTCGGAACATCCGGCTGAGTCAAGCTAGCCTCTTGCGTAACTGGGCTTCGGGTGAAGCTCGGACCGTCCGAGGGGTCCTCTCGGACCGTCCGAAGATCGACTCTCGGACTGTTCGAGAGTCGTCTTCCTCACTGTCTGCACCAACAGACAGTGATGGCAGACACTGTATGAAATACGAATCCGGAAACAGTGGGTTTCCAGGATTCGGTTTCCACATCTTTCCATAGGGAATGGTTTGGAGCTTTGACGCTCGGCACGTCACTGGATTTTAACACTGAAAGCTCACGGGTGCAAGAAAATCCATGGGGTTTCTTAAACTTCAAACTGGTTTTACTCATTCAAAACAGGGCTAAAACCGGTTTTTCTTGATTCTAAACCGACTGGAATCGAAAGAGGAACACAGTGGTTACCTTCACTCGAGTTCCTGGGCTAAAAATCTGATTTTTGGAAAACTTTCCTTTAAGGCTTACGGGTGACTGAAAGACAGTAAAAAAGAGGCAAGGCAGGGAGAGCTGGGTTTGGTTTCTCAAACAGCTGAGACAGAGAGAGGGAGAAAATATTGTAGTGGGAGTTTGATCTGCAGGACTGAGGGTCATTTTATAGAAAATTGGCTGGGAAAGGTGGCCATCTGGCCACTGCATGCGAATGCATGCGAAGGTTGCCTACGTCTGAAACAGTAACCGGTAGAGGTTACTGTTGGTTGCATATTGGTCCCTCAAAACTTCTGGTTTTGCAAAAAGACCCTTATTTTAATAAAAATATGATTTTTAACTAAAACATGATTTAAAAGGCCCAAGGATTTTAATCCAACCTTACGGATAAGTTGGGTTTTGAAAACCTTAATCACCATAAAAATTTGGAGATTTAAAACTTAACAAAAATCATAGATTTAAACAAAAATCATAATTTAAACACTATTTACATGATTAAACAACTGTTAAATAAAACAATTTAGAAACCTCATTTTGGGGTTTTAAAGAACAACTAGACTATACTTAAAATGGTCTACCATAAAATACTTGTTTCCAAAACTATCTTATTTTAAAAACGTTTTAAAACAATTATAACTCCCTTTCGGGGTTTTGACTGACGGTTTTAAATACCATTTTCTGAAAATAAAATTATTTTAAAATCAGAAATACGAATGCTTGACTAAGGATAATATTATCATCCAATAAAAATCACATAACAACATAATTTATAGAAATAATAACTATAAGTGGTAAATTACCATTTTGCCCCTCTAGCTGGATGAGCTGGGTCACTGAGATCTCGAGCTCGGATTGGGCCACACCTGGGCTTCTCACTAAGTCCTAATCGTAATATTCGAGATTAACCGGTCTAAGCGAGATTTATTAAGCTAAACTATTCCTAATCTGGGTCAGGCTATTACATTTGATTTGTCTTTTTAATTTTCAGAAATATAAATAAATGTGACTCTAAGAGGTGCCTATTTACAAAATGTTAATTTTAAAATAACTATGGAAGTCAGAAATTTACAGAAAAATAGCATGTGTTTAATCTGTGTTTTAACCAATTATACTATATTTTTAGATTTCCAAAATAAATTTTAAGACCACTTAAACGAAGACTGTCTTTTTAACAAAAACTTGCCTACATGTCATTTTTCGTTTAGATCGATTGATTTTCAAAGTGTATTTCTCTCCATATTTTTTCAGCATTCATGATTTTTAAAACCCAATCTTTTGGACCGATTAGATTGATTTGATTAGACACCTTTTTTATCTAACCAATGAAGACCGGCTTAATGTAAATAAAATATATTAAAAATAATTTAAAAACATTATCTTTTTTGCATGCCATGAAGCACCTGCGTCGGAGGTGTTTCGTATAAGCTATGAACGCATAGCTTAGGCATTATGGAAACATCTCACACCACCAGCAACCTACCTTGGATTCTTATAAATACCAATTGAAATGCATTGAAAAATTTACAGCATTCCTTTTATTGCATTTGTTTCAGTGCATCCACCTTTAGCTCCTGCTTCTTCTTCTTCTTCCATCGTTCTTGATTTTGAGTGAAATTTTGGAGGATTGAAACTCTGCTCAAATTTTAGTAAGGAAGTTATAATTTTCTTCGTTTACTTTGTTTTTAAGTTTTAAAATAGTTTAGATCAAATTGGAGTGCTTTTGGAGTTTGAAAATGGAGTTTTGAAAATTTAGAAACCATGGTTTTTTAATGTATTTGGTGATTACACCAATAAAATCAGTAGAATTTCTTAGTTAATTTGTGTTCAATTGATTTCGAAAATACAGTAGACTCAACGTAGAACACGTCTGACCAGTTAGATTTTGAAATTGAGTAAAAAATCCCTCTGTTTTTTTATTCATATTTTGCTATGCCTCTCCCAACACTGTCTGCAAGTGATTGTCTGAAGAGGACAGGTCTCGGAACCTAAATAAGAAGTTTCGAAGATTAGACTTCGGAAGTTCTGAACCACTGTTTGGAGGTTCCGAAGCTCTCAAAGGCCAACTGTTCTCAGACTCTGTTAGGCGAAGCTCGAACGATCTGAGGATGGTCTCGAATGTTTCGAGAAGTGCAGTTTGTAACGCCCTGTCCTGTTACGGGTGCGTTATCTCCGAAAAACCTTAGAAAGTTACAAAAAACAGATATCGGGTACAAGAATAGCAGCAAATTTTTTTTTTTTTTTTTGAAACGGGGCAACTACTTCCCGTCCAACAGTCCACAAGTTCAAAACTTGAATAAACACAACAAACCACAAATGTAAACTAATCAACAGGTTATACAGTCATCCAAACAAACATGTGATTGAATCTATATGACTAAAGTTCTCAAACATTAAACATAGCATAAACATAAGCTTCTATTCTCTACTACTCCTCTCCGGGTACTTGCTCAAGGGGCCCACCTGGCCCCTCCGCGGTCGGGGCACCTGAAAGGTAAAGGGTGAGCAAAATAGCCCAGCGAAAGAACATATCACGTATTAACAGGATAGTTATAGATCACATATGAAGGGGCAATAAATATCACAAGTGAATAAAACATCTATGCCTACGATACTCAACTACTCTATTAACTGATATTCCATTAACCAAATCCAAGAAATCATCTCCAAAGTCCACATCAGGTACTTCAACGAACCCCGGTCTCCCTACCAGTATCATCAGGAGACTAAAGAATACGTAACTGTCTCACCCACACGAGTCGTGTCGAAAACTACCTCCACCACGCCCGAGGGAACCAAACTCTAGGGTAGGCACCTCGACCGTTGGAACACAACGGGGAGACCCACATCCCCAATGGGGTCTCGACTGCCGGAGTGTAACGGGGAAGTCCTCCCAATCACCAAACTTATCTCATCATCATGAATGTATACATATAAATAAAACCTCTCATGCATGCACATGGTATCATGATCATGTACGACAACACAAATATGTTCTGATATGACATCAGTATCAACAACATGCCTCATCATGCGGTCAATGACACATAACAGTACTTAGACACATACTTTTATATCCAACATGCGATTACATATGCATATTATGCGTAAACACGTAAAGCATCACGACATCCTCCAACTATGGTGTTCAACATCCACCTACACTTGTCTCATTCTTCATGATATCATATATGTGTTATGATTAAACACAAACATATTTTCAACAACTTTCAAGCATCAATAATCATTCATTCAATCAGAACTTTACATTAATCGCATATAATTGACTTAGGTGAATCCGAACGGACCCCTTGCCACATATTCATTTCAATGGTTCCCTTACCGAGTGGCTTAGTAAACGAAAAGAGTCCCATTCAGGTCACTCGATGTCCAAGATTATAGGTTAAGAATGCGAATGCATACTAAAACAGTGATAAGTTCCCTCACCGTGTGTGTGGAGTCGAAAATCCAAAGCGAGTAAGCGACTTTTTGGGTTGAAGGGAGCTTCAATGTATAGAAACAAGGAGGAATGGATAAGTAATTAAGACAAAACCGGTCAAAAAGAGGCCGGGGAGAAAACGGGCCTAAAACTGGGCTGGCCCAAAACGGGCCGAATTGGGCCGGGTCTAAAAACAGGCCGGGCTTTAAAATGGGCTTGAAAAGGGCCAGGTCTGGAAGCTGGGCCAAGGTGGAGTAGGCCGAAAACGTGGGCCAGCTAGACATGGGCCGGACTGGGTCTAGGCTTGGTCGGGCCAGACCAAGTCTAAGTCTGGGTCGGGTCGGGTCTGGGTCAGTGGGCTGAGTGGTTGGTTGCCACTCTAGCCCAAGGGCCGGGTTGACTCAGAACAACTTGACTGACTCGACTCCACACTCGGCCGAGCGACTCGGTAATCTGCTGAGTCGGAGTGAAGGGAGAAAACCAGGAAAGGAGGGAAAAAAAACCAGAAAAGGGGAAAAGAAAAGAAATCATGGAAAAGTAGAGAAAGAAGGAAAGGAAGAAAGAAGGATAAGGGAAAACCGAGCAGCAGAGAAATCCGAGAAAGGGAAAGGGAGAAATCCGAAAAAATTCGAAGAAAAGGGGAATGAGAAAATAGGGGAAAAAGAAGGTGGAATCGGTCGAGGTAGAGAAGGGGAAGAAGGAGAAAATCGAGAGAGAGAGAGAGAAAGAGAAGGGGAAGAAGGAGAAAACCGAGAGAGAGAGAGAGAAAGAGAAGGGGAAGAAGGAGAAAACCGAGAGAGAGAGAGAGAAAGAGAAGGGGAGAAGCTTACCGAGAACATCGGGAGGAAGAAGGAGAAGAAGGGGACCGTACGTTGGGATGAAGAAGAATAAGAAGAAGAAGAAGAAGAGGGAAGAGAAGGAGGGAGGGGGGGGGGGGGGGGGGGGGGGGGGGGCACTATAGCATGAGCGGCTACAGTGTCGCAGAAGGGTAACATAAAAGGGTTGGGTTTAGGGTTTTTGGCCTTTTTTTTTTTTAAAAGAGAAATAAAACTCGAAGAAAGAATCCGAAAGGTCTCGAGAGAGAAAACGAGTGACTTTTGAACGAGTTTTTATGACAAATACGCAATAACTATAAAATTACCATAATGCCCTTTGAGCCCCAGAACTCGAAAACAGGTAAATTGGGCCCACCATGGCACCCACACTCTCTTCACTGTGACCAAGGTCCCTAAAACAACTTAGAGATCCGAAAATCTCTTCGAAAATTAGAAAATTTAGGACGGGTCATTACACAGTTTGGGAGTTCCAAAGAGACTGCAGCAGGGACTTCACTTCAGAAGTTCCGAAGAACACATCATATTACGAAGTCAAGTTCCGAGCAGAATATCAAGTTCCGAAGTTAGGTTGCGAAACAGTAGTAAACTCATCTATTTTTCAGCAAAGGTTACAAAGGATGCCCTTTTAAATTTAAAATGATTACAACATTGAGTGTTTACTTTTCCGCACTGTAACCTTTGGGCATATCTAATATGTCTCCATGGTCCTATCTGGAAAACAATAAGAGAAAAGGCACTGAGTAATTTATTTACATTTTAGTATTGTATCCTCTGGGCCTCTCTCAATATCTCTCCGTGGTCCATCCAGAAGAAAATACGAGAGAAAGCATTGAGTAATTTCATTTTCTTTTTTATTAAGTGCTTTGGATGGCTAGCCCCTTTACATAATGTAAAATGAAGTAGTAATATGTAAGTGGACTCATAGCCACCTCCTTTACTTCTTGGGAAAAATAATCAAAAGGATTATTTGTAATATGCGTGTATTATCTGCGAACCAATATTTACATATATTTTCATTTTTCACAGATTTTTGCAACTACTCGATAGACTATGGTGAGAAAATTTAACTGTATCTTATTTCAAAATTGTTTGAAAAACCTAGACTCTAAGACAATGAATGGGACCAATGTTTATTATATGGATGGAAAAGACCAAATGAATCAGAAAGCGAGACTTGACACCGCTTCCATGTAAGAGATAATTATTTGTTCTAACTATTAGAACGAAAGCATGAAAAGGTATCAAGGAGTCGATGTCTAGTAGTTTATAAACGAAGTATGGACCCATTATTATGTCTAGAGGTTGTTGATATGTTAATTGGATTAGACGAAGGTGTATGAACGTCAACAGTCAATTCAAAATTATATGTGGTATGTTGTGATGGTCATTGGTGCAGGATATGTATGTTTGGGTCTTTAAGGCCGAAATTTTGGAAATTGGTAGTATTCTCTAGTGCAAACCCTAAGTAAGAGGGCAAACAAAGAGGAATGTGAGAAATGATATGGTTAGTGGTTATGAATTATTTCTTGGTATGGAAAAGTTGTTATTGGAAAACTTCCTACACACATTTAGCCGTTGGGCTGTTTTGACCAGTGGGTCAGATCGTTGGGTCGTATATCTCTTACAAGATGCTGCATTTTGACCTTGTTGGGAGTTAATGCAATTGGGACTTAGTTGTGCCCGTGAAGCCTGTGTAGTGCTTTAAATTGTCTGAAAGTGTAATGGCAGGAATTGGTAAGAGTGACAGTGACAGGTATACCATTGCTGATATTTATGATTTTGAGAATGTAACTACATTGTATTCTTTATTATAATGTGATATTATGTTAAGATATTTTGTGAGATCTTTTCATTGGGCTAATAGCTTACGTCCCTTACAATGCAGGTTTAGTACCTAAGGAGGGAATAGAAGAACCTCCACCGTTGTCTTAGGAGATGGAACCTATGCCGTATATCATTTTTCTTGCAGATGGGAAATATGTTTATTATCTCTATTTTCATGCTAATGATGTACTCCTTATATTAATGTTGCCTGTGGCGTATTAAATCTGAGCATGTATAAACTATCATACTTCCGTATGCTACTCTGATAAGTTAATGAAATGTTTCGTTTTGTGTGAATTACGATTGTTTATGGGGTTTTCGGCATATGGTTGGAATCCACGTGTGAAAAACACGTGTAACATTTTATGTTGGGCTTTACAGTAAACTTGAGGATCCAACCCATAGACTTTTGTAAAGAGTTTGGATTTTTTTTTTTAAAAAAAATTATCACAGTTTTTCGGACCCAATTTTTACTAATGTTCTTGACACGTATAAGAAAAAATAAGAAGTGGTGTTAGATTTTACTAATTTTTACTATCGTGATATGATGTTTATGGCCATGATGTCGTAGAGTTTTAGATTGTATTATGGTTTTTCTGTTTCTCCATCATCATTATTTCTGGTTTTGGCAACTAATGACCATATGTTTGATTGTTTCAGCCAATAGACGAATGTGGGTGTCAAGATTTAAGGATAAAACTTATAACCAACATGTACTTGTTCTTTTCTTAAATGTTAGAAAGCGGTGTTAGGCATCTAATGGTTAGAGCAATTAGATCATACTATATGAAACTCAAGGCATCTTACAAATCGCAAATGAATTATTCTTTTTAAATATTCAAATAACTGGAGAATTTCAACTGTAGTGGATAAAGTTTGTTTTGAACCTTGTGGAAAATGTCCAAGTTAATGGTAGAGGATTGATAGGATTATGTGTCATAGCCCGACCCAATGAACAAGTGAATGAAGATATTTTTTTTTGAAACTTTAAAGCATATGCATCTCTTAGACTATACATGTAGCACTTACACGTGTTAAGGGATTCTCGTAAATTCCAGAACTAGTTGGACCCTCGGTGTGATCAAATTGAATAATCAGCTGTTTACACACTCCTTAGAGATCAGATCATGTGTAGTTCTACTTTTATTTTAGTTTTACTTGATGGGTTAAGTCCACAGTTCATTCATGGAATATCCATGTGCTATGGATCATTTCATGCCACTATCCAACCATGGGTCAAAACCAACTGTGGATCTAATACCCAACCATTGGTCCAACCTCAACCAGGGGATAAATACGTCAATCCTGGGACCAACATGTCAATGAGGTGACCAACTCATCTACCATGGGCCCAATATGTCTACCATGGGACGAACACGTCTACTATGGGATGAACACGTCTACCATGGGACCAATACCCGCTCATAGGTCCTATAATCACCTATGGGTCCAATACCCGAATATGGGTCTAACACTCGTCCATGAGTACAATATCCATCCATGGGTACTACAATCGACCATGGGCCCAACACACGAAAATGGATCTCTACGGGACTGTGGCAATATAATCATAATCTCGTTAGGGACATACACATACCGCGTCATAATTATAATCTCGTGAGTGACGTACTTGTACCACGCCATAATCATAATCTTGTGAGGGACGTACCCATACCACGCTATAATCATAATTCGTGAAAGACGTACCTCTACCACGCTATAATCATAATCTCGTGAGGGACGTACCCGTACCACACTATAATCATAATCTCATGAGGGACGTACCCGTATCATGCAATAATCATAATCTCGTGAGGGATATACCCGTACCACGCCATAATCATAATGTCGCGAGAGACGTACCCATACCAAGTCATAATTAGAATTTTGTGAGGGACGTACCCATACCACAATATAATCATAATCTATTGAGGGACGTATCCGTACCATGCCATATTATAATATCGTGAGGGACGTACCCGTACCACACCAGAAGTCACCTAGTCACATACATATCCATGCCACATTCTGTAACACTCCAATTTCTCAATGATATAAATATTTACGAAAATGCCACTGGAATGGTAAATTTAATAGATAAGATTGTAAATGAGAAAATAGTGGGGCCCATTGTTCAAATTAAGACCCTATGAACATATTATAAGGATCAAGAAGGGGTAATGTACATCAAATTGGGTCAAAATGGTTAATTGGGTCAAAGGACCCAATTGGGACCCAATGGGTCATGGTGGACTTATTTGACCATTGGGTAAGCTCAATTTTTTTATGGTTAAGATGAATTGATTGGAAATGAAATGTATGATAAGGTAGGCTTGATACAAGTGTGTAAAACCACACTCAAAGGGCTAAACCACCCATAATTGGGTCATGGCGTCAAATTGGATCCATGGGCTAAATGGGGACCCAATGGGTCGAGTTGACCATGTGGACCATGGTTGACCGTGTGGACCCTCAAGTGAGCTCAAATATGAGTTAAATCAGGTTGAGTTGGGACTGAAGTGAGTTGGATTTGAATTAAATGGTTGAGTTGACTCAAGTGCATTAAATGAATGACATTTAATGTGGTGAGTTGAGCTAATGAGTTGGGTGAGTTATATTAGAAATCAAAGGGGTCTTGAGTTCATGTGAGTCAAAGGGGAGGAGAAGAGTTGTCTTGATCTTATACAACCCAAAACAAGTCCCACACGTTGGTGACCTTGTAATGGTAATCTCCATGCATGGGTTTAAATGGATTTAATTGAGATGGGATAAAAATCTCATGGGAATTTGGAGGGTTTCCATCTCATATGGAAACCCAAGGCTCTAACGTTGGGAGTGTCAAGGGGTGCCTTGGCACCAAATACCTCCTTGGTTTGATCAAAGATTGATGAGGGTTAATGAGAGGATATGGGGTTATTTAACAAAAGGAATACACCATTCATTTTGGCCGAATTCCATCACAAAGAATCTTAGAATTCATCTCTCTCCCTCTCTCTCAAGAACCTACCTCTTTGGCTGAATTATCCTTTGGTGTTTTCACCATTGTTCAAGCATACAATCAGCCAAGGATCAAGAGGAGAACAAGAAGGAAGGAAGCAACAAGGAGCCAAGGAAAATTAGAAGAGTGTGCAATGGTAAGTACTTCATTAAGATTTTGTTAATTACTATGATCAAGGATTATGGTTTGGTCTTTGTATGGCCAAACCTTAAGTAATAAGTGTAAGAACCCTCAAAGATGAAAATGGCGGATGAGGTTCGGCCATGGGCATGGCCGAACCCCATCAAAGAAGGTGATCATACTAAATCAAATTGTATAAAGAAAAGTAAATAACCATGGAGGGTTTTTGCCGATATTATAAAGGGTTTTAAGTCATGGATTTGAATGTTATAATTTGGCCATGTTATGGCCGAATTCATCAAAGGTTTAAACCATGGGAGATGGTATTTAAAAAGGGTTGGAAATGGATCATAGTGTTCGGCCACTTTGGATGGCCGAACCCCATGAAAAGAGTTGGTTAGATTGATGGTTTTGAAGGCTAAAATGTAACGCCCCGCCTTTTCCGAGTACTCCACATTACTCGACATATCTGTATCATATCAATAGAACACAAGCATATTTAACAACAATTCTAATTAAACCAACCTTGGTTTTCAGGGAAATCTGATCATGCATAAAGTCATGTACTTTGTTTTGGAAGATTACGAAATCATCACTCTTTGTGTTCTTTTGTTTATGGGGAAATCTCTACATTTCTGTTGTTTGTTTCTCAATGTGGGGATTTCAGGGGAGTGCATCCTTCCTTGCTATGTTTGATATGTCCAATTATGATGATTATACTTTACTTTGCTATCTTTCATTGTCGTTCTCAGATTGATTGTTCAGTCCGAGTCACTCGAAGTAAATTAATCCGGCCCCCAGGCAGCGGACTCCGAAGAGTCGGTCAGGTTGGATTCTTATCCGTCAGTGAGACATGAAACCGTCTTAATCTTACTTCGATGATTCAACTTCACAGCGGAACTCCTAGCCATCCCATAGACTTGGTGTCTGCTTCTAACAACACCGACGTAGAAGCTCAAGTGGACCTTCAGGAGGGACCTCCTGAAGAAGTTGAGATGGACTTAGCACCTGTTGCAGAGGATTTGATGGATGATATTCCTGGGATGGTGGAACCTCTTGAGGAAGAAGAGGAGGAGGATCTGGGATTTTTCTTTTATGAGGATCCTATCGAAGACTTTCCTATAATATTGGAATCGGCGGGGGAGGTAGATCCCTACGATACATGTGAGTTGTGTAATTAGGACGATCACAACAGTTTGTATTGTCCTCATCCATTAGGAGTTGTTTGTCCGGTTTGTGGACTGCACGGGCATGGAGAGGCGAGGACTAATTGTCCTTATATAGGAGGACCCGGATTAATACCCTGCACAACATGTGAAGTATTGGGGCACACGGCGATGACGTGTCCTGATAACCGTTTCAAGTTCGCTGATGATGCGGGATCTTCTACGGAAGACTAGGTTAGGAAGTAATATGAAGGGGTAGTAAAAAGAGGATTATTTGGTAAGGGTGTATTTTGTTCTCTATAGGGTTTTGTTTCACCCTACCCACCTTTGTACAAGGATGAAGTATGAATTATATAAAGTATGCGATGTTATGATTCTAAGAGGATTTTTGGCACTGAGATATAGGTGACGAGGTCACTTGATTACATTGAGACGTGGTATGGGTGCGTCCCTCACGTGATGTTGATGATTGAGATGTGGTATGGGTGCGTCCCTCACATGGTATTGATGAGATAAGAATATAAACTTCATGAGCATGGCTTTGAGTAGCTATGAGGCTGTAGGAACCTTGATACGAAATACGGAGACTTGGTCCCGTAGGGCTACCGTTGAGGAGTGGGTCCCTCGCATGCTACGGGCTGGAGGGCACTCTCACGGCTGTTTGGCACACTAGATGTGCTGGAATATGTAGAGCTAGGTACTATTTTACCCGGTGGGGGTGGTACCAGCTTCGTCAGACGTGGAGCGACCGCCTTAGAGCTTGACTGAATCACCTATGAGGTGAAGGGATGCAGGGCGAGGTAGACCGGATCACGTTAGACGTGGGTCTTTTGCTTGGTAAGTCATGAGCCCTAAGTCTTGCAAGGGGTCGGGATATATTTGTGATTTGATATGGTTACCACAGTCTTATAGTGATTCATTTGAATGTTGTTTCCTACGGATATTAATCATGGATAAATGATACTCATGGACAGAGTGATACCAAGGATGGATGGTTTCCATGAATGGATTATACCACAGGTGGGTTATATTCATGGATGGTTGTAACTGTTGTGTAGATGATGCTCCTGGACAGAGTGATACCAAGGATGAATGGTTTCCATGAATGGATTATACCCATAGGGGTTATATTCATGGATGATTATTAAACAGGGATAGATGATATTTATTGAAAGAGTGATACCAGGGATGGATGTATTTAACCATGGGTGATTATTTCCATGGTGGTTTGGATTGATGCCGGGTATCGGTATCGTGGAAGTTAGAACAGAAGTAGTTAGTCACATAGTGACATATGTGCAAATGAAGATGTGCAAAAATTTGGAGATGTACTCAACGGAAAAGATAAGTGTCTGGTGAAACTTGAATGGGAAACTATGGACGACTGCAGAGTTAGACTGATCACCTGGCTCTGTAGTTAGCCAATGGAATTCCAGGAGAGTGTAACTAGAAACGTAGTTAAAATGGAATCAGAAAAAGCTTTGAGCATAGGCTCGTGTTGACAGATTACCTCACACAGAGAGTAGAGAAAAAAAAAAAACATATTGAGCAGGTACGTATGGAAAATATTATGAGAACAGCTCACCCCGAGTTATTTATGAAATTTATTTGGAACCCTATTTCGTTCAATTTTCGGGACGAAAATTTTAAAAAGAGGGTTATAATGTAACACCCCAATTTCTCAATGAAATGGATAATTACGAAAATGCCCCTGGATTTGGTGAATTAATAGTTATGATGTTAAATGAGAAAATAGTGGGGCCCATTGCTCAAACTAAGATCCTATGAACATATTATAAGGGTCAAATTATAATGGATAGGTAATGTACATCAAATTGTGTCAAAATAGTTAATTGGGTCAAAGAATTCTCAATGATTGGAATAATTACGAAAATGCCCCTGGATTGGTGAATTCAATAAATATGATTGTAAATAAGGAAATGGTGGGGCCCATTGCTCAAATTAAGATCATATGAGCACATTATGATTTTCAAGTTTGATTGGATGGGTAATTTCTCAATGAAGTGGATAATTACGAAAATGCCCCTGATGTGTTAAATTAATTATTTTGTGATGTTAAGTAAGGAAATGTTGGGGCCCATTGCTCAAATTAAGATCATATGAGCACATTTGAATGTCAAGTTTGATTGGATGGGTAATGTACATCAATTGGGTCAAAAATGGCTAAATGGGTCAAAGGGCCCAAATGGGACCCAGCGGGTCTTACTAGATTATTTGACCGTTTTGTGAACTTAAATTAAATGGGGTTAAGTTGATTTGATTGGAATTCAAGTGGAGAAAAAATGGGTAGGCCTGATCCATATGTGAAAACCATTTACAAATGACCAAAATTCCATATTTGGGTCATGGAGTCAAAAACGGGTCAAGGAGCTAAAAGTGGACCAACGGGTCGAGTTGACTATGGTTGACCGTGTGGACCCTCAAGGGAGATAAAACACGAGTCAAATCAGTGAGTGGGACTGAAGTGAGTTGGAATTAAATCAAGTTATGAGTCAACTCATGTGCATTAAATGAAATGCATTAAATGTGATGAGTTGGGTTGGAATAAAAATATCTTGAGTTGGGTGAGTCAAAATGGAAATTCAAGGGACTGTAAAATCAGTGAGTTGAGAGGGAATTTGAAGAGGTTGGCTGGTCTTAAACCAACCAAAACAAGTCCCACACGTTGGGGACTTGTTTTGGTGATTTCCATGGTTAATGTTAAATGAGAATACATGGGATTGAGTTGTGATTGCATGGGCTGAAGTGAACGGTTGCAATGGTTGGTATCAAGGGGTGCTTTGGATGGCACCCAGCATCTCCTCATTTTTGACAAGAAATTATGAGGATTAAGGAGTGAGGTTTGGCTGATTTAACAAAAGGATTAGACCACTCATTTGGCCGAATTACATTGCCAAAATTCTTGGAAATCCTCATCTCTCCCCCTCTCAAGAACATCATCTTCTTGGCTGAACCAGCTGCTAGTGTTTCACCAGTAGATCAAGCATAAAAACAGCTGAGACAAAAGAAGAAAGAAGGAAGGAAACAAGAGGGAAGAAGGCAAGGAGCAAAGGCATAAGAAAAGCTTGGAATTTGGTAAGTATTTCTATTGAGTTTTGTTGAAAAACATGGAACAAATGGGGTGTGGATTGGGTCATGATCATGGCCGAATACACCAGTGTTTAACCATTGATTATGGAGGATTTAAAATAGTAAAAATAACCATTGGGTTTGGCCACCATGAAAGGCCGAACCCCATGTAAGAGATGGCTTGGTTTTCATGTTTTGAAACATGAAAACCATGGATTTTGTGGACTGTTTTTGGGTTTTCATTTAAGATTTAAATACATGTTTTAGAATGGCTAAAAAACATGGATCTGAATGACATAGGGACTGAAGTTTATATGGTCTAAAATCAGTGGATTAAAAGATGGAAATGGACCATTGGGTTCGGCCACTTAGCATGGCCGAACCCCATGGAAACAAGTGGTTAGTTTTGATGTTTTTTAGAAGTTAAAACCATATAAGTTAGGACTGATGTTAGATGGTTGTAATAGATTTAAAATGCATGTTTAAAGAAGGTTAAAACATGGATTTGGATGTTGGTTCAGACCCAAGGTGAATGAGTAAATGTTTCAAAAAACCAAAGGTCATAGTGTTCGGCCAATGAGCATGGCCGAACCCTATGAAATTGTGTTGGTTTTTAGATGAATTTCTAAAGGGTTGAACTTGGTAATAATATGTTGTTTATTACATGAAGATTGGAAGTTTAAAAATAGTGAAAGAAATCATTGGGTTCGGCCACCATGGAGGGCCGAACCCCATGCAAAGTATTGTTGGTTTTCATGTTGTGAAACATGGAAACCATGTACTTTATGGACTGTTTGGATGAATTTAATTAGATGGTTTTTAAGTGGTTTAAAGGCAGCAATATAATACTGATATTGCATGGTTAAATAACACCTAAAGCATGTATGAAAGACCAAAACTTGGACATTGGGTTCGGCCACCTCGAATGGCCGAACCCCATGTAAGTAATTGGTATGATTTGGTGAGGTTAATTTACTGTTTTGGTTGATGTTTATGCGGCTGAACCATGTGTAATTCATGGTTGGGCTAACATGTTAAATCATGAATAATCATGGGAAGTTGAGGGATTAATCAGATCAAGAGAACCATTGGGTTCGGCCATGTGCATGGCCGAACCCCATGGGGCTAGTTTTGGGATGAATGGACCAAGATTTATGGGTTTTCCTATGTATGTTAAATGAAATAAGCTTGCTGTTTTGGGTTGGCCATGGGATGGCTGAACCTTGTAGTTTATATGGCTAAATGGTAGAGCCTAACTTGTAAACAAATGATGGGATCATTGTGTAGGAGGATCATAGGGTTCGGCTATATGAATGGCCGAACCCCATAGATTGTTTTGTTGGAGATTATGACTTGGTTGTATGAGTTGGATTAAGTAAACATATGGATTTATTGGACTTAGTGATAAGTAAATAACCAGCCACTAAGGTAGATTACTTTTATGAACTTTGATTATGAGCAAGATTAGACATTAGTTATACCAATGGCAAACCTGTGAATACAAGTCAAACGAAGGGATTGATCAAAGGACTCACATGATGTAATTGGGTCTTAGATATGAATGAACAAGTAAGTGATAGTATGATTTATTGATTGTTATATGGATAAGGTACCGGAAGTTGAACGACGTGCGAGTCGTGACCGGGTGACGCGAAAGAAACATCAAGTACTGAAGTGAATCTTCAGTAGGTTTCCTGCCTACTTGTAACCACAGTCTTTACCCAGTTTTCTTATGAGATTCTTGTTTTATTTTATGTGTTTCAAATGTTATATAATGCATTAACAAATGGCATACAGGCATTGGCATCTCATGCATAAACATGGGATGATGAATGAGGTTCTACAGTGTTGCAATTTATGGGTTACGTCTTCCTTCGGCGGTGCAAGTCACGCCAGGAAGAGTAACATGATGATCATAGTCACAATGGTCTCCTTAGGTGATGAGAGTCCCGCCAGGAGGACTCATACATGATATGAATCAGTCAGTGATGAAGTGATGAAAGTGTGTTGTAATTTACCTTGTCGGTGCAAGGCAAGTCAAGTGATGGCTATGAATGTACATGATGGGGGATGCTCATTGCATGTGCATACATCATAGCATTGTTTTACCTGTTTTTGATGATCATGTAATATGATATATATATGTATGTTTTATATGCTAACATGTGGTAGCCCTGATTCGGGAACCTACTGGGCGCGTTGATCTAACGCCCTAATTCTATCCTCAGAGGAGAATGCAGGTACAAGTAAAGGAAAAGAAAAGGTCATTGACCGGGAGGGGAGCTAAGCCAAGCCTAAGCGCTTGAATGTTGGACTGGACTTCTTTATATTACTGCCATTAGAACTATATTTTGTTGGACATGTAATAAGTCATTACCTGCTATGGTTTGATTAGGTTAATAACTTTGGATGGTTGAATTATGTTAATTAATGTTTGAGATTGTTACTTGCTATCTAGTCTTTCTATTCCGCAGTTAATCTAGGTTATTCCGCATGATGATGTTAGTTCCATGTGTGATTCATTATCATGGTCTAGTCCATGTACACTTGGTGGCCAGTTAAGGTTCAGACTTGGGTAGTCTGAACTTAACTCGCGACGTGACGCCGCCCGCTCTCTTTCGATGTTTATTATTATTTTAAAAAAAAATAGACTCTGAAATTCCCAGAGAGGGCGGGGCGTTACATAAAAACCATGCAAAACCATGGAGGTGTTTACATGTTTTAATGAGGTTAAGTATTTGATAAAAAAGTTCAAATCATGGGCCATAGGGTTCGGCCACTTTGGATGGCCGAACCCCATGAAAGGATTTAATAGACTTATGGTTAATTTTAATGGTTTTGAAAGATAAAACCATACAAGTTATGAAGGGTGTTAAAATATGTTGAATGAAGAATAAGTTTATTACCTTGGGTCGGCCATGTGTATGGCCGAACCCCATGGACCATTTTATGGTTTATTTGGAGTGGAAATTATAGATGGATTGTAGTATGAAAATGGATAGAAATAAAGAATCATAGGATTCGGCCATATGTCTGGCCGAACCCCATGAAGTGACTTTGATGGACCTAATCATTTGTGGAACCAAGACAATGATGGAAGATTAAGGACTAGTTAATCACATGGATAAATTGGTAACTAGTCTTAATCATGAAAGATTAGAAGACCCAAATTGGATTGGTGAGGGTCGGCCAAGTTGTATGGCCGAACCCCACTAAGGTGGATTGGTTATGGATTTTGGTCTTTGAGCAAAAGTAAGCATTGGTTCAAGTCCAATGGCAAAACCGTAAATACAAGATGGTTTATGGGATCTAAACTTGATTAGAAATCAAGAAGATTAAGTATTAACTTGCTGTTGTATAAACAAGGAAATGGAATTTGAACGGCGTGCGAGTCGTGATCGGGTGAAGCTAAAAAAGATCGGACACTTAAGAGAAGTTTCCGTAGGTTTCCTACCTACTTGTAACCGCATTTATACTTGGTTTTATGATGGTTTTTATGAGACATTGTTATACTATTAGTTATCATATTGGATTTGAATGATGAGATTTATTTACATGTTGCATATATTCATGGGCATCTCATGCATGGACATGGGATGATGATTATGGAAATCGGATCCCACACTCTGTCGGTATGCACGTGATGCAACTGTGGGGCCTCCTTAGGCGAGAGGGTCCCGCCAGGAGGAATATCATAATGATGAGAGTCACATCAGCCTCTTTAGGCGATGAGGGTCCCGCTAGGAGGAATATCATAATGATGAGAGTCACATCGGCCTCCTTAGGCGATGAGGGTCCCGCCAGGAGGAATATCATCAAGAAGAAATGAAAGAATACTGTGGTTTACCTTGACGTGGAGGGTCTCGTCAAGTGATGACTATGTATATGTGTGATGGGTGGGACTCATTACATTTGCACTTACATACATAGCATTGATTTCAGATGTTTTCGGATGATCATATACTATATAGATGCATGTTGTATATACTAACCATGTGGTAGCCCTGATCGGAAAACCTACTGGGCGCGTTGATCTAACGCCCTAATTCTATCCTTAGAGGATAATGCAGGAAAAGGAAAAGGGAAAAAGAAGGTCGAGGACCAGGGGGGGAGCCAAGCTTAAGCGCTTGAGTGTTGGAATGGATTTATATTTTACTGTCATTTGAATTACATTTTATGGACATGTAATAACTAGTAACTTTGCTATGGTTTGTTTATGGTTTGATATTGGATGTTTGGTTTAAGCAGTTTTAATGGAAGACTTGTACTTGCTATCTATTCAGTTTAATTCCGTAATTGGTCTAGTTTTATTTATCATGACTTGATTAGGCACACATGGGTGGCCAGTTAAGGGTCGGACTTGGGTAGTCCGGACTTAACTCGCGTCGTGACGCCGTCCGTCCTCTTCCGGTGTTATTATATTATTATTTTAAAAAAAATTAGACTCTGAATCTCGGAAAGGACGGGGCGTTACACAGTCCTTGTGTGTAATACCCTGACCCTTTTATTAGCCTAAGTTGTGTATTTAGCATCGTTAATTTTACCTTATGAAAGGTTAGTTGTGTAGATTACTGTGTGAGCTTTCTCGAAAGCTCAAGTTCAACTTGATCTGAGCTCGTTAGCTCAGCAATCCGACTCGTTGAAGTTGGAAGGGCAAAATAGTCAATTTCTATATCTCATTTATTATTTTTGAAAAAAATAGTGAATAGCGACCTCAAAACTATTTCAATGTGTACAATCACTCATTTTGAGATTATCAAACTTTCAAACTCTCACACACGCATTATCTTCAAGTAAAGAACTTAGGGGATTTCAAAGTTTGTTTCAAAAATTTTTCGGATTACAAATATTTAACGCCGAGAAAAGACCCTTTTTACAAAGCCTCCATTTTTAAATACCTTTGCAAGTAAAAAATTTATAAAAGACTGTTGTGTATTTAATCTTTATTTTATTTGAACTTTCTGTGCCTTCAGAATTTCATTTCAAAGTTTTAAACGCCCAATCTTGGATGTCAACTTCTCAAAATGTGGATCGTCGGTTTTGTTTAAAACAATGTTTTGTTTTGGATCAATGGGCTTTTAACGTAAAGCGGGTTTTGAGATTTTATAACCCAGGGTATGTTAAGTGTTCTAAACTCATCTATGGAGTCAGATTTGATTAACTTAAAATCCTGAATGCCTGAAATAAATAACTATAGGAAGTATATAGTGAAAATTCCCTTAGTGCTTAGAACCGGATAAACCCTAGAGGGGGTGAATAGGGTAATCACAAATTATTAGGCCTTTTTAATTTTAGTTGATTAATAGAGTGAGAAATTAAAACAATTAATCAAGTGTGTGAGATATGCAATGTGTACATGATAATCAATCAATCACACAAAGAGACAAGGCACACAATTTATAGTGGTTCAATTAAACAACCTACATCCACTGTAGAGACTCACCCAGTCTTGGGTTATCTCTAATACACTAAGCGTTGGAATTACACCAACACAATAGAATATGACTTTCACCTATCCAATTGATTGAGATTTTCACCCAATTCATATCCCACTATTTTTTATAGTGGTTCAAGAGAAAAACTATCTCTTTAATCTACTTCACAATGATATAGATTTTAAAGTAAAATCTAAACTAGAAAGCACTTACCTTGAAGCCTTGTAAATGTATAGATGTGCTTCCGGAACAATCAACCCAATGTGAGCTCGTACAACCCTGACGTTGATGAAGACCCGTCAAGTAGAGCAACCACAATCCTTGGGTATTTAGGAAATTGGAGGTCCAATGTCTATCTTAGAGCTTTGGCTTAATCCGTCTCTCTTAATCTCAATCTATATCGATTGGATACTTGAATTGTTTGCAAGTGAATTGCCAAGAGAGAATAAGCCTATGAATTTTGTCTTGGTGTTTGAGGGATTAACTCTAGTAGGTAGGGAATGAATGCTCTCTCATCATCAAACTCAAACACCCCAATCAATGTAGTATTTATAAGCAAACATAATTTTTTTTGTAACATTGAACCACACTATTGATTGCGTATAGGCAATCGATCGTTCGTGTTTTAATAGCTCTTCACCAACCCGACCGTTGAGCATCTAATCGGCAGTAACAACTCTAAAACGGTAACCTCACTATGGATCGTGCCACACGACTGATCATTCGTGTATCCGGTGACTAATTGCGGGTTGGCGAATGTATCAGTCTGGGAATGACTGTATTTTCCAGTGTTGAGTCTCATCTAGGCCCAGGGCGATTGATCGTGATGCCCATATGTTCTTGCCATGTACTCATGATCGATCATATACCTCATTGGTAGTGTGTTGTCCGTGGTGAATGATCGCCCTACATGATGTATCGCCCTAACAGTGAATTCATATATCCAAGTTGGGTTCCAATTCATTGTCAAACACATGTTAGGCTTGATTACTTATCTAGATGTGATCTCTAATCCTAAGCATGGTCCAACTAAGGTATGGGTTCCACCTAAGGTCATCTATGGTCACTTACCATATGTGATTGCCATACTCGTTGATCTGTTGAGTCTTCACACTTGAACCAACGCTTGAGATATTGAGTCGTAGTTTCTTTCTTGAAGGCAAGCCTTCACCTAAGTCACGAACTTGAAAAACAGGTGACTCGGCAAGCCGAGGCACTAACATATAGTTTTTAATAAAAATAAAATAAAATGAGTGAAAATATAGAAGAAGTTATCTTCTGTGGCTGTCCACCTGCCTCACCCATCCAACGGACGGGGAGCAACATGTGTGCCTATAAAAAAGCCTCAATCATTTTTTTTAAGCCATTGTTTTCTCTCTCATGATTTCTTCTTTTGCTTATTTTCTTTTTCATTATGCTGCTATGCAAGTGTTGATTTGTTTGGATTTTTCTAAAGAAAAAATGTGTTTTTCTTCCCATTTCTTCTCTTTAAAATATAGTCCAGATTAAGATAGAGTCCTCTGCAAAATTCTGTAAGAAACACTCTGAAGTAAAGGAGAAATAAAATCCCAGAAAAAATGAAGAATATGTCGACCGATCGAGCATAACCCAAGAGGTAATTTGGGGCACAAATGTAACTTTTTGAAAAGTTAGGGACGTAAAGGTAATTTTCAAATTGTTTCCAAGGTTTGCAAAAATGGAAATTTTAGTTGAAAATTCATATTTTGACCGCTTGATATGTTTCTTTTATGCATTGTGTGTTTATTTCTTTTGTTATTACTGTCTTTTAGTTTTCCATTTGGCCAAAATTTTATCTTTCTAAGAAAACGTGCAACACTTTGGTTTCCATTGGTATTTCGTGCATTAAATCCATTCTCGAATTTTCAGAGGGATAAACTCAGGAGTCCCAAATTCCAATTCGGAGTGACCTGAGGCCTAGTACCTACTAACTGTAGAACATTTCCATTTCCAGACCTCCTAGTCCGCATGTCATCTTAGTAAATAATAGATTCTAGTGCCTAACGTTCTACTTGGAACTAGTCTAACACTACAAATAGAATCTGTCGTCCATTTCTACAAGTTTTTCGTGCTCCAATCAAACTACTGAAGTATAATCCTGTTCCCAGACTTGAGAACTGCATGAAACACTTGTCGAATGTTATGGTGTTTACAGCATTCTATTTTTTTTTCTTTGTTGCCTTCTCAGTCCGAACATGACTAACTCTAACTTCTATCTTCTGTTCGGATTGGTCCAAGGGCTTTACTGCTTTATGTACCCTTTGGGCTTAACTCTTAGATCCACGATTTGGGACCAAGCACTGAGTACTTTATTTACTTTATGCTTTAAAGCACTTTACATTCGGTGTTATTTTCTTCCTTCATGTGTTTTGACTACCTTGTCTTTTTAAAACACTCCGCTTTAAGTGTTATTTTACTTTATTCATTTTATTTCATTTGTGCTTTTATTTGAAAGTTTTTCTTATGCATTTATTTACATGTGTATTTCTACAGGCTTTGCTTACCATGACCTCTCCTTTTTACGTGTATTTACACATTTTGATTTCATCGAGAAAAGGGCCTAGACTTTAAATATCGATTTATTTACACATCTGTTAGTGCACGCCTAGATCTTCTTCTTTTCAGTTCTTTCAAAAACTCGTAGGACTACGGTGAGGAGATTCAACCACAGAATTTCTATTGAAATACATCACATCTTGCATCAAACTCTAAAATTGTAAACCATTAATCCTAAGGCAATAATGGGACCCATTTACAATATATTGATGGAAAAGATGTGAATAGGACCAGAATGCGATACAAGGCACTGCTCACACGTAAATGGATGAAATTGATGTTCTAAATATAGAACGTGAGCGTGGGATAATGTCTAAGAGACCGAGGCCTAGCCATCTATAACGAAGTATTGGATGCAATTATGTGCCCAGAGGCTAACTGGTTAAAGTTGGACAATCTTGTGAAAGTGTCAGTCACCAACTCTTGGTTCCATTTAGAATGCACGCTGTCTTGTATTGGTATACATTGTTTGCTCGCAGCACTCTGTGTAAAACACACTTAAAATTACCCAGTCTTAAAACTAGTTTGCAATAGTATACACGTATATGTGCCCAGACTCGAATCTAGCCATATACAATCTTATGGATACTTGATAAAATCCTAGATCGAATGTGTGAGCATACCCCGATCTTTAGAAGGGGTAAAAAGGGAATTTTACTGCATAGTAGTTACTTGTTTTATGTATTTTAACTTCTAGTCATTTAAATATTGCAATTTGATAACCCTGGGATGTTGACCCCATGTAGAGCTTTGCATGATCTGAGTGCATAAACTGTTTTGAGTGATAACATGCTTTGATGATAACATGTTAAATTTATCTGTTGTTTTCTCTTCACTGGGCTATGCATCTCATATCTTGTCACGTCCTGACCCAAAATAGGCACGTGACGCTGAAATAGTTTATCTTTTTCAAATAACACACGTTGGAAACACATGTGCGCTCACATCTTAACACAAATCCATAAATAATCCCATATAATCATTAATATCTCAAAGGGAATATAATTTTTTCTACCATAAATGTTATCAACACTAAACTTTATTACACCAACTCCTTAATGAATAAAATAATAAAATTAACATCATCAACTCAAATCAATTGAAATAACAAATAAACAATATCCACTTGAATCAAATAACTAGAATAATCGAATAATGTGTATATGATGCATCTAAAGCAGCATGATGGACTAAGCTCTCCCTCGGGGTCCCTCGGACCCATCCGATGCAATACTACCTGAAATTGCAAGGACGTGAGTACAAACAAATACTCAGTGAGGATATGCATGCTACACACTCACACATCCACATATTAATAATGTATGAAATATAATATAAATCATGCTATGCAATACAGTCCCGTATCAACTTCATCAATGTGAACATAATGTCCACTCAAGGACACCTCTATAGAATGAGCTCCAAAACGTCATGATCCCTTGAGAGACTTAGGCCACGACTTACAAAGTCAGAGTTCGAAATAAACATATCTAACCTACCCCACCTCGCGTCCCTTCACCACTCTGCTGATTAAGTTAGACTCTACGTGGTCGATGTACGACTTACCAAGTTAGTACCTCCCTATTAAGACTCACAAGTAGCTAACCCTGTGCAATATTGCACACCAAGTGTACAAAAATAGTAGTGAGAGCGACCTATAGTGCGAAGCATGTGAGTGGTTATACTCCTCAATGACAACCACAACAACCGTGAGAGCGACCTATAGCGCGAAGCATGTGAGGGGCTTTACTCTTCGACGGCAACCCTACAGGACCAAGTCCCATAGTCGACGCCACCATTCCAATATGGTTCCTTAAACAAATCATCATCCTGTCACACCAATCTCTTTTAGGGAGTGAGGACTACTACTAGTGGGGCCCAAACAAGGGAAATACACATCCCCAAGTCCTATATACCCTTTGGGTCTAATTCCAACACTAGTAATTCTCAATACCATCGTGCCCATAAACACATTACCCTATACTCACATCCTAAATGACATCCTAGACACACATTAGTGAGTAATGCAAGGGATTATACTCATAATTACATGGGCAACACAATATGTTATAATCATGTCATGACCATAATTTCACTACTATAACAAGCATATCATATTCCATTACGTCACATACATTCAACATAATCATCACATTGGGTTATTTTAGGGACATGGACCATATGCCAACTTTGAGATACACACTTTAGGTTGTTTTACACATATTCATAATCCTTGTAATTTTATCCAACCTGTCTCATGGTGGTTTATCATCATAAGTCCAATCACTCCCTTTTCTTTATACAAACCCAATCAAAATTCATCTAAGACCACATACAGGGTTGTCCATAATTATCACAATTTATTCTTCATCATAAACCAAATTATATCATGCTACAAATCTCATCATAGGAAATTAATGATAAATTATGCAGCGTATAGGGCATACCAGTCCTAATTTTAATGCATAGCTGTTCATAAATAACATAATATATTATCTAATTTAGCATACAAGCATTTAAACATTCGAGTAGGGTGTGTAGCAATCCTCACCTCAGCAATTAAGCTGTCTCGGGTTGATCTTCGGGTCGTACCTTAACATAATATTCCAATTTAGTCCATAGATTAGGCAAAAACACAATTTATAACTAAAATCCCCAATTTTAGACCCAAGATTTTACCCTTGATTGCATCGATCACTTTAATCCAAGGGAAAACCCCAAATCTTCTCCCCTGAATCATCTCCATAATCGACCATATGCCATTTTCTCCAATTTTAGTTCATTTCCTAAGGTTCCAAATCCAATTTCAATTCAAATCTACACTAACTATTTCGATAATATATCCAAATCTGTTCCTCCTTGATCGAAAGGAATTCCTACGGATCCAACAAACAAAGTAAATAGGACCAATCCAAGCAGAGGCGAACACTTTCCATTTTCTTTTGGATTATGATCAAAGGAGAAGATTATTCTTTTTACCATAATATGCGGATCAAATCACGATCTTATAATATAATAAGAACAAGAGATCTTTCTCGATCAATCCCTTTGCCCTCATTCTTCGAGAATCAGAAAGATCCTTTTTGAGTTTTTTTGTTCATTTGGAATCTGGGTTCTTCTACTTATTTATTTATTTCGATTTTCTTTGATCCAAATATGATTTATTATTCATCACATACTCTATTCTCAACCATCCCATTCAGATCTCATCAAAGAAGAATTGAGAGAGAGAAAAATCATAAATCTTACTTTGGAGAAGAAAGAAATATGAAAAGGGGTGCTCTTTGTACCAGAAATCCAAATCCAATGCCTTTTACAGGTAAAAATCGATGGAGGGAAGGTATGGGGTGCTAGGGTTTGCAGGTTAGGGAGAAGGGTTGGCTACTTGGAAGAGGAAGGAGATGAAATAAGCTTAGTTTAATGCAACCACGAACTTAAATAGATAGGCTGACTTAAGTGTCACTCGATACATCGACACTGTCGATACATCGATGACTTAACACGGCCGGCACATCAGCAACGAACGACCAGAAACTTAGACTGTCAACAGGACTGCTCTCAGATCGACTCTATCGTCCTTGTCGACATGTCGACCTATCGACACATCTAAATCGTCGACACATTGGCTCGTAGTTAGTCTTGCCTTCCAAATTCTTTCCTGCCACGTGTACACCAGTTGGGCCTATGCACCGTTCACACATGTAAACTCTATTATGAGGTCATATATGAGTTATTCTAAGGGCCGGGCCATTACATATCCCTTACGTTTTAGGGAACTTGGCCAAGGAGGGGATCAACGAACCCCAGTTGTTGTGATAGAGATGCGACCCCTAATATTTCCTGTGGATGGGGAATTCATTTACTTTGTTTTTTTTTTACAAACTTGACGTTGTACTAATTATTGTGCCCACCTGAGACACAACTAAACATGTAATAAAACCACTACCGTTTCTGAAAGTTCCCGGGGGTGCTAGAACAAGATCAAAGATTGACCCTAGAAGGAGGGGTGAATAGGGCAATGACCAATTTTTATGATCTTCACAAATTTCTTGATTAATTAAGGTGATATGCAGTGGATTAACAAATTAATCAAGAGATTGTGTTGTGTGATATGTGAGTGTGCCAATTAGAGAACAATCACACAAGAACAAGACCAACACCCACAACAAAAGATGTATAGTGGTTTGGAGTAAACCCTCCTACATCCATTGACGGACTCACCCAACCTTGGGCTATCTCAAATACACTATATGGGGAATTTGTAACACCCCGATTTTTCAAAGATATCAATATTCACGAAAATGCCATTGAAATGGTGAATTGAAAAGATATGAACCTCAGATGGGTAAATGTTGGGTTAATTGCCCAACGGAAGGTAGATGTGGATCAATGGAAATAAATGGGTAAGAATTATTTAAGATTGCCAATTGGGTCAAAATCCAATTGGGACCCAATGGATCATATATGAGCTAGTTAGAAGTAAATGGGTAAGGCTTGATGTTGGGTCAATTACCCAACGGATGGTAGATGTGGATCAATGGAAATAAATGGCTAAGAATTGGGTCAATAGCCCAATTATGATCCAATGGATCAAGGATAGAATTCGGGTTGGAAATAATTGGGTATGTGTGATTAAATGGGTCAACTACCCAATTGGGACCCAATGGGTCATGGTGGACTTGTTTGATCATTGGGTAAGCTCAAGTTTAATTGGGTTAGGCTGAATTGAATGGGAGTTCAATGAAGGGTAAATGGGTAAGCTATGTACAAATATGTAAACCACATTTAAATGGGAAAACCACCTATAAATGGGTCATGGTGCCTAATTGGGTCAAGAGGTTCAAATGGGACCCAATGGGTCGAGTTGACCATGTTGACTAGGTTGACCGAGTGGACCATCAAGTGAACTAAAAGAGTTGAGTTAAATCATGTTTAGTTGGGGCTGAAGTGAGTTGGATTTGAATCAAACAATGGAGTTGACTCAAGTGCATTAAATTAGTAGTATTAAATGGGGTGAGTTGAGCTAATGAGTTGGGTGAGTTAAATTGGAAACCAAAGAGACCATTAATTCAAGTGAGTCAAGTGGGAGATGAGGAGTTGCCTTGATCTCAAACACCACAAAGACAAGTCCCACACGTTGGGTACTTGGGGAGTAGTTTTCCATGCATGGAATTCAATGGATTAAGATAAGAATCACCTTGGGAGCTTGGAGGGTTTCCATCTCATAATGGAAACCCAAGGCCCAACATGGGGAGATGAAGGGGTGGTCTAAGCTTAGGCCAAGTGTCCCATAGTTAAGCAATGGGACTCCTTGGTTAAACCAATATTCATGAGGGTTAATGAGAGGTTATGGTGGCTGTTTTACAAAAGAGATACACCACACTCTTTGGCCGAATTTTACATTGCAAAAGCTTGGAGCTTTCATCTCTTTTCCTCTCTCAAAAACCTACCTGCTTGGCTGAACCAACTTTTGGTGTTTTCACCATTGATCAAGCACATAATCGGCTAAAGGACTAAGGGAGCAAGAAGGAAGGAAGTAAGGATCAAAAGGCAAGAAGAGAGGCCAAGAGGATTGGTAAGTGTTTCATAAAAATTTGTTAGAAAAATGGGTTAAGGGATCATGATTTGGCCATGGCATGGCCGAATCTACCAAAGGTTAAAACCATGGATAATGGTGTTTTAAAAGGGCTCAAATCATGGATCATAGGGTTTGGCCACTTTGGATGGCCGAACCCCATGAAAGGATTTGATAAGTGTTTGGGTTATTTTGATGGTGTTTGAAAGTTAAAAACCATACAATATTATGGAGATTTTTAGATGTTTTAATTAGAGATGAGATGTATGTTTTGGGTTGGCTATTGGATGGCTGAACCATATTATGATTATGGCTAAGAAGTGGGGTATAAATCATGCATAAATTAGAAGATTTGCATCAAAGAAAACATAGGGTTCGGCTATGTGTATGGCCGAACCCCATGGGCCAATTTATGGGTTATGTGAGGTATGAATATGATTAGAAACTACTATTGGTTTTATAATGTTTTAAAGGGTTTAAATGATGGATATATGGGTAAACCATGGTTCAGCCATTACATGGCCAAACCCTAATTTCTATGATAAATAAAAGAACCAAAAGTGAACTATAGGGTTCGGCCATGGGTATGGCCGAACCCCATAGAAAGAGGTATTGATCATGAAAGTGCATGAATGTCTTAAATGGATTTTAGTATGTAAATAGATGGAAATAAAGAACCATGGGGTTCGGCCATACTGATCATGAAAGTGCATGAATGTCTTAAATGGATTTTAGTATGTAAATAGATGGAAATAAAGAACCATAGGGTTCGGCCATATGTATGGCCGAACCCCATGGATTGATTTTGATTGATAAAAGGAATTATAGGGTTCGGCCATGTGTAGGGCCAAACTCCATAGAGTGACAATGATGGAGGACTAAGGGCTAGGTAATTAGATGATTGGAATGTCATTTGGATTTAATTAGAAAGGATTAAAAAGATCAAATTTGAGTTGGTGAGGTTCGGCCATGGGGTATGGCCGAACCCCACTAAGGTGGATTGTTATATGCACATGGGTTATTAGCAATATTAAACAAAAGGAAGAAGGAGTGGCAAAAATGTAAATACGGCCAACAATGATGGACCATGGGTTCGGCCATGGTATATGGCCGAACCCCATGGGGGATATTTTTATGGACTTAGGTTATTATCAAGGTTAAATAATTATGGTACAATTGATTAGATGTATGAATCAAGGTAGTTTGATCTTGGTTTTAAATTAATGATCAAAGGACTATAAGAAAGGCACCAAAATAAGGAAGTGAGGTTTGGCCATGTTGTATGGCCGAACCCCACAAGCTTGTATTTTGTGGACTTACGTGGTTACCAATGGTAGATGAGTAATTGTTAAAGGATTAACTAAGTGGTGATGGAGTAATAGATCAAAGAGGGATCAAACAAAGTAAGTGAGGTTCGGCCATGGTGTATGGCCTAACCCCACAAAGTGTGTGTAATGTCTTAGACTTAATTGGAAATTATATAGATATTATCTTGATTTGTTGATATATAAACAAGGTGACGGGACCTCACTGTAATACCTCGGAATTTTTAAATCAATGAATATGTAGATATTATTTATTTTAATGATGAAAATTGAGAATTTTAATGGAATAAATGTTAAGTGGATCAAAATATGGACAATGGACCAATTATGGCCCAATTGGACCATGGATTGGATGAAATTCATTTAATGTGTCAATAATGATTAATTGGGTCAAGAATGGTCAAATTGGGTCAAATACCCATTTGGGACCCAATGGGTCAAGATAGTTAAGCTCTAAGATAAATGGATAAGGGTGAACTTAATTGGGCCATGGGCCCAATGGTGATCCAATAAGAGGAATGGATTTAATTAAATTTAAATCACCTAAGTTGGTGACGAATTGACCAAGGTGACATGGTCCAATGGGACCCACCTCCACCTCACCAAGTGAGGTGGCGTGTGGGCCAAGGATTGGTGGGGCCGGCCACCATGGTTGAATTGGTCAACCATGGGTGGAGTAATGGAGAAGAATTAAGGAGATTAAAAGAGATAAGTGGGAATTAATTAACTTAACCTAATAATCTAATTAATTAAATGATTAAGGTAATCTAATCATGGTCAAATGGTCAAAACCACCCAAGGAAACACAAACTACTTAAAACGTTGGTTAGTGGTGATTGGGTCATAAAGCATGGAAAATATCTTGTGTGGGTTGGTGGGAGGAGTTAATGTGGAGTATATCTTAAGCAACCAAGAGATGAGATGACTTTTTCATCTCATTCTCTCCATTCCATCTAACTCTTTCACACGTCCTCCATCTCTTGCCCTCTCAAAAACCGTCCCACACCCAAGGAGAAGGAAAGGAAGAAAACCAAGAGAAAGAAGAAGGAAAGCTTGGAGGAAAAGAGAGGAGAAAGGTGTAAGCTTGGCCATCACTCAAAGATCAAGCCATAGTATTTTCTTTCTCATCTCCATCCTCTCCTCTCCCTCTCTCAAATCTAACCCTACCATGGCCGAACCCAAACTTGGAGGTTTTCACCATTGATCAAGCATTTTAGCCAACCAACAAAGGAGAAGGAGAAGAAAGAAGGTCAAGGAAGCCGACGGGAGTAACGAAAGTCGGAGGAGGCGTCGGATCGTAAGTATTTTCTAAACAAGAGATTAGATTTTTTTTTTTAGGGTTTAAGAGGTTATGAAATCCATTTCTTGGATTTAGAGGTGGCCAAAACATCATAGCCTTGGATCTCAAATCCATCCAATGGAAGGATGAAAATGGACAAAACCCCTAATGGGTAAATTAAGGTTAAGAACAAATTAAATGGATTAAGGATATTATGAAATTAAATTAATTAAGCATGGGGAATGGTTTATGATTTGAGGTTTTTAATGATTAAATGTTGGAAGATTAAAAGGGGTTTTTATGAGAAAAATCATGGTAAGTGATGTATGATTTTTAGGGTTTTAAAGAATGGAAGACAATGAGGGTGGCTAATGATTTTAGGGTTTTAAATGAATAAATGTGAGTGATTTTTAAAGGGGTTTAAATGAGGAAATTCATGGGGTATGTGAATGATTTTTGTGGCCTCAAGAGGCATAGAAAATGATGGACCATGAACCATGGGTTCGGCCATGGTGTATGGCCGAACCCTATGGTGATCAAATGGTGGATTTAATGGTTATGAATTATGGAAAAATAAGTGGGGAATGTTGGTGGTTTTGATGGACAAAAATGATCCTAATGTGGATAGTAATAATGGGCTCCAATGTAGTTAAGGATGATGGCTTTAAGTGTATGAATTAAACCCCTTCATGGAAGGGCTTATGAAGGATGCAAATGTGGAACAATGGACCCAAGAAAAATGGAGAAAGAGGCATCATGGGTTCGGCCATGGTGCATGGCCGAACCCATGACCCAATTGTAGATCATTTTGGCCTAAGGTTAATGTGTTTGTATATGATTAAATTAATGGAGTTTAGGTTAAATTAAGTGGCTGATTTTAATGATTTTAAGACATGGGTGATGGGTCATTAATGGACTCAAATCTATGAATCAATTTTGGACAAAGAAATGTATACGGTTAAGTGAATGTCTAAACATGGGAGAGGTAGTGGCAAAACCGTAATTAATGACCCATTCTGTGAACCATTTAAAGGGTTAAGTATGGGGTTTTGTATGGGTTTAAATGAATAAGGATTAGGTTAATTAAAGGGCTAATTTTTATGATCATATGACATGGTTGAGTAGGTGAATAACCATATAAGGAATAGTGGCAAAAATGGCAAATGTTGGCCAAAATGAAGAACCCCACTAAGATATGATGTTTGGGCTTAGTAAAAGGTTAAAAACATGGACTAATTATTAATGTATAATAAGGTACTGGACATCGTAATCAGTGCGCGATCGGCGACCGGATTCGGGAACGAAAAACGTAAAGACGCTAATCGGTATTCGGTAGGATTCCTACCTTTTTGTAAGCCATGGATTGTGTGATGGTTTCTTTGATTTATTTTGGAAATTATATGGTTTGTTTTATGATGAGTTTTAAGATCATGATTTATGTATCTTATATGGCATAATGCAAGGCTCTGATTTATATGCTAAGTTATGAATTCTATATTAAGACTATGGATGATATATATTACATAGCAAATGCACCTACATCTCATGCATGACATGGGCGGGAAAATAATGAAACCGGAGTCCATGCTCCGTCGGGGCGACCGAGAATCAGACATGGGGATAGCCTGAGGGCTATAACCGGAGTCCATGCTCCGTCGGGGCGACTGAGAATCAAACATGGGGATAGTTCTATGACTGGAGTCCATGCTCCGTCAGGGCGACCGAGAAGCAAACATGGGGATATTTTGATATGTTGAGATATAATCGGAGTCCATGCTCTGTCGGGGACGACGGGAAACAGACATGGGGATAGCTTTATATGCTATAATCGGAGTCCATGCTCCGTCGGAGAGATCGAGAAGCAAACATGGGGATACCTTGACGAGGCCTTGCCGTCAAGGGGGATTGACATCATGATGGTATGGTTGATGGGTGGGACACATGACATGAGACGCCCATGGCATTACATTCATTTTATGGTTTTCGTTTTATTACTATCTGTATGCTTGTTATCACTAATCCATGTATTAGCCCTACTCGGAGTCCTACTGGGCGCGTGTCTAACGCCCTACTTCTAGCCTAGCTGATGTCGCAGGAGATGGCGCAGCGGAAGGGCGCGACAGGGAGCCAAGCTTAGGAGCTTGGGGAAGCGAGCTACTTAGTTTATTTAAGTTTTTCTTGGAAATGTATTTGAGTAGCTTAGCTTGTCGGAATGTAATATTATAGATTACATGCTATGTTTTGGATGTTAGTTTACACATTATGATTTTGAGACATTTTGGTAATTAAATGAATGTTTCTTCCCTGCTATCTAAAATTTGTAGGTTAGTCTCTATTATCATTCCGCATTTAATTTAATATTCCTCGAGCTTACTTCTAAATGTGAACCATTCTCCGTGGACTTCATTCCACGCACACGTAGGGTTGGCCAGTTATGGTTAACTCGCTTCGTGACGTCCGCGCCCTTTGTCAGTTTTAATTAAAAAAAAAAAATAGACTCTGATTTTGGTGAAAAGGGGCGGGCGTTACAATTGGTATCAGAGCGAAATCGGAAGAATGAATCTCTCGAAGTATGATTAAGACGGTTTCACATCTCACTGATGGATAAGAATCCCAACTGACCGACTCCTCGGAGTCGGCTGCAAGGGGGCCGGGTTAATTTACTTCGATTGACTCAGACTAAAGCGTTCAATCTGAGAACAACATTTGAGAAAAAAGGAATGATAGCAAGGGAAGAAAAATCACTTTAAATTGGAATTATCAAACGTAGCGAAATAGGAAAATCTCCCCGATTTCCCCGAATTAAAAAGGAAAATTTGATGTTTGGGAAGTTTTCCCTCAAACCAAGTGTGCTTATTTGGCAATTTTCCCCAAAATGAGAAACAGTACTTAGGAAGTCTTTCCCCCAAAACAAAGTATGTTTACTTAGCATTTTCCCCCCCAATTTAAAAATGAACTAAGTCGATAAATGTTTTTCAATGACTAAGGAAAATACCGCCAAAAAGAAGAACTCGCAAGAACCCACGGGTAGAGGAAGAGGTGCCACCACCTCGTCAGGAAGAGGGGGTACTGCCACCCCATCAGGAGGAGGGACAAAATAGCGTGAACCCACCTGTGGTGCCACCTGAGTTAAAAGAATTGGTTCAAGTGGTGGTCACCTCTGTACTTCAACAACACTTGAATGGGAATGCGACCACTAGTGACTCCAACAACCGGAGCATGGTTAGAGATTTCTAGCAACAACGCCCTCCTTACTTCAGGGGAAAAGAAGGGGCTGTCGGAGCAGAACATTGGTTGAAGAAGATCCATCAAATCTTGAATCTACTCCAGATTTCTAGTCATATTGACAGGATTTTACTGGCTACGTCTCAGCTGATTGAGGATGCCGGCAATTGGTGGGAGGTTGTAGAAAAACAGCAATCACTTGTGCCGGAAGGGCAAATGATTGCTATGACATGGGAAGGGTTCTCAGCCACCTTTCTAGAGCAATATTTCCCGGAGGAGGAAAGAGAGCACCAGACTCAAGCCTTCCTATCATTGGTGCAAGGCAATATGACGGTGGCAGAATATCACTGGGAGTTTCTGAGACTATCTGTTTATGCGTTTTATATGGTGGATACCGAGCACCGGAGGGCCCGTAAGTTTGAACGGGGACTTCGACCAAGTATCAGCGTCAAGGTAACAATATTCAAGGCAGGCACACTGGCTGAGGTGGTCAGCAGGGCCACTATAGCAGAGCGGGAGTTGAATGAGTTGGTGCGGCCTGATAACCGCCGAGTGCAAAGTGGGTGGGGTGCATTTCAACCCAACAAGAGGTTCCGCCCGAATTTTAACAGACCCTCGCTCTCCACTGGATCTACAGGGGGCTTTCGCCCCAATCAGTCCTCCCCATAAGCATTAGTCACTCAGGTTCCACAGGGTGGGAACACGTGCTATCAGTGTGGCCAACAGGGCCACTTCAAGAGGGAGTGTCCACAGATCAGCAGACCCTCTAACTTCAGGGGTTCCTTCCGCCCTCCAGTTAGACCAACTTAGTCGCGAGGAGGCAGAGCATACAACCAAGCGGGGCGGGCGACAAACCCTACGGGATCTGGACGACTTTTTACCATACCTTCTCCAGGAGCGGTGGATCGCTCGGTGATTCAAGGTATGGCCGTAGTTGGTAGTTCTTATGCTGTTACATTATTTGATTCTGGAGCTTCACATTCATTTATATCTACTGCATTCATATCTGCTACGGGCACATTAGTACAAAGCCTGTCCACATCACTTACCATTGTATCCCCCGTCGGAGACACATCTTTGGGACTCATATGTACGGCATTGAGCACTGAACTCGCGGGATTCAGATTCGAGTTCAACTATTTGGTAATCGATATGGCTGAGTACGATGTTATATTTGGCATGGACTGGTTGGCTACATTCTAGGCCCATATTGATTGCCATCTTCGTAGGGTGATATTTTGGTCACCCGAGGGAAAGCGGTACGTGGTACACGCTGACAGACAGGGCATCCCTTGAAGGCTGTAGGAAGAATTGAACCATCTTGCCTTGAATAGCCTCAGATTAGATAGGGCACCAATAACTGAACTTCCGGCGGTCGTAGCAGATTATGCCGAGGTATTCCCAACAGAGCTCCCTGGTTTGCCACCCAAGAGGGAGATAGACTTTGAGATCAAGTTATACCCGGCGCCGCTCCAGTATCATTGCCCCATTACAGGATGGCACCAGTTGAGATGACCGAGTTGAAGAAACAGATTGATGAACTGCTTAGACTGGGTTTTATTCGGAACAACACATCCGCATGGGGAGCCCCGGTATTATTTGTGAAGAAGAAAGACGGTACCCTTTGGATGTGTGTGGACTATAGAAAATTAAACCAGCTGACTGTCAGGAACAAACATCCCCTACCCAGGATAGATGATCTGTTTGATCAACTTAGGGGTTCCTCTCACTTCTCCAAGATTGATCTGATGTTCGGATACCATCAAATCCTGGTTAGAGAGGAGGACATAGAGAAGACAACCTTTAGGACCCGGTATAGCTTATATGAGTATGTGGTCATGCCGTTTGGACTTACAAACGCACCGGCTGTATTCATGGACCTGATGAATAGAATATTCCGTCCGTACTTGGATCAGTTTGTAATTGTATTTATTGATGATATTCTGATCTATTCCAAGAGTAAGGAGGAACATACTGAGCACTTGGGGATAGTCCTGGACACCTTGAGGAAGAACCAGTTGTATGCCAAAGCCAGCAAGTGTGAGTTCTAGCTATCTGAGGTCAACTTCTTGGGGCACATTATATCGGAAGAAGGTATAGCCGTGGACCCGGCTAAGGTAGCGGCAGTGAGGGAGTGGAAAGCACCGACGAATGTGACTGAAATCCGCAGTTTTCTGGGATTGGCCGGTTGCTACAGGAAATTCATCATGGACTTCTCCAAGATTGCAGCTCCACTTACCCGACTCACTCAGAAAGGAGTTAAATTTGAGTGGTCGGATCTGTGCAATAGGAGATTTAAGGAGCTAAAGGGGAGGCTTACAACCGCTCCTATTCTGATCTTGCCGGAAAGAGGCAGAAATTATGAGGTGTACTGTGATGCCTCAGGTGAGGGGCTGGGGTGTACACTCAGTCAAGGTAATCGTCCGGTGGTGTACGGATCAAGACAGCTAAAAATTCATGAACGGTATGATCCCACACATGATCTGGAGCTAGCAGCAGTGGTCTTCGCTCTCAAAAGCTGGAGACACTACCTTTATGGTGAGAAGTTTGAGGTGTTCTCCGATCACAAGAGCCTGAAGTACTTATTCGATCAGAAGGAACTCAACATGAGACAGCACAGATGGATGGAATACCTGGCGGATTATGAGTTCGCACTTCAGTATCATCCTGGCAAGGCGAATAAAGTGGCGGATGCCCTCAGCCGCATGTCACATGAGACGGTAGCCAGCTTGATCAGGATGGAATGGGAGGTATTGAATACCATTAGAGAGTTTAAACTTTACCTCAATAATCATGGGACCATATATAACCTGATCATATGATCCAACATGGTCTCCGAGATTGAATGGGAACAACGGACAGATCCAGAGTGGAGGAGATATGGGCTAAGATGTCTACCGGTGAGGTTGTACCGGAGTGGGAATTACGACCGGGACAAGGTCTTGTGTTCCGAGGTAGGACATATGTGCCTAAGCGCTGCCGAAGAGAGTTGTTGATTGAAGCACACCAAACCAAGCTCTCTATCCATCCGAGCAGCACCAAGATGTATCATGACCTTAAGAGGCACTATTGGTGGCAGGGGCTCAAGAAAGATGTGGTAGAGTTTGTTGCTCGTTGTCTAACTTGTCTGCAAGTTAAGGCAGAACATCAGAAACCACCGGGTTTAGTCGTACCTTTGCCAGTGCCAGAGTGGAAGTGGGAGCACATATCCATGGACTTCGTAACAGGGTTGCCAAGGTCATCAAAGGGCAACGATGCGATATGGGTCGTAGTGGACCAATTGACTAAGTCTGTGCATTTCCTTCCCATCAAGATGACTGATTCGTCGGAGACATTGGGTCGATGGTACATTTGGGATATCATCAGACTGCATGGTATTCCCCGGACTATTGTGTCAGACAGGGATGGCCGATTCACTGGCAGAGTATGGCAGGGCATGCAGTTGGCTATGGGGACCGACATATTGACTAGCACAGCATTTCGTCCACAGATTGATGGACAGTCGGAGAGGACAATACAGACATTGGAGGATATGCTGAGAGCATGTATGCTAGACTTCAAGGGTGGATGGGAGGATCATTCGCCACTGGTGGAGTTCTCTTACAATAACAGTTACCAGGCAAGCCTCCAAATGGCTCCATTTGAGGTCTTATATGGTAGGCTGTGTAGATCGCCAGTGTGTTGGACAGAGGTCAGTGAGCCTGCGCTAATTGGATCGGAGTTGGTTGCGGAGACTACAGCGCAGATCAAGTTAATACGGCAACACATACTCACCGCGCAGAGCCATCAAAAGAGTTACGCCGACAAGGGGAGAAGGTTCCTCGAGTTTGAGGTGGGAGACTTGGTGTTTTTGAAAGTCTCACCACGGAAAGGACACATGAGATTCGGGAAGAAGGGGAAACTATCGCCTAGATTTGTGGGGCCATTTCCGATCCTGAAGAGGGTGGGGGGGTAGCTTATCAGTTGGCGCTCCCTCCACAGCTATCATCTCTACATGATGTATTCCATGTGTCCATGTTAAGGAAATACAACTCCGATCCTTCACATGTATTGAACGTGCAAGACGTCGATGTACAAAGCAACGTGACGTATGTGGAGAAGCCGATCAGAGTGATCGGGAGCGAACAAAGAGTGCTACGGAACTGCGCTATTCAGTTGATCAAGGTGGTATGGGAACGACATGGCAATGAGGAAGCCCCTGGGAACTTGAGTTGGAGATGAGAGCCGCTCATCTGGAGCTCTTTGTATGAGTTGTTTTGAACCTCCACTTTGCTCTAATTTTCGGGACGAAAATTTCAAAAAAGAATTGTATTGTAATAACTCAGAATTTTTAAATCAATGAATATGTAGATATTATTTATTTTAATGATGAAAATTGAGAATTTTAATGGAATAAATGTTAAGTGGATCAAAATATGGACAATGGACCAATTATGGCCCAATTGGACCATGGATTGGATGAAATTCATTTAATGTGTCAATAATGATTAATTGGGTCAAGAATGGTCAAATTGGGTCAAATACCCATTTGGGACCCAATGGGTCAAGATAGTTAAGCTCTAAGATAAATGGATAAGGGTGAACTTAATTGGGCCATGGGCCCAATGGTGATCCAATAAGAGGAATGGATTTAATTAAATTTAAATCACCTAAGTTGGTGATGAATTGACCAAGGTGACATGGTCCAATGGGACCCACCTCCACCTCACCAAGTGAGGTGGCGTGTGGGCCAAGGATTGGTGGGGCTGGCCACCATGGTTGAATTGGTCAACCATGGGTGGAGTAATGGAGAAGAATTAAGGAGATTAAAAGAGATAAGTGGGAATTAATTAACTTAACCTAATAATCTAATTAATTAAATGATTAAGGTAATCTAATCATGGTCAAATGGTCAAAACCACCCAAGGAAACACAAACTACTTAAAACGTTGGTTAGTGGTGATTGGGTCGTAAAGCATGGAAAATATCTTGTGTGGGTTGGTGGGAGGAGTTAATGTGGAGTATATCTTAAGCAACCAAGAGATGAGATGACTTTTTCATCTCATTCTCTCCATTCCATCTAACTCTTTCACACGTCCTCCATCTCTTGCCCTCTCAAAAACCGTCCCACACCCAAGGAGAAGGAAAGGAAGAAAACCAAGAGAAAGAAGAAGGAAAGCTTGGAAGAAAAGAGAGGAGAAAGGTGTAAGCTTGGCCATCACTCAAAGATCAAGCCATAGTATTTTCTTTCTCATCTCCATCCTCTCCTCTCCCTCTCTCAAATCTAACCCTACCATGGCCGAACCCAAGCTTGGAGGTTTTCACCATTGATCAAGCATTTTAGCCAACCAACAAAGGAGAAGGAGAAGAAAGAAGGTCAAGGAAGCCGACGACCCATCATGGTGAAGACTAAAGATCAAGTTGGAGATTCAGCATCACCAACTGTATGGAAATCACACCAAGGTAAATTGGACATAGATGACTTTAGGTGGAACCCAACACCTTAGGATGCCCATGCCTAAGCTTAGATCTCATAAAAAGAATAAAAATAAAATTGAAATTTTCATTACACATGAACAAAATAATTGGAAAAACGTATTTCTAATAATCTCACCTTCACTTATTAATTAATATATGGCATAAAAAATACAACACAATTTGAATTTGGAATTAAAAAGAATACAAGAATGAATGAGAAAATTCAAAACCACCAACCTGAAACCCACTATGATTGTTGAAAAATCCCAAATTTTCCTTTCTTCTTTTCTTCCTCTCCACAACACAAGCCTTGAAATTCTCTGCCAAGTTAAAATTTCTCATTGGGAGAGGGATAATATTTATAGATGAAAGGAGGTGGTGTGAATGACTTGGATTTAAAGATTTAAATAAAGCAAGGGACACTTGGAGGGCTAATATGGTTTGTGATAAACATGGAATGGCTTAAAAGAGGTAAGGAGGTGAAAAAAACCAGTAAAATTCGTGCTAGGTGTGAACAAAAAGGGGTTGAGTCGGCCATAGTGTGAACACACCATGGAAAGTGGTGCAAAATCCCCTTTTTCACATATGTACCACCTTGCAGCTCAATTTTAACCTAGTTAACTTCTAAATAATGAAATTTCGTAAACTACAAAGTTGTATTCCTTGAAGTTTTATTTCTAACCCAAAAAGAATCATTGTAATAAGATATTAGAGTGAAAAGTTATGGCCAAAATACTGAAGTTGTGTCAAATAAGTTCTTCCAAATTTTATAATTATTCCTTCTCTCTCCTCCACATAGCCTTTGAGAATTTTGTATGGTTGGGCTCCTTGAATTTCACGTGCTTGAATTTGAATGCTTCATTTCATCATATCTTCAATTTATGAAATTTAATAATTTATCTCACCACTTGAAAATAATAAAAAAAATCTGAAAAATTACTGAATTAATTCAAACTCTCATAAATGGATTTGAATTAATTAGTTTACAATAAAACCCTAAATTGTGGTGAAATAAATATTAAAAATCCATTCATTCCAAGAATATCTCTTTCCAAAAATAGATTTCTTCGCAATTTCTCTAAGGAAATACAATAAATTACACAGATGATTTTTTGGGCTTCCCTTAAAATATTTTATTTTCTTGGACTAAATGCATGCTATGTGTATTTCCCTTAGATGAGGAAAAAGCAACATGTCCAAAATCATCAATTAATTTATTCTAATAACCAAGTAAAATAAAGAATCAAACATAAGGGCGTGAAACTTTTTTAATAGAATAATGTTGTAGGCTGCATGAAAGAAGTCAAAATTTTTTTATGAAGAAAATGTGTAGGATTTTAGGCAATAATAAAAGTAACAAGAAAGGGAGGGAGGCCTATCTTAAAGGGGCTATATTTAACCGGTTGCAACATTTGAGATGTGGGCAGTACCTGGCGACGGTGGAAGGAGCAAGAGAAGTGGGTTGCAGCAACAACGATCGTTGGTTGGGAGAGAGATGCATCGACAGAGAAGGGTTTCGTATGTATTTATAAAAAAAGGGTTGGCTAAGGAGTTCTAGCCTACAAGAATTGAAGGTATTTCCTTATTTTGGAGATCTTTCCACGTTTGTTTGGGCTGGACAGGTTGGCACAAATCCTAGGAGACTTCTGGTTCAAAAGAGAGATGAATTCAAAGAGGGATTCCGTGAGTAGAATTAAAAGAAACATCCAACGCGAGAGAAAGAAGGATAGGAGAGCTACCTTATCTTCTATTTTGGAGTTTTGCAAGGTTCGCACGGGATGGGTAATAATAGAATTGGAGATAATCGGCCATAGTACGATTCTCGAATAGGATTGGCTTTTCCTCAATTTTACATACTTGGATTTTCAAAAATAATTAATAGAAATAAGGAGAAGCGTGTACGAGACTTGTTTCCTACATTATTTATTTAGTTGGGTATTTTCCATTGGTTAAATTTATCTTTCCAAAATAATTTTCTTTTTAAATATTCAACTTAACTTGTCTTATGGCTAATTTATTTAATTTATATAATTTATCACCAATTAAATAATTTCAACTATATAAACTATTGGATGGAAAATGTGTGTGCAATGGGTGCTAACTAAAATTCTAAGTTAAATGTATTTTCTAAATAATTTTTTTTTGAAGAATTAAAAAAACACTACTACACACATCATCACCTTGACCCAGTAACACTCTTAACTCTACCCATTTGCCCTAAGCCTCTACTCGGGACAGGGTCACTACATACTACCCCCCTTAAAATAAATTTCGCCCCCGAAATTTAGCTAACGCTCCTACCTTGCTCACCAAACAACTCACATCTATTGCATTACCACCTCCACTCCCACGTATCTCCTACTTCTACTTTACTCCATCAAAGCATCAAAGATCTCCTCAATCGGCTACCTCGCAAATTCCTAATCAATTCAAGCATCCTCTCTCAACCACACAAGGATAACACATCCTACGTGGTACTACGCTATTACCTCTTACGTCTGACATACGTGACTTCTCCAAAAATGCCTCCTGACATAGGAATTACGTAGAATCACAATATCAATACTAAATACATCGTCAGACACACATTACTCTTCACATAGTTAGCACTGGTGTTACACAATATTCTAATGTCCCATAACCACCACAACCTTACAATCTAGCACACAACTCACTCACGACCAATCGTCAACTTATTTTTTCAGAAAAAAATGATTTACCTTTATATACTCCAGGTTTTGGAGGCTTTAAGGATCCCTTACCTACCTGAAATTATTGGCATATCCAAAGGCAAAAAATCAGAGGATCAAACTCTCTCTAAGCTATCACACTTGTGAATCATTTGATAATCCAAACAAACCTTTGATTGAGATCAAGAGTGAAAAAAATCAAGTCTAGGATTCAACTTGCAAATCTATAATCCTAGAACCTGTAATGCCCCGCCCTTTCCGAGAATTCCAGAGTCTAATTTTTTTTTTAAAGTAATAATAAAACATCGAAAGAGAGCGGGCGGCGTCACGACGCGAGTTAAGTTCAGACTACTCACGTCTGAACCTTAACTGGCCACCCATGTGTACATGGACTAGACCATGATAATGAGTCACACATGGAACTAACATCAACATTCGGAATAACCTAGATTAATTGCGGAATAGAAAGACTAGATAGCAAGTAACAGTCTCAAACATTAATTATCATAAATCAACCATCCAAAGTTATTAACCTAATCAAACCATAGCAAGTAGTGACTTATTACATGTCCAAAAAAATATAGTTCGAATGACAGTAATATAAAGAAGTCCAGTCCATCATTCAAGCGCTTAGGCTTGGCTCCCCCTCTCGATCAACGACCTTTCCTTTTCCTTTACTTGTACTTGCATTCTCCTCTGAGGATAGAATTAGGGCGTTAGATCAACGCGCCCAGTGGGTTCCCGAATCAGGGCTACCACATCATTAACATATAAAACATGCATATATATCATATTACATGATTAGTAAAAACAGGTAAAACAATGCTATGAAATATGCACATGCAATGAGCCTCCCCCATCATGTACATTCATAGCCATCACTTGACGTGCCCTGCAACGACAAGGTAAATTACAACACACTTTCATCACTTCATCACTGACTGATTCATATCACGTATGAGTCCTCCTGGCGCGACTCTCATCGCCTAAGGAGACCATTGTGACTATGATCATCATGTTACTCTTCCTGGCGTGACTTGCACCGCTGAAGGAGGACGTAACTCATAACTTGAAACACTGTAGAACCTCATTCATAATCCCATGTCTATGTATGAGATGCCAATGCCTGTATGCCATTTGTTAATGCATAATATATCATTTGAAACACATATAATCAAACAAGAGTCTCATAAGAAAACTGGGGTAAAACTGTGGTTACAAGTAGGTAGGAAACCTACTGAAGAATTACTTCAGCGTCCGTTCTTTCTTAGGCTTTATCCGGCCACCGCTCGCAGTCGTGCACCGTCACAGAGATCCGTCACCTTATTCACATAAATCATGGACCAACTTTAATCCCTTACTTTATTTGATTCCCATTTTTGAGTCTAAGTCCACAAATACCAACTCATGGGGTTCGGGCATACACTAGGGTCGAACCTCATCATCTTGATTTGGTCCTTCTTTCAAGTCCTTCCATTATTGCCCATATTTACAATTTTTTTGCCATTGGCTCATCTTTTATAATAATTTATGTCCATAGAAATATTACCCTAAACAAATGTTTATAGGTGGGGTTCGGCCATACACCTTGGCCGAACCTCACTTATTTCACTTAGGTCCATTTTTCATCTCATGATTGTGACCCTTATTTACAAACATGCCATTGCTACCAATACCTTGATTAAACTCTACAACTTTCCCACAACCTTAACATGGTTCAGTCATGTTTTGGCCGACCAAAACAGTAAACATAATTCCATCTTAAATCACATACGCATCCATAAAATGACCCATGAAAACAGTCCATGGGGTTCGGCCATACTCATGGCCGAACCATTATGGTTCTTTTGCTCAATAATGTCCATTATTTAAATACCAATTGGCTCTACCCCTTAGCCATGTTAAACACATAGTTTAGCCATCCTATGGCCAACCCAAAGCAGCAATCTTACTTTCATTTAATTACATAAACACTCACCGCTATGGGTATGGTTTTTATCTCTCCAAAAACCATACCAAATATCAAATACTTTTATGGGGTTCGGCCATCCAATGTGGCCGAACCCTATGCCCATGTTTTGAACCCTTTTTCACTTACATTTCATGTCCATTGAATCATGTAAAAATCAGTATAATAAGTACATGGTTTTTACCTTTCAATAACCATCCAAAAATCCAAACAATTTCATGGGGTTCGGCCATCCAAAGTGGCCGAACCCAAGGATTCCTTTTTGTCATTTTTAAACAACCACCAACCAAGGTTTAAACCCTTGATAACTTCAGCCCTTCATGATATCCAAACCCATGTTTTAACCCTCTTTAAAACATGTAAAAACAGTCCCAACTTGCATGGTTTTAAATTTCAAAAACCATAAACATTAACCAACTTTTTCCATGGGGTTCGGCCATACTCAAAGTGGCCGAACCCAATGGTCCATTTCCACTCCTTTTTGACACCATCTTCCATGGTTTAGACCCTTGTCAAATTCGGCCATAGCATGGCCAAATTATGACATCCAAATCCATGCTTTCAATCTTTCCAAAGCATGCATCTTAAACATCCAAAATCAGTCATATACTTGCATGGTTTAAATCTTACAAAACCATCAACATTAACCATAATATTTCATGGGGTTCGGCCATCCAAAGTGGCCGAACCCTATGTCCATGTTTTCCATCTAATTGGACATAAAAAAATCATACTTTAACCCTTTGATAGATTTGGCCATCACATGGCCGAATCATGTCTTATTTAACCCATTTTATTAAACATAATTCAATGGAAATACTTACCAATTTCCTTTGCCTTTTGCTCCTTGCCTTCTCCCCTCTTGGTTCCTTTCTTCTTCCTTAGTTCCTAGCCGGTTGTATACTTGATTCAATGGTGAGAAACACCAAGTCCAATTCGGCCAAATGATGGTGTTCTTGAGAGGGAGGGAGAGATGGGAATTCCAAGACTTTGGCAATGCATATTCGGCCAAATGAGGTGTGTTTTCCTTTTGTTAAAACAGCCCAAAGTACCTCATATTTCCTCATTAATCTTTTGATAAAACCAAGGGGTATTGGATGCCATCCAAGGCACCCCTTGGTACCAAACGTTACAACCTTTGGCAACCCCATGTATCCCATTTAATTCCCATGGGTTTACATTTAAACTTAGTGTGGAAACTACCCAAACAAGTCCCCAGCATGTGGGACTTGTTTTGGGTGATTCATGACCGAGCCACCTCCTCATATTCCCACTCAACTCACTGATTTGCAGCCCTTTTTATTTTCATTTTGACTCACCTAACTCACAAGTCCAACTCACCTCATTAATTGACAACCATTTAATGAATTGGAGTCAACTCACTCTTAAATCAAAAATTAATTAAAATCGGTTCCACCTAACCTGATTGAACTCACCAATGAACTCATTTGAGGGTCTACACGGTCAACTATAGTCCATTTGGTCAACACGACCCGTTGGGTCCACCTTTTGCTCCTTGACCCGTTTTTGACTCCATGACCCAATTATGGTATTTTGGTCATTTGCAATTGGTTTTTACATATGGGTCAAGCTACCCATTTTTCCTCCACTTGATTTCCAATCAAATAGGCTTAACCCCATTTAATTTAAAATCACAGAATGGTCAAATAATCCAGTAAGACCCGATGGGTCCCATTTGGGCCCTTTGACCCATTTAGCCACTTTTGACCCAATTGATGTAAATTACCCAACCAATCAAACTTAACATTCATAATGTGCTCATATGATTTTAATTTGAGCAATGGGCCCCACTATTTCCTTACTTAACATCACAAAATAATTAATTTAACAACTCAGTGGCATTTTCGTAATTTTCCACTTCATTGAGAAACTGGGGTGTTACAGAACCTTCTCCCAACGCTTGTGATTGCTCATACAAAGGCACATCTTCGTCAGCAACGAGATCACATCGGGAGAAATCTTTAAGAAGCACACTTGTCATCAAATTGTGCTATAAAAGCAAGTGTTTTTTCTTGTGACTTAAATTCAAATCATCATTGTTAAATAGATTATAGAGGGATAAGGATTAGACCTGGGTAGGTCGAACCTTTCAAAATTACGTGATTGAGTTGGGCGAAATTCCAACTCTATTGTGTTGCCGTAATTCATACTCTATTGTGTTGCCGTAATTCCAACTCAAAGTGAATTTGGGATACCCTAAGATTTGGTGAGCCCATCAGTGGATGTAGGAGGGGTTTACTCCAAACCACTTTAAATCTGGTGTTTGATCTTTGCATGTGTGGTTGTTGATTTATCTTGTACACTCTTATTTTCACACACTTGATTAATCTTGTTCATTCCCTGCATATTTTGTGATTAATCAAGAAATTTGAAAAGGCCATTAAAATTGGAGATTACCCTATTCACACCCCCTCTAGGGTCAATTGTGTTCTAGCATCGGGAACTTTCAAGTGTAGATTCCATTTCCTTCACACATTGGAGACAACTCAACATGTTTTCTCCAAAGTTTACTAGACCTTAAGCCCAATTAGTATTTTCCCCAATTTTTGCCCAAGTTTCAGCCATTCTCTAGGGAATTTTAGCTCAATTTCATAACAATTCCCCCACTTCCATAACCCTCTATCTCAAATCAACATCTTCACCAAAATTGCAATACATAATGTGCAAATTCTGACCTTCTCCCATTTTCTCCAATTCTTTGTCTCCCCATTAGGGTTCCAAATCCATTTTAGCTCTAACTTTAGCCCATGCAAGTTCTAAACATATAAATCCCTGTTAGTGCCCCGGCTTGCTGAGTCACTTGTTTGTCAAGTTCGTGTCTTAGGTGAAGGCTTGTCTTGAAGAGAGAAGCTCAAGACTCAAGATCTCAACGTTGGTTGATGTGTGGAAATTCAACGGATCAACGTGTATGACGATCACTAATGGTGAGTGACCATAGATGACCTTAGGTAGTACCCAGACCTTAGGCGGACCATTCCTAGGCTTAAAGATCACATCTGGATAATTAGACAAGCGTAACATGTGTTTGCCAATGAATTGGAACCCAACTAGGAAATATGAATTCACTATCAGGGTGACACATCGTGTCGGATGATCATTCACGAAAGACAGCAAATGACCAATTGCGGTCTTCGTGTGGTAAGTTGGAGGTTTTGGTGGAACAATACTGTTAAACCCATGTGGTCTGAGAATGATACTATCGAGTGCCCACGATCGATCGCCTAGAACCTTGATGAATCAATCATATGTGCAATGTATTGCTGAGACAGGACATAGGTTGGACTTAAACAAAGCCCGGAAAACTTGGGATCATACGATCAATCGGGCAAGCGATCGACCGTGTGTACGGGGCAGGAACAAATCGACATCACGATAAATTTCTTTAGCCTGGATGAGACTTGACACTGGAAAATACAGTCAGGTTGTAACACCCCATCTCGAAACGGGCGTATTACTACCGATACTGAACCGAAATATCACACATTTCAAATGGCCGGCATATTTTTTTGGACTAGACATCAACAACCATAAGGGTAAAAGGAGATAACATAAGTTCAATTAACACAACAGTGCAATAAGTGGCTAGTACAGTTATCCACAACTACAAACAATGTCCAAAATAAACACACAGTATTCTCTCCAAATAACAAAAGGAAGGTAATTAAGTAGTCCGGAATCATCATCGCCTAAGCCTGGTCTTGGGACCCGCTAGGTTCCGCATCCATGGAGCCACCTGAAAGGCAAGGGGTGAGTACTACATACTCAGTAAGGGAACACACGTATGTAGTCACACAACATACATCACACACTGCATATCTACCACTAGGAAATAACAAAAGTCCACGTGTATGGTTCCACATAACGCGTACTCGACCCACCGTACGGGTCATCCGGTAGGTACACAACATGCTCCACAACCACCCTACCTAGGCAAACCTCAACCGCACTAGTGGAAGCTATCCTCCACCACACCATCCCTTAACCAATGAGCAGGCGAGCACATCCTCAGCCTACTTTGTCAACTAGGGGCCATAAAACATATCAGCGGGAGCTGTACCTCACCGCGTAGTCCCTCGGCAAATGAGTGGGCGACCACCGCCTCAACCTACTCGATCACCGAGGATCATAAACTATACCAGCGGGAGCTGTCCCTCACCGCTCCGTCCCTCGACCTAGGCGAGCACCTCCTCAGCCTACTCGGTCATTTAGGGATCACAAACTATGCCAGGGGGAGCTGTCCCTCACTGCTCCGTCCCTCGACTTAGACGAGCACCTCCTCAGACTACTAGGTCATTCAGGGACCACAAGGCATACTGGCGGGAGCTGTCCCTCACCGCACCATCCCCCGGCCAATGAGCAGACGAGCACCTCCTGAGCATACTCGGTCATCGGGGATCACCTCATCCGTCACACATTCGGGTATCGAAACCGCAAAGGGCTTTTAAGGTTACCTTGGGTGAACCAACATTTAGCCCGATGGCCTATCTAGGGTTAACATAATTTCTTCCCCAAAGAATCCCTATTAGGGACTTCCGAGCACCTTGTTCCCTAAGTCAGATTACGCCTCCCTCAAAGGTGTGTCTGGGAAACACAAGACGGACCAACCATTTTATTCGAGCAAGGGGCACAACTACCCACATCCCATCACAAGGCGGTACGCATCCCATCACGTGTCCACCGCATGGTCTCATATAACCTTAGTGTTCTCTAACGTCCATGTCCCTCCGACATTCTACACATCCAACACTTGCATGTACAGTTAACATAACAATAGACATGTTCTCAATAAAGTAATATCAGATCATGGTCAATCATGTGTATTACAATCTACCATCATGTTATCAATCAATCACATCCAATTACTTATCATTCTCATATCATTACCGGACACGAATACACAGAGTGGTCCCCTCGCCACATACTCATCTGAATGGTTCCCTTGCCAAGTGGCAAAAAGATATAAGGGATCCCATTTTGCGTATTCTGCGTCCACATGATTTAATGCAGAAATGCGTATGCTAAAAGTGTGATAGTTTCCTCACCGGTGTGCGTTTGAAAATCAATTGTGAGAAGGCCGGTCTATTGGCTTGAAGGGGGCTCGATCTGTCGAAACAAGAGCACAAGAATAAGTAAAGGGGGTAAAACAAGCCAAGCTAAGCCCGAACTGAAAATGGACCCGAAAGGGGCCGGGCCCAAAGCCGGGCAGGGCCCGAAATTGGGTCGAGCCCAAAGCTGGACCAGGCCTGAAACTGGGCCGAGCTGGGCCAGGAAAGGCTCAAAGGCTAGCCGAGCTGGGCCCGGTTCAGCGGGACCCATACTCGGACTCAGCTGAGTCAACTCGGCTGCCCAACTGAGTTGACTCGGCTGCCTGGCCGAAAGGGAGAAGGAGAAAGGGGGAAAACGCAGGAAAGAGAGGAAGAAGGAAATGGGAAAAACTGGAGGGGGGTCGAGAAATCCACAGGAAAGCCGAGTAAAATCCGAGGAAATTGGAGAGGAAAGAAACGAAAACAAGGAAAACTGAGGAAAACCGAGGTAAAATCGGAGAAGAGGAAAAGCCAACGGAAACTGAAAGGTGGGAGTGGAGAGGAAGACGGGTTGGAGGATGAGGGAAGAAGGAGAAGAAGGTACCTAGCTCGATAGGGCGGCGACGGCGATTCCACATGCCAGTCGTCTGAGTAGAGGAGTCGGAGAAGGGAGGGGATCTGGGAGAAAAGGAGAAGGAGGTTGGAGAGAAAGAAGGCAGGGGCAAGGTTGTCGCGGTGCTGTAGCTGCGTGCTATAGTGCGCAGGTGCAAAAGGGAAGATTTATAGGGGACCGAGGGTTTAGGCTTTAGTGTTTCTGTCTTTTTTTCTTCTTCTTTTTATAAAAACATAAAATTAGAATTTTTCGAAAACAACGTTTCAAAACCTGAAGGAAAATCAGATATTAAACCTTGGGTGAGGAAAAAGTGTGTGATTTTCAATTATTTTGGTATGACAAAGTATTAAATAATTTAAATTACTAAAACGCCATTCGAGCTTCTGAGCTCGGGATCGGGCGAGACATGGTCTATCACGAGATCCACCCCATCCCCACTGCTACTGAGACCCTAAAATCCCGAAAAATTGGGTCGGGTCATTACACAGCCTCAGGCAGATACATTCGCCAACCCGGGATCGATCGCTGGAAACATGGATGATCAATCATGTAGCATGATCCATCGTGAGGTTACCGTTTTAGATCCGTTACTGTGTATTAAATGCTTAACGACCGGGTTGGTGGAAAGAAATTTAAACACGGACGATCAATCTCCTGTACACGATCAATCGTGTGGATCTGTGTTACAATTTTTTTTATGTTTGCCTATTAATATGTTTATTGTTTGGTGGTGAGGTTTGTTGAATTTATGAGCATTCAAAGAGCCATCTACCCAAGTTAATCCTCACTCACCAAAGAAAAACTCATAGGCTTATTCTCTCTTGGATAAACAATTGAAAAATCATTTAAGTATCCAATTGGTAAAGATTGAGACTAAAAGAGAAGGATTAAGCCAAATGAGAAGTTGGCTAAAAAACTTGATAAGGCTAAAAGTGAACATCAAAATTTATTAAGTCAATTTGAAGGTTTAAAAATTGAAAATACTTCACTCATCTCTCAATTAAAAGCCTCTAACATTAAGCTAAAGAAAAATGTCAAGACCCATCAAGAGGAAGTACAAATCCATTATATAGATGTTGAATCCTTGAGTGCCCTAAATGGGAATCTTGAAGAGGAGGTTAAGAAGCTCACTCTTGAAATTAAGGAACTTAAAAAACATAAAGAAAAATTCCAAAATAAATTTACCCAAAGTGAATAAAGATTAGAAAAACTTCTAAGTTTGGGTAAAAAGTTTGGCGATAGATCGGGTCTTGGTTCCTCATTGGAAGCCAATGGATCTAAATGCCAAAGGGTGTTTGTGAAGGGTAATGTGCCTAAGACCCCCATTGGGAAATGCTTTTATGGCCATAAGGTTGGACACTACAAAATTGAGTGTAACCTTAGGAAGAGGCACATGCAAGATAATGTCCTTAACCATGCCCCAAATGCTAAGTTTAAAATACATTTCCCAATTCATAATATCAATCCTAAAAGACACCCACCAAACTTTAAAGGAAAGCCTAAAATGCATCCACCAAGGCCTAAACCCCCAAGGTATGTACCGCCAAGGAAGGTGAACCCAAGGCAAGACTCCTTGCTAAGACAATTAGATCATGTCTTGAAGGAGTTAAGGCATCCTATGTTTGGACCCCCAAGGTATGCCCAAAGGAATGTGTATGAGAGACCAAACTCAGTCATTTGGGTACCTAGGAGATAGACCACTAACCAATCATGTTTTGTTTTGGTTTATGATTCAATTTCATATCTTAAACCATTACAAATTGAACTCTAGTGGCAAATGAGTTCAAATAGCCAAAGTGCTAAGTCATGTGATAGGAAATTGGTGACTACAAGCTTAGACTATGCTTTTCCTAGCTATAGCACTAGTTGATAAGCATTGAAATTTGACAATTTTACTTTTCAATATTGGATTAGTTAGATCTTGAATTTAGTTTATTTTATATTATTAACGGGATTTTGTAGTCTTGCATATTTAAAGAGAAAAATAGAGAAAATGTGTTTAAATGCAGGCCTAGAGCTAGATGAAGTGGAAGGATTGAAGAAAGAGGGACATGATGAGATGGAGATTAAGAAAAGTTTGAAGCAGTTTTATGTAAAAAAAATACAGTAGTGTCTGAATGGAGAGAAGAGGTGATGATATACTGTATCATATCTAGAACAGCAGAGGTCTAATCTGCAGCCAGTCCCAAAATCTTATGAACATCAGCCCCTGTAAACACCATCGTGTAACAGCCAACAGAGATATCAAGAGAAAACTGCAAGCAATAAACAACCAGTCAGCAAAAAGGACATCACTGTTTAAGCAACACAAAGAAAAAAAATCAGAGAAGAAGGGCAGCCAGCGCCCAAAGAGGTTTCTCCCATGTGGCAACAAGACTCCATGGCAAGGAAAGCAGAAGAATTGACGAGCTTGAAGGACTATACAATAAGAAAACCAAGTCGGTGAAGGATCTTGTGATGTTACTGTATGAAACTGCTCTGCTGACATCTGGGTTCAGCATGGACAATCCAAACACCTTTGCAGGGTGGATTCATAGGATGCTCAAGTTGGGTCTAAGCATCAATGAAGAGGTTTGTTAAAGAAGGATGTTGGAAGAGATAAGGAAGAAGGAAGATATGCCAGCTGAGAGATAAGGAATAAGTTGGGTCTACCGTGTGATGGAAGAAGACCAAAAGAAGAGGGAAACTACTGAAGGGGCTGGTGTTAGCTGATCTTGACAATAGAGAAAAAAGGGAATAAGGATAAAAGAGTTTGAACTGAAGGAGAGATAAGAAAGAAAGATAAGAAGGAGAGATAAGGAAGAAAATGAGAAAAGAGAGGGATAATGAGGAACATAGATAAGGAGATGAAGGAGTTAGCCGATAGAAATGAGAAAAAAATGGGATAAAGATAAGGGTTTACATGGCACTGGTTGTGTACAATCGGCTAAATTTGAATGGATCCCTTATCTCATCTTTTCTCCCTTCTATAAATTGATGGCTTTGGGTCCATTGAATGGTGAACTGGGCAAGGCATTGAAAGGGATGAAGTTGGACGGCTAAGGACAGAGAAAAATATTTAATTTCTTTTAAGTTATTTATTTTATTTTTATGTAATGAATTCCAAGAGGTTGTATTGTCTTATATTCCAATTTTTAAATGAAATTCATAGTAGATTCTTTAGATTTATGGTGTTCCCAATTATTAAATATTTTATGGTGATGGTTTTTAATTTTATTTTAATTCTTTTTATGAATGTTATGAAACAAATTATTTTTAGAATTTTTCAAGGAAAAGTAGAACCCCTGTTAGGATTGGTGGGACTTGACTGTTTTTTCAGTCTAAGGTTCTTTTTAAGAACAATTTATTTTAGATTTGGGAAATGCAAGTTTAAATCTCGCTAAAGCCTAAGGCTTGAATTGAAAATTTCTGATTTAATCGACGGCGTAATTTTTCTAATTAGAATTTTTAATAAAAGATGAACTTGAATTATATTTTATAATTCTAGAATATTTCATAGTCTAGGCCATTATTTTATTTTTAAATGGGATAATATGCCGCCTTCGATACTTGTTTTCGATTCCATTGTAAACTATGTAAATATATTATTATTTTTTTATTTTATTCTTTCATAAAAATCCTTGAAATGATTTAACTAGGTTAGAAATATTTTATTTGTTTCTTAAAGTTACATTTTAAATTAGATTGAGGTCATTTAAATTCACTCCACCATTTTAATCAAAATTTATAAATCAATGATAAAAATAGATCTTATATTTTGTTAACTACCAAAGTTAGATAATTAATTAAATATTGGTTATCTAAATCTAGAATTTCCTAAATTAAGATTATAACTTCATGTTCTAGAAAATTATTTTCTTAGATCACATTAGTTTAATGGTACCATTTTTATTTCATACATATATTTTGTGGTTTCCCTTGGGTATGACCTCGCACTCATTCACTACACTGTAATTGGTTTGTGAGCTTGCGAGTTAAATTAAAATCACAACACTAGTCTTTCTTGGAAAACCATACATTTCTTGGAAATTCAAGTTCCAAGTGGAAAGTTTAGTTCAATATGCTTAACATGGTCAATTGTTTGCATGTTTGAATGTTGTATGGTTTGATTGTCTTGTCTTGCATGAATTTGAACAATTATGCTTAACTTGGTATGTGATTTTAAATTTGAGCAATTGCAAGATGATTTTGTGGTATTTTTATTGCTTATCATGATGTATATGATTTGTGTATGCCATGTATTTTGTTGAAAAACTAATGGGGTGTTTTCAAAACAAAATCAATTTTTTTTGGAAAAATCAGTGTCTGGTGCAGGCGACACATCACCAGTATGCGATGCCTCAGCAGAACGATCAATCGTCAAGTGACGTTGCATCATCCATAGGTTTTTATGGACTTAAGAAAAAAAATTCAGTTTTAAGTCATGGCGACAGATGGCCAGGTGACTTTGCATCCGCAGGAAGACCGATCGTACAGGACGATGTATCGTCCGTATCGAGCAGCAGCTATTTAAGTTAAACCTTTGCTTCTTTCGAGACTTATTATCTTTCCCTCTTCTTCGATTGTCTCCGCCAAACCCTCCTTCTATCGACGAACGATCGTGCCCTAGCCTCCATATTCGGTCGTACGGCGATTATTCGTGTATTTGGTCAGAAGGAAAGCTCCATTCTTTGTTCCTGATCTCTCCCCTCACGGATTTGTGAGGAGTTTTTGCTAGGGTAAGCATCCAAATCCTCCCATTTTGATTTTTCTCTTTGTAGTTGAGATAGCAAATCGTGGAAAATGAGGAAAGTTAGGCTACCTGAGGATTATGTGATCCCTATTGTTGAAGAAGAACCCATTGCCTCCTCTTCTCCGTCCCAAAAAGGCCAAGCCTTCTAAAGGGAAGCAAATGGCTAGTAAGGAGGGTGGTTTGACCCTAAGCTTTGAGGAGTCCCCTTCATCTCAAAGTTCTACCACCCCATGACAAATGAACAAAACCAAGGCAAAGAGACCTATTAAGGAGAGACCTTCTAAACTTCCTCCTAGAAGGCCTGGAGTCGTCATTAGAGAGCCTACCCTGCGTTTCCATCCCCAAAAACAGGAGGCAGTTGGAAAAGTAAAAAAGTCCTAGGGAGCCTAGTCCCCAAGAGGATTTGAGTAGTGATGAAGAAGAGGTAAGGGTACCTCAAAATGTGGGAGAAGGAAGTGGTTTAAGAAGAGAAGAAGAAAATGAGAGAATTGAAGGTGGTGAATAAAATGAGGAAGAAAGAGAATGAGATGATGAGAATGAAGAAGAACAAGAACCAGAGTTCGATCTAGCCAGTCGAAGGTTCTTTGAAGATCTTTTCCAAGCCCTTGAAGACAGACAACTTGTAATAGCACAGAATTTTTAAATCAATGTATATGTGGCTATTATTCATTTTAATGATGGAATTTGGGAATTTTGGTGGAATAAATGTTAAGTGGATCAAAATTTGGACAAAGGCCCAAGTATGGTCCAATGGACCATGGATTGGATTAAATTCATTTAAATGGTCAATGATGGTTAATTGGGCCAAGGATGGTCAAATTGGGCCCAATACCCATTTGGGACCCAATGGGTCAAGATGATCTAAGCTCTAAGGTAAATATGTAGGGAATAAATTTAATTGGGCCATGGACCCAATGGGGATCCAATTAGTTGGAATGGATTTAATTAAATTTAAATCACCTAAGTTAGAATTTATTAAACCTAGGTGACGTGGCCGAACGGGACCCACCTCCACCTCACCAAGTGAGGTGGCGTGTGGACCAAGGATTGGTGGGGCTGGCCACCATGGTTGAATTGGTCAAGCATGGGTGGATACATGGAGGGAATTTAAGAAAATGGAATTAGGTTAAGTGGGAATTATTTAACCTAAGTTAATTATCTAATTAATTAAATAATTAAACTATCCAAAAGGTGGCCAAAGGGTCAAATGGAAGACCAAACCACCTCATTGCAAGACACCAAAAAACGTTGGCTAAGGGTGGTGGTTTATCCCAACCACCACCACTAAGCACATGAACCCATGCTTGGTTGGTGGGAGAATTAAATGGTGGAGTGTAGGTCACTCAACCAAATGAGATGAATCTTATCTCTTTTCTCCATCTCTTTCCATCTAACTCTTTCACTCTCTCCCTCTCTTGCTCTCTCATTGTTGTCCCTCACACCCCAAGAGAAAAGAAGAAGAAGAAAAAACTAAGAAGAGAAGAAAGAAGTTCAAGCTTGGGCCCTCCACCTCAAGACCAAAGCTTGAGACATCCTCTCCCCATCTCTTTCTCTCTCTCAAATCTACTCCATCTTAGCCGACCCAAGCTTTGATGTTTTTCATTGGGTCAAGCACATCTTAGCCGACCAACAAAGGAGAAGAAGAAGAAAGGAGGCCAAGGAATTCAAGTGGAGAAAAAGTCGGAGGAGCAGTCGGATTGTAAGTATCTCTAAACAAGATTTTAGGTTTTTATGGTTTAAAAATGGAATCCATTTCTTAGATGGTGGCCAAAAATATCATAGGCCTTGGATCTCAAATCCATCCAAGGAAAGGATGAGGAATGCACAAACCCTAATGGGTAAATTAGGTTAAGAAAAATAAAGGAGGTACTAAGGACATTATGTATTTAAATTAATTAAGCATGGATGTATGTAAATTTTGGAAGGAATCATGGGCCATGGGGTTCGGCCATGTAGTATGGCCGAACCCCATGGTAGGTAACTAGGGGATTTTAATGGGGTTCAAAGGTTTAAAACCATGGAAGAATGGTTAAGGATATTGAGGCTCAAAATGATTAAGTGAAATGATTTTTGAAAGGATTTTAAATGAGGAAATCATGGGACATGAAAATGAATTTTAATGGCCTCAAAAATGGTAGATGGGAATGAAACATGAACCATGGGTTCGGCCATGATGTATGGCCGAACCCTAGGGTGATGTGTTTGTAAATTTAAAAGGGTGTAAAAAGAGGGAAAATGATTAAGAATGTTAATGGTTTGAATGGATTTTTAAGCATAGTTTATAAGGTTTTAAAGGGGTGGAAATAATGTTTTAAAAATAAAACCATGGAGAGATTTTATGGAGGGAATGCTTTTGAACCCTATGGTGATGTATGTGTAATGTTGATGAGTGTAAAAGATGGAAAAAAATGGGGGATGTATTGGTAGTTTTGATGGACCAAAATGTACCAAATTGATGATCAAAGATTGGTGATTTAAATGCATGGTGTGAACCTCCTTATGGTGGAGCTAAATGAGGGAAATGGGTCCATGGAAAAATAAGAAAAAGACATCATGGGTTCGGCCATGGTGTATGGCCGAACCCATGACCCAATTTATGAGACATGTGATGGGCTAAGCATGGGGTTATGTATGTGTCTTAATTAATGAGGATCAAGTTAAGAAAAAGGGTTGTTTTTAATGATTTTGTGGCATGATTAAATGAGGCATTAAGGGATCTAAGTTTAATGATCAATTATAGACTTAAGTGTGCATGGATGAAATGAGGATTTAACCATGGAAGAGTAGTGGCAAAACCGTAAATATTGGTCAAAATGAAGAACCATGGGTTCGGCCATGTACATGGGGGATGATCATGGACCTGTATGTGTTTAAAGATGACCTTATGTATGGTTAAATGAAGCCTAGGGTGGCTGGTTTTTAGACTCATGGGATTTAAATATTTGATAGATTAAATGGGACCCACAGAACTACATAGTGAGGTTCAGCCGTGGTATATGGCCGAACCCCACTAAGGCTTGGATAATGAACTTAGATATGATAAAACATGGACTGATTATTCATATGTAATAAGGTACCGGACATCGCAAGCGGTGCGCGTATCGGTGACCGAATTATCGGACGGAAACGTAAGAGGACATTAGTCGGTACGTGGTAGGATTCCTACCTTTTTGTAAGCCGTGGATTACGTGTTATATGATGGTTTCCTTGATTTATTTTGGTAATTATATGATTGGTTTTATGATGGGTTTTAAGATTATGATTTATATATATTATATGGCATATGGCATATTACATTTACAATGATTTAAATACTATATAGCATATCGCAATTACATCTCATGCATGGCATGGGCGGGAAAATAAAGGAACCGGAGTCCATGCTCCGTCGGGGCGACCGAGAAGCAAACATGGGGATAGCTTGATATGCTATAACCGGAGTCCATGCTCCGTCGGGGCGACCGAGAAGCAAACATGGGGATAGGTTGATGTGCTATAACCGGAGTCCATGCTCCGTCGGGGCGACCGAGAAGCAAACATGGGGATATCTTGATGAGGTTTTTACATCAAGGGGGATATGGCATCATGATGGTATGGATGATGGGTGGGACTCATGACATAGACACCCATGGCATGGCATTCATTTTATGGTTTTCATTATATTATTATCTGTATGCTTGTTATCACTAATCCATGTGTTAGCCCTACTCGGAGTCCTACTGGGCGCGTTGTCTAACGCCCTACTTCTACCCTAGCTGATGACGCAGGAGATGGCGGAAACGAAGGACGAGAAATCCATGGGCCTCATCAAGGTGTCCCCATGTTTGCTTCTCGGTCGCCCCGGCGGAGCATGAACTCCGGTTATATCTCAACACATCAGGCTATCCCCATGTTAAATGGAGAAATTGCAAGATTAGAATTGCTTGGAGTATGGGGGACAATCACTTGATAACACTCAATGAAGTACGGGGGAGTATGAGTGTGATTGTGATAGTTTGTTTAGTCCATGGATACATGTTTATGTTTGTACTAACACTACTAATGTTTTCTCTAGCTTTCATGGTGTTGTTTGCTCATGTGTTTACAGGTATTTTTGAAAATAGAGCAAGCTGAGCAAGAATATGAAGATAGGCCAAGACCATGTGTCATTTGAATGTATTTTTGTAAAATCTGTATATTGTTTATTCAAATGATGTATAATGGGGTTGGGGTTGTCCATTGAGTCTATATTGATTAGCTTCTAGGTTTTTTCACGAATTGACAAAGGAAGAGATTGTTAGTGCCTTAGCTTGCAGAGTCACTTGTTTGTCAAGTTCGTGGCTTAGGTGAAGGCTTGCCTTGAAGAGAGAAGCTCGAGACTCAAGATCTCAAGCGTTTGTTGATGTGTTGAGACTCAACAGATCAACGTGTATGGCGATCACTGATGGTAAGTGACCATAGATGACCTTAGGTGGTACCAAAACCTTAGGTGGACCATGTCTAGCCTTAGATATCACATCTGGATAATTTGTAACGCCTGCCCTTTTTCACTCGCTTTCCGAAAATCAGAGTCTATTTTTTTTAAAATAGAAGAGTGATAGAGAGCGGGACGTCACGACGCGAGCTAAGTCCGAGCTTCTAAAGCCCAACCCTTAACTGGCCAACCATACGTGTGCATGGACTAAGTCCACGATTATGGTTCACACGCAATATGTTATATATGCGGAATTAAACATAACTGCGGAATTATAATAGAACCTAATTCTATTCCATTTTAGATAGCAAAGTAGTTTGTCGTTTAACACTAATTAACTTAACTTAAATATCCAAAAGTAAACATTCAAACCATAGCAAAATATCTATGTTATTACATGCCCAAAAGCTAGCTACTCGAATTACATAGTCCATGAGTAACTTAAAAAAAATGAAATTAAACATATCTAAGCTCCTATGCTTGGCTCCGATCACGATCATCATTCCCTTCAATTCCTGTGTCATCCACTAGGGTAGAAGTACGGTGTTAAACAACGCGCCCAGTAGGTATTCCAAGTAGGGCTAACACATGGGTTAGTACCAAAAATCACATAGATAATATAATAACAAAACCATGTAAAACAATGCCATGCCATGGTGTCTTATGCAATGAGTCCCACCCATCACAAACACATGTATCCTCTTGATGGAATTCTCCTCATCAAGGTATCCCCACAGTTGCCTTACGGATGCCTCGACGGATTGTGTTCTCCGGTTACTTCTTGATGGATAATGCACATCAAGGTCATCCCACGGATGCCTTACGGACGCCCCGATGGAGCGTGGCGTCCTGTTACAAACATCCCTCCCATGCCATGCATGAGATGTAGTGAACACATGCTATGTTATAATATAATCATAGCATTAAGACCTCATATTTGAAACATATCATTTTTACAACATAACTCATCAAAATAAGAATGAAAACCATCATACATAACCCATGGTTTCAAAGAGGTAAAATCCTACCAATGACCAATAAAGTGACCTTGCGTTTTAATCCTGCAACCGCTCACGATCGTGCACCGCTTGTGAGGTCCCGTCACCTTGTTACATATCAACAAGTCAAACCAATATCCCATTTGATTTCCATTCTATGCTTAAATCCATAAACCAACCTTAGTGGGGTTCGGCCATACACCATGGCCGAACCTCACTCTTTGGTTTTGGGTCCTTGTTTCAAGTCCTTTGATCTTTTAATTACGTCCAAGATCATTCATCCTTTGATTCACTAATCTAATCACTTATACAACAATTATTTAACATTGATAATAACCTCCATAAAAATATTCCCCATGGGGTTCGGCCATACAACATGGCCGAACCCATGATCTTTCGTTTTTACCCATATTTACATTCTTTGCCATTGTTTCCATCACCTTATGTTTAGGTCCACAACATAGGTCCATGACTAACATTTCATGCACAAAACATTATTCATGGGATTCGGCCATACACCTTGGCTGAACCCATGGTCCTTTAATTCATCATGCATTTTGGTTCATCCTTTTGGATCATCATTTACCATACGTAAAATCGATTACAATTACCATCATTCCCCCATTACTTCCATGATCTAAATACATGTTCATACTTCAACAATTTTTCATGGGGTTCGGCCATACACCATAGCCGAACCCAAGGTCCATGGTTCTCCATCCTTTACATCATTTTGACCCATTTAAAATCCTTAATTCCTTTCCATGGGGTTCGGCCATACACCATGGCCAAACCTTATGGTTCCTTATTTTCCTTAAAAATATATCAAACATATATGGTTTGTTCCTTTGATGGTTCTCATACATACATTCATTTAAACCCTTTAAAACCTTTTAAATCATATACCTACATCTATCATTTTCATCCTTCCAAATCCATTAAAAATAACCAATGTCCTTCATGGGGTTCTGCCATACAACATGGCCGAACCCTATGGTTCATCCTTGAGTCTTTACCCATAATAAAATTAGGGTTCGGCCATGCAATGGCTGAACCATGTCCTTGACCCTCTTTTCTTATTTATGAAATCTTATAGAGCACTTACCGATTCCGTGACTCCTCCAGTTTCTTTCACTCCTTCTTGCTCCTTTCCTTCCTTAGCCTCTTCTTCCTTCTTTCTTGATCTTTGGCCGAGATTGATCTTGATGGAATCCCTTGGAGTGGTTCAGCCAAGAGCTATGGATTTGAGAGAGGGAGAAAGAGAGAAGATTTGAGATAATACTCCAAGTGTTCTCCCTTTGTCAAAGAGAGGGGATCGGCCTTGAGTGAGAGCTTGAGATCAAAACTACTCTAAGTCCTTTGTCTTGAGGTGAGGTTCAGCCAAGAGAGAAAGGGAGAGAGAGTGAATTGAAAACTAAAGTCTTTCTTGATAAATAAGGTCGGTCAAAGGTGGTGTCCTTTGGTGACACCCCTTTGTAACTCCCATGCCCATTTACCTCCCTCCTTGAAGTTCCATTTGGGGGTTTCATCTATGGGGTGAAACTCCCATGTCTCCAACGGTGTGCTATGGGTATGCCTTTGTGTAACCACCAAAACATTCACCTCCCTCATTAATGACCCATTTGGGGGTTTCATCCATGAGATGAAACTCCCATCTCCCAACGTGTAGCCTTGGTTTGAATCGTGTAACAACACAAAACCGTCCACCTCCCATTGATGTTCCATTTTGGAGTTTCATCCCATGAGATGAAACTCCCATTCCAACGTGTATGTCTTGACTTGGATTGTGTAACCATCCACCTCCCATTGATGTTCCATTTTGGAGTTTCATCCCATGAGATGAAACTCCCATTCCAACGTGTATGCCTTGAGTTGGTTTTTGAAACAACCAAACACATTCATCTTCCCACTCCACTCACTTAAGATGAAGGTCCCATTAACTTCCCATCCAACTCACCATAACTCAATTATTTTTCATTCTTTTAAACTCAACTCACTTAACTCACTTAGAATCAACTCAATTACATAATTCCATTTCCAACTTAATTCATCCCCAATTAAGTACGCTTGAACTCACTTGGTGGTTAACCAAGTCAACCACGACCCATTGGGTCCCAATTGGGCATTTTGACCCAATTAACTACATCTCACCCATTTAATTCAATTGAAACATAACCACCATCCATTGGGTCTTAATTGGGCATTTGACCCAACAACTTACCCATCTAAGGTCCATATCCAATAATTCACAAATTAAAGGGGAAAATTCCATATATATTGATAACTTGAAAATCCGGGGTGTTACATAATTAAACAAGCCTAACATGTGTTTGACAATGAATTGTAACCCAACTGGAAATATGATTTCACAGTCAGGGCGACACATCGTGTTGGGTGATCATTCGCCAAAGACAGCACACAACCAATTGTGGTCTTGCAATATGTCGTGTGGTAAGTTGGAGATTCTAGTTGAAAAAGACTATCAAACCCATGTGGTCCCAGGACGATACTATCGGGTGCCCACGATTGATCATCTGGAACATTGACAAATCAATCGTATGGGTGATGTATCATTGAGACATGACATAGCCTGGACTTAAACAAAGCCCGGAAAACATGGGATCATACGATCAATCGGGTAAGCTATCGATCTTCTGTACAGGGCAAGAACAAATCGGCATCATGATCAATCGCCCTTGGCTTGGATGAGACTTGACACTGAAAAATACAGTCAGCCTTAGGCCGGTACATTCGCCAACCTACGATCAGTCGCTGGAAACATGGACAATCAGTCGTGTGGCATGATCCATCGTGAGGTTAATGTTTTAGAGCCATTACTGTGCATTAAATGCTCAACGGTCGAGTTGGTGGAAAGGAACTTAAACACGAACGATCAATGTCTTGTACACGATTAATCTTGTGGATCTGTGTTACGAAACTTTTTATGTTTACCTATAAATATGTTCATTGTTTGGTGGTGAGGTTGGTCAAATTTATGAGCATTCAAAGAGCCATCTACCCAAGTTAATCCTCACTCACCAAAGACGAAGTTATATGCTTATTCTCTCTTGGATAAACAATTAAAAAATCATTCAAGTATCCAATCGGTAAAGGTTGAGATTAAGAAAGAAGGATTAGGCCAAGGCTTCTAGGATAGAAATTATAACCAATTTTCTAAAAGGACCTCCCAAAGATTGTGGTTGCTCTACACGACGGGCCTTCATCAACATCGGGATTGTACAAGCTCACATTAGTTTGAGTGGCTCAAGAAGCACAACTTCATTTTCAAAGGCTTCAAAGGAAAGTGCTTCTTATTTCAGATTTTACTTTAAAATCTATAACATTGTGTAGTGGATTAAAGAAATAGCTTTTCTCTCGAACCACTATAAAAATAGTGGGATATGAATTGGGTGAAAGTCCCAATCAATTGGGTAGGTGGAAGTCTTATTCTATTGTGTTGGTGTAATTCCAACGCCTAGTACATTGGAGATAGCCCAAGGTTGCGTGAGTTTCAACAATGGATTTAGATTGTTTAGTCGAACCACTATAAATCGTGTGTATTGGTGATTGGTTGTGTTATTGCTCTTAATCTTGCACACTTTGATTATCACACACACTTGATTAATTGATTATTAATTCCTCACTATTTGACATTAAACAAATAAAATTTAAAAAAGCTCCATAATTTGTGATTATCCTATTCACCCCCCTCTAGGGTTAATCTGGTTCTAAGCACTTAGGGAACTTTAAATTCCCATATTTCTGCGTACATTTATCTCTATTTCAAGCTTAAGTCATCATTTAAACTCAATTCCACAAAATTCCTAAATAAAAACCCAAGAAGGAAGGTTGAAGAGTGAAGAAATTACCTTTGGGGAAGGAGAAAATCCGAGTGGGAGGGACCTTGAGATGAGTTCTTCTCAAATCTCTAACATGCAATGGGAATTTTGAAGGGAAAGAGGGAGAAATGATGGCTACGGTTTGGCTAGAAGGGGTTTTCCATGGATTTGGAAAAGGGAGGAAGGATATAGATATGAAATAAACCGCTCAAATGAGGTTTAAATACCTATGACTTAAGTCGTACGTGGTCGGTTCGACACCATAGTCGGTCGAAGCGACAGTGCACATAACTCTTTCTCCACTGCTCTATGAAGGTCGGACTGACGATCCTACCGGTCGGACCAACATAAGCTAGGTCCTCTGTTGCATTTTCTGTTCAGATTCTATAATACCCTAGCCCAAATTAGGGACTAATTATGATTAATTGTGATTTAATAGAGATTAATCCTGTAATGATTATACCATTAAGTGGGATTTGTGATCCGTTTATCATGAAGATTACATAGTGTGCTTTCCAAAAAGCCTGATCCAAGTTTGGTGCTCTTTGATCCAACTTGTCAAAGTTGGTAAGGCAAAACTGTAAATATTTGACCTTTATCTAAAGGTGACCCTAAAGCTATTTTTATTTGAAAAACCCCTCATTTGAAGTATTTGAACTCCCAAATTGCACATATTTGATGTTATTTTGACTTCTAGAAATGTACCCTCTTTAATCTTTGGGGGATCCCTATTTTATAAAACCTTAATTTTAAAGTATTTATGAGAGTTTTCGAGCGTTAGGACTTTTTCTTGAGAGGAATTTTATCGACTTAACTATGGAGTCATATTTTCTCCATGAGATACTTCAAATCTATGTGAATTTACTAGAAACGTCCTTTTCGGTTAAATCATATTTTTAATGTGTATTTCTCTCCAAATTGTTGATGGTTTGATGAGTTTTTAGTTCCCAACCCATCAGATCGGTTAGATTGATCTTGTGAAATCTAATTTTTACCCGAATTACGAAAATAAGATAAGAAAGTTTAAAAACAAGCATGTAGTACCCACCTTTTTGTCTTATATACTTTGTCTCATTCCAAATGAGATTTTAGATTTCAAACACAATCTTCCACGTAATTACAACCGTCCCTTGTTCTCCAAGTTTGAATGTTTTATAGAAAGCAAAGGAAGTGGAAGGGTAGAAAGGGAAAAAAAAAACAACGAAACCCTCATATCTCATTCGTTTTCTTCCTTTATTCCTTTCCTTGTCTTCTTTTCTTTCTCAACCTTCGTTCAGTAACAGAAGGTTTTGAGTTTTTGTGGGTTTTCAACGGAGGTCAAATCACCGCGGAATCTCGCGTGGATGGTATCAAAACTTTCATTTTCTCAATTTTAGGAACTCCGAGGAAGATTAGAAGTAAAAAAGGATAGAGATGGGCTCTAAAACCGTATGTAGGGGAAAATGGCCATTTTTTAGTTATGCTTCCAAAATCTCTAGGGAACTTGGATTTCTTTCTTTTAAACTTAAAAGGGGATAAAACTAACCCTATCCGACTCCTTGTGTGGTTATCTTCTTCAATGGGTGTGTAAATGTCTGCACTGAACCCTCTGGACTAAATTCTCCATTTGTGACGATTTCGGTCGCCCTGTGGTACCATCTGTGGTGATTACGGTTGTTCAGTGGTATACGAATTGGCACTGAGTTAGTAACAGAGTACTTTAATTTTCTTTTATTGTGTGTTTTTGATGTCTAACCCTTTGAAATAATTTAATGAGTAAAAAGAGCTTAGCAGGCTCATGTCCATTACCCTGTTTTCAGTGGAAAATAAATAGTGGGATTATAGGGATAATTTATTTGTATTTGACTTCAAAAAGAAAAATTCATGAATTTACCACATTTTCACAACTTGCTTGCAAAACTAACCGGACAAAAGGTGAGGAGACTCGACTTGATTCCTATTTTGGAATTTTATGAAAAACCATTAACCTTAGAACGTAATGGGATCCATGGACATTAAAGGATGGAAAAGACTAAGTGGGACCAAAAAACGAAACCTGACTTCGCTTACTTGTAAGGGATGTACATTGTTCTAACTATTAGAATGTAAACATAAAAAAGTGTCAGAGGCCCTAGGCCTAGTAGTCTATAATGTAGTATGGGATCCATGTGAGTGTCTAGAGGTCTCTTGGTTTATTGAATTGGATGAAGGCGCGTGACGCTAGTAGTTAGTTCAGGAAGTTTCTATGCATGTTTGGGTTATTGCGCAAATGATTGGTATTCCCAGAGTAGGACCCTATGTAAAAAGGGCACTGGAAATACTGTAAGAGTAGGCTCTGTGATCCAGGAGGATCTCCAGCTAAAAATACAACATGGTGTAAAAAGACTCAGAAAAACACTCACAACAGTGTATCGGTCGACTTTAGTAAACTGACACATCGACTAATTGATTGTCTGCACAGAGAGATTAGACTCTGAAAGTGTCAGTCGACTGATACTGATGACTGTCTGAAAAAAATAGACCAGTATCTGAAAGTGTCAGTCGATACCATCAATCGACTAACTATCAACTGAGGAGTAGTCGATCTCTCACTCGACTGAGTGTAGTAATTGCGTGGCAATTCACAATCCGTCGATCAATCCATTAAAAATCAGTCCCTGGTTGCAGGCATGGTAAGTTTGGGGATGTTTCGGGTGATACGACTGGGATTGCAAACCGAGTAATGGTTGGTATTCTCCAAGGTAAGACCTAAGGTGAAAAGGGCACTGGGAGTTATGGCTCTGGTTTAGTGCTATCTTTGGTAATGGGATTAATTTTGGTAAACTTAATACATGAATATCTGCCTTCACACACATGACCGTTGAGTCAAATTGGCTTAGTGAATAGTAGAGCATTTGCAAGTTATTGTATCTTGACTGTGTCAGTCCTTGATGCATTCGAAGCTTGGTGGGAACTTCGACGAGGCTTGCTGGGCACCTCGGTTTAAAATGAGGCTTAGTGGGAACCTCAACAAGGTTTAGTGGAAACCTTGTTTAAAATGAGGCTTAGTGAGAACCTCGATAAGGTTTAGTGGAAACCTTGATTTGAAATGAGACTTAGTGGGAATGTAACGCCCCTAACCCAATGGAGGGCCTGAACTGCTACTATTTTTTTTTTTTTTTATAATCTCTAATCAACTAACATCATAGCTGGACTGGATTTCAAGTTTGCCAAAAAGCCCATCATAGAAAATGCCACACATGCTCCTCTCACATGGACTCAAAGATGTACCATATGACCCCATATATGAACACATATTACACAAACAGAAATATCTATTCATCTCATTAGAGTTACGAAGCTGAAAACATAGTGATTTACACATGCTTAGATTTATACTACCACAGACGGTACTAAAATCAATAAGACATCATTTGAATGAAAATAAACATAATAAACATATTTTCCATCATCGGAAAATATGATTGACTGCAAACCTCCCTCATTCTAAGTCAGCGGTGGAGGTTTTTCTTCCTCAAGTGCTAACCCTGCAATGTAAGGGATGTGAGCTCCAAGCCCAGTGAAGAGATCTTAACACAACACATTCATCAACACGTACAGGTTAAACAAAGCAGTCCAATCGTAATAACAATAATGGCCAACTCTTACCATTTAAAATCATAGTTATCTACTCATGAATGGTCTACTTTACCATGCTTACCAACTTACCATAAATGGTTATACCATTTTACCAAATTACCACAAATGGTCTCATGTACCATTTATCTTACATGAATTCATAATTGGTCTACTATACCAATTTATCAAGTCACCATCATTGCCATACCACTGACAAACCATTGTTATACAACTTCCATAACACTAACATACCACTGTTATACCACTTTCATGCCACTAACATACCACTGCCATACCACTGCCCAATGGTTTCGCATATCCTTTATTTTACTTGAAGTTATAATTGGTCTACTATATCAATATTTCAAGTCATCCGTGATACTGCCATGCCATCGTAACACCAAAGCACTATACTGACTATATATGCATTAAGTCCCGACACGGTCAAAATGTAGCATCTAGCAAGAGTATCTCCGACACACCTGAGTCGGTACTAACACACCTGGACCAACAACTGACACACATGGGCCAGTAGACGCAAACCGACACACCTGGGCCGATAATAGTTCAGTAGTTGAGGGTACATGGAGGCAATATCAATATCATAAATGCTCAAGTTCTCACATCGGAACATCTTATCAATAGTATCAACTTCATACTTCAGTCTTCATCATAACATGATCAATTTCTCACACCGGAGAATATCATCATCAATATCAACTTCATACTTCAATCTCTCATCATAACATGATGCTCAAATTCTCACATCTGAGAATATCATTATCAATATCAATATCATGCATGATAAACATCATTATTAACAATATGAACATATCTTAGCAATATATATCAAGTCTAGGCATATAAGTGTGTTCATTCTTCGTTTATAGACTACTAGACCTCGAATCATTGACACCGTGTTATGCTTCTGTTCTAACAGTTATAAACAATTTTCATCCCTCACATGGAAGCAGTGTCAAGTCTCGCATTCTAGCATATTCGGTGTTTTCCATATCATGTATAATCCATGAAACTACTCATTGCACTAGATTTAGGTTTACAAAACCTAATTTACCGATCTGGTATTATTAAGTCTCCTCACCGCAAAACAGAGAGTATCGCGAGTATCTGTTACACAAATAGAAATACAATGAATATACACTCTGTTAGTGCCTTGGCTTGGCCAAGTCCCTATTTTTGTCAATTCCATGACTTGGAAAGAATCACTTATTGGAAGCTTAAGGACCCAAGATGATCAAGAGAAAAGATAATGCTCCACCGAATTGAAGCTCATCGTTATGGCAATCACAAAACATGTAAAATGGCCATAGATGACTTTAGGTGGTACCCACACCTTAGAGAGGACTATCCTTAGGTTTAGTGGAACAAATGGTTAAATCATAAAAATCCTAGAGAGGAAGGTTGACAGTGAATTGGAACCCAACATGGAAATATGTATTTGGTTTCACTGTCAGCCGACCAGTTGATCTCACTGACTCCTCGGTAGAGATAGGATCGACCCATCGTGGTTAAGGATTGGTTGGCCAGATTGACATAGGTTTTGGAACATTGAACTGTCATTTTGGGTATGCCTCTGATCGAGAGTCTATTATGCATGGACCTCTCGGTGAAAGGAGGAAACGACCCCTCTTGGTCAACTACTCCTCGATCAAGATCTTGAGTTCTGGAATCCTTGAACTCAAGTGGACTCTCGAATAAACAGACATATCGGCAATAAAAGACAGATCGAAAGTACCATGACCGACTTTTCGGTAAAGGGCGACAGTGTTCTGGGTAATAGGTTTCTAGAGTTGAAACTACTTTCAATCATGTTTTGCTTCCAGAACGAGCCTCTCAGATGGACCGACCCCTCGGTACCATAAGTGTCAATCTATCAGCGACAACAACATGTCGACCAAGAAAGAACATTATCGTTGGCAGTACAATTAATGCACAACGGTCGGGTTTCTAACGGTAACATTTCTAGTCACCGACCCCTCGGTGCGACTAACCTGTTGGTATATTACCGTTACTACAACTAGTTGCCTTCGCTATATAAACGAATCTTTATGCAACCAGTTGGTATCCTTCGGCAGGATCAATTGGACCCTCATTTTTATCAGTGAGCTTAACAAAGGCCAACAGAAAGATCACTCTCTCTCCCGTGCTTACAGTAGGGGAATCAAATACAACTAATCAAATGAATTAAGTTGTGAGAGAGAGGAAGGAAGAAAACTCATAAAAACCAATCTGAGGATTGAGTCAGAAAGTGAGAAGGAGAGAACCTTAAACTAGGAAACCTTTAGTAGAATCAGTTTCCTTGACACCCTTGCTTGTGATTGCTCAACGGCGGCTACAAGGAGGAGCGAAGGCACACATTGGGTGGGATCTTGAAGAAGCACCACATCAGGAGAAAGAGCTTCAAAGGCAAGTGCTTTTTTGTTTTAATTTTTTTTAACTTTTGTTCCGAAAATGGATTAAGGAGAGGTATTCCGGACTATTATAAAAAAAACTTGGGAGCGAAGTCTCTGGCATAGTGGTGGATGGAATTCTCAGCCAAATGGATATGTGGAATTCATATTCGATAGTGGTTGGTGAAATTCCCAGCCGATTGAGTGAGGTGGAATTCCTACTCTAATTGTGAGGGTGTAAGTCCCCACTTAGTGGATTTTGGGGATAGCTCAAGGTTGAGCGAATCCAAACAGTGGATGTAGGTTGGCTAACCAAACCACTTTAAATTGATCTTATGGTGTTTGATCTTTGTGTGTTTATATTTTATGTTTAAGTATTATTCTTAACACACGTTGGTTTGCATATTGATTATATTATTCTATACATTGTGCATTAGCATCAATAATTAAGCTTTATCTAAAGGGGCCAAAATCTTAGTTTGAATGTTTAAAGTATTAAATAAACAATCCATCACACTAAACAAATCTATTGATTAATTATTCCACTGTATTACTCCATTAAAAATGAGATTGACCTATTCACCCCCACTCTAGGATCAATCATGATGTTCTAGCACATTGAAAATAGGGAATTTCAATTGGTATCAGAACCATGTGCTCTTGAGAAAGGATCTAACCATTCGAGTTGATCCGTGCTAGAACAATGGCTATAAGAGAAAGCCATGATATTTCGAACCTCTATTTTTTATGAAAAATTGGAATAAATACTATGAAATGTTTTCATCATTAAACATGGCTGGAAATAGGTGAGTAGAAAGTAGTTTATGCCTATGGAAGAGGTATTGGATAAACCTTCAACTTCCGTGACCACTCAGCCCAAAAGACCAAAAATTGCTTGGACTAGTGATGAATTGGCTATGTACGTAAACCAAACATATGTAGCATTGATCAATATTGTTTCATGATATGCTGTCAAAATATTTAAAGACATGAAACAACAAAAGAGGCTGAACGAATCCACTGAAAAATCGCCTCCTTTAGCACAATGAATAACAACACCTATTGATCAATTTGTGTGCTGAAAATATAGGTGATTGGTTAAATTCATCCAATGAAAATGTCCAAGCTATATCCTTTAAGAGAAGAAGATGATGGAGAAAAATGAACTTGAGGAAAGTAGTAACCTCCAAGTGTCCTATAAGGCCATGTACCGAGATGTATAAAGAACAACATTATGGTACAAAATCTGGAATGTTGAACCATAAGATCAAATGAGAAGGCGCCCAAGGTTAAGACCAGATTTGATAAAAGGTCATTACTGGATTGTGAACTTAGATTCCAAGTCTCACAATTTTAAGTTCAAATATGTGGAGGGAAACCACTACTGGTATCACATTTGAAACATGTTTTGGAATCAGCATCTTACATTTGATCCATGTTCTTGTTTGATTGTTTGATTGATCTATTGTAAGATATGTATTGTACATGTTGGTATGCACCCTAGTATTGGAATATAATTATCTCATTTCATTTCATATGCCATGTGATTTGTGCATCTTTTGGAAATGAATGTAGTATGTGCATTACTTCATGTATAGGGTGTGTATGGTACACATACACAGTGTCGTTTCATTCCAAGTTCCTTAAACTTGTGAATCCCATGTGGAATGAAACATGCTTTATGCCCTTAAATGGGTTATCTTTGGTGTAACCTACCAAAAGTGCTTGTTTAAATCCATTTATGTGCCAGCTTTTTTCAAGGAATTGGAGTTTACTTGAAAGAATGGTAAAAGTGTTTATCATATTTTGAGTAATAACATGATAATAGACATAAGAGGTGTATGTGTGTTACATCATACTTCATTTCCATATGCTCGGTAACCATATTCTAAAACAGGAAATAAATGTATGGTTAGTGTGCATTTTCATTCCAATAAATATTAATTTATACATTATGTGGAATGGATTATGTTCATATATGCCTTGCCTTGTTAAAACCTGGAAATGACGCATCTTATGACATCACACCCTTGGACAATATATACTTAAATTGGTGAATTAAATGTGTCCAAGAATCTTGGATTGATTTGGATCCAGAGAGATCCGTAATCCATGGTCTGTGCTTATTTTTAGAAAGGCGAATTGAATCTTCAAATGGCACAGATGCTATGTGAATGTATGTATCACTGGCATTAAAAGGTGTATAAGTGTAACTCCCCGACCCAGAGGTGGTCCCAGAACGCTAGTAATTTTTTTTTTTTTTTTTACCTTAACAACTTCGAACTGGGCTTGAACAAACATTAGGCCCAGAAATAAATGTCACACATGCTCTTTACATGTGGACTCAAACATATACCATATTTCTACCCTTTTAGAAGCATGTATCTTACAAACAAATATTTCCAGCATAAAAATGTAATCTCATTTATAACAGAGTTACTAGCGGTAACATAGTGGTTCATACATGATTACAAAACAGGTACCACAAGAGGTACTCTACAAAATATGGTTCCAAGAACCAACAGACAAAATAAATTAAAATCCCATCCATGGGACTCCAAGAAATTGCAACAGCTTATCCATCCTTAAGCTTGAAATGTAGGTTCCTCCTCCTCGGGTACATCTCCTGAAATGTGAGTGGTGTGAGCTAACCAGCCCAGTGAAAAGAACATAACAATGTAGTGTAATAATTATCAGGTTAGTCAAATCAACATTTTCATCTATGTTTGTCATGCTAAAATATCAATCATTCTCATATTATTGCTGATATCCAACGCAACACCTAGACACTACACTGACTATAAACATTAAGTCCCGACACGGTCAAAATGCAGAATCTTTCAAGTACATCTCCGACACACTTAGGTAGGTACTGACACACCTGGGTGAGCAATTGACACACTTGGGCCAGTAAACACAAACCGACAAACCTGGGCTGGATATCGAAAAACCTGGGCCAATAATAGTTCAGTAGTTAAGGGCACGTGAAAGTAGTATCATCATAAATATTTCATCATCATAATCACAATATATAATAAATATCATTAACATCAATAAGTATTTTTCACAATAGTGCATCATGTCTAGGCATATAAGTGGGTTCGTTAAGTCTGATCTTTGAAACCACTCATTGCTCTAGATCCTTTTAACCTGATTTACTCCTACTGCAATGTTAAGTCTCCTCACCGTATGTGTGGGGCATAGAGATATCTGTCAAAACATGAAAACAATAATACAACGAATTATACAAGCATCAATCAAACATAATACACATAATCATAATGTTGCAAATCTTTTTATCCTATTTTTTGGAAAACTTCAAGGGTAATGGATATGAGTCTCCTAAAATGGGTTTCTATTCATTTTAGATTATAATAATCAGCAATATAATAGAATGCTCAGGCTACTACTCGTATAGCGAGTTAGGCCTAGAGATACAAACATAGGGTGCTCAGGCCACTACTTGTATAGCAAGTTAGGCCTAAAGATACAAATATAGGGTGCTCAGGCCACTACTCATATAGTGAGTTAGGCCTAGAGGTACACTCAGTGCCCGATCCCTTCTTTTCTACCGAGCGGCAAAATTAATCGCTCAGCTACTGATAGCTATCAGGCTGAATCAGCCACAGATAGAGAGTATCGGCCTGGAAGTGAATACATATACATTTATATATAGTTAGGCCTCTAATCGGACCCTGATCCGGCCCGACCAGGAAGAATCCGGCCCGGCCCGAACAGTAATTGGACCATCCGTAACCGAGCTTGATAATACAGGCTCCATATAATATTGAGTCCGGCCCGGCCCGATCGGGCTATCGGACCGTCCGCGGCCCGATATGAACTCGTTTGTCCATTTCGACCCATTATGCTACCTGATCCAAAATCAATTTTTTTTACTTCATTTTTTATCAAGATATAAGCCCAATAAATCAGATATTTTATTATAATCTAAATTAGAGTTTGAAATTTCAAAATCCAAACTTGATTTAATAGTTCTATAATTTTAACAAAGTTAAAATAATTTTTAAATTGCTCAACTTGAATTTTTGTTCAATCAAATTAACTCTAACTAAATTAGTTAATTTTTTTTTAATTTTTAAACAAAAATTGGATTAAAGAAGCATCTCCCTAAAATAATTTTATAAGAAAAAAATTAATATAATTTTTTACTTTTCAATTGATTTTTTTTTTCAACTGTTTATTTTTCCCAAAGTTTGAGTATTCGAATTCAAAAAAGAAAATTTTAATTCACATCATTTCCTTCGAATGAGGTCCAGCTCACTTTTACACTATGACCTCCATGAGATAGACAAATACGTGATAATACTAATTTTACAATCCATTGAAATCAAACTCAAATAAAATGCATGCTGCAGCAGATCAGCTTCAAAAAAAGGGCTGGCGAACAGCTTCAAAAAGAGGGCTGGCATCGCCTGTGCCAATTGCTGATTAACTGCGTCGACCTCATTTATAAAATGTTTGAGAGATCAAGCCCATCGGTCCCAAACTCTCTCCACCATAAACCAAATTTATCCTCCTCTTCACCTGCAATTCACGTGCAAAACAACAGACAAAAGTCCACATAAATTTTCAGATTACTTCATATAATAAATACACAACCTCTTCTTAATAAAAAGTGACTCAACTTTATATATGATTTAAATTCAAAAACCTGACTTCACAATGTAGTCACAAACTCCATGGCTAATGGTCACAAAAAACACAGGAATTCTCACACTTTAAAAGAAACATTTTCAAGCAAAAGACCTTTTCAACCAACTCATCCAAGAGGATCCATGTCAAAATCCTGCATCCCATAAAATAAATAAACAATCATGTTAAGGAGGAGTTCAAACATTGGATAATCATTGTTAATGGTTTTGGACGATTTTTTAAAAAAATCATGCGCGAAAGAGGGGAAAACCCTAAAATTCTCGGCGACCAGAAGGTGATCCAGGAGGGGCGAAAGGAGAGCGCGGAAGAAGGAGAGTGGCAGAGACCGAAGAGAAAGATCCACAGGCCACATGGAGAGCATCGTTCCTTCACTCTGTTCGTTGGTAACCTGCCGGAATCCATCACTAACGGCTGGATTCGTGAGATCTTCACCAAATGGGGAGCAGTTCAGGATGTTTTCATCCCAAGGAAGAGAGATGCAGCAGGCCGAATCTTTGCTTTTGTGAGGATGAGCAATGGAGTCTCGGCTGAAAGAGCTTCTTACGAACTGAATGGAAGATTTCTGGTAGGGAGACGGCTACAAGTCAACCCTGCTCTGTTTCAAAGAAAGGAAAATTTCAGATCTACGTCGGACCCGATCCCGAATCCAAAATCTGTAAGTACTTTTCCTCCGAGACCCTCAATTGATACTTTCAACTCAAGAAAATATCCTAGGGCTTGCAAATATGTTGAAGCAGTGACCAATCATAAGGTGGAATCTACAAAACCTAATGGACTGTTTGTAAATGGGGGAAGTTGTCATTCTTTGAGGGAGGCTCCTATTTTCAACATCACGATCCCTCCAAAGGATGAGGAGGAAGTGAAGGAGTGGTTGTCTAAGTCAGTCATTGTATCTCCAATTGGCAGACAATCCCCAACTGAGATCTCCACCCAGCTGACCCAAGAAGGCCTATCCGCCCTATCTATTAGTCAGATTGGAGATAATTTCTTTCTGATTAGCTTCAGGACAGAAGAGGAAGTTATTAAATTCCTGGGAGTAGAGGCCAAACTGGGGCAGCTCATTTTCTATGGCAGATGGTCCTCTAACTCTATCATTCACACAAGAAGAATCTGGGTGCAGTGCTGGGGTTACCCTTTGGAAGGATGGACGGATTCGGCCATTAGGGCATTTGGAAACAAACTTGGTAAGGTGATAGAGATAGATCAGAGGAACCAGAACAGGGGCGATTGCTCTACTTTAAGATTCTTGCTGGAAATGGGTATAACCGAGCATCTTCCTCCAAAGGTAACTCTAAATTGTGGAGGGAAAGTATATCAGATCACTTTGGCAATGTCTGTGGCACCTCTTGGAGCCAAAATTGATCAAACTTCCAGTTCACAGTCGAAACCTGACTCAGAGCAGTTTTCCTCCCCGCCGGTGATTTCCCGACGATCTCTTCATTCGAGGCGTCTCTCTCATCTTTCGAGGAGGACTGTGCCAAGTGTCTTGCATGCTGCTCAACCACATATCAGGAAGGTTGGTAGGTTTGTGGGTTCTTCAGAAAGTTCGAGGAAGGGAAAGAAAGTAAAGGGGGCTGGGCTTGTTCGCTTGGAGCGGTATCAACCAGAAAATCTGCTTCTTTTGATACGGGAAAAGGAAAAAAAAATTAAGAAACTTGAGAGGGCCCTTACCCGAGCCTATCTTTCAGGACGGGCCTCAAGTCAATCCTCTGGGTCCAGATCTAGTTCAGTTAAGAATTCTCTGGGGCCTATTGCTTCTCAGCTCGATCCCTCATTCCCCAATCAAGGTGCAGGCCTAGAGCTTGACCCACAAGCCCCTCAACTTGAATCCTCTTCTAAAGTGGTGGGACATACTTTTCTTCCAATGTCTACTTTAGGGAATCTGGAGATGCTAGAACGTGATTCTCAGCCCGATCCCTCAATCCCCAAGCAAGGAGCATGCCTTGAGTATGATCCACAAGCCCCTCAACTTGAATCCTCTTCTAAAGTGGTGGGACAGACTCTTCTTCCAATGTCTACTAAAAGGAATCTAGAGATGCTAGAACATGATGAAGTCACAGTATTGGAAACCAAGGAGCAGTGCATACGTAAAGATATTGAATAGGATTTTCTGGGTGTCGCCTCTCATCAATCCCTAGATAAGGCTTCAGTTGAAGGTAGAGAGGTGAAGGAAGGAATTTCAAAGGAGGTAAATAACATGGCAGAAAGAGGAAAAGACAAGATTATTCAGGAAAACTCAGAAAAGTTTAAAGGAGTACAAGAGTTAAAAGCCAAGGGATATTCTGAGTCGGATGGATTAGAAATTCTCAGGATCGGTAGTGCTTTGGGGGTGAACTTTGATGAGCATCCATCGGCTTTTCATCATCTGAGCTTATTGGAAGACTTGGATCGCTCTGCTTCTAACTCTTCTCGATTATCAAGGTATATAAGGGGTAAGGATAAGTTTTTGAGTAAGACTTCTTTTCTTAAGTTTCACAAGAAATGTGCCCTCAAAATTTACAAACGAAAATCAGAGGGCTCAGACAGGAGTGTGGGGGCTGAGCAGGTTAATCAATGAAGGTCATTACTTGGAATGTTAGGGGAATTGGTATTAAAGAGAAGCGAGGTGCCATCAGAAGATTTGTTAAGAAAAACAAGATTGATATTTTGTTGCTCCAAGAAACAAAAAAGGAAGAGATATCTCCCTCCATCATTAGGGAGTTGTGGGGTCTTAAAGAGGTAGATTGGTTTTGTAAGCCTTCAGTGGGAGCATCCGGGGGTCTTGTCATATTATGGAATCCATCAGTTTTTAAGGTAACATCAAGACGTTTGGATGATAGATCTATTTCAGTAAAAGGAACATTGATAGAAGAAGGGTCAGAAGCCTGCTTTACAAATGCTTATGGACCTAATACAGAAGGGGATAGGGAGGAGTTCTGGAATGAATTAGACCTTATACATAGCTGGAGCCCATCGGTTTGGTGTTTGGGAGGTGATTTTAATACAGTTCGGTTTCCTTCAGAGAGAAAAGGTGGGCATTCTTACAATAGAAGCATGGAAGAATTCTCAGATTTTATAGTTAGAAATGAGTTAACTGATCGTCCCCTTACTGGGGGCAGATTTACTTGGAGCAATGGACAAATTTCTTGTTCCATGAGCAGACTGGATAGATTCTTAACTTCGTCAGATTGGGATGTCCTTTTTCCCAACTCTACTCAGGTGAAATCCTTTAATCCCATTTCGGATCATTGTCCGGTGATGCTGGACTCGGAAGAAATTGATTGGGGCCCCAAGCCTTTCCGCTTCAGTAACATTTGGTTAGAGAATCCTAAATTTGTTGGATTTGTCAAGGACTGGTGGAACAATTTTGAGGTCCAAGGTTGGGGAGGTTATGTGATTTCAAAGAAACTAATTCTCCTTAAATCTAAGATTAAGGAATGGGTTGAATCTGAAGGAGGCCCAATCATAGAGAGAAAAGAAGCAGCTTTGAAAGAACTTGAAGGTTGGCACAACTTAGAAGAGGAAAGGGACCTTGAGGAAGAAGAATTAGTAGAAAAAAGTATTTGTAAATCTACTCTATGGAATTGTTTGAGAATGGAAGAGGTTGAATGGCGACAATGTTCTCGAATGCTATGGCTGCAGGAAGGAGATAAGAATTCTAAATTCTTCCACAGATGTGCTAATGTTCACAAAGCGGCTAATACAATTAGATCCATTGTGGTTGATGGGCGTCGGGTTGTCGATAAGTCAGGTATCAGGAAGGCAATCAGAGATCATTTTGTGGCAATCTTCCGGTTTTCTCCGCCTCTTCCTTCATGTTCTGCTCTCTCTCCTGTCCCCCCTCCGTGTGGTTTCCCCTCGCTGGCACCAGATCTGGGTACCCTCTTTCCTTTCTCCTTTTATTATTCTTCTAACCCCTTTTTGCATCGGCCACATGGTTTGTTCTCTAGATTGGTTTGTCAGGTGAAGGAGGCGGCTCCTCTAGCAGATACTCTTTATCCAGTGCGTTGCTCCTATTCTGGTGATCTTCATCCAGTTTTTGACATCAGATCCTTGTCAGGCTCCATGGTGGGAGGGGGGGACTTCTCGAGGATCTTCTTTTCGACCCTAGGGCAGCTTTCAGTCGTCTTCATATTCTCTTGGTCCCAGTCTCTTACTCATGTCTCCTCTCTCTTGGAGTCTGGGTCTCATGATTTACGGATAGTGAGGGATTCTTGGGAGCCGAGAGAGGCTATGCTGAACCATAATCAAGCGACTCATCACATATTCATCGAGCCGTCTGGAGTGTTGCCTTTTCTCAACGTCGACCGGATACTTTTGCTCCTTTCCCCTCCTCTCTCTCCCTTTCTTTACCCCTTCTTTTCAGGTGGCGCTTCTTCCTATGCTCCATGTGTGTTGCATATGCCGATCCCCGAACATGGAGTCCTCCATAGCCAAGATTTTAATGCCTCCAGCTCTCCGTTTGTGCGGCTATCATCATCTTCTTTGAATCTTTCAAGCTTCTCCAGACCCACCTTAGATGGAATTCAGTTCAATCAGATTAGCAGTGACAATGCTCGATGGTTGGAAAGGGAGTTTACTTCGGCAGAGATAAAGGAAGCCTTGAATGGTATGGCCGGTGATAAAGCCCCTGGTCCAGATGGTTTTAATTTCTCCTTTATGAAGGCTTGTTGGGAGATTGTCAGTTCAGATTTTATCAGATTCTTCAAGGAGTTCTTTCAAAATGGAGTTATCAATAAGAACTTAAAAAATTCCTTCATTACTCTCATTCCCAAAAGAGAGAGTCCGGTCAGCCTTTCACACTATCGTCCAATCAGTCTTTTGGGAAGTGTTTACAAGCTTTTAGCAAAGGTATTGGCAGAAAGGTTGAAAAAAGTCTTGTCAGAAATAATTGGTGAGACCCAGGGTGCTTTTGTGGAAGATAGACAAATTCTTGATGGGGTCCTTATAGCTAATGAGCTAGTTCATATGAGGCAGAAAGACAGGAAACCTGGAATTTTGTTTAAGATAGACTTGGAAAAAGCATATGATTTTGTTGATTGGTCCTTCGTGGGTTACTTATTTAAGAGGATGGGATTTGGGACCAAGTGGTGCAATTGGATGAGAGTCTGCATCGAAGATATATCTTACTCCATCCTAGTAAATGGTTCCCCAACTTCTCCGATTCATGCAAATAGAGGGCTGAGACAGGGGGATCCCTTATCCCCTTTCATCTTTACTTTAGTGGGAGAAGGATTGAATAAGCTAGTAGATAAAGCTAGAGAACTGGACATTGTCAAAGGCTTTAAGGTGGGATCAAACGGACCATCAATCACTCACTTACAGTTCGCTGACGATACTTTATTCTTTTGTGACCCTTCCAGAGAGGAACTCATGGGATTCAAAGCTATTCTAAGATGCTTTGAATTGGTCTCGGGTCTCAGAATAAATTTGGGGAAGAGTTCCCTCTTTGGTATTGGTCTGGAGGAGGATCAGCTAAAGGATTTTGCAGGAAATATTGGTTGTGGTACTGGTAAGCTTCCCTTCATCTATCTTGGTTTGCCCGTTGGTGGGAATCCCAGACTGAAGCGTTTTTGGACCCCAGTAATTGAGAGGGTGGAAAGAAGATTGGCAGGTTGGGGCAGGAAATTCTTATCTCTAGGAGGCAGGGTTACTCTTATCAAGGCCGTACTTCTACATTTGCCAACATTCTATCTCTCCATTTTCCAACTTCCAAAAGGTATTGAAAGAAAACTTGAACAACTTTTTAGAAAATTCCTATGGGGAGATAAGGAGTTGAAAAAAAAGGTTCATCTTGTGGCATGGTCTGAAGTTGTGCAACCCAAATCTAAAGGTGGGCTAGGCCTGGTGCCACTGCATCTTAAAAACCAAGCCATGTTATGTAAATGGGCTTGGCGATTCGGTAGAGAGAAGGAGGCTTTATGGGTCAAAGTCTTATCAGCCAGGTACGGTGTTGAAGCTGGGGGTGGTTGGTTCCTTGGTGATAGAGTTGACTGTCTTGGCTCCTCCGTAGTGAAAGCTTGGTGGAAATTAGGGTCGGGTATTGGTTTGGTTGGAAGCTTGTTTCGACAAAACTTAAGATTCTTGGTTGGTAGAGGCGATAGAACTCTTTTTTGGAAAGACCTTTGGTTAGGAGAGAGGCCACTCAAAGAAATGTTTCCAAGACTCTTCAGAATTGCAAGGAATGCTAATGCGTTGGTTCAAGACCTTATCAGGTGGGATAACGGATCTTTCACATGGAATTTGGAATTCCGTAGAGAATTAAGGTCCTTTGAAACGGAGAGCCGCAATGGTCTTCTGAATCTTTTAGAGGAATTTCCTCTCTTGCTATCTGATTCGGATGAAATGATATGGTCTTGTGACTCCTCGGGTCTTTTCTCAGTTAGAGCATTAGTACAGCTGGTGCAAAATCAACTTTCCAATGATGCTAGCATCTCTAGTTTAGTTTGGGAGAGTGCAGCCCCTCCAAGGGTCCAAATATTTGTTTGGTGTGTTCTTAAAGAAAAGATCTTAACGAAGGTGGAGCTAAAAAGAAGAGGCTTGCTTGGGGACGCGGACAATCTTTGTTGTATCCTTTGTGACTCTCATGAGGAGGATGTTGATCATCTCTTTCTTAAGTGTGATGTGGCTAAAAATCTTTGGTCAAAGTTTCTCAAATTCTTGGATATTCCTTGGGTTTTTTCAAAATCGTATGCCAAATCTATCGGAGCTTGGAATATTTCGAGATTGACACCGAGACTGAAATGTGCTTGGCAATTGCTTCCGGCAGTGATTGTTTGGTCTCTTTGGAAAGAGAGAAATGCTAGACTTTTTGAAGGATTATCGTCGTCGGAAAGTGATCTTTTTCAAAAAGCCAAGTGGAGGTGGTTTGTTTGGTTGTTGGCGAATTCCAATTTTAAAGGTCTTAAATTTAATGATCTTTTATTATCATGGGAGGGATGCATGAAGTTCCGAAATTGTATTGTAAAGGTGAAGGAGAAGTGGATCCCACCTCTTTTAGGTGTATGGAAATTCAATATTGATGGAGCTTCCAAAGGGAATCCGGGTCCAGCAGGGATTGGCGGAGTACTTCGAAATCATAGAGGTGAAACTTCTATTATGTTTACTGAATCGGTGGGAATAAAGAACTCCAATGAAGCTGAAATTCTTTGCATTAGGAAAGCTCTTCTTATTTGGAAGATTCTTGGTCAAGGCAAATTGATTGTAGAAGGGGATTCTGCTAATGCTTTTAAGTGGGCGTCGGGATTGAGGCGACCACCTTGGAGACTGACTGATGTGGTGAAGGAAGTGAGAATTTTGGCAAGAGAGATGGACGTTTCTTTTGCTAAAGTTGGACGAACAGCTAATGGGGTGGCGGATTATTTTGCTAAACTGGGAGTTGACAACCATTGGGCGGGAGTTTTTATTATTTAATTCTGCTTCTTGTTTTATGTGTGTTGTTTCTCTTGTTTTCTTTTGGTCTATCCCTTTTAGACCCCTTCTCTGTACTATTTCTCTCTTTTAATGAATCTTTTCTGTGACTGCTCAAAAGAAAATATAATGGAGTTAAACAAAATCAGATGACATTAATCGGTAAAATTTATGTAAAACATAAAGGATTACCAGTCCACATAGAACCCAAGTTCATATTACTAAGCCCAGCTTCAAGCAAGCCCAAACTCTTTCCACCTAACATAAAATAAGAAATATAGATGCAGTTACATACTTCAATCAAATAAATGGAAAGCAAGGCAACAAATTTAAATAAGCACTAAAAATACCATTGCTCAAAATAACATGTTTGACAAGTTGATGGCTGGGGGTCCATGGAGCAATGTCCACTACCCATGTGGACATGACTAAAGGGCCCAATGGGTCACTAGTAAAAGCCTTCCAAAACCATGAGACTTGTTTCCTTCTATTTTCACTAAAAATAGGGGCTTTAAATTAGTAAGTTTCAAATTCATTCTTAAATTGCTTTGGCTAATATTAAAAGCCTTTAACATGATGTGATATGCTAACACAAGAGCAAAAGTCCATAAAGAATGAGCCATTGTCCATGTGGACACCATCTTAAAAATACAAAAATAAAAAAAAATAAAAATGCTTCCTATAGATATGCGTTAGTTTTGTGTATCTGTGGGATTAGTCTCACCCCCAATGTGGAATGGGGATACCCATGTTATCCCAAAAAAAAATCCTAAAGTATGTATATACTCCCAAAAAGAAACGGCATATAAACATTTAAATTTGCTAGCAAGTTAAGTTGGATTATAGTCGTTAAGATCTATAATTGGAAAACACAAGACAATGTAGTTTTCCAAAGATGCAAATTGTGAAATATATAAATAAGTATATGTAAATAAACAACCCAACAGTGAGATAGAGTACAAGTAAAAAAAATCTGGTTTGTCCTTCTGTAATTAGCTTTATTTATTGATATGTGCATCTACTAACAGCTAAGATTGCACCTATTTGTTCAGCCCTTTAAGAGAAAAGTATCCAAATTGGAATCTGACACAGTTATGGTCATTCAATTCAACAAATCTCAAATCAATATAATATTTGAACAAAATTAGTGAGAACAAAGATTGTTGTGCTCCCACACAGGTAGTTCAGTTGGTCTAACTTTATAGGATTAAACTAGAGGTCTTCGGTTCCACTGACAAAGCTTGTGGGTGGTTTCGTGTATCTATGGGAGTAGACTCACCTTCAATGTAAGGTGAAGAAACCCACATATTACTCCTACTCAAAGAAAAGAGGGCTCAATGTATTTATGTTGTGGACATGAGGCCTTGCAAGGTCTGATTAACATTTCTCAGACACCTAGTAGATCTAAACTCAAGTTGATTGAAAACAACCTATCAGATAAGAACAGATCCTTTTGGAAATCAGTTGTGCAAGGAAGAGAGATTCAAGTTCCCATGCCAGATTAATCACAATACAGACAGTATAAATGACAAATTCTACTCTTTTTCAAAAATGGAGAAGACTAGGTCAAGCCTATGACTAGATAAAAAGCATTGACAACTTCTCCACCAAATTCCATTTTTAAATTTCAACCTTTGGATTCTGACTTCTAACAGTGCATTTTATTTGAAGCAAAATGAAGATAATGGTGTTTGATATTTCTTGATGGTTATTTGTGTAATTACATTAGGTGAGAAATCAGGAAGTTATTGATACTGCAATCCACTCTCAGTCAGACTTTAAACATTTGGGTGTTGCGGCCAACCCTTGGAATGAAGATGGAGATGTGTATGGTAATGAGAATGACAGTCCTCCATCAAAGCTGAGAAGGAACTCATCGAGCATCCTAGCAAAAGACAAGTACTCTCCGCCCAAATCAAGATAAAAATGATAAACAGAGCATGTCATAAATAATTTGATCACAAGGAGCGACCCAAGTGGATGAGATAAAATTGTATTTTACTTCTTCTAAAGATTGGATAAAATTGTATTTTACTTCTTCATTTTTATGAAATCTTAAAGGTTTATATTTAATGAGAAATGTGACGTTTCCTCAAGTATGTTTTCCTAATCAGAAAATACAGAGCATTCTACTAATTGCAAAAAAGAAAGAAAAAAAATCTGCGGTTTTTGGATGACTGCAATTTTCCAGTGGTAGAGTAAATTTTCTTAAATAAGTGGGTGATTATCTAAATAATTTACAAATGGAATCCTAAAATTTTCATTACAGAAAAAGAGGGGTATGCATAGAATGAAAACAAATAAAATTAAAAATAGAAAATGATATTCTCTAAATAGAAAATTCTCGTCGTCTCTCTTCTCAATCCGTCTCTCCCTCTTCCTCTCTCACCCATGAAATTAAAAACAGAAAAAAAAATTACCTGTGACGGATGCGTAGGGTGACGACAAAGAGCGACCTAAGTGGCAGCAAAGGGGCGAAGGGCGACAGCGTTGGCCGCTACAAATCCGAACAGAGAATAGGGTTGAGGGAGATGATTGAGAGAACTTAGAGAGAAGGGAAGAGATTGAGTGAGAAAGAGAGTGAAATCCGAGCAGAGTGACGGCGAAAAGAAGGGAAAAGAGGGAGAAAGCGATCGAGAACGACGGCGAGAGAAGGGTTTTTGGGCGATCGAGAACAACGGCGAGAGAAAGCGATCGAGAACCCAAGTGGCAATGAAGGGGCGAAGGGCGACAGCGAGAGATGGAGAGAGGTCACGGAAGTGTTTGCTTTCAAAGGGCAAAAGAGAAGGAAGATAAAAGAGTTAGGGTTTATTTATGGAAGGGTTTCACTTGCGCGGACCATCCGATGGGCTTGCGGACCGTCCGCGGACCTTCCGCGGCCCGTCCAAAACTAAACGGACTGTCCGAGTCTGAGTCCATGGACTTTAGGATCTGGCCTGTATGTTTATTTGTTGGGTCGGGCCGGACGGTCCGCGGGCCGGATCCAGGTCCGTTTACACCCCTATATATAGTATAATAGGACAAACAAGGGATGGTATCACTTTTAATTGAGAATAAGGGTCTCTAGGCAATCATTAACATAGTCAAAATACAAGTCTCAATTCAATAATTTTAAATAAATTTGAAAAATTACACCTATAAAAAGTATTAAGCTGAATAATTAATTTAAGTGGTCTAAAAGTAATTCAAGTCTCTAGGTTATTAAATTTTAAATTTATTAACAAGACTAAATTAGAATTTGTCAATTTACTAATTTTAAACAAAACTAAGATATATATATATAAACCAGCTTAACTATATCTTTTCTTTAAATTACTCAAAAATTTAACTATACTTAGAACACTTTTTTTAAAAAAAAATATTCACATAATTCAACTGAGATTTATAAGTAAAAACTTCACCAAATTCTACATAACTAATACAATAAAAGACACTAAAAATCTAGATAGTAAATAAAATTATACTCATCTTTAAACAATTATAAACTTATTTCAAGTTAAATAAACAAATTAAAATAAATCAATTCATAATAATAATTCACAATTAATTCAATAAGAAAACTCATTTTAAGTTTAAAACAAATAATTTCAAAATAATAATTAAAATGACATTTTATTTCATTGCTCTAAAATACTCTATATAGATTCTAATTAATTCTAAAGCTAGAAAACACATAAAATGATTGTATACCTTTACTGGGAAAACTTGGGCAGAACCGACTGGAAAACTTGGGTAGAACCGTTACTTTGATGGTGACAAAAATGGAATTGAGGGAGAAAGGAAGGTGGGGGCGGTGGTCTATTGAGAGAGAGAAGGTGAAACAGCAGCAAGATGAAAAGGAGACAAGGCTTTCGTAAAAACCTCTTCTCATCTACCCCTTATATAGGAAAAACCAAAAGGGCTATGTGGTTGCAAGAGCAGCCATGTAGCTACCTATGAAACAAAGTAGCTTTGCATTGTAGGCTACCTAAGGCATATGTTTGCATTGTAGGCTACCTAGATGAAAGACCACTCAATATATATATATATATATATATATATATATATATATATATATATATATATATATATATATATATATATACTTACTTCAGTCGGTTACAACAAAATAAGATTTTATCATGTTACTGTAGCTACATAGCTTTTACTATTCATAATATTATTTTATTAGAGCTATATTCTTATTTCATTTTCTCATTAATATTTAACAAAAAAAATATTTATTCAATTTGATCTATCTGATCCAAAATGTTGAGTTTTTAAAATATTTAAATACCATATAATTATGGAAAGTTATAACCTATTAAACTTAATTGATTTAAATAAAAATCACTTTTTAACACTATTCACTTAAACTAAGTTGTATTTATTTAAAGGATTTAAAACCTTAATTTTTAGATCTAGAAAAAAGAAAATAATAGATTTAAACATAGATTAAACACTAGGTATTTTTTTAGAATTATCTAACTTCTAGAATTATTTAAAATAATCATTTTCTAGTTTTCAGACCTTTTTCGGGAATTTTTTTATAACAATTTAATGAAATAAAGATACTTATAAATTTTAGAATCTATATTCCTAATAAAGAAATCAATATCACTCAAATAATAATTAACAAACAATTATTCAAACAATAATTATAGTGTTAATGGTAAATTACCATTTTTCCCCTCTAACTTAAAAGGGTTGGATCAATGAGCTATCGAGCTCCGATTGGGCCGAAACTGAAATTTTCACAAATCCCTCACTGTAATCTATGTGATTAACAGGTTAAATCATATTATTTAAGCCTACTTCAGGTTAGGATATTACAATAAGCAAAGCTCGATGAACTATGAACATCACAAGCACACGCACTCACACATACCCAGTCATCCTTCATTTTAAAACCCAGATCAAAGGATAGACTTGTAATGCCCCGTCCCGCTACGGACGAGTTATCTCCGAAACATCTCAAAAGTCGTAAGAGACAATTATCGGATCTAATTTTTTTTTTTTTTAAAACGAGTACAACCTCCTGCTCACAAACCACAAGTTCAAAAAGTCAAGAAACATAACAAACGACATTTGATTAATTGAATATAGTTATACAGTCATCCGAACAAGCATGTAATAATGAGCCCATACAAACTAGAGTCTCTAAGTTTAAAACATAAACATGAACATAAATGTTTAACTACTATCGCTCCTCCCCATGTGCTTACTCAAAGGGCCCACACGGCTCCTCTGCGATCGTGGTACCTGAAAGGTAAGGGGTGAGCTAACCAGTCCAATGAAGATATAATGCTTATCACAAGTCAGCAACATAAGTGGATATTATACGTACGAATGGAGAATATCATAATAACAAGAGTACTCGTATGCATGAAATCCAAATACACCACAAACCAATCATCCACCGACCAAAATCGAGACATCATCTTGATAGCCCACATCGGGTCCTCCAACAAACTCTGGTCTCCCTATCAGTACCATCGGGAGACTAAAGAATACGTAACTGCCTCACCCACACGGGCCGTGTCAGAAAATCACCTCGACCACGCCCGGGGGAGCCAAACTCTAAGGCAGGCACCTCAACCACCGGAACGCAATGGGGAGACCCGCAACCCCTATGGGGGTCTCAACCTGCTAGAGCGTAATGGGGAAGTCCTCCCAACAACAACATCATCACGTCATCATAAACATAAACACATAAAAAGATCCTCCATCTCAATACCCAACTGGTACACTGTCCGTTGTGGGTTACCTCTCATGCATGCACATGATTTCATGATCATGTAGAAGAACAAAAGCATGTGTAACAATATAGGCATGTAGTAAGATCTCAAAACATAAATCCCATATTCATCATGGTCTCATTCACATATTATAAGTAGGCGCTCAACATGAATTCATTCGCATGTTATGGATAGACACATAACTCGTTATCATTAAGTCTCAAACATTATGTTTGACATCCAACACATAACTTATTCTCATCATAAATTCGTTCAAATGTTATAGCTAGATAAATGATATAAGCGTGTATAACAATATAAGCACGTTCTAACATAACTAACCAAAATCAACATCATGCGTCATCATGCGAGTCAAAAGCACATAACGAGTTACTTAAACACACCTCTCTATGTTCGACATGATTGCATTTGCATCTTATAAATAAACACTCAAAGTATCATCAACATCTTCCAAGTATCATACTCGATATCAATTTATCCAATTAAAGTTTCTCACAACAGCATATAGTGGACAAGAGTGCACTCGAACAGACCCCTCTCCACATAATCATTCTCAATGGTTCACCCTTACCGAGTGGTTTAATAAATAGAGGGTCCCATTCGAGTCACTCCATGTCCGAAAGTACATATTTGATATATGCAATGCATGCTGAAACCGTGATAAGTTCCCTAACTTGTGTGCACTTTTGAAATCCGAGTGAAGAAAACGGGTTGAAGGATTGAAGGAGGCGATGCACGGCTACCAAGCTCGAGAAACTGAGACGGGTCTGCAAAACTAGGATGGTCCAGGAAAACTGGCCGAAATGGCTGAGAACGATCCTGCGATCGAGCTGGAACGAGTTAAAGAAGATCCAGAAGCACTCCAAATATCTCCAAAACACGCTAGAAGTGAGCCTGAAGTGGACCTGAAACGGGCCTGGGCTGGGCCTAGAACTGGGCCTAGGCTGGGTCGAGCTACTGAATCGGGCCTGGGCTGAGTTGCTAGGCCAAAAGAGAGTTGGGCTTGGATTTGCTGCGTTTGGAAAACTAGGCTCAAAAGGCTTTGGGCCAAATCTCGTGGGCCTGACGTTGGGCTCACAAATTGGGCCTAGAAAGCTTGGAGGCCTGAAAGGCCAAACGGGCTAATCACTTGGGTCAGACCCGAGCTGCAACTGGGCCTGGGAAGCTCAACTCGGTTGCAGAAGCAAACAGGAAAGGGAGAGGAGATGAGGGACGGCGGCGACGGTAACAGATTTAGGGTTTTAGAATAGAATAAGGGGAGGGAGGGAAAGAAAAGAGAAAGGTAATGGTGGCGGCGGCACAACACAAGGGGGTCAGAGCTCGGGTTTGTAGTAGAGGAAGAAGAACCGAAAGGAAAAGAGGGATCTGAAGAAGAAAGAAGAGGGACGAAAGCGGTGGTAGGAAGGAGGGAGATCAGAGACGGCAACAAGAGAGAGAATAAGGTATCGCGGATGGAGAATCAAAATAATGAGCGATGGCCGAAGCTAGGTTGAGAGGGATTTAGGGTTTCAGAGAGAAGGAGAAGAGCAAGGTGGAATCGGCGGTGACAAGGGGGGTTTTAGGGCTTGCTCGGGAAAGAGGAAAGAGAGGAAGAGAGAAGAGGAGAGGGAGAATAAGAAGGGGCGGCGGCTAGGGTTTGCAAGGGGAGGTAAAGAGATTAAACATGTGGCGTCTTAGGGTTTAGGTATTTCTTTTTTTTTTTCTTTTTTTTAACAAAAAAAAGGAAAACATCATTTTCACAAAAAGTTTTTAAAATGGTAACCAAAATGTGATTTTCAAATAATTTAAATGACAAAAATAATTAAAATATTAAAATTACCAAAATGCCCTTTGAGCTTCAGAGCTCGAAACCGGGCAAACTGGGGCCCACCACGGAGCCTACACAATCCTCACTGCCACCAAAACACCGAAAACAACTTGGAGATCCACAAAACTCTCTAAGACCCAGTAATATCAGGGTCGGGTCATTATAAGACTAATCGGAGGAACATACAGGTCGGTACTGTTGGATTTCAGAACACTGTCTGAAATAAAGGGAAAATTGCAAAGGGAGACAGGTCTATAAATATCGACATATCGACAAAGACAGGTCGTTGGTTATGATCGGTCGGTGTATCAGAAAGAGTAAGTTAAAAAGGTCTATTTTTGCGAAAAACGACAGATCATTTCAAAATAGTCGTTTCCCCTCCCGCTGAGCTCTGGCGATTTTTTCCTCTCCTTCTGTGCCCTAGGTTAACCGTTAGGACCTCTCGAAGCGAAATCTCACCGGAAAAACAGAGGGGTTCCATTCAATTCGTCTCTAGTAGTTGAAAATCACAAGGGACAAGCTCACAATCATTATCATGTCCTCTGACTCTGAGAATGATAGTACCACCCAGTCTAAGAAACCAAAATCTAAGTGGCTTCAAGGAGAATCATTGTCTCTCCTGAGTACTATAGGTCATCGAGTCAAGATTCTCACGAAGAAATCTCACAAAAATAAATCTCCTCCACCCTTAGCTAGAAAGTCGAGAGGAGTGATTATTAAGGAACCTATCTTTCCAGTTAAGACCAGGGTAGAAGAAGTGAGTGGAAAATGAAAAGCTTGAAAGGATCTCACTTCTCCAGAAGAAGCAAGCAGTGATAAGGATACACCTATCAGAAAAACTGCTACTGTTAAGGAAAGAGAGGAGAAAAGAAAATAGGAGATGGAAGATGCTAAAGCCAAATCGGATAGAGCTTTATAAAAAGAACCTACCGCTTCCTTGAAAAAGTCGGGAGTTGGAAAGAAAGATTGGAAATTTTGCAACCTCTGTGAGCGAATCAATTAAAAAATTCTCCACATTCATGGAAGGACTTAAAAGAGTACCCAACGAAAGTCCTCTTCCCCTCCAGCATCTCCTCCTCTGAATGGATGGGCTTAGAATACTTTTTCATAAATTATGTTTATTTTTGGAAACACTATGTTGATATTTTGTCTAAGCATCCATTTGCCTTCCTTCTTAACCATATGTACCAATTTCTCATGAATAAAATGATATGGTTGAGTATGATGTGTGTATTGTTGCATGCCTTATATCTATTGTCTAATTTAACATGGTATTTGTAAAATAGACTAACATGCAGGTTTAGATGAGTTGGTTTTGTATTGGCATGTTAAGGGAGATAAGGGATCGAGATGTGAAGCTACACACATCCTTGGAGTATGGGGAGCACAAAATATGTGCAAATTAGTTGTTGTCACTGGTTATGACAGTATAGGGAGGAAGGTTGCTATAAGCTTGATGAAAAATAAACTTAAATACAACTAAGTTTTTAGGGCAGATGAGTCAAACAAGCTACAAAAGATAGCTTGGAGAATGGGGGAGAAGACTCTAGCGAAGCTAGGACATTATCCTAACTCATGGAAGAAATCAGGGATGCTAAGTCTTAGTTTGTGCAGGGACAAACTAACCTTGTCACACGAGAAGTGTGCATTGAACCATACGGAAGAACCATAAGTTAGAACAGAACTTAGTTAAGCACTAAATGCAAAAGGCATGGGGGAGTGCTTAAATCTCGATGTTGGCCTACTAACCTTATCAATTGAATGATAAAATGAGGGAGAAAATTAGTAGAAGCTAAAAGTCATCAAAGCCAATGGACATAGAAATAATGTCCATGCTTGGGAGTTTGTGAGATCAAACTGAAAGAAGATTGGAGGAGAAATCTTCTCAACACTAATAACTTGGATAAGTTATGGGTAGTGTTGATCACTAGAAAATCAAGGAGTATGAGGGACCTTGAATACAAATCTTGTTTAGTCCATGAAATGAATATTTATGTTTTGGGATTAACCTCTCTAATGATTTTCTAGTGTTGCTTGCTTATGTACTTGAACAGGAAAAATGAAATGAAGCAAACTAAACAAGAATATGCGAAGACCATAGTCTTGTTTTCCATTTGAATATGTACATGTAATCAATGTAATATTTTATATTCAAATGTGTTATATAAGGGTGAGATTGTAAAAGGTCTAGCTTCTAGGTTTTGTCATGAAATTGACAAAGGGGGAGATTGTTAGTGCCTCGGCTTGGCCAAGTCCCTACGTTTGTCAATTCTATGACTCGAAAAGAAGCACTTGCTAGAAGCTTAAAGACTCAAGATGATCAAGAGAAAAGATCATGATCCACCGGATTGAAGCTCATCGTTATGGCAATCACAAACAAGTAAAATGGCCATAGATGACTTTAGGTGGTACCCACACCTTAGAGAGAACTATTCTTAAACATAGTGGAATAAATGGTTAAATCATAAAAAACCTAGAGAAGAAGGTTGACAGTGAATTGGAACCTAACATGAAAATATGTATTTGGTTTCACTGTCAGCTCGACCAGTCGTTTTCACCGACTCCTCAGTAGATACAGGATCGACCCATCGTGGTTAAGGACTAGTCGGCCAGATTGACTCAGGTTCTGGAACATTGAACTGTCATTCTGGATATGCCTCTGATCGAGAGTCTCATATGCACGGACCCCTCGGTGAAAGGCTAAAACAACCCCTCGTGGTCAACGACTCCTCGATCAAGTTCTTGAGTTTTGGAATCCTTGAACTCATGTGGACTCTCGAAGAAACAAACATATTGGCAATCAAAGACCGATTGAGAGTACTGATCGACTCCTCGGTAAAGAGCGACAGGTCGTTCTGGGTAACAGGTTTCTAGAGTTGAAACCACTGTCAAGCATGTTTTGTACCAGAACAAGCCTCTCAGATGGACCGACCCCTCAGTACCATAAGTGTCGACCCATCGGCGACAACGACATCTCGACCGAGAAATAATATTATCGTTGGCAGTGCAATTAATGCACAACAATCGGGTTTGTAATGGTAACATTTATAGTCACCGACCCCTCGATGCAATCGACCTGTTGGTATATTATTGTTTCTACAAGTAGTTACATTGGCTATATAAACTAATCTTTATGCAACCAGTTGGTATCCTTCGGCAGGATCTATTGGACCCTCATATTTATCAATGAGCTTAATAAGGGCAGTGCTTACACTAAGGGAATCAAATACAACCAATCAGATAAATTGAGTTGTGAGAAAGAGAGGAAAGAAGAAAACTCATAAACAACTAATCTGAGGATTGAGTTAGAAAGTGAGAAGGAGATAATTTTAAACTAGGAAACCTTTGGTAGAACCAGTTTCCTTGACACCCTGGATTGTGATTGCTCAACGGTGGCTATAAAGAGGAGCGTCGGCACACATTGGGTGGGATCTTGAAGAAGTACACATCAGGAGAAAGTGCTTCAAAGGCAAATGCTTCTTGGTTTTAATTTTTTCTTAAACCTTTGTTCTGAAAGTGGATCAAGGAGAGGTACTCCGGACCACTATAAAAAAACTCTAGAACGGAGTCTACGGCACAGTGGTGGATGGAATTCTCAGCCAAATGGATAGGAGGAATTCATATTCGACAGTGGTAGGTGAAATTCTCAGCGGATTGCGTGAGGTGGATTCCTACTCTAATTGTGAGGTGTAAGGCCCCACTTAGTGGATTTTGGGGATAGCTCAAAGTTGAACCAGTCCTAACAGTGAATGTAGGTTGGTTAACCGAACCACTTTAAATTGGTCTTATGGTGTTGATCTTTGTGTGTTTGTATTTATGTTTAAGTACTCTTCTTAACACACATCACTTTGCATATTGATTATCTTATTCTATAAATTGTGCATTAGCATCGATAATGAAGCTTTATGTAAAGGGGCCAAAATCTAAGTGTGAATGTTTAAAGAATTAAATAAACAATCCATCACATTAAACAAATCTCTTGATTAATTATTCCGCTGCACTAAAAATAATCAAGAAATTTGTAAACATCATTAAAAATGGGATTGACCTATTCACCCCCCCCCCCCCCCCCTTTCTCTCTCTCTCTCAGGTCATGATGTTCTAGCACATTGAAAATGGAACTTTCACACTCGTAATTAATCATATAGACAGTATAACATACATTCATAGTATTTCAAATCTTTCTACTCATTTTTCGAAAAAACTTAAAGGAAAACGGATATGAGTCTTCTTAATGGGTTATTATTCATTTTTAGTTACAATAATCCATCAGTATAATAAAGGTGCTTAGGTCACTACATATATTGTCTTCTGGAAATGACCATTGAGACATATTGAGTTAGGCCTAGATATATAGATGCTCAGCCCTACTCGTATATTGAGTTAGGCCTAGAGATCACTTAGTGCCCGAACCTTTTTTTTCTACCGAGCGGTGAAATAAATCGTTCAGTTATTGATAGCTATCGGGTTGCATTTTCGCTTCGCCACAGATAGAGAGTATCGGCCTAGAAGTGAATATATATATATATATATAATATGATAGTTCAAACCAAGGTTAGTATCACTTTTAATTAAGAATCTGGTATTGAGAATATCACACCAAATATTAGGATCAAGATTTAAAAAAATCTTAATTTTAATAATCAAAACACAACTTAAGAAAAATCAATTCTGGGTTCCTCGGAACATGCTTCAGAACCTGATACTGTGGCTTCAGAGCTTCCGAGCCACTGCCTAAATATTGGGTTTGACTAGAACCTTCGGATCATGGGTTCACCCTTCGGAACTTCAGAAGTTTAGGTATCAGAACTTCCAAGCCTGTTCCGAACAGAAAACAACAAAAACAGGAAAACATTGGTCTTGGTCTGCCTCGGAACTTGCCATCGCTTGCTCGGATCTTCTAAGAGGTTCGAATTGTCTGAAGATGTCCTCGGAACGTCCGTGTCTTGTCCAGCAGAGGCAGAGAAAATGGTTGTCCTCTACTTGCTTCGGAGCCCCAAGCAGAAGTTCGGAGCTTCCGAGAGTCGTCTTCTTCATCCAGTCAATTGCAGAGTGCTGTGACAGGACAATCCACTTGAAAATGAATTAAAAAATAGTGGGCTTCCTGAACTCGTTTTTCACAACTAACAGATTAGATATGTTCTACAATCAGTCTAGTATAATTTTGAAATAAATTAGACAATCAATAGATAAGAAAAATCTATGATTTTAAGAATAAAACTAGTAAAATACATGAAAAATCAAAGTTTCCACTAACTTTCGAAATTGATTTTGAAACTCAAATCTAAACCAAATTTAACTTTGTTTGATCCGAAACATGTTAACATTTCAAAAGGAATTCAATGCATACCTGCGTTTTGAGAATTGAGTTGAGTTTCAACTCTTGAAAATTTTCCACTTAAAACCAGTCGTAGCAAGTTTTGAACGAAAAAAGGAAGAACAAATTGTTTTCAGGAGTGAAGGACTTATCCCTTTTTATAAGGAAAAGAATGAAAGGATAAGCATTGTCCAAACTATTGGATAAGCATTAATTAATGTTTTAGATGATGTTTATCCAAAACATTATCCTTGATGTTTATCTAAAACATTATCCTTAATATTTATCCAAAACATTATCCTTGATATTTATCCAAAACATTATCTTTGATGTTTATCCAAAACTTTATGCTTTTATTTTTCTAATTAAATAAATAAAGTTCAGGTATTTTCAATTTTTTGCCCTTCCAACTTCAACGAGTTGGATCAATGAACTGTCGAGCTCAGATTGAGCTAAACTTGGACTTTTCAAAAAGCCTAATTCGTAACCTTCATGATTAATAAATAACAAAACATGATTATTTTCACAAAATCACACAATTATGCCTAATTTTGGGTCAGGATATTAAAGGGAACCTTAGGCTTGGTGGGAACCTCGATCTGAAATGAGGTTTGTGGAAAACCTCAATTTGGAAAGGTGTGAAAGGCAAGCAGTGTTTGAGGGAAGGCAAGGAACCATGATAGGGTTAAACCATGGTTAGCGTAGTGTTTTGATTATTGGACATATTAAAACTGCATTGTATATATATTGTGAATTATGTTGGTTATCTTAAGTTCTTTTCACTAGGCTGTAGCTCAAGTCCCTTACAATGCAGGGTATAAACCTGAGAAGGGAATGGAGAAACCCCTAGTGCCTTGTTAGGAGCTAGAAAATGGATTCTTATATATATTTCCGTGGATGGAAGGAAAACTGGAATCTTGCTTATTTTCATAAGTTTGTAATAAACATGCCATCTGTGGTGTGAAAGTCTATGCATGTATAAATCATTGTGCTTCTGTATGATACTCTGATGTTTTGTAATATATATTGGTGTGTTGTGTGAATTCTAGGAGTGGAAATGTGGCTTTTGGAAAAAAATTGGAAAAACCTGACAACACAATTGTTGTCATTGGCGAGGTCCTCACAGGTGACGATGGGCCTCGGTGTTGGTGGCGAGGACCTTGCAGATTGTCGAGGGCCTCGAACTGAAGAAACAAAGACAATAGGTTGGCCTTGGGCTCGACATTCCTCAAGGGGCTGACCTGAGAGCAGAAATAGAATATTGAGTTGGGTGAACGGGGGACTCCCAGAACCCCAAGGGCCTCGGCAATCTTGAGGGGCTTGCCCTAAGAGCAGATAGAAAATACAGTATTTATCTTTGGCCGAGGGGCTCTACCAGGAAAGTGTTTGTTAGTATATTTTTGGGGTTTGATTCATTCCCCAGTGTAAAGGACCACACCTAATGTCTACTCTAGCATGTGTAACATTTTCTATGGGCTTAGGTGAGCTCGTATAGGAGCCCATGGATTATCGTCTAGGGATTGACTCTGATAGTTTGAAATATAACTTGATTGATGGGATAGTTGGATAAGATCTTATGATACATGTTTGAATCCCTCTATGTTGGATACTAGTGACTTATCACTTTGGACCAGGGTTTAGCCCACTTGAGAGCCCATGACTTTTGCTTAGTAGGATGATTTTTTTTTAAAAAAAAATTAGTCACAATTCCAAGCCCATATTTGGGTCGGTGAGTGACAAATTATGTCCTCTGAAGGACCGAATCAGTACCCAGTGTCAATCAGACCGATAGAGGCCTAGTTCTCTAGTTGGTTTTCCACTCAACCTCTGTTTAGAGTCTGCTCGCAAAAGGTCCAACCTATGATGTCGGTCATGAAATTTTGTTACTAGAAGTATGCATGACTTAGAGGGGGGTGAATAGATCGGTTTTCAATTTTAGTTCCCTTTTAAACAATTTATCAAATTTAACAATATGTGCAGCAAAATAAACACGTGTGCAAGTGATAAATAAATGAATCAAACCATTAATGCAAACCACACATGCACAACGATATATAGTGGTTCGGTTCACTTGAACCTACATCCACTGTTGGACTCACCCTCTCTAGAGTTATCCCAAATATACTATGTAAGGGTCTCACACCCAAATAGTACAACCTAGTTTTTTATAGAGGTTCAACCCAATCGGTCTAATTGTCTACACCTATTTTTTAGAGTAGTTCGAACACACTGTTCTAATCCACTTTACAATGTTTAAAATAAAACGAAGAAGCAAACTTGCCTTGGGCCTTAACCGTTTTCCCTTACGCTCTTTCTTCTTTACTGAACCTGTGTGCTCCTTTCCATCAAATCAGCATCATCAACGTATTTATCGGCATAGCAGTAGGACTTGGGTATGACTGGTTTTAGTCCTATATGAACACCTTACTCTTCATCAGGATTGGGGTTTTGATTACCCAAACATCCACTAAAGAGGATGATGAAGAAGGTGTCTAGAGGGAAGGCCGAATGATCACACACTATAATCTTGTTCCTGGTTTTCTCTGTGTATTCGGTGTCTCTTACAAAAAGCTTGTTGTTATTTTATACGGCAGTTTGAAGTTCAGCAGTAAGTCACGCCCACGAGGCCTCGTGGCTTCCAATGAGGCCTCGCCAGCCGTAAGTCTGCAAGGACAACACATATGTACAGTTTAATCTATCCAGACAGAATCCAGCCAGATACCAGCCACCTCATATCCACTGTGCATGATTTGCAATTCATTTATCTTAGCTATCAATCAAGGATTAGATGGGAAGATTGCAAGATGGTTTACAACTCATAGAGGAGCCTTTCCATACTTGTCATGGACAGCTCCCCAAGGGTATTCAAATTCAAATTTAAGTGAGGTGGCAGCATCTCACCATGTGGATAAATTTATTTACCATAATAAGCTTCCAATCAATTTACCACAACTACCCATCTCACCATGTGGATAAATTTATTTACCATAATAAGCTTCCAATCAATTTACCATAATTACCTCTCAATTAAACAGACACAGATTTTAACTTTCTAAATCTGTAGGAGACTGAGTCAGCAAAATACAGGGTCAGCTGGACTTAGATCAGCTCAGCATAACTGGCTGCGAGACCTCGGCAGATTGCAAGAGGCCTCGAGGCTGAAAATCACTTAATTCACTTTATTTTCCAATTGACTTCTAAGGTATTCGACTTAGCCTAGGGTCTCCTACGGTTCACTTACCTGTGTGTCAATACCATATTTGGTGTAGACGCTTCAATTTCATAGTAGATCTTCTTGTACATCCAAGGCAAGTCCAACTGAGTCACGTAATTGACAATAAGGGTGACTCGGACGAATCAGGGCACTTACAGGTCAGACCAGTGGTATGGTCAGTTGCACCGATAACTGTACAAACTCTATTATTTCTTTTGTTTTCCAATTCTTCCACTTGAGCATCGTAAATCAGTACTTTGGGACATTTGACCAACAGATGGAATCTATGTGGGGCCCTCAGACACTTCTTACACGTGTAAACCTAGTCCATTTATTGAATTTAAGGCAAATTAAGGGTCGAGTTGTTACATTATGATTCATTTTCATATTATTTATCTCATCTATTTAGGTTATTTTAAGACCAAGGTACTAGGCGTCTCCTCTGACTAATTTTTGAGGCATTTGTAAACCTTTTAATCTGCACATGTCGAGTACTGAACTGCAGAAAATGACCATTAAATCATCCACCAACATTTTCTCTTATTTTCGTTGTATGCTTATATTGAGTTAAATCATTAATAAAAGACACAAGAATTTTTTTCATAAAAATATGACTTCAATTAGGAGGTCAGTTTCCTCTCAAATCAAGATTACAGCTTTGAGATTTTTCTTCTCAAAGTTGACATCTTACCCTTATTTTCTATTTTCTTTACCAATTTTATTAGTCCTTATCCTGAGAGCTAGGCACCTGGGAGAAATCCCACATCGCCCAACTAGCTGGGGATGGGGGCTTTTAATAGAGGAGAGTACACCCTATCCAATAAAAGGCCTTTTGAGCCGGGCCTAGCGGGTCGAGCCCAAAACAAAACCTTGAGGGTCCATGTGCCTAAGAGGACAATATCTTGTTGGGTCGGGTCGGGACATGACAAATTTCTATTAGAGCGTGGTTTCACTCTCGACCTGTGTGAGCTCTCTACCTATGTGTTGTATTGCCTGGTGGACCCCCTGTCTATGTGACATGACAGAGCCGGGGATGGCTCTAGTCTTAAGGGGGTCGATTGTAAACTCCCACCTACCTGAGAGTTAGGCATGTTGGAAAAGGCCCACATCGCCCAACTAGCTGGGGGATTTGGGGTTTTAAGAGAGAAGAGTACACCCTATCCAGTAAGAGGCCTTTTGGGCCGGGCCTAGTGGGTCGGACCCAAAGTAAAACCTTAAGGGTCCATGGGTCCAAAGAGGAAAATATCTTGTTGGGTCAAATCGGGGCGTGACAATTCATGATGGAAAAGATAGGAAATAACTGTGGACATCAATGGGAAAACATCATATTCTTGATGGAGCTAAGTTTCTTTTTCTCAATTAAAAAAAAGCATTTTTATGACACATAGATATGTCTTGATTATTCAAAAATATATGTACCGTGGTCTTGTCGATGACGTAATCATTCTCATTAACCTTCACAAGCTTGAGTAATGTGGACTTTAGATAGGCAATTGTGATCTATTTAAAATAATTTGTTAAAATTAACTATAAAAGCATAATTAAGTAGATAAATAAAATTAATATGATGATAATACTAACCGTTTTTATTCAGTGAGATCCAATTAATGTATAATTGGACCAGGGGTCGAAAAATCGGTTTAGACGAGATTTCGGTCAATTTTTCATATCGGCCAAGATTTTTTCTCTCTCCTCAATTTTTTTTTAAAAAAATCTCAATGGTTTTTTTTGTTGAAAAAAATCATTTAAAAAAAATGTTGTTCTTTTAAAAAAAATTAAAAAATATAAATATCGGCCAATATTTCAAATATCAACCGATATCTAGGCCGATATTTCAAATATCGGCAGATACATAAGCCGATATTCTCCCGTATCGGACAAATATTAGCCCGAGATATCGACCGGGCCCACAACCGATATTTGTTTTTTTTTTTTTAAAAAAAAAAATAAATCGGCTGATATTCGACCGAGATCTCGACCGTATAGACCGAAATATTTTTTAACTGGCCGATACAGTCGAGCGTCCAAAATCCAATATATCTCGATCGATACGTATTGTATCGGTTGAATTTTATACCTCTGAATTGGACATTATTGGAGTGCTCCATTGATTTTTTAAGAATACCTTTCCCACATGCACCTTGTTTTTTTTCCATATTGAGTCCCTCTGTTAATTAAATCTTCAATTTATCTACCCCTTTTGGATTATTGTATTATTCAATCTGACTGTCTATAAAAATAGAATGACTTAAAATCATATTGACTAGTTACATAGGGATTATAATATCAAGAGTTAGGATGATTAAATCAAGACGAGATTTTAGTTGATACGATCATGTCACATATCTTTCCCATAACTATATCCTTTCTAATCTCGATTCGTGTGTGGAAGCCGTGCCTCAAATCGGAATTCGACTAACAGTAAAATTCACATGACTTTCCCTTGAGATAAATTATCGAATTAAATGGCTAATTAATTTAGTCACGTTAATTAATTCAAATTTGCACAACTTAATGTTTAATGTGCAAATTCCAGAATTAATAATTAATTTAACTCTGTATGTAATTAATTTCCAACTCAGTTTAAAACGTTAGTCCACACGGTCTGCTGCTTTTAATGTCGTGCGTGTAACAACCCTTCAACGAGTTGCAATTGTTGTCAACATGGTCAAACACGTCAACAATTTGGAGTCAACATAGTTAAGCACGTTGCATGGCTTGATCCACCCCACTGTTAGGCAACCAGGAGCTGGCTCACTTTCAACACCACGCACGACCTTTTTGGACAGCTTGCTGCCTGTTTTTTCTTTACAACACTCGGTCCGATTTTCACGGCCAAACATCACCACTCAGTCTTCTTTTAAACCCAGAACAGGATCGTCCCTGTAGTGATCAACTGCTGGGTTAACACGGGCTGTTCCAACACCGTTTCAAGCTTGGTTAATGCACCAAATCTAGCTGAGTTGCACCATGTTTCATTCTTATCTTAACAACGTTGAGAGATGGATTTTTTTATATAAATCAGCGTGCTAAAACTGTTGTTTTTGTAAACGCTCCGCTCTTTTTCACTCGTTTTCTAAAAATCAGAGTCTATTTTTTTTTAGGAGTGATAGAGAACGGGACGTCACGATTCGAGTTAAGTCCAAACTTCTAAAGTCCAATCCTTAACTGACCAACCCTATGTGTGCATGAACTAACTCCATGAAAACGGTTCACACATAATAATAAATACATACAGATTAAATCATAAACTGCGGATTATAATAGAACATAGATCTATCCTTTTTAGATAGCAAAATGCTTTCAGTCTTAATCATAATTAAACTTAACTTAAATATCCAACAAACCATTCAAACCATAGCAAAATTATCTAAGTTATTACATGCCCAAAATCTAGCTAATCAAATTACAAGTCCATGAGTAACTTAAATAAAATATAAACCAATCGCATATCCAAGCTCCTATGCTTGGCTCCGATCACGTTCATCGTCCCTTTCCTATCCTGTATCATCCACTAGGGTAGAAGTAGGGCGTTAGAACAACGTGCCCAGTAGGAATTCCATTTAGGATCTACACATGGTTAGTACAAATCATATATAATAACGTAATGTCAAAACCATATAAAACAATGCCATGTCATGATGTCAAGTGCAATGAGTCTCACCCATCACAAGTACATATAAGTACCCCCACATAGGTCTTTCGGACGCCCTGACGGAGTGTGGCCCCTCCGGTTACCTCTTGATGGAAAATGCACATCAAGGTATCCCCACATAGGTCTTTCAGACGCCCCAACGGAGTGTGGCCCCTCCGGTTACCTCTTGATGGAAAATGCACATCAAGGTATCCCCACATAGGTCTTTCGGATGCCCTGACGGAGTGTGGCCCCTCCGGTTTCTTATCCTTCACCCCATGCCATGCATGAGATGCTAATGAAACACATGCTATTTTATATTATAAACATAGCATTAAAACTCACATTTGGACATATCTTTTACAACATAAATTCATCAAAATAAGATAAAAGCCATCATACATAAACCATGTTTTCAAAAAGGTAGAATCCTACCAATGACCACTAAAGTGACCTTGCTTTATAAGCCGGAAACCGCTCACGATTGTGCCCTGCTTGTGAGGTCCCGTTACCTTATTACACATCAATCAATCAAACTATGTTCTATTTCATTTCTATTAAGTCTAGGTCCATACACTATGGCCGAACCTCACTTATTTGGTTTTAGTCCCTCCTTTGAGTTCTTTGATCTTTTAACTTAAGTCCAATCACACATCCATTAATCTAACCATTCATACATTAACCATCTAACACACATAACAACCTAAGTCCATAAAATCCCTTAGTGGGGTTTGGCCATGATGCTCACTCCCTTGGTTTTGTGCTCATCCTTTCAATCCTTTGATCTTTAAGTTAGATACAAGATCATGCCCTCTTGATTCATACATCTAATCACTTATACATAATTGTTTAACATTGATAACCATTTAAGTCCACCAAACATTTCCCATGTGGTTCGGCCATACACCATGGCCGAACCCATGGTCCATCATTTTCACCCTTAATTACATCATTGCCATTGTTTTATCTATGGCTATCCATTTCATTCATTTAAACATGCTTAGGCTAATAAATAACTCACTAACATGGTTCATGGGGTTCGACCGTACACCATGGCCGAACCCATGATCTTTCATTTTAGCCTATATTTATAATATTGTCATTATTTCTATCTCCTTATTTTTAGGTCCAAAAACATATGCTCATGACCAAATAACTCATCAATATGAACAAAACCCATAATCCAATCCTTTCATCTCCTAACATAATTATTCCCCTATCATGATTGGTCCATGAATGACCCATAAAAATTGATTCATGGGGTTTGGACATACACCATGGCCGAACCCTATTATGTCTATATTCCATCTTTAAATTCATGAACCAAGGTCCCTCCATCATGGTCGAACCCTATGGTTCATCCTTTCCATTAAAATACCATATGCTTCCTTTAATTTTTCTTCCATGGGGTTCGGCCATACACCATGGCCGAACCCTATGGTTCCTTACTTTAAACTAAATTTAATCAAAATACCTACCGGTTCCGTGACTCCTCCGGTTTTCCTTTGCTCCGGCTTGTTCTTTCAATCCTTTCTTTCCTTAGCCTTTTCCTCATTCTTCTTGATCCTTTGGCTGAGTGTGAGAGCTTGAGAGAGAGGGAGAGTGTTCGGCTTTGTGTGCTAGCTTGAGATCAAAAACTTTTTGAAGTCTTTTGTCTTGAGGAGTGATCGGCTAAGAGAGGGTTTGAGGAGAGAAACAGCCAAGAGGGAGGGGGAGAGTTCGGCCTTGTTTGAATTTGAAATGTGTAACCATCTCCATTATCTCTCCATGTGTATCCTTATTTGAATTTGAAATAAACCAAAACTCCCCACCTCTCCAACGTGTATCCTTATTTGAATTTGAAATGTGTAACCATCTCCCTTATCTCTCCATGTGGGAGTTTTATCCATGAGATGGAGCTCTAAAGTTCCAACGTGTATGCCACTATTTGAATTTTGAAACAACCAACCACCTTCATCTTCATACTCCACTCACTTGAGATGAATATCCCCATAACTTCCCATCCAACTCATTTTACTCAACTCATTCATTTAACGCAACTCATTTAATTCACTTGAATTAACTCAATTATTTGATTCTATTTCCAACTCAAATCAGCCCCAACAAAATTAGGCTTGAACTCACTTGGTGGTTAACCAAGTCAAACATGACCCATTGGGTCCCAATTGGACATTTTGACCCAATTAACAATCTTGACCCAATTGAATACATCTTGCCCATTTATTTCGATTGCAACCATATCCACAATCCGTTGGGTCTTAATTGGGCAATTGACCCAACACCTTACCCATTTAAGGTTCATATCCGTTAATTCACAATTAAAATAGCAAATTCCGTAAATATTGATAACATGAAAATCTGAAGTGCTACAATACAACCCTCTTTTTAAAATTTTCGTCCCAAAAATCGAGCGAAGTAGGGTTTCAAACATTTACATAAATAGCTCAGGATGAGCTGTTCTCATTTTCGACTCCAGTTCCCATGTGGCTTCCTCATTACCGTGTCGATCCCGTACCACCTTAACAAACTGGATCGCTCGGTTCCGTAATACCCTTTGTTCTGTGTCCACAACTCGGACAGGTCTTTCGACGTATATCAAGTCATTTTGGACATCTAGTTCTTGTATATTCAATACATGAAAGGGATCAGGATTGTACTTCCTCAACATTGATATATGGAATACATCGTGCAAAGATGCCAACTCGAAAGGGAGTGCCAATTGAAAAGCCACATCCCCCATCCTTCTTATGATTAAAAACGGTCCCACATATCTTGGCGACAGTTTCCCCTTCGTTCTAAATCTCATGTGTCCCTTTCATGGCAAGACTTTCAAGAACACCATGTCCCCCACTTCAAACTCAAGGAACCTCCTCCTTTTGTCAGCATAGCTTTTCTGACGACTCTGTGCAGCCAATAGGTGTTGCCGTATAAACTGTATCTGCGCTGTGGTCTCTGCAACCAACTCAGGTCCAATCAGTGCAGGCTCACCGTCCTCTGTCCAGCACACGGGTGATCTACATGGTCTACCATATAAAGCCTCAAATGGAGCCATCTGGAGGCTTGCCTGGTAACTGTTGTTGTATGAGAATTCTACCAACGGCAAGTATCATGTAACACCCTACTCTTTTTCACTATAAATCAGAGTCTATTTTTTTTTTTAAAAAAAAATAATAATAAACAAGTGATAAGAGCGGAGTGTCACGATGCGAGTTAAGTCCGGACTTCTAAAGTCCGACCCTTAACTGGCCAAACCTATGTGAGCATGGACTAAGTCCATGAGAATGGTTCTCACATAGTAAAGTATAAACTTTGAGGAATATTACTACTTAATCTAACTGCGGATAAAAATAGAACTTAAGACTACTCCATTTTAGATAGCAAAGTACACGTCATATATCCAAAATTACCTTAAACTAAACATACATTCAAACCAAACCAAACCATAGCAAATATTACTAAGTTATTACATGACGACATCTAATTAACAAATTACATGTCCTTGTACTTAAACAAAATATCCATAAATGAAAGTCCATTCATATATCCAAGCTCCTATGCTTGGCTTTTTCCACGATCCTCGACCTCTTCCTTTCCTGTGTCATCCACTAGGGTAGTAATAGGGCGTTAGAACAACTCGCCCAGTAGGTGTTCCGATTAGGGCTACCACGTGGTTAGTATAAAACATGCATATAACATAATAATACATGATCATCAAAATATTATAAAAACAATGCTATGTATGTATGCAAATGTAATGAGTCCCACCCATCACAAGTATACATAGCCTCCTCTTGATGGGATTCTCATCATCAAGGTACCTCCACATAGGTTGTTCGGATGTCCCGACGGAGTGTGGACCCTCCGGTTTCCTCTTGATGGGATTCTCATAATCAATGTACCACTACATAGGTTTTTCGGATGCCCCGACGGAGTGTAGTCCCTCCGGTTACATAACCATCACCCCATGCCATGCATGAGATGTCAATGAATACATGTCATTTGTAAATAAATCTTAGCATTCAAATCCACTTTGAAACATCATAGTTTAGCACAAATCTCATCAAAATTAAGATAAAAACATCAAGTGTAAGTGTGGTTACAAAGAGGTAGGAAACCTACACAATGTTCACTTAAATTGTCTGCTCTTCTTAAACCGTCACCCATTCACGATTTGAGCACCGTTCAAGAAGTCTTGTTACCTTCTTTATATAACAATAAGTCAAACACATAACCATTTGATTTCCAATTAAGTCTAAATCCCAAAAATTACCTTATGGGGTTCGGCCATACCCCATGGCCGAACCTCACCCACTTAAATTTTGATCTCTCTTTTATTTAACCAACACAATCCAAATAACTTATATAAACACCTCAATCCACCAAATGCACCTTGGTGGGGTTCGGCCATACAACATGGCTGAACCTCACCATTTTGGTTTCAGCTCCTTTTTCAAGTCCTTTAATCTTTCATTCCATATTTACATTATAACTTGTATTTACAGTTTTGCCATTGTTTTAGCCTTTGCTTAATATTGCTAACCACCAACGTCCATAAAAAATCCACCTTAGTGGGCTTCGACCATACAACATGGCCTAACCTCACCATCTTAAATTTTGTCCTTTAATCCTTCTTACATAAGTCTCCATTTTGATTTGACCAATTAAATTACAAGTTAACCACAATGTCACCAAATGACCATTAGTGGGGTTCGGCTATACTACATGGCCGAACCTCACCATATGGATTTTTATCCCTTTTTCCATCATCTATCATGGTTGATTACTTACCTAATACTAAGTCCCAAGATATTCATATGTGAATTCTTAATCAAAAGCATATAACCATTAATCATTTCCAATCCATGTTCTTAACTCTAACAACCCATAAAATGGTCCATGGGGTTCGGCCATACACATGGCCGAACCCTATGGTTTTCTTGACTCTATCATTCCAAAATTTATATATAGTTTATGCCCAGCACTTTAGCCATAATAACAATATGGTTCAGCCATGCAATGGTCGACCCAAACCCTAACCTTATCTCCATTTAAAACATCTTTAAAACCTTCATAACATGGTATGATTTTTATCTCTCAAAACCCATAAAAATAACCAAGTCTTTTCATGGGGTTCGCATCCAAAGTGGCCGAACCCTATGATCCATGTTCTACCCTTTTTAAATATCATTATCCATAATTTAAACCCTTGATAGGTTCGGCCACACAATGGCTGAACCATGTTTCTTTAACCAATTATTTAACAAAAGTTTACTGGAGCACTTACTAATTCCGCGACTCCTTCAATTTGATCTTCACTCCGGCTTGTTCCTTCCCTTCCTTAGCCTCTCCTTCTTCTTGATTCTTTGGCCGAAGATGATCTTGATTATATAACTCCTCCAAAAGTGGTTCGGCTAAGGTATAGTCTTGAGAAAGAGAAAGACTTGGGATGGACAAATACTCCAAGTCCTTGACTTGAGAGGAACGGCCAAGAGAGGGAGAAAATGAGATAAAATTCTCCAAATGTTTGGTCTTCTTTCTCTTCGGTTGCTGGCCGGCCAAGAGAGGAAGAGAGTGAAATGAGAATACCACAATTTTCCTTGTCTTGTGAGGTAGGGACGGCCAAGGAAAGGAGAGGGAGAGAGTGATGTAAAATTCTAACCTTCCTTGGTTAATGAGAGTTACTCAAAGGTGGTGTCCTTTGGTGACACCCCTTGGTAACCCCCATGTCTTTTCATCTCCTCCTTTATGGTTTACTTGGGGGTTTCATTCTTGTGATGAAACACCCATGCCTCTTCATCTCTCATGTCCAATCGACTGCAACCATTGTTGTGTCCCATGAGACCGCCCATATCCCCTTTGATCCTCATTAACGCCCCATGTGGGGGTTTCATCTTTGAGATGGAACTCCCCCAACCCCCCCCCCCCCCCCCCCCTTGTTTTCCTCCAACGTGTAGTGTGGTGTCTGAGTTTGAAACCTCAGCCCTTCCACTTCACATTACACACCTTTGAAATAAATATCTCCATGATTTCCCATCCAACTCAGTTGACTCAACTCACCCACTTAACTCATCATTTTAATTTAACTCATTTCACTAATCACTCCAAAGTCAACTTACTCATTTAATTAATTGTTTCCATTTCTAACTCAAATCAGTCCCAACTTAGTTAAGCTTGGACTCACTTGGTGGTCAACCAAGTCAACCACGACCCATTGGGTCCCAATTGGGTCTTTTGACCCAAATAACCACCTTGACCCATTTAGATGCACATTACCCATTTACTTTAGTTTGATCCTTATAATATGCACATTGGGTCTTAATTGATCAATTGACCCCACAACCTAACCATCCTTGGTCCATATCCTTTAATTCACAAATTTAATGGCAATTTCCGTAAATATTTGATAAATTGAAAATCTGGGGTATTACAATACAATCCTCTTTTTAAAATTTTTGTCCGAAAATCGAACAAAGTAGGGTTCCAAAATAAATTACATAAACAATTCAGGGTGAGTTGTTCTCATCTCCGATTCGAGATCCCAAGTGGCTTCCTCAATACCATGTCGATCCCATACCACCTTGACGAACTGAATCGCTCTGTTTCGTAACACCCTTTGTTCAGTCTCCACTATTCTGACAGGCTTCTCGACATAAGTCACATCACTTTGTACATCTATATCTTGTACATTCAATACATGAGACGGATCGGGATTGTACTTCCTCAACATCGATATATGAAACACATCGTGTAGAGATGCCAATTGTGAAGGAAGTACCAACTGATAAGCCACATTCCCCATCCTTCTTATGATGGCAAACGGTCCCACGTACCTTGGCGACAATTTCCCCTTCTTTCCAAACCTCATATGTCCCTTTCGTGGCGAGACTTTTAAGAACACCATGTCCCCCACCTCGAATTCAAGGAACCTCCTCCTCTTGTCAGCATAGTTCTTCTGCCGACTCTGTACAGCCAATAGATGCTGACGAATCAACTGAATCTGTCCTGTAGTCTCTACGACTAACTCGGGTCCAATCAGCGCAGGCTCACCGGCCTCTGTCCAGCACACCGGTGACCTACATGGTCTACCATATAAAGCCTCGAATGGAGCCATCTGAAGGCTTGCTTGATAACTATTGTTATATGAGAACTCTACCAGCTGCAAGTGATCCTCCCATCCACCCTTGAAGTCTAACATGCATGCTCTCAGCATGTCTTCCAATGTTTGTATTGTCCTCTCCGACTGTCCATCAGTCTGTGGATGGAAAGCTATGCTAGTCAGTAGATCTGTTCCCATGGCTGACTGCATACTCTGCCGGTGAAACGGCCATCTCTATCAGACACTATAGTCCGAGGAATACCATGCAATCTGATGATATCTCTGATATACCACCAACCCAAAGTCTCAGATGAGTCTGTCATCCTAATAGGAAGAAAATGTACAGACTTGGTCAGTCAATCCACCACGACCCATATAGCATCATTGCCCTTTGAGGACTTTGGCAACCCCGTCACAAAATCCATGGAAATGTGCTCCCATTTCCATTCAGGTACTGGTAAGGGTTTGAGTAACCCTGGTGGGTTCTGATGTTCTATCCTAACCTGCTGACAAGTTAATCAATGTGCCACAAATTCCGCCACATCTCTTTTGAGTCCATGCCACCAGTAGTCTCTTCAGGTTGTGATACATCTTGGTGCTGCCCGGATGAATGGAGAGCTTGGTCTGATGTGCCTCAACCAACAACTCTTTTCTGCAGCTTTTTGGCACATATATTCTACCCCGGAATACAAGACCCTGTCCTTGTCGTAACTCCATTCCGGTATGACTACGCCGGTAGACATCTTGGCCCATATCTCCTCCACTTCCGGATCTGCTCGTTGCTCTTGTTCAATCTTGGTAACCATGTTGGACCGTATGATTAAATTGTACATACTCCCATAGTTGTTGATATACAGATTGAACTCTCGAATGGTATTCAACATCCCCCATTCTGTTCTGATCAAACATGCCACTGATGCATGTGATATGTGGCTGAGAGCATCCGCCACCTTGTTTGCCTTACTTGGATGATATCGGAGCGCGAACTCATTATCCGCCAGATATTCCATCCATCTACGCTGCCTCAAGTTGAGCTCCTTCTGATCAAACAAATACTTCAAGCTCTTATGGTTTGAAAACACTTCAAATTTCTCGCCATATAGATAGTGTCTCCAGCTTTTGAGAGCGAAGACCACTGTAGTTAGTTCAAGATCATGCGTAGGATAGAGACGTTCATGTATCTTTAGTTGTCTTAAACCATAAGCCACCACACAATGACGTTGACTGAGAACACACCCCAGTCCCTCTCCTGAAGCGTCGCATTCTACTTCATATCCCTTGCCTTTTTCTGGCAAAATTAGGATGGGAGCAGTTGTAAGTCAATCTTTCAGCTCCTCGAACCTCAGGTTGCACAGATCTGTCCACTCATACTTGACTCCTTTTTGAGTGAGTCGAGTCAATGGAGATGCAATTTTGGAGAAGTCCATGATGAACTTCCTGTAATAACCAGCCAATCCCAAGAAACAACGGATCTCGGTTACATTCTTTGGCGCTTTCCATTCACTCACTGCCGCCACCTTAGCTGGATCCACGGCTATACCATCTGCTGTTATGACATGCATTTAATGGCTTTGGCATACAACTTATTCTTCCTCAAAGTGTCCAGAACTATTTTCAGGTGTTCAGCATGGTCTTCCTTACTTTTGGAAAAGATCAGGATATCATCAATAAACACAGTCACGAACTGGTCCAGGTACGGACGGAAGATCTTGTTCATTAAATCCATGAACACAGCCGGTGCATTGGTGAGTCCAAACGGCATGACTACAAACTCATATAATCCATACCGCGTCCTGAAGGCTGTCTTCTCTATATCCTCCTCCTTAACCCGGATTTGATGATAACCGGACATCAGATCAATCTTCGAAAAGTGACTGGAACCCCTCAGTTGATTGAATAAATCATCGATCCTAGGTAAAGGGTACTTGTTCCGGACAGTTAGCTGATTCAGTTTCCGGTAATCCACACACATTCGGAGTGAACCGTCCTTCTTCTTCACAAACAACACTGGAGCTCCCCAAGACGATGTGCTGTTCCGGATGTAACCCAGTCTGACCAATTCATCAATCTGCTTCTTTAGCTCAACATCTCTGCTGGTGCCATCCAATAATGTGGTAATGACACGGGTGAGGTGCCAGGGTACATCTTGATTTCAAAATTGATCTCCCTCATGGGCGGTAAGCCGGGGAGTTCTTTTGGAAAAACATCCGCATATTCTTTCACTATTGCCTGGAGTTCAGCCACCGGTACCTTGTTGATTCTGATATTGTTCAATACCAGATGATTCAACCCCTCTTGCAGTCTGCTTTGCTTGTCTGTACGAACCACATATTGCTTTCCTTCGGGTGACCAAAATATCACTCTGCGGCGATAACAATCAATGTTGGCCTGAAAACTAGCCAACCAGTCCATGCCGAAGATAATATCGTACTCAGTCATGTCGAGTACCAGATAATTGAACTCAAATCTGAGTCCAGCGAGTTCAGTATTCACTGCCGTGCATATGAGTCCCAAAGACGTGTCTCCGACAGGGGATACAATTGTGAGTGTTGTGGACAGTTTTTGAACTAAAGTACCGGTAGCAGTTATAAATGATGCAGATATGAAAGAGTGTGAAGCTCCAGAATCAAATAGTACATAGGCATAGGAACTACTGACAACAGCCATACCTTGAATCACAGAATGATCCACATCCGCTGGAGAAGCTAGAGTAAACAGTCTTCCAGATCTAGTAGGGTTAGGCGCCCGTCCTGCCTGGTTATACATCCTGCCTCCTCGGGAGTTAACTGGCCTAGCTGGTGGACGGAATGATCCTCTGGAATAAGAGAGCTTATTGAGCTTTGGGTAATCCCTCTTGAAGTGACCCGGTTGATCACAGTGAAAGCAGTTGTTCACCCCTCTGAAAGCCTGAGTGACTGATGCAGATGGGGAGGGATGGTTGGGACGAACGCCCCCTGTGGACCCAGTAGATGGTGAGGGTCTGCTGAAGTTCGGTCGGAACTTCTTGTTGGGCTGGAACGCACCCCTCCCACTCAGAGCTCGACGGTTGTCAAACCGCACCAACTCAGCCATTTCTTGCTCGGCTATGGTGGCCCTGCTGACCACCTCAGCCAGTGTGGCTGCCTTGAATATGGATACTTTGGCCCTAATGTTTGGCCGTAGACCCCTCTCAAACTTTCGTGCCCTGCGGTGCTCTGTATCCACCATATAAAATGCATAACAAGATAGACTGAGGAATTCGCAGTGATACTCTGCCACCGTCATAGAGCCTTGTACCTAGGATAGGAAAGCTTGAATGTGACGCTCCTTTTCCTCCTCGAGAAAATACTGATCTAGAAAGGTAGTTGAAAACCATTCCCACGTCATTGTAGTCCTTTCCCTTTCCGGCACAAGTGCTTGCTGCTTTTCTATAACCTCCCACCATTTACCGGCATCCTCGATCAGTTGGGATGTAGCCAGCAAAATCTTGTCAGCATGAGTCGAGATCTGAAGTAGGGCCAAAATCTGAGTAATCTTCTTCAGCCAATGTTCTGCTCCGACAGCCCTTTCCTTTCCCTTGAAGTAGGGAGGGCGTCACTAGTGGTTCCACTTCCATTCAGATGTTGTTGGAGCACAGAAGTAACTACTGCTTGAACCAAGCTTTGTAGTTCCGGAGGCACCACTGGTATACTCACGCTGCTTTGCTCCTCTTTCTCATGTTCACTACAGTGAGAGTGTCGTTCTTCCTCTTCCCGCCGTGAGTGCCGTTCATCTTCCTCATGTCGTGATTTTTCATATTGAGATTGCTCCTTCTCATGTTGAGATACCTCCTTTTCATGTTGAGTGATTTGTAACACTTTTTCCTTCCCTTTCTAGTTCTGAAGGGTCTTTTTCTTTGGAGCCATTTTTCCTAAGTCATGAAAAAATTATTGACTTAGTTTCCTCGTACAGTTTGTATTATCACTATTTTGGGAAGATTTCCAAATAAGCACTCTTGGTTTTGTTTTTGGGGGAAATTTCTAAATACCTATTGTTTGTTTCTCAATTTGGGGATAACGGGGAAGTATATCATATTTTGCTATGTTTGACAGATCCAATTATGATGATTGTACTTACTTTGCTATCTTTCATTGTTATTCTCAGATTGGTTGTTCAGTCTGAGTCTAACGAAGTAAATTAATCCGGCCCCTAGTCAGCGGACTCCGAAGAGTCGGTCAGTTGGGATTCTTATCTGTCAGTGAGACATGAAACCGTCTTAATGTTACTTCGAAAGATTCAATCTTCCCGTTTTGCTCCGATACCAACTGTAACACCCCGTCATTTTTCACTATAAATCAGAGTCTATTTTTTAAAAAATAATAATAATAATAAACAAGTGATAAGAGCGGAGTGTCATGACGCGAGTTAAGTCTGGACTTCTAAAGTCCGACCCTTAACTGGCCAAACCTATGTGAGCATGGACTAAGTCCATGAGAATGGTTCTCACATAGTAAAGTATAAACTTTGAAAAATATTACTACTTAATCTAACTGCGGATTATAATAGAACCTAAGACTACTCCATTTTAGATAGCAAAGTACAAGTCATATATCCAAAATTACCTTAAACTAAACATACATTCAAAACAAGCTAAACCATAGCAAATATTACTAAGTTATTACATGCCGACATCTAATTAACAAATTACACGTCCTTGTACTTAAACAAAATATCCATAAATGAAACTCCATTCATATATCCAAACTCTTGTGCTTGGCTTTTTCCACGATCCTCGATCTCTTCCTTTCCTATGTCATCCACTAGGGTACTAATAGGGCGTTAGAACAACGCGCCCAGTAGGTGTTCCGATTAGGGCTACCACATGGTTAGTATAAAACATGCATATAACATAATAATACATTATCATCAAAATATTATAAAAACAATGCTATGTATGTATGCAAATGTAATGAGTCCCACCCATCACAAGTATACATAGCCTCCTCTTAATGGGATTCTCATCATCAAGGTACCTCCACATAGGTTGTTCGGACGCCCCGACGGAGTGTGGACCCTCCGGTTTCCTCTTGATGGGATTCTCATCATCAAAGTACCACTACATAGGTTTTTCAGATGCCCCGACGGAGTGTAGTCCCTCCGGTTACATAACCATCATCCCATGCCATGCATGAGATGTCAATGAACACATGCCATTTGTAAATAAATCTTAGCATTCAAATCTACTTTGAAACATAATAGTTTAGCACAAATCTCATCAAAATTAAGATAAAAACATCAAGTGTAAGTGTGGTTACAAAGAGGTAAGAAACCTACACAATGTTCACTTAAATTGTCTGCTCTTCTTAAACCGTCACCTGTTCACGATTTGAGCACCGTTCAAGAAGTCTCGTTACCTTGTTGATATAACAATAAGTCAAACACATAACCATTTGATTTCCAATTAAGTCTAAGTCCCAAAAGTCACCTTGTGGGGTTCGGCCATACCCCATGGCCGAACCTCACCCACTTAAATTTTGATCTCTCTTTTATTTAACCAACACAATCCAAATAACTTATATAAACACCTCAATCCACCAAATGCACCTTGGTGGGGTTCGGCCATACAACATGGTTGAACCTCACCATTTTGGTTTCAGCTCCTTTTTCAAGTCCTTTAATCTTTCATTCCATATTTACATTATAACTTGTATTTATGGTTTTGCCGTTGTTTTAACCTTTGCTTAATATTGCTAACCACCAATGTCCATAAAAAATCCACCTTAGTGGGGTTCGGCCATACAACATGGCCGAAACCTCACAATCTTAAATTTTGTCCTTTAATCCTTCTTACATAAATCTCCATTTTGATTTGACCAATTAAATTACAAGTTAACCACTAAGTCCACCAAATGACCATTAGTGAGGTTTGGCCATACTACATGGCCCAACCTCACCATATGGATTTTTATCCGTTTTTCCATCATCTATCATAGTTGATTACTTACCTAATACTAAGTCCCAAGATATTCATATGTGAATTCTTAATCAAAAGCATATAACCATTAATCATTTCCAATCCATGTTCTTAACTCTAACATCCCATAAAATGGTCCATGGGGTTCGAACCCTATGGTTTTCTTGACTCTATCATTCCAACATTTATATATAGTTTATGCCCAGCACTTTAGCCATAATAACAATATGGTTCAGCCATGCAATGGTCGACCCAAACCCTAACCTTATCTCCATTTAAAACATCTTTAAAACCTTCATAACATGGTATGATTTTTATCTCTCAAAACCCATAAAAATAACCAAGTCTTTTTGGATGGCCGATCCCTATGATCCATGTTCTACCCTTTTTAAATATCATTATCCATAATTTAAACCCTTGATAGGCTCGGCCATACAATGGCTGAATCATGTTTCCTTAACCAATTATTTAACAAAAGTTTATGGAGCACTTACTAATTCCGCGACTCCTCCAATTTGATCTTCACTCCAGCTCGTTCCTTCCCTTCCTTAGCCTCTCCTTCTTCTTGATTCTTTGGCCGAAGATGATCTTGATTATATAACTCCTCCAAAAGTGGTTCGGCTAAGGTATAGTTTTGAGAGAGAGGGAGAAAGAGAAAGACTTGGGATGGACAAATATTCCAAGTCCTTGACTTGAGAGGAACAGCCAAGGGAGGGAGAAAATGAGATAAAATTCTCCAAATGTTTGGTCTTCTTTCTCTTCGGTTGCTGGCCGGCCAAGAGAGGAAGAGAGTGAAATGAGAATACCACAATTTTCCTTGTCTTGTGAGGTAGGGACGGCCAAGGAAAGGAGAGGGAGAGAGTGATGTAAAATTCTAACCTTCCTTGGTTAATGAGAGTTACTCAAAGGTGGTGTCCTTTGGTGACACCCCTTGGTAACCCCCATGTCTTTTCATCTCCTCCTTTATGGTTTACTTGGGGGTTTCATTCTTGTGATGAAATACCCATGCCTCTTCATCTCTCATGTCCAATCGGCTGCAACCATTGTTGTGTCCCATGAGACCTGCTCATATCCCCTTTGATCCTCATTAACGCCCCATGTGGGGGTTTCATCTTTCAGATGAAACTCCCCCCCCCCCCCCCCCTTTGATTTCCTCCAACGTGTAGTGTGGTGTGTGAGTTTGAAACCTCAGCCTTTCCACTTCACACTACACACCTTTGAAATAAATATCTCCATGATTTCCCATCCAACTCAATTGACTCAACTCACCCACTTAACTCATCATTTTAATTTAACTCATTTCACTAATCACTCCAAAGTCAACTTACTCATTTAATTAATTGTTTCCAGTTCTAACTCAAATCAGTTCCAACTTAGTTAAGTTTGGACTCACTTGGTGGTCAACCAAGTCAACCACGACCCATTGGGTCCCAATTGGGTCTTTTGACCCAAATAACCACCTTGACCCATTTAGATGCACATTACCCATTTACTTTAGTTTGATCCTTATAACATGCACATTGGGTCTTAATTGATCAATTGACCCCACAACCTAACCATCCTTGGTCCATATCCTTTAATTCACAAATTCAATGGCAATTTCCGTAAATTTTTTATAAATTGAAAATCTGGGGTATTACAGATCCTCTCATCCACCCTTGAAATCTAGCATGCATGCTCTCAGCATATCCTCCAATGTTTGTATTGTCCTCTCAGACTGCCCATCAGTCTGTGGATGAAATGTTATACTAGTCAGTATATCTGTTCCCATGGCCGACTGCATACTCTGCCATACTCTGCCGGTGAATCGGCCATCTCTATCGGACACTATAGTCCGGGGAATACCATGTTGCCTATTGTTATCCTTGATATACCGCCGACCCAAAGTCTTAGATGAGTCTATCATCTTAGTGGGAAGAAAATGTGCAGACTTGGTCAGTCGGTCTACCACAACCCATATTGCATCATTGCCCTTTGAAGACCTTGGCAACCCTGTCACAAAATCCATGGAGATGTGCTCCCATTTCCATTCCGACACTGGTAAAGGTTTGAGTAACCCTGGTGGCTTCTGATGTTCCGTTTTAACCTGCTGACAAGTTAAGTAATGAGCCACGAATTCTGCCACATCTCTTTTGAGTCTGTCCCACCAGTAATGTCTTTTCAGGTCGTGAAACATCTTGGTGCTGCCCGGATGAATAGAGAGTTTGGTCTGATGTGCCTCAATCAGTAACTCTCTTCTGTAGCTCTTAGGCACATATATCCTTGCTCGGAATACAAGACCCTGTCCTGGTCGTAACTCCCATTCCGGTATGACTTCACCAATAGACATCTTGGCCCATATCTCCTCCACTTCCGGGTCTATCCGTTGTTCCTGCTCAATCTTGGTAACCATGTTGGACCGTATGATCAAATTGTACATACTTCCATGGTTATTGATATATAAATTGAACTCTCGTATGGTATTTAGCATCTCCCATTTTGTCCTGATCAAACATGTCACTGATGCATATGATATGCGGTTGAGGGCATCTGCCACCTTGTTTGCCTTGCCAGGGTGATAACGAAGTGCGAACTCATAATCCTGCAGATATTCCATCCATCTGCGCTGCCTCAGGTTGAGCTCTTTCTGATCAAACAAGTACTTCAAACTCTTATGATCTGAAAACACTTCAAATTTCTTGCCATATAAATAGTGTCTCCAGCTTTTGAGAGCGAAGACCACTGCGGCTAATTCAAGATCATGCGTAGGATAAAGACGTTCATGTATTTTCAATTGTTTTGAACCATAAGCCACCACACGATGAGTTTGACTGAGGATACACCCAAGTCCCTCTCCTGAAGCGTCGCATTGTACCTCATAACCCTTGCCTCTTTCTAGCAAAATCAAAATAGGAGCCGTTGTAAGTCTATCTTTCAGATACTCAAATCTCCTGTTGCACACATCTGACCACTCAAATTTGACTCCTTTCTCAGTGAGTCGGGTAAGTGGAGATGCTATCTTGGAGAAGTCCATGATAAACGTCCTTTAGTAACCAGCCAATCCCAAGAAGCTATGAATCTCGGTTACATTCTTTGGCGCTTTCCATTCTCTCACTTGCCGCCACTTTAGCCGGATCCACAGCTATACCTTCTGCTGATATAACATGTCCCAAGAAGTTAACCTTGGGTAGCCAGAATTCACACTTGCTGGCTTTGGCATATAACTTGTTCTTCCTCAAAGTGTCCAGAACTATCCTCAGGTGCTCAGCATGTTCTTCCTAAGTTTTGGAATAAATCAATATGTCATCAATAAATATAATGACAAATTGGTCCAAGTAAGGACGGAAAATCCTGTTCATTAGATCCATGAACACAGCCGATGCATTGGTGAGTCCAAACGGCATTACTACAAACTCATATAGTCCATACATCGTTCAGAAGGCTGTCTTCTCTTTGCCTTCCTCCCTAACCCGGATTTGGTGGTATCCGAACATCAAATCAATCTTAGAAAAATGGCTGGAACCTCTAAGTTGATCAAATAGTTCATCGATCCTGGGTAGAGGATACTTGTTTCTGACTGTCAGCTGATTCAGTTTTCGATAATCTATGCTCATACGGAGTGAACTATCCTTCTTCTTCACAAATAAAACCGGAGCTCCCTAAGACGATGTACTGTTCCGAATGCACCCCCAGTCTGAGCAGTTCATCAATCTGCTTCTTTAACTCAGACATCTCCGCTGGTGCCATCCGGTAGTGTGGTAATGACACAGGTGAAGTACCAGGATACAGCTTGATTTCAAAATTAATCTCCCTCATGGGAGGCAAGCTAGGGAGTTCCTTTGGGAATACATCTGCATAGTCCTTTACTATCGCCGGGAGTTCAGCCACCGGTGCCTTGTTGATTCTGATAATATTCAATACCAGGTGGTTTAACCCTTCATACAGTTTGCTTTGTTTGTCAGTACGCACCACATGTTGTTTTCCCTCGGGTGACCAAAATGTCACCCTACAGCGATAACAATCAATGTTGGCCTGAAAGCTAGCCAACCAGTCCATGCCGAATATAATATCGTACTCAGTCATATCAAGTACCAAATAGTTGAACTCAAATCTGAGTCCAGCGAGTTCAGTATTCACTGCTGTGCATATAAGCCCCAAGTGACGTGTCTCCGACGGGGGATACAATGGTGAGTGATGTGGACAGTTTTGTACCAATGTACCAGTAGCAGTTATAAATGCAGCAGATATGAAAGATTGGGATGCTCCAGAATCAAATAAAGCAAAGGCGTAGGAACTACTGACTACAGCCATACCTTGAATCACAGAGTGATCCACTAATGTTGGAGGAGCTAAGGTAAACAACCGTCCAGATCCTGTAGGCGCCCGTCCCGCTTGGTTAAATGTCCTGTCTCCTCGTGAATTAGTTGGTCTAGCTGGTAGACAAAATGAACCTCTAGAATAAGAGGGTTTGCTGAGCTACGGGCATTCCCTCTTGATGTGACCCGGCTGGTCACAATGAAAGCAGTTGTTCATCCCTCGGAGAACCTGAGTGACTGATGCGGATGGGGAGGGATGATTGGGATGAAAGCCCACTGTTGACCCAGTGGATGGTGAGGGTCTGCTAAAGTTCGGTCGGAACTTCTTGTTGCGCTGAAATGTACCCCTCCCACTGTGAGCTCAACGGTTGTCAAAACGCACTAACTCAGCCATCTCTTGCTCTGCTATAGTGGCCCTGCTGACCACCTCTGCCAATGTAGCTGCCTTGAATATGGTTACTTTGGCCCTAATGCTTGGCCGAAGGGCCCGTTCAAACTTACGTGCCCTTCGACACTCTGTATCCACCATATGAAATGCATAGCAAGACAAACTGAGAAACTCCTGATGGTACTCTGCCACCGTCATGGTACCTTGTACCAAAGATAGGAACGCTTGAGTCTGGCTCTCCTTCTCCTCCTCAGGGAAATAATGGTCCAAGAAGGTAGCTGAGAACTGATCCCAATTCATTGCAGTCCTCTGTCCTTCCGGAAGGAGTGCTTGTTGTTTCTCTATTACCTCCCACCATTTACCGGCATCATCAACCAGTTGTGACGTGGCCAGTAAAATCTTATCAGCATGACTCGTGATCTTCAATAGAGTCAAGATCTGTGTAATCTTCTTCAGCCAGTTTTCCGCTCCGACAGCCCTTCTTTCCCTATGAAGTAAGGAGGGCGTTGTTGCTGGAAATCTAAGACCATACTCCGGTCATTGGCGTCACTGGTGTTTCCATTTCCATTCAGATGTTGTTGAAGAACAGATGTAACTACTGCTTGAACCAATCTTTGTAGTTCAGGAGGCACCACCGGTATATTCACGCTGCTTTGTACCTCCTCCTCTTGATGGGATGGTTGTTCTTCCTCTTCATGTCGAGATTGTCGTTCCTCCTCTTCATGTTGAGATTTTTCTATCTCTTTTTCCTTCCCTTTTTGGTTTTGTCGGTCTTTCTCTTTGGAGGCATTTTCCCTAAGCCATTGAAAAATATCATGACTTAGTTTTCATCATAAAGTTTGTATTTTTCCTACTTTTGGGGAAATTTCCAAATAACCACTCTTGGTTTTTCTTTGTTTTTGGGGAAATTTCTTAAGTATCTAATATTTGTTTTCTCAATTTGGGGATATCGGGGAAGTATATCCTATTTTTCTATATTTGATAAATCCAATTATTTTTATTGTACTTCATTTGCTATCATTTATTGTTGTTCTCAGATTGAATGTTCAGTCTGAGTCTAACGAAGTAAATTAATCCGGCCCCCTTGCAGCAGACTCCGAAGAGTCGGTTGGTTGGGATTCTTATCTTTCAGTGAGACATGAAACCGTCTTAACGTTACTTCGAAAGATTCAATCTTCCCGTTTCGCTCTGATAGCAACTGTAAACACCCCGCCCTTTTCACTCGCTTTCCGAAAATCAGAGTCTATTTTTTTTTTTTTTCGGAGTGATAGAGAGCGGGATGTCACGATGCGAGTTAAGTCCGAACTTCTAAAGTCTAACCCTTAACTAGCCAACCCTATGTATGTATGGATTAAGTCCATGAAAACGGTTCACACATAATAATAAATACATGCAGATTAAATCATAAACTGCGGATTATAATAGAACCTAGATCTATTCCTTTTTAGATAGCAAAGTACTTCCAGTCTTAATCATAATTAAACTTAACTTAAATATCCAACAAACCATTCAAACTATAGCAAAATTATCTAAGTTATTACATGCCCGAAATCTAGCTACTTAAATTATAAGTCCATGAGTAACTTAAATAAAATATAAACCAATCGCATATCCAAGCTCCTATGCTTGGCTCCGATCACGTTCATCGTCCCTTTCCTTTCCTGTATCATCCACTAGGGTAGAAGTAGGGCGTTAGAACAACGCACCCAAGTAGGAATTCCATTTAGGGTCTACACATGGTTAGTACAAATCATATATAATAACATAATATCAAAACCATATAAAACAATGCCATATCATGATGTCAAATGCAATGAGTCTCACCCATCACAAGTACATATAAGTACCCCCACATAGGTCTTTCGGATGCCCCGACGGAGTGTGGCCCCTCCGGTTACCTCTTGATGGAAAATGCACATCAAGGTATCCCCACATAGGTCTTTCGGATGCCCCGACGGAGTGTAGCCCCTTCAGTTTCTTATCTTTCACCTCATGCCATGCATGAGATGCTAATGAAACACATGTTATTTTATATTATAAACATAGCATTAAAACTCACATTTGGACATATGTTTTACAACATAAATTCATCAAAATAAGATAAAAGCCATCATACATAAACCATGTTTTCAAAAAGGTAGAATCCTACCAATGACCACTAAAGTGACCTTGCTTTATAATCCGGCAACCGCTCACGATCGTGCCCCGCTTGTGAGGTCCCGTTACCTTATTACACATCAATCAATCAAACTATGTTCTATTTTATTTCTATTAAGTCTAAGTCCATAAACACAACCTTGTGGGGTTCGGCCATACACTATGGCCGAACCTCACCCACTTAAATTTGTCCCTCTTTTGATTTAACCATTTACAAGTAACTATTTTAAAACCTTAAGTCCACCAAATACAACTTTGTGGGGTATGGCCGAACCTCACTTATTTGGTTTTAGTCCCTCCTTTGAGTTCTTTGATTTTTTTAACTTAAGTCCAATCACACAATCCATTAATCTAACAATTCATACATTAACCATCTAACACACATAACAACCTAAGTCCACAAAATTCCTTAGTGGGGTTCGGCCATACATTATGGCCGAACCTCACTCCCTTGGTTTTGTGCTCATCCTTTCAATCCTTTGATCTTTAAGTTAGATACAAGATCATGCCCTCTTGATTCATACATCTAATCACTTATACATAATTGTTTATCATTGATAACCATTTAAGTCCACCAAACATTTCCCATGGGGTTCGGCCATACACCATGGCCGAACCCATGGTCCATCATTTTCACCCTTAATTACATCCTTGCCATTGTTTTATCTATGGCTGTCCATTTCATTCATTTAAACATGCTTAGACTAATAAATAACTCACTAAGATGGTTCATGGGGTTCGGCCATACACCATGGCCGAACCCATGATCTTTCATTTTAACCTATATTTACAATATTGCCATTATTTCTATCTCCTTATTTTTAGGTCCAAAAACATATGCTCATGACCAAATAACTCATCAACATGAACAAAACCCATAATCCAATCCTTTCATCTCCTAACATAATTATTTCCCTATTATGATTGGTCCATGAATGACCTATAAAAATTGATTCATGGGGTTCGGCCATTATGTCTATATTCCATATTTAAATTCATGAACTAAGGTCCCTCCATGGGGTTCGGCCATGCTCTATGGCCGAACCCTATGGTTCATCCTTTCCATTAAAATACCATATACTTCCCTTAATTTTTCTTCCATTGGGTTCGGCCATACACCATGGCCAAACCCTATGGTTCCTTACTTTAAACCAAATTTAATCAAAATACCTATCAGTTCCGCAACTCCTCCGGTTTTCCTTTGCTCCGGCTTGTTCTTTCAATTCTTTCTTTCCTTAGCCTTTTCCTCCTTCTTCTTGATCCTTTGGCCGAGTGTGAGAGCTTGAGAGAGAGGGAGAGTGTTCGGCCTTGTGTGCTAGCTTGAGATCAAAAACTTTTTCTAAGTCTTTTGTCTTGAGGAGTGATCGGCTAAGAGAGAGGGAGAGGGAGAGTTCGGCCTTGTTTGAATTTGAAATGTGTAACCATCTCCATTATCTCTCCATGTGTATCCTTATTTAAATTTGAAATGTGTAACCATCTCCATTATCTCTCCATGTGTATCCTTATTTGAATTTAAAATAAACCAAAACTCCCCACCTCTCCAACGTGTATCCTTATTTGAATTTGAAATGTGTAACCATCTCCCTTATCTCTCCGTGTGTATCCTTATTTGAATTTGAAATAAACCAAAACTCCCCACCTCTCCAATGTGTATCCTTATTTGAATTTGAAATAAACCAAAACTCCCCACCTCTCCAATGTGTATCCTTATTTGAATTTGAAATGTGTAACCATCTCCCTTATCTCTCCATGTGGGAGTTTCATCCATGAGATGGAGCTCTAAGGCTCCAACATGTATGCCATTATTTGAATTTTGAAACAACCAACCACCTTCATCTTCATACTCCACTCACTGGAGATGAATATCCCCATAACTTCCCATCTAACTCATTTTACGCAACTCATTCATTTAACTTAACTCATTTAATTCACTTGAATCAACTCAATTATTTGATTCCATTTCCAACTCAAATCAGCCACAACTAAATTAGGCTTGAACTCACTTGGTGGTTAATCAAGTCAAACACGACCCATTGGGTCCCAATTGGATATTTTGACCCAATTAACAATCTTGACCCAATTGAATACATCTTACCCATTTATTTTGATTGCAACCATATCCACAATCCGTTGGGTCTTAATTGGGCAATTGATCCAACACCTTACCCATCTAAGGTTCATATCCGTTAATTTACAGTCAAAATAGCAAATTCCGTAAATATTGATAACATGAAAATCCGAAGTGTTACAGTTTTTTTAAACCTTCGAGTTAAATTAAATTCTTCATATTTAATTAGACTTAATACCTGTATCAAGATCTAATTAATCAGGAATTAAACAATCAAAATCCAAACACACTCAGCCAAATAAAAATAAGAAAATACCTGAGATATCAAATGGTGAGTCCTCTTGACTCAGAATAATTTCTTTAAGAAATTACAAGAATTCTACTGAAATCGAATCCCTTCGGATCAGTACGCAGCACATTCCTCTCTCCAGCTTGACCTTCACTCGTAGTTCCAATAAAATCGAAAATCCGGCTTGATCACACACTGGGATCTCACCGTCAATTCAGCACTTCAGTAAGTGCCCATCCGCCGCTCGGGACCTGCCGTGAAGTCAGCAATCGTCCTTCTAAGAATCGGTTTTCCTCTTTCCGGCTCTTTCTCCAAAACTACAAAAACTAATCCTTCTAAAACTCTTTCCTTCAATGGGTTTTATAGAAGTAAAAACCAATGTTATCAGAACCGGACCGTGTACCGAACCGTCTTCGAGGCGCTCAGGGTTCAACCGGGTTCGACCGCGGTCAAAGCCGGTAAAAGCCGGTAAAAGCCGGTCAAGTATTAAAATAATATAAATATTATATATAATATCAAGTAAGACATATTTTACCAATAATATTAATATAAATATTAAAAATAACATTCAAACTCTGAGTAATATACCAAAACGGTGAAATATATAGGATAGAAATAGTAATAAATTTTTATATTTCAAATATACACAATTTTTTTAAGGAGAAAATTTAAAAAAAAAAAAAAAAAAAGTCAAAAACCATGAACCGCGGTTCACGGTTCACGGTTTTGGTGTCAAAACCGCATAAAACCGCGGTTTTGACCGGTTTTATGCGGTTTTGACCGCCGGCCGGTTTTTTCGCCGGACCGAACCGCGGACCACGCGGTCGCGGCTGAACCGGCGGTTCAGCCGCGGTTCGGTCCGGTTCTGATAACACTGGTAAAAACTCATTTATGCTGACGACTTTCTAAAATGAAATTCTTATTTCGGTAATTAAATTGGGTATTTATAGAATTAGCGTACCCACTTCATTTACCGAATACATATACAGCAAACAACCTGTACAAATTTACACTTTCCATAACTTCAAATACCGTGTGATTTTTTCCAAATTTATTTGTATTCCTTTTGAGTCACACGTTGTGGCCAAATTCAAATTTGAATATTTTGATTTTGAAATATATATTGCATTTGAATTGGTATGCATGTTGGAATCTGGCTCGGCCCATTTGACAACTTGTGACTCGATGAAACTCGTTTAATTATGAGTTGAGTCTTCGGCCCATTTTGATTCAATGTTGGATCGGCCCACTCCAATTTTCATGGGCTTTCAATCCAAGTGGAGTTGAGGAGTCCACTCGACTTTGGGATATTGACGAGGTTGGCTCGCGTTGTCGGCTTAGACTTTTTAAGGGTCTTTGTTTGACACATCGCATCTCCATCTTTACTCCTGATGTCCGCATCAGTGTTAAGACCCGAAGTCCCTTTTTCGTAGTTGAATTTCATAGTACATTAAATTGATAACAACAGTGTTCTTAGAACCGTCTATCGAACCATTTTTGAGGAAGGTCGGGTTAAATAAGGTTTAGCCGGGTTCAATCATAGTTAAACCTGGTCACACATGTACCATTAATATAAATAATATTGAATTATAAATTAATATTTCAATTAATAAGTTGTATAAAAAAATTAAAAAAAATATTATTTAGATATGAAATTATTACACTCACTTGAATTATAAAATATCAATATATAATAATCTTTAATAAATTCTAATATATATATATATCAGTTACGGACTGATCTTAATTATAAATATTATTAGAAAGATAATATTTACATTAAAAATATGTAAATATTCACATTATTAATAACATAAGGATGAAAATATATAATCATATTATTAACACATTCATTTTAATAATATTATAATGTTATATATCCTTTAAGATAATTGTCAAAAATGACCAACATCATTATTTTGTAAATTATTAGTTAATTAATATCAAGAGTTAGGATGATTAAATCAAGGCGAGATTTTACATAATAAGATCATATCACATGTCCTTCACATAATTATATCCTAATACAAAACAACTTAATCGTAGATCAAGAAAACCTTAATAGGCTCACAGTGGTGAAGAAAACTTTAGAAAACTATATCATTCAATATTTGGCCTATAAATAGTGTTGTGGCGTTGAAGTAATTGTAGCAAAGTTGTTGAAGTGCTTTGTCGTGGAGGAAAGGAGATGCGAGTGAAACTTGATCTTGGAGTGTTCAGGCGTTTGTCAAGTCTAATTTGCATCACCGATTTTAAAATTATAGTTGTAAAGATACTGAGGATGCTGAGATTCGATTTGGCCGATTTTAAAACTATAGTTGTAAAGATGTTGGGGATGTTGAGATGCTTAGGTCCTAAGTACATGCATCTGAAGATACTGAGACTGTGTTTGGCTGAGAGTGTGCATGGGCAATGGAGTTATTCTTGTTTGGCAATCAAGAGGTAATGATAAAAATTTAAATTTTTATCCTTCTTTCTTAATTTTTAGAACTTTTTCTTTCAAGGGATTTTCATATTGTCTGGAGTAATCCTTGATCAGCAGTAACTCCTATAAAATGTATCTCTCATCAAATACAGCTTAAGACACCAAAATGAGTTGCTAAGATGAAATGTTAAGCTACTTATATGGTATATTGAGTTAGTTATTGGATTATCGAACTAAAGAGTAATTTATTTCAAATTAAAATTTTAGAAATTTATTAGTTTAAACTTAAAGCGAATTGAGCGAGTTAATTCAAGTTAACTCGAGTTGACAGGATTTTGAGTCGAGTGAGTCGATAATTTTTTTTTATCTTTTTATTTTTCTTAAATTAAGTCAATCTTTTTAACTCGATGCGATCTTAAGTTGAGTCTGAAGGAGAGATAATTTGGACTACAATTTTAAAGTTCAAAAAACTTGATCGAATTAGTTTGAATTGACTTGATAATTGATAGGATTTCAAATTAATCAAACAAATAAGTTTTTTCAGATTTTTTCAAGTTGAGTAAAAATATATATATATATATATATATATATATATATATATATATATATATATATATATATATATATATATATATATATCCACTTGATTTGATAATATTTTAAATCAAATTTAAATTTTAAAATTTGAAACATGATTTAGCCTCATTAAGTAGCTTAATATAGATAGAATAACATTTCATCAGACTCATTGAGACTGATGATGAGATCATATGTGAGGTCTTTAATATAAATAAAATTCTATATCAAAATTTGGGGTTGTCATCTTCTTAAAAAAAGAAGAAAGTTTATCACTCCCTTTATTACTATTTTTTGCCATCACTTGTATTGAGGAATGATTAGAATGAATTTGTGCATTGCATTTCCGTCACTCGTGACTCAACATGTAGATGAGAAATGAACGAATGCAATGGATTTGTCTCGAAGTCTTGAGCCGGCCTCTCTGGGGGTTGGACGGCCGCCTCGTAAAATCGACTCATCTCACTTTATTTATTTATTTTTTAATTTTAAAACGGAAGGAGGAGGAGACGCGGAACCTAGGAAAGCACAGAATCAGACGGACCTGACCGCTCCATTCCATTTCTATATATAAATATTATACCCTATCCACGCCCTGTCTTGCCCTCCTTTTTATTTGTGCATATATATTTTCTTTCGGCCTTCTCTCCACTCGCCTCTTCTGCTCTCAAGGGTGCTCCCCTTTCCCCTCTCTCTCTATTGCTGCTTTCTCTTGTCAACCTTTGTTATTGATTGGGTTGGAATTGGTTTAGGGTTTTTATTGTTCTTGATTGGTGCGTGCATCATCAATCGACCCAGATTCAAGGGCGGTGAGCTGCAGAAGATAAAGATTGTAGATCACTTGTCTGTGGTAATAATTATAATGGCTGGCAGTGGTGTTGTGGCGGTGTATGGGAACGGCGCAATCACGGAGGCGAAGCAATCCCCCTTCTCCGTAAAAGTGGGGCTGGCCCAGATGCTGAGGGGCGGTGTGATCATGGACGTGGTGAATGCTGAGCAGGCCAGAAGTCGCCGAGGAGGCTGGTGCCTGTGCCGTGATGGCACTCGAGCGTGTCCCCGCTGATATCAGAACTCAAGGGGGCGTCGCCCGAATGAGCGACCCGGGCCTCATCAAGGAAATCAAACAGGCCGTCACCATTCCCGTCATGGCCAAGGCCCGGATCGGTCACTTTGTCGAGGCCCAGATCCTTGAAGCCATCGGCATCGACTATGTTGATGAGAGCGAGGTCCTCACTCTTGCTGATGACGAGAACCACATCAACAAGCACAACTTTCGCATCCCTTTTGTATGTGGTTGCCGCAACCTAGGTGAGGCTCTCCGCCGTATCCGTGAGGGTGCTGCCATGATCAGGACCAAGGGTGAAGCCGGCACAGGAAACATCATTGAAGCTGTTAGACATGTTCGATCTGTCATGGGGGACATCAGGATCCTCCGTAACATGGATGACGATGAGGTTTTCTCTTTTGCAAAGAAGATCTCTGCTCCCTATGATCTGGTCATGCAGACCAAGCAGCTCGGTAGGCTGCCCGTTGTGCACTTTGCCGCTGGTGGTGTTGCCACTCCTGCTGACGCTGCTCTCATGATGCAACTGGGCTGCGACGGTGTCTTTGTGGGATCTGGTGTCTTTAAGAGTGGCGACCCGGCAAGACGTGCTCGTGCCATTGTGCAGGCGGTCACCCATTACAGCGACCCTGAGATCCTTGCTGAAGTGAGCTGCGGCTTGGGTGAGGCTATGGTTGGGCTGAACCTCAACGACATTAAGGTTGAGAGGTATGCCAGTCGGTCTGAATAAGCTAAGGGAGATGGTCCTATCATCTGCCCCCAATATGGATGGATGGCCTTTACTTGGTTCAGTCCGTGCTCTGTCTTCGATATCATTTCTTTTTTATTCTATCCTTGCAGTTTCAAGGAAACTTTTGGGCGTTCAATTCACTCTCAAATTATAGGTTTAGGCAGCTCATAAAATTCATGTCTTTTAAAGAACTTACTTATGCTAAGTTTATATATGCGCCAATCTTATCGATATGTTTTAAACAATTTCTTATTACTGAAAACCTGGATGTCAGGTGGCATTACCTACTTGTCCTTGTCTGCATAAATGCATGGGATTGTTTGACCTCCTTAGTAATTTGACAAATTGTTTTTACTTGTTCTTTTAATGTAATAATTGCTGCACGTTATTATGAATGGCTTATTATTATCTGATGAACTTCTGATTTGTTGCTTTATTTACATTTGATTGATATTCATATCAAGCATCTATTTAATCTTTTTAGTTTGTAGAATTTCACTTGAATTGCTAACATTTGATTCATTTTGTTCTTAGCGTTGAAGCCACAGATGTTGATTTTTATTTCTATTTAGAATTAGAAGGGATAGATTATACTTATCATGATTGTTGTTCGTAGTAGTAATGTTATCATGTAGCACCTGAGTTTTGAGATGGTATTTTCGTATTAATGAGCCAATTAAATGCTTCCAACCAAGTGCATATATCCTATTTTGCGTGTCTTAGTCATCATCAACACCACCATCCATTTTCCCATCTATCTATGATTCTATGCTCAACTTAGGAGAGTTACATTTCCTTTTGCCTAAAGTCGATATCCTTCATCTCATCACTCTGCATTCTACCATCTCTTTTTGTTGTCCTTCTGCCCAAATCTTTAGATGTTGCCCCTTGTCTACTCCCCACCACCTACAATTTGTGCATTCTTTGTACCAAGGCTGTTTCTGGTTGTTGACAAATATATCCGAACCTTTCCCTCCTATTGTCATCTACTAGAGTTATATTTAAGGTTCTCCTAATATCGTCATAGATAATTTTCCTTTTTGGCTTGACAGTCAAGGCGCTCACCACATGAAGTGAGGTCTTAGGTTCGATTCACGCTCAATCCCAATGAAGGGCCGTTTCCCGTAGACTTACCCGGTGTTGCGGATTGAGAGGTTTTCACATGGCTTGAAGGGACTAGTCGGGTGAGATGTGTGGACACTTTCGGTCATAAGAAATCCTTTTTAATATAACTTCAGTCATTTATCTTAACATATGCATAAGAATAGCCTGTAGTTTTCCTACTTGTCTTTTGTTGTTATTCAACATTAGGCTCAATGAAGCATACTTGGTCTAATTGTTGCTTGTAGAATTGCCGTCCTAGTATAGTTAATACTCTACTAGTATGTACATGCTGCCCCTATTCATTTTTGGGTTAACCCAAATGGAGATGTATCTAACAATGTGTACTCAGTATCCTTTTTGCTTTTTTTTTTTTTAATTTACGAACATCTTTTAGCTTCTTAGTGCAATACACAACAATGCTTAAAACCCAAATATAATATGCATATTGCGATAGAATTTAAAGGAATTGGAAAGTTAAATAATCACATGAATAAGAGAGAAGTCCCATCTAACCTAATCCTTGGAAGTGTCATCATATCCATTCTATGAAGCTTGTAATTCATACAAGCATAATGAAGATGATGGAGATTTTCATCGTCAAGAAAGCCCTTTATCCCATCTATCTGGAGTTGATGAGAAGAATAAATATAAACTAGAAAGAACTGGAAAATTAAAAGTCCAATTCTGAAAGAAGTGGTTGTCTAACATTAGAACTAGACAACATTTGATTTCCTTGTGCCAAGAATAACAGGCTTGATCATTAACTTTCCTAGGGCAAATCGCACCCAAAGTTGGATTTCACCCTGATCAACATGTAACAGTACTAGACATCTGAACCAATTTATAACTTGAAAAAGAGAAGTGAAAAAGCACTATATGCCTGTGTTCTCCAATGTTCATAACATTTGGTTTGAGTGTAATTATTACCATTATTTTTCCCCATTAGAAGGTAATTTGTCGGCCAGTGTCTAAAGCTAAAATGTCTTTTGTTTGTTTGTATATATGTATGTACATATATATCGATGGTGGGCTATCCTTTATATCTGATGGTTATTTCTAGATCATGGTTTGAAAGCCATGTTAACTTGGATCTACTAACATTCTCCTTTACAAAGTAATTGATGAAGGACAACTAATAGGATAACCCTAAATGCCTAATTTGATTCTCTAAAAATTAAAAGGGATGAAAATAATGAACCCTAAGACTTATATGGCCGAAATTAAGCAATCAATTAATACTTGCAATTAAATAATATAAATTTACCACAAGAATCATGCAAATACTAGGAATGTAATCAATCCCAACGATTATCAGAAACAATAAAGGATAGTCACACGGTAATGAAGGATAATAAGTTGAATTGAGGCACATGGAATGTCTAACTTAAAATAAAAGGGTAAAGAAAGGGTACGAATGGAAATCATTGGTTTAGGGCAACCATGCGAAAGAAGGAAAATAGGATAAGAGGCAGAAGACTTGCGATGGAGGAAGGAAAGGAGGGATGCGATTTCAGGAAGGGGATCTTGGAGAAGGGTAAGGGTTGTCTGGGGTAGGGCGAAAAGGTGGGGCTTAAGCTGTGGGAGAGGTTTTGGGTGGTAACAGAAGTCCAGGGAAGGGGTTTTGGAAGAGCGGCAAGGCTGGATGGGGAGATTTGGGGAAGGCGAAATATAAAATCTGGATTACAGGGAGAGGCGACAAGGGTACAGGGGTTTGGAGACAACAACAATCACAAGGAAGTTTGGAGGGCTGTGGTGGAGAAGAAAAGAAAAGGAAAAGAGAGAAGAAAGATGTAACCTGGAGAAGATTGGTCGCCTCACTCCAACACTAGAATTGCACTAGGGCCTCTCGCCATCGGAATCACACCGTCACGCGTACACAAGGTAAGCATTCAACCAATTTTTTTTTCTTTCAATTCCTTATTCCCAAAACGGGATTACATAGAGTGTTTATAATTATCTCAAAGTAAGAAAATAGCAACACTTAAAATTGGAAACCTTTAAATACATTGAAACGAAAATAACTCACTCAAAATAGGAAATCTTAATTTCTAATTTCAACCAATTCGAAAATAGAAATAAATAATAATAAAAAAAATTTAACAACTCCACATTCGTATGTGGATCTGCTGCTCCGCATCAGTAATCCTTTATCCATAAGACCTTTTGGTGAAGAATTGATTGCCTCACCAATTCATTCTCAATCTCCCTTACAATCAAGTAGAAAATGACAACTTCCCTCTCACTATACATTGGAGCACTTGCAAAACCTGTCATATTTTATTGGGCACTTTGTTTTTCTCCGATGGATGCCTAAACAGTTTCCCGTTTTAAGTTAAAACATTGGTAAAGGATGTTTGACACACTCTATATATGTTTGACTTCAAGGTTAATGATAACCCATGTAAAAGATACTCAAATACCTGTAGAATATGTTGAAAGTGAGTCTAATTGGATCAGTTCTATTGTATTCAAGTGCTCAGTCATTTCCTTTACCTTTTGGCTGAGTACCATTAAGGGTATATTTGCCTACACCCATCTTCATATAGAGAAATGGAGATCTATGAAATTATGTTCTCCCTTATGTTGATTAACCTATATTTCGTATGAGAAAATAATTTCTCATATGAGAAAGAAGCAGTTGGATTCCTACCACCATTTTTTTTAAACTATTGATACCACAAAAGCAATGTGAGAAATTGATTGAAGACATCAAGTGAGCCTTCTAAATTATCACCAGATGGTCCTTTGCTTCCTCTCCAACCTTTTTATATTGCTTGTTGCCTCTCCCCATCATCACCGTGCCTTAAATGACATGTTTCTCCTGCTGGTTCTTTCTTGCAAGAGAGAGAGAATTTAGGAATCTTAGAGATTCTTGGAAATCTTTTGAATTTCTTAGAAACTTCATTGTGTCTCTCAAATCATCTGGGTTTGCGCTCTTGTTTTTGAAGGTCTTGGAACCTGGGTTTATACTTGAAAGATTTGCATGAGGGAATCAGTTTTGGTTTTTTTATTCGTTTAGCTTTCGATTTTTCCCCTTTATTTACCTTATCTTTTCCTTTTTCTTTTGTTAAGAGGTTTTTGGATCTTTGAGAAATAGATTCTTGTTATTGGCAACTATCTTCATTGGAAAGTGTTGGCAAGATGAGATTTGAGCCCATGGTGGCAGACTGGCTGGTTGGTGTCTATTTGCAGTCCCACATGGATTTTTCTTTTTATTGATAATCTGAAGGACACTGGTTAATGCAATAGCAACCTGATCCATTGTTACTGCATTTTCCAATGTTTCATTGTCATCTCTGAGATTTGATCGATTTAATTCTATTCATCAGGAAAAATCACTAAAATGGCAACCATTGATTCTTTTGGTAGGAAATGATACTATATTTTAATCAACTCGACGTGGAGAAATTCCAGTTTCCAACTGTTTTGTCTGATATGATCTACAAGACCTTGTTTTCGTCCATTTAGGTTAGACTAGAGTAATAACTAGGTTTATTCTTTCACATGAAATGCAAATATCCCCCCCCTCCCCCATCCCCCCGGTTGTGGCATAGAGAAGGCAGATTTCTTGCTTTTTTATACTTTCAAATTTCAACCTCATTTGTAGGTAGTAGTACTTTCTTACCCGATAATGCATTACTCTTTGTCAAGCTGCTCTGCCACGCTTCCTATTTACACTTGGTTTAGAGTGGTTTATAAATTTTTTTTGAGGTCCGAAGGTGTTCAGGCATCGCACCCAACTAGCCTCTCGGGGTGTGTGAAAACTCCTCTATCCGCACATATCTGGTAATTCGATGGGATATTACTTTATATATATTTCTATTGGAAGTGGCTATTCATTGGGGCTCTTATAGGTTTGAACACAAGACCTCTTTTTAGAAATCTTGCTCTCAAACCAACAAGGATATAACCCCTTGGAGTTGGCATGTTTATAATTTTGAGATGCATTCCACAATGTCTTTGATTGTTTTGAGGCTCACCATATGCATCATGCAAAACATAAATAAATGAAAATCATCTAGTGACATAAATATTTCAGAACAGTATTCTCTGTCAAAGGATATATTGTGCGTCTGTGTTTGTGTTATTTTTTTTTTGTTTTTCCTCATTTTAATTCTTTTCTGCGATGCATTGGTTTGTGAGCTTTTTCTTTTCATTGTTCTTGTTCTTGGTTAAAATGTGTTAGACTTATCTTGTAAGGTTATCAAGTTAAACTTGCCAAATCTACTTGAATGGTCTATTTCCTCAAATCTAAGTCCAGAGCTACATAAATTGAGTGGTTCTGCTGATAATTACTCTTTGTGGTTGTCCTGTATTTGGACAATGGGGAACTCACCTTATCTTGAAACTGGTAGATTTCGATATTGGAGGTTTTAAATTTAGAAGATTATTAGGAAATCTAATTTCATTATGATCTTGATGTTTCCTTTTCTTAAAGGAGAGAGAAATGCGTTGTTGCTACAGTGGAAAAGGTTTACCCAATATCAAAAGAGTTTACTAAATATTCTGACTGCGATGGAAATCTACTTCTCTAGAGTATCTCTTATAGTTTAGAAACTTCTATTTTTATACAAAGTTGCTTCTCACTCACTGGGTTGTCAAAGATGTAGACAGAAATCTGATTCTGGAGAGATTTAAAATTGCCATTGAAGAATAAATTATCCTTGGGATATTAACTTCCATTAAGAAAGGAGAATTATTTATGGTGGATCATTCTACGGGCATTTTATATAACTCGACACGGGTTTTACTGTATTACTCATTTTGCCTTTCAAATTGGTTTGTCGAACTTTTTGTTGTAAATGATTCGAAGGGTTTGACGAGCTGACTCGAAGGGTAAAATGGATGCTATATAGTTAAATCCGTATCGAATTACAGAAAATACTATCGATACCTTATTTATAGAGGAGTATATATTTGATATGGACATCACTATTCAAATAGAAAAACTTAAAATTTTGAGAAAAAGTCTTCTCGACTTCTTCCGTAAAAGAGGCAGACTCATGTGAGAAAAAAAGGTTTATACTCTCTTTTTCTTTTTTTATGATAAAAAATGTGTACCAAAGAATGCTAAGATTCTTTTTTTTTTAACTCATTGCTTGGTAATTAATGAATGTCATGAAGATAAGAGTATGGAAACGCCGCTTTTTAATTTTAATGAAGGAAATTTATACTAATTTTGGCACGTAACCATAGGGTCTCCATGTGGGATCACTTTGTGTAATTCAGTTTATTAAATTGTTTTTAAAATTTAGATTCAATGTTTTGTAATTTTTATTTGATGTATTATTACTGATGGATAAATTATGATAGGTAAAATATTTATTCTATGATTTATTTTTAATTTTAAAAAATTTAGATCTTATATGATTTGATGAGTATTCATAACAATTTGATAGCCTCTGATTAGGGGTGACAATGGGAAGGGTTTAGTCGGGTTGGTGATAAGTAATAATAATTTTTTATTAGACTCCACTCAACTTAATGGGGATTTTTTTGTTACTGGGTCAAGTCATGTCCTGAATTTTTTTTAATTTAAAAATATGAGAGAAATTATTTTGAATAAAAAATGAAAGATAAAATGATTTTTGTTTTCTTTGACCTAGTTGGAATATGAAAAATTGAGATAATAGGTTTAAGTTTTTTTTTTTAACTTACTAATTATATAGGCCAAAATTAAATAATATTTCAATTCATATGAAATGAAAATAAAATTAATAAGTCAACAATATCATAAATTATATGAAAAGAAATCTGTCCATCTTTTCTTCCTCTCATGAGTCTTAAGGTAACTCATTAATTCTCTCTCAGACAAGTCTTTACTTTCGAGTCACAAGAATGGAATTTTCTAAAATTTTTGTCGGACTGAGTTCGGGTTTGGGTTTAGGACCTTTCTGCCCAATTCAATCGATATTTATTTAAATCGGGTTAGGTCAATTAAAAGTCTTAGAAAAGGCATGACTTAAATTGAGTTTTTTTTTCCGGAGTAAGGTCGAGTGAGTTCATAGAATAGGTAAAAAATTGTCGCCTCTATCTATGATGGTGTACTTTTAATTTACATGGCTCGTCAAAACATTTGGGCTTTTTAGTTTAGGTGTATACTGCACTTGTCCTTTAACGTGACCAGTCAATATTCTTATAAAGTTTTATCTTGATAATGAATGTTGATAATAATTTATATGAATAACATCATCATAAAAGCATAAATGTTAGTACTAATGCAAAAAAATCAGAAGTGTCTAAATCGAGATAAGCACTAACTCTAATGGATACTGTTTTTAATGATCAAGTTATTCAGGTTTTTTAGAGGACTTAATTAATTCTTACGAAATGTATAAGCTTTCTTGTCAATACATATTGAGTAACTCTACGAGGAGTGGTCTTTTGAGGTAGGGTATGAATTGAGCTCACGACTCCCATTTTTTGAAATGGATTCTTGGCCATCATTCCAACCCTTTTGGGTTAATTCTAATGGATAATTTGTTCATCATTTATTAGAACACTTTCTTTTATTATAGTGGGGTGTATTTACTCATATTGGAGATGAGAATAATTCTTACATATATAAAATCTATGTTTAAGTTCAGTGTATTAGAAATAGTTTAGAAAAAAATGAACTCAAGACTTCTAGTCTAGTATTAAAAGTTTACGTAAATTTGCTCATCATTTATGAGAACAAATTAATTTGAAATTATGGGCTATTGCCGATGATTAAGGTTATGATATATGAATTTAATAATAATACATTTATTTTGAATATAAGATGAAGTACATAAATATAAGTACGTTTGAACAATTTTAATTGATGTCAAGTGATCTACGCTTCTTAAGCTCTATGTCACATCCCAAGTATGAAATATTGGGCATGTATTGAATGGTTGCTGGGCATTTAAGGGGTGGTAGGCAACATCTCTAGTGGCTGGTCATTTTGGAATGGTAAATTCTTTAAGTGACAAGTAGTTTTTCACAAGTTGATTCCATTCTCAAAACTACTAGTCTCTTTTAGGTGCTCTCCACCCTTTATATAGCTCAGGACTTTTGAACATAAGCCCATGTGATAGCCCGTGTGAGAAGCTCTCTTACCCAATCCTAGCGCCCTTCTCAAGGGAACCGTACCTCCATGTGGGTTGTACACTGCAGTGCCCTTGAGCCACATGATGGTTCCCACAATTGGCTTCTGATATTACTTATCACAAACTGATTTTGCTCTCAAAATGATTAATTACTTTTTGGTGCTCTCTTTTCCTTATATAAATCAGAACTCTTGAAGATGCACCGTAAAACTCAACATACGCCCGCATGCAATCACATTGATGTCGCAAAACAAGTTCAAAGAATGCCCCCGATAGTTTTTGTCTGTATTTACAGCTTTACATCCGTCTATGTTTGGTAATGCTTTCACAATTTTGTTCTTTTTATGATAGATGTCAAATTATCAAGTAATGTCTTCATGTTTAATATAATATAATATGGTAGTCCTTTTCTTGAAAAAATTGATGTAGGTGATCGCGATGAGATAGAATGAGTTGAAATGTATATAGATTATATTAATATATGGTGCACGTACTCGTTAGGCCCATTGCTCTAAATTTGTGTGTTTTGAATTTGAAATTTGTGCACCTACTTATTACAGGGAGTGATTTTCTCATCCTTTATTTATTGGTAATTTGATTGCCATTTTAGTTGTTTAGATTATTTGTTTTTAATTCCTTGGATATAAATAAATTTTATATTTGCAAGTGATTCAGGCTGTTTAATAAGTTTATGTTAGAGCATGTGCCCACACCACGTCACTATAATTATTTGATAGGGCCTTATATGTTTAGGTGTTAATTTAAGTCATTAATATCTTGTTAAATAAGAAAGTATCAAAATTTATTGAATATTTTGACAATCTTTTCCTTTAAAGAAAAATAATGTAAAATCGTTTGAAAAGAATTAAAATCAAATAGAGAACATAAAAGGAAAATCTACAAAATCATTTTAGAAATCATTCGATAGCCAAATAATAAAGAAAGTAAAGTTTTTCATCTAACCTAACCTACACCATTTTTCTGAAATAGTGACACTTATTTCATATCATCCAAATACAAAAATGGGGAAACTTTATTATTCCAATCTCATATCATCCAAATACAAAAATGGGGAAACTTTATTATTCCAATCACCACAAATAACAAAACTGATGCCTTCACAAGAACTTCAAGATGTCACTTTATATTGAAAATTTATTATTTTTAATCAGTATTACAAAAATTTATGTAATTTTAAATTTCTTTTTTAAATAAATAAAAAGTTAATAGATTTTATTTTTAAAGTCAACTATATTTTATTAAAAAATTGAAATTGGAAATTTACATCAATTATTCATTATAAATAATTTCTCGTGTTTTTCCTCTATATTTGTTTTACTTGAACAGGTTGCTCTATTTATGCAACTTTGCTACGAACATGATTATGTTATTTCTTTGTTACGCAATGATACTCGTGAAGGGAACAGAGAGAGTGCCCACGAGACATTTGCATAGAAATTTGGATATCTGAAAGTAAACTTATATTCAGAAATTCAAAACACCCTTTTTCGGTAGTTCGTTAAAATACTATTTAAATGTTAAATATAATAATAATAATTTAAATAATATTTATTTATAAGACTAATAAAGATGAGTGCTCTATAAAAATCTACTCCTAGAAAATCTAGTATGTAACATATATATTGACCATGTATATCTATATTTTTATCCTTTAAATTATGAGTTTATTTGTCACGCCCTGACCCCAGTTCTCTGTCTGGAACACAACTAATTTTTTTATTTTTTTAACTTCAATCCGTTAAGAAATTCCTAATTCTACTTCCTCTTGGTCCTTGGGCCTTTAGGTGGGTCTAACTCAAGTCCAGGGGAGTGAAGTCCACTTTACTTGGTATTGGAGAGACTCAAACATGTACAGTCCCTTTTTTTCCACTCATCCAACCACTTATAAGAAAACTGAGCAAAAACATCACAACTTGGAAAATATTTCCTTCTCCGATTTAGTCGAATAATGGTTGACCAATGAGTCGATTGATTGAAATCCATATGCAATGGTGACAGCCGATTGAGGATCGATTGATAGGTCGACCGAGTACATTAACCAGTCGTGTGTCAGTTGACTGACAATCGACTGATACTTTCAAAGACCAAATATTTTACAGACAATCAACAGTCGCTGCAATCAGTTGGCTGATGGTCAACTGATACATTCAGAGAGTTAACTGTCTGTGCAAATAGGCATTCGGTTGATATGTCAGTCGACTAACAGTCAACTTACTCGATTGGATTTTGTTATTTTTTTTTTCCATTTTAGATCCAATCTCTCAGTCTCATGAACATGGGTTTTACCTAACATTCCATGGTAAATTAATTTACAACAATGTTCCATACAAACACACCATAATTATACATACATAAGTCTTCATGCCACATGAGGCATGTTTATTTTGTCACGCCCTGATCCAAAACATAGGCATGTGACACGGAATAATTTTACTTTTTTGAATATCACACGTGGGGAACACACTTGTGCTTACAACTTAAACTCAAAATTCATAAATAATCTTCAATTACGATCAACATCTCAAAGGGGATATAAATTCTTTATAATAAAAGTTATTAACATTCTAGAATTTATTACAAAAAAAATCCTCGATGGATAAAATGGTAAAACTCAACATCACCAACTCAAATCAAAGAAATGAAATAAACAACTCAATATGAGGTGCGTTTAAAGCAGCATAATAACTAAGTTTTTCCTCGGGGTCCCTCAAATCCATTCGGTGCAACATTACCTGAAATTGAAAGGACGTGAGTACAAACAATACTCAGGAAATATGAATGCTATACACTCACGTACCCACATAATGATAATAATGTATGAAATGGAATATAATCATGCTATGTAACACTGTCTTGCTATTAATCTCATCAAAGTGAATATAGTGTCCACCCAAGGACACCTCATGGAACGGGCTGTCAAAACATCATGATCCCTTGAGAGACATAGGCCACGACTTATAAGTGGGAGATCTCCATATAACATAAATAATCTACCTCACCCCGCATCCCTTCACCACTAGTGATTAAACCAGCTTTAAGGTATTAGAGCCTTTTGTGTGATTGTCCCTTTATTTTTTATAGTGGTTCAAGCCCCTTGCTTTAATATACTTCACAATGATGATGATTTAAAAGTTATTTCAAAATAAGAAGAAACTTGCCTTTTGTTATCTCAACCTTGTAGATGATGTGCTTCTTGAAATGTTATTCCCAATGTGATGTCGATGATGTCGAAGATGTGCATTGTGTATGCTCAATCACAATCCTTGGGTAGGTTCTAGGATTTAAGATATGCCTATTGTTATCCTAGATCTATTTTTCTCTCTCTCACTAATCACAATCAAGATGATTGGATTTCAATTGATACTCCTAAGTAAGATGCATAGAAAGGAGGTGGGATCTCTGGAAATGCCTTAGGATTTTTCTCACAAGAGTGTCCAATCAAAACACAATAAGGTTTGGCGTTTAAATAGGTAAACCAGAAAATCAGGACATTACAAAGCTTATATCAAGCTTCAAAGATTCTCCCTTTGTCATAAATTGACAAAGGGTGCCAAGCATGAATACACCATTTTGGTGTGCTTCAACAAGTCCCAATTTTGGACTGGAGATGGAGAAGGAGGGCCACATGCATTTTAAAAAAAAATACCAATTTTGAAAGAGAAACAATGCATGCAAGAGAAGGGAATCACTCATACAATAAATATTCCATGAAAGAGCATATGTTTGCAACAACATGAACTAAAAGAATATGCCAATAAAAACACAGTTCATGAAAAACAAATGCATCAACCAATCAAGTTCATTCAACAAAACATTCACCAATTAAGAACAATGAATGAACAAACATCCTATCCTTGGAAATTCATTATGAACATGGATGCTGATTTCTTCTCATAAAACTTTCCAAGGTGTTCTCTCCTTTGCTCAATAATTTGAGAGCACAATGCACCAAGAACTTGAGCACTAGGACCACTTAAACATGTTGGCTTTCATTATCAAAATCCATTAGGTTTTAAAATTCACCTTTAGAAGATGAAAGCCGCAACATAGGTGCATACCAAACATTTTGGAGAAGGAAGATTTTCCTTGTTTGAACATTTCTCCAAAAAATATTTCCAATGTCTAATGATTTTCCAAGATAGTGCAATACTAAGACAATTGGAAAGACATGCATTCATTCCTATAAGATTTACCAATTTGAGGGATGAGAGAGTGTGTGCTTGTGATGCATGCAATTCCACAAGACAACAAGGTTTGCATACCACCTTTGAATGCCAATGTAAGTCCATACATTTACACAATTTTGTGCCATTTAAAGATTTAAACCACTTACTAACACTTTGCACAAATTGATTGGATTTTGGATCATGTTACCATTAAGAGTTCAGTCCAACTTTTAAAATTTTGATCCAATCCAAATCCAATAACCTTGGGCATTTTCAATTACCAATTTAAAAGTCCATTGCCCATGTGTGATGTCATAAGATAGGGCATTCAAGGTTTAGCAAAAGTTTGGTGCTTATGAACTCAATTCATTCCTCATAACATAAACCAATGAAGAGAATAGAATGACCACCAAGCACACAAACATACAATCATTTCACATATAATATACAAATCAAGCATAGAAATGAAGTATGAAAGATATATGGCATACAAAGATATGCAACAATTAAAAGATCAAGATATGCCATAAACACAAACACTTGAAAAAAAAATCATTTTCAAATACACCAAGATATACCAAATAAGAAAAGGTGCAAGTGACAAATGAACAATCATACAAGTGTTTGACAAATTTGTTCCCCATGCATGATTACTTTTACCATTCATCTAAGGATAATCCAACGAAGTTCAACAACTTTGAATAGAATGGTACATGAATGGATTACCTTCTAAAACTTTTGATCACATTTAGATCAACAACACCATTCATGAGCATGGAGCAAGTTTCATTCCAAAAGAGATTCACAAATTTTGGTACTTGGAATGAAACAACACTATGTTGTGCACATGATCATCTCACAAACACGGACACTACCAATATAAAGTTAGAGATGAAAAATCAATTAAAACTTGCACATACAAGAAATACATGATGCAAATGCACAATAATCATTCATTCCCAAAAGATACACATATTAGAATATTCATGGAATGAGATGAAGCAATAGATATTCCAATTTAAAGCATAATGTGCAAGTCAACATGTAAACATACATTCCACAAATAAATATACCAGTTTGCGAATATGGACTACAACGCAAAAATTAGAAGAGGGGTTTTAAACCAAAATCTTCTGTGCACAGACGATACATCGCCAAGGAGATCAGTCGCCATGACAACACATATTTCCTTTTTAAATCCTTTTTAATTTGAAATCTCCCTTTTGATTTTAGAACACATGTCATATGATAAACATTATTCTACTAATTAAGAATGATATGCCACACAAGTATCTTGCAAAAGATCAATCCAACAATAAAAAAAGAACATGGAATGAAGGCAAGATACCAAGGTGATTCCAACCATGCTTTAATGTGTTAACCACATTAGTAAATCGTAACACATTTGAGCAACCACTTTAGGACTTGGAATTGAAAGTCCATACATGTATGACTCATCAAGCATGACATGTACTATAGCCACGAAAAGTACAATCAAGGCTTGCTTGAGTCAATGTGACATGCCACAACATAAAGGTTGTTTGAACTCACTTATACAAACACGAGGTTCAACTACACTTGGTCTGTAGATACTCCAATTTGGCTCAAATCTTAGACCAATGTAGGGCATGAGCAATGTCCTATCCCTTAGGGATCCATATGAAATTTTGATTCGAACCTTTTTGTTGATGTGCAAATGTTTCATTTATAAATCTCGCAAACGCACGAACCATTTAATAGTATAGCGATTGAGTGCGAGGCCGAACCCAAAGGAAATCCACAAAATATATGCTTAAATTAAATTGGTACCTGTAAAAAGATGTAATCTTAAGAAATAAAATTCATGGAAATAATTTAGATCTTAGAAAGTCAAAATTAACACCATTATTATCTAACTTATGAAGTTAACAAGTTGAGAATCAATTCCATCTTCTTTTTATTAAATTGGTGAAACATGAATATGTAGTCCCATCTTAATTAAAAATTGCATGTTTTAAGATCAAAATATCATATCTCCAATCCTAGTTAAAGAATCTTGAGAGAGAGGGTTTGAATACAAAGAATTAAAGAATTGAAAATTAAATATACAAGATTCATAACAAAAACATATATTAAACAATTTTTATACAACAAAGATTCAAAGTAACTAATGTAACTAAAGACAAGAAATAAATTGACAAATAAAGTAAATGACATAATACTAATGCCTCGGTTTAGCCAAGTGCCTATGTTTGTCAATTCCATGACTCGGAAAGAAATACTTGTTAGAAGTTTGAAGACCCAAAGTGATCAAGAGTGAAGATCATGTAACACCCTAATTTCTCAAAGATATTGATATTTACAAAAATGCCATTGGAATGGTAAATTAGAAGGTTATGATCGTAGATAAGAAAATGGTGGGGCCCATTGTTCAAATTAAAGCCTATTGTACATATTATAAAGATCAAATTAGATTAAATGGTTATTGTACATCTAATTGGGTCAAGATGGTTATTTGGGTCAAAGGACCCAATTGGGACCCAATGGGCCATGATGGACTTATTTGACCATTGGGTGAGCCCAAATTTTAATGGGGTTAGGCTGAATTAATTTGGAGTTAAATGGAGGATAAATGGTAGACTTGAGGCAAATGTGTAAACCACATTTAAATGGGTAAACCACCCATAAATGGGTCATGGTGTCAAATTGGATCAAAGGACCCAATTGAGACCCAATGGGTCGATTGACCATGGTTGACCGTGTGGACCCTCAAGTGAGCTCAAATGTGAGTTAAATCAGGTTGAGTTGGGACTGAAATGAGTTGGATTTGAATTAAGTAATGGAGTTGACTCAAGTGCATTAAATGAATGGCATTAAATGTGGTGAGTTGGGCTAATAAGTTGGGTGAGTTAAATTGGAAATCAAAGGGGCCTTGAAGTCAAGTGAGTCAAATGGAGAGATGAAGGGTTGCCTTGGTCTCAAACACCACCAAACATAGGTCCCACACGTTGATGGCATGGAGTGTTTCCCATGTATAAGGTTTAATGAAATGAGATAAAATCTCATGGGGAATATGGAGGGTTTCCATCTCATAATGGAAACCCAAGCTCCAACGTTGGGAGTGCCAAGGGATGCCTTGGTTGGCAGCAAGTGACTCCTTGGTTTGATCAAGGATTGATGAGGGTGAATGAGAGGTTCAAGGGCTGTTTTAATAAAAGGTTGTGCACCACACTCTTGGCCGAATTTTACATTGCAAAAGCTTGGAGCTTTCATCTCTCTCCCTCTCTCAAGAACCTACCTCCTTGGCCGAATTATCCTTTGGTGTTTTCACCATTGTTCAAGCTTCCAATCAGCTAAGGAATAAGGAAGCAAGAAGGAAGAAAGCAAGGACCAAAATGAGAGAAGAAAAGCAAAGGAAATTGGTAAGTACTCCATGGAATTTTGTTTAATAAAGTTGGTTAAATGGAACATGATTTGGCCATGGTATGGCCGAATCTACCAAAGGTTTAAATTATGCATAGTGATGTTTAAAAAGATAGAAAACATGGACCATAGGGTTCGGCCACTTTGGATGGCCGAACCCCATGAAAAGAGTTGGTTAGGTTGATGGTTTTTGGAAGGCTAAAAACCAGCAAAACCATGGAGATTTTTATATGTTTTAATGAGACACAAAGTATATGTTAAAGAGGTTCAAATCATAGGCCATAGGGTTCGGTCACTTGGGATGGCCGAACCCCATGAAAGGATTTAATAGGCTTATGGTTAATTTTGATGGTTTTGAGAGATAAAAACCATACAAGTTATGGAAGGGTTAAGGTGTTTGAAAAATGGAGATAAGGTGTATGTCTTGGGTCAGCCAATGTATGGCTGAACCATATCTTTCTTGTGGTTAAATTAGTATGTCAAAACCATGAATAATTATGGGAGAATTACATCAAGAGAACCATAGGGTTCGGCCATGTGTATGGCCGAACCCCATGGGTCATTTTAGGGGTGTTTAGAATTAAGAACATGGTGGAAATTATAAATGGTTGTATGCTTTGGATTAAGGAATCATATATGCTTATCTTTGGACTTAGTGATAAGTAAATAATCAGCCGTTATATATGATGGAAAAAGGGACAAAATCAGTATGGTGAGGTTCGGCCATGTAGTATGGCCGAACCCCACTAATGGTCATTTGGTAGACCTAGTGGCTAACTTGTAATTTGATTGGTTAAAATCAAAATGAAGATTTATGTATGAAAGATGTAAAAGGATCAAAAACAAAGTGGTGAGGTTCGGCCATGTTGTATGGCTGAACCCCACTAAGGTGGATTGATTATATGGACTTGGATTATTAACAAAAAGTAAGCATTGGTTAGGCCAATGGCAAAACTGTAAATACAAGTCAAATGAAGGGATTGATCAAAGGACTTAAAAGAGGGGTCCAAAACCAAAGTGATAAGGTTCGGCCATGTTGTATGGCCGAACCCTACCAAGACATGTTTTGAAATGTGAAGTGTTTAAGTGTTTATCAAATGAAAAGGGAGATTAAATCCAAAGGAGGTGAGGTTCGGCCATGAGTATGGCCGAATCCCACAAGATGGTTTATGGGATCTAGACTTAATGAGAAGGCAAAAGGTTATGTTAATTAACTTGCTGTTAAACAAGGTAACGGGATTTAAACGGCGCGCGAGTCGTGATCGGGTGACGCTTAAGAGGAACGAACGCTTAAGTGAATTTTCAGTAGGTTTCCTACCTACTTGTAACCACTGCTATATTGGGTTTTATCATGGCTTTTATGAGTTATGTCGTTATTGTTTTATGTTTCAAATGGGTTTTGAATGTTGAGATATATTTACAAATGACATATATTCATTGACATCTCATGCATGGCATGGGGTAATGAATATGGAAACCGGAGCCCACACTCCGTCGGTATGCCCGTGATGCATCTGTGGGGCCTCCTTAGGCCATGAGAGTCCCGCCAGGAGGAATAACTTAATGATGAGAGTCCTATCCATAGGAAATGAGAAGTACTATGGATTACCTTGACGTGAGAGTCCCGTCAAGTGATGGCTATGTATTATTGTGATGGGTGGGACTCATTGCATGGCATACATACATAGCATTGATTTTACATGTTTTGATGATCATATATTATGATATATGCATGTTTTTTTATATACTAACCTTGTGGTAGCCCTGACCGAAAAACCTACTGGGCGCGTTGATTTAACGCCCTATCTCTATCCTTAGAGGATGATGCAGGAAAAGGAAAGGCAAAGGCAAAGGCGGAGGATCATGAGGAAAGCTAAGCATAGAAGCTTGGGTGTTGGAATGATGTTTATTTACTGATGTTTTGGTTACATTATTATGGACGTGTAATAATGTAGATAACTGCTATGGTTTGATTTAAGTTTGAATGAATGTTTAGTTACAGTAATCAGGACTTGTACTTGCTATCTACTCAGTATAATTCCGCAATCAGTTAGTTCCGCAATTTGTCTAGTATTATTCCGCATGACTTGTTTAGCTCCGTGTGTGTGTTGTTTATCATGGTTTAGACCATGCACACATGGTTGGCCAATTAAGGGTCGGACTTTGGAAGTCCGAACTTAGCTCGCGTCGTGATGCCTTCTGCTCTCTTCCACTTGTTTATATAAAAAAAAAAGACTCTGATTTTTGGAAGGTTGGAAAAGGGTGGGGTGTTACAGATCATGCTCCACCGGATTGAAGCTCATCGTTATGGCAATCACAAAACAGGTAGTATGGCTATAGATGACTTTAGGTGGTACCCACACCTTAGAGAAGACTATCCTTAGGCTTACTGGAACAAATGGTTAAATCTTAAAAAGCCTAGAGAGGAAGCTTGACAATGAATTGGAACTTAACTTGGAATATGTATTTGGTTTCACTGTCAGCTCAACCAGTCGTTCTTACCGACCCCTAAATGGAGATAGGATCGACCCATCATGATCAAAGACTGGTTGACCAGATTGACATAGGTTCTGGATCATTGAATTGTCATTATGGGAAAGCCTTTGACCGAGAGTCTCGTATGCATTGACCCATTGGGATGAACTTAAACGACCACTCGTGGTCGACGACTCATCGGTATAAAACTTGTGAGTTATTGTAACGACCTGACCCAATTTGTCATGATTTTAGGGACTCAGTAGCAATTGGGAGAGTGTGGGTCCCGTGGTAGGCCTTGTCTCGCCCGATCCCGCGCTTAGAGACTTGAATGGTGTTTTAATAATTTGAATTATTTAATATTTTGTCACGTCAAAATAATTGAAAATCACACATTTCATCACCCAAGGTTCAACATCTGATTTTCCTTCAGGTTTTGAAACGTTGTTTTCGAATTTTGATTTTATGTTTTTATATATATAAAAAAAAACTAAATAAAACCTAAACCCTAGACCCATCCTTATAACTCCTCTTGTGCCGTGCACTATAACACGTAGCTACAGTGCCGCGGCACCACTACCCCTATCTCCTTCTCTCTCAGACCCCTCATTCTCTCTCGTTCTCCGACCTCTCTTCTCTCTCCGCTCGGAATACCGGCATCTCTGAAATCGCCGTCGCCGCCTGACCGAACCAGGTATTTTTCTTTTCTTATCCCTCATCCTCCAACTCTTCTTCCTCCCCTCTCCCATCTTTCATGTCCTCTCTTTTCCCCTCTTCTCCAATTTTACTTCTTTTTCCTCTGTTTTCCTTGTTTTCTTTTCATTATTCTCTCCGATTTCCTCGGATTTTGCTCAATTTCTTCGTGATTTTCTCGATATTCTCTGGTTTTTCCCTCTTTCCCTCTTATTCTTCCCTTTCCTTCATTTTTTTCCCTTTCTTTTCCTTTAGTTGGGCAGTCGAGTTGACTCAACTGAGTCCGAGTATGGGCCCCGATGAACCAGGCCCTGTTCAGCTCACTTTTGAGCCTTTTTATGCCCCAGCTTCAGCCTGGTCCATCCTTTGGGCCCGGCCCAGTTTCAAGTCCGGTCCCTTTCAGCCCAGCTTTGGGCTCAGCCCAGTTTCAGGCTTGGTCTTTTTGGCCCAGTTTTAGGTCAGCCCAGTTTTGGGCCCAGTCCAATTACAGGCCTTGATTGCAGTTTTTGGCCCAATTTTAAGTTTTGGATCCAGTTCGGCTCGGTTTGGGTCCGACCCACTTACGGGCTCGTTTTTCAATTCAGACTTAGTTTGGCTTGTTTTAATCTACTACTTATTCTCGTGTTTTTGTTTCGACAGATCGAGCCCCCTTCCACTCGGCGTAACCGTTTTCTCGTAGTTAATTTCAAAACGCACAGAAATGAGGGGACTATCACACTTTTAACATATGCATTTCTACATATATCTATATTTAACTACTTGAACGACACAAGATACGCAGAATGGAACCCCTATGTTTATGTAGCCACTCTGCAAGGGAACTATTCAGATGATTATGTGGCGAGGGGACCACTCCGAGTACTCGTGTCCGGTGATGGTGAAAATCATGATGATTGGATGTGATAATGTGTAGTATATGCATGTTTAATTGTTTGGATGTAATTGATTGACAACATGATGGTGTGATAGCATGTTAAAATGTGATAGACAATAATGTATATGTCTGATTATGATCCATTGTATAATGTTGATAACATCTCAAAGATTATCTATGCATGCATGTAACTGGTGTACGTGGGATGACGGTGGGGCTTAGAGATTAGGTTATACCAACACCTAGAGATTTCCCCTAACTTGTCAGATAGTTGGGGTTGGGGCATTATGTGGGATCATACAGTGGATGTGTGGCATAGACTACCCGGTGGTTGGATACAGGTAGGTATACTCTTTGATGAGGATTAGGCAGTTAAGCCTATCTTGTGTTCCTTAGACATGCCCATGGGGGAGGCGTGGTCCGGCTGAGCTGGAGTGGCCTCTGGGAGTCCCAAGGAGGGACAAGTTGAGAGGTGGTTATAGTAATTCGAAGGAAATGTTTGGGTTGAGCATTGGTTCACCCAGGATAGTATGAGGTGGAGTGTGATGCGTTGTTCCAGACTATGACACCTGCAGGGTGGGGACAATCTGAGTTGTGATATGACGTGTTATTCCAGACTATGACACCTACAGGGTGGGGACAGTCTGAGTTGTGATATGATGTGTAATTCCAGGCTATGACATCTGCAGGGTGGGGACAGTCTGAGTAATGGTACAATGTGCTACTCCAGACTATGACACCTGCAGGATGGGAACAGTCTGAGTTGTGATATGTGGTGTTATTCCTGACTATGACACCTACATGGTGGGGACAACCTGAGTTGTGATATGATGTGTTATTCAAGAGTATGACACTTGTGTGGTGGGGACAGTCTGAGGAGTGGTGTGATGCGGTGTTCCAGGCTACGATTCCTGTAGAGTGGGGACAGCCTGTGACGTGAGATTGTACGACGTTTCAGTCTAGGACACCTTCTGGTTAGGGATAACTGGAGGTGTAGTAAGACATTCAGGGCTACGGCTCGAGGGTGGGTATGGTCGGTACGAGCCGTGGTGGACGGGTTGGTCCCATGGCAGGGTTGTGATGGTTCGATCGAATACGTACTCGATGGTTCGTACGGTGAGTCGCGTGTGTATTACGTGGGACTATATATGTAGATTTTTTTGATACCTTATGACGGTAGTTACACAGTGTGTGATTAATGTCGCGTGAATATATATATACACACACACATATATATATATATACATATACATATGTATACATATATATATATATGTATATATATATATACATATACATATATATATGTATATATATATACATATACATATATATGTATATGTATACATATACATATGTATACATATATATATATGTATACATATACATATGTATACATATATATATATGTATACATATACATATGTATACATATATATATATGTATATATATGTATACATATATATATATATATACATATAAATATATACATATATGCATATATATACATACATATATACATATATATACATACATATATGTATATATACACACATATATGTATGTATGTATGTTCTCTCACTGGGTATGTAGTATTCACCCCTTGCCTTTCAGGTGGCTCGGCAAAGGCGGGACCCAGCGGGCCCCATGACCACGTCTAGGTGGTGATAGGTGAGGATTGTTTGGCTTATTCCCCTTTTGTTATCTAGAGAGAACTTTATGTGTTTATTTTAGATGTTGTTTGATGTTATGGACAACTGTAATAACTGCTTATTACATTGCGGTGTTGGTTAAATTTTGTGGTACTTTTGTTAAACCTTTATGGTTGTTGATGGTGGTTAAAAAAAAAAGTACTTGTATTTTGTACTACTTTGTAGTTCGGTATTAGTGGTAACATACCCGTAGCGGGATGGGGTGTTATATTTGATATCAGAGCATGATTCGACTATCGGATTATGCTTTTGGGCTAGATTGAGAGGAGTTGCTGATTAGGGGTTAGGTTAATCCCCTGTGAGATAGGGTGGATGAGACCAAGTAGGAGATTGAGACTAGGCACCCTAGTTTTGTTGTGGTGTGTTCATATAATTGTTTAACGTCTGATGCTTACGGTGTGTTCAATTTTTATTTCCTACTTGGCTTTAAGTCTGATCAGTACTTGTTTGTGAACAGGCTATGGTAAACACACGTTCCAATGGGGGAGGCCGTCTAGGGCCGAATGGGATGCCAGATATTCCAAAGGTAGTGGATACTCCGCAAGCTGAAGTGGAGAACACGCTGGTGGTAGTGTAACACCCTGGAATTTCAAAGTTATCAATTTATATGAAATTATTCATATTTACGGAATTGCCATTGTGATATAATTGATTTGAATTTAAATGGGTCAATGGTTCAATCAAGACCCAAAGGATAGTAGTTTTGTTTACAAAACAAATAAATGTATAAGATATACTTAAACAGGTCAAAAGTCATAATTGGGTCAAATTTTGTTAAATGGGTCAAAAAAATGACCAAATTGGACCCAATGGGTTGTAGTTGACATATTTGACTATTTGGTGAGCTCAAAGCTTAATTGGGTTAAGATGAGTTAAATGTTTGAGTTGGTTTGAGTTGAAATAAATGATGGAGTTGAGTGGAATTTATTAGTTAAGTTACATTAAATGAATGAGTTGAGTGAGGGTGAGTTAAATAAAAGAGTTGGATGAATAAACATTTTAAGTGAGTGTATGAGAATAGTGTGTGTGCTGATTATAGGTTTTAACACAATAAACGTTGGCTGCATGGGAGGTATTACCATGCATGTAACTCCCATTTAAGTGGTAAAGGAAATGGCAGTTACATTTTTAAAGTACATGGAAGACGTTGGAGGTGGAAGTGTTATTTCAAATGTAAAGTGTTTACACGTTGGAAATGGTTAGAGTACATTGGTTGGGTCTTTAAAAGACAGCAATACATAGATTGATGGTACATGCATGTAACTCCAAGGTTGGAGAACAAATGGGTAGCTGATTGGAGGAGTAACACATAAGAGATTACAGCAATTCAAATTCAAATTAGATATTAAACCAATGAGAGTAACAAAGTGTGTTCACACTTGGAAGAGGGGAGTTTTTATTCCAATGATAGAACTCCCACATGGGACATTGATGAGGGCCAAATGGAGCTAATTGGAGCTGTTGTTTGTGGAGTTACACTTGAGAGTGGTGGCTGTTACATAAGCCAAAACTTAGAGGCAACCAACAAGGGACGGTGCAGCACATGGGAGTTACATTTCAAAATGAAACTCCCATGTGAGACCTTAAGGAGAGGGGAGGTTACATTAGTCCAATCACAAGAAACGTTGGTTGCTTGGGGTGTTTCATTTCATAGATGAAACCCCCAAGTAACATAAAGAAGTTTGATTGAGGTGAGGGAGTTACACAAGGGCTGAATTAACCTTGGGCTGATTTTGGTTAAACAAAGGGTTTCTTTTCATTTTACTCTCTCTATCTCTATCTCTCTCTCTTCTTTGGACTGTTACCATCTCTCCAAACACCAAGAACAACAGCTGGTCACAGAATTGTAATCAGTTTTGGGTTGCTTTCTTTCACCAAATCAAGAGCACACATTGAGCAAAGGAGGGGGGAATCAAGGTTTCTCATCTAAAGCCAATATTCTTTCTCTCTCTCTACCTCTTTGCCGTGTTCTACATTTTAAAAATAAGAGCAGCAGCTGGTTGCTTAATCAGTCCTTGACCATCAAGGAATCAAGAAGAAGGAGAGGCTAGGAAAGGGAAAGAAACAAGCCGGAGTGAAGATCAATTGGAGGAGTCGCGGAAAACGGTAGGTTTTCGATAAACAATTTTTAAATCATGATCCGGCCATTGGATGGCTGAATTTAACAAGGATTAGATATTGGATGGAGGTATATGAATGAGATAAAAAGATGGACCATAGGGTTCGGCCCCATTGGATGGCCGAACCCCATGGAAATAATTGATTTATTTGGATGGTTTTTGGAAGCTAAAACCATACAAATATGGGACTGTTTTTAGATGATTTAAAGTGTGTGTTTTAAAGGTTAAAACATAAACAAGGAAGTTTGTTTTAGACATAGATGAATGATTAAGAAATTCAAAACCAAAGGTCATAGGGTTCGGCCACCATGGAGAGCCGAACCCCATGCAAATGGTGGTTTAGTTTTGATGTATTTGAAACATATAAACCATGAAGTTGGTGGATTTTTTTTGGGTTTTATTTAAGATTCAAATACATGTTTTAGAAAGGGTTAAAAACATGGATCTGAATGACAAAGGACTGAAGTTAGCATGGTTTAAAACAATGGTTCAAAACTGATGAAATGGACCATTTGGATCGGCCATTTTGGATGGCCGAATCCCATGAAATATTATGGTCATTTGGGACAAGTAGATGAACTGATTTGGATGGTGTTTAAGAGGTATAAAGACAGCAGTATTATATTGATATTGTATGTTTAAATAACACCTAAAACATGTTTGAAAGATCAAAACATGGACATAGGGTTCAGCCACCTTGGATGGCCGAACCCCATGTAAATAATTGATGTGATTTGGTGAAGTTTAATTTACTGTTTTGGTGGATGTATATGCGGCTGAACCATGTTTAAATCATGGTTGAGTGAGCATGATTAAACCATGAATAATCATGGGTAATTGATTGATCAATTGAATCAAGAGAACCAATGGTTCGGCCATGTATATGGCCGAACCCATGGACCATTTTTATGGACTGATTTGGTTGAATCAAAAGGTCTCAAGTTTGAATATTATGGAACAATATGAGGTGTTTAAAAAGGGTACCAAGTGAGCATTTGGATAAGCCATGGTTAGGCCATCTCATGGCCGAATTATGGGGAACTATGGCTAAGATAGGACATGGAAGTTTAAGTGGATTTTTGGGACTTAGACTAAGTTAGAATCACATGAATGAATGCTTAACTTGCTGTTATGTAAATAAGGTTTTGGGATTTCTAGAACGGTGAACAAACCGTGATCGGAAGACGGTTCAAAGGAAAGGTCAAACAAAGTAATCTAGGGTAGGTTTCCTACCTTTATTGTAACCACAATTTCATATGCTGTTTTATGTTGATTTCGATAACGTTTATGATTGTAAAGTTATGTTTCTATATGACATGTTGCATAGACATCTCATGCATGACATGGGATGATGGTGTTGTAACAGGATGCCACACTCCGTCGGGGCGTCCGAAAGACCACTGTGGGGTACCCTGATGATGAGAATCCCATCAGGAGGAATCTGGAGGCCACACTTTGTTGGGCCGTCCGAAAGACCACTGTGGGTTACCTTGACGATGAGAATCCCGTCAAGTGATGGCTATGTTGAATGGTGATGGGTGGGACTCATTACATGTTCATTTCATACATAGCATGTTTTTATGGAATTTTGTCTCACATGTATTATTATTATATTATTTGCATGTTTTTGACTGACCATGTGGTAACCCTATTCAGAAACACTACTGGGCGCGTTGATCTAACACCCTATCTATATCCTTAGTAGATGATGCAGGGAAAGGGAAAAAGGTGGAGCGAGAAGAGGACCAAGTACGGAAACTTGGGCGGTTTGAATGATTGGAATGGATTATGAATGGACTATTTTATGGACTTGATATTTGATACATTTGGACAATGTAATTTGGTAATTAGTTATGTTGGCTTGTAATAAGTAGTTAAGATAGATGCTATGGTTTGTTTTATGTTGGATGTTTTGATTAAACGATTAGTTAACATTGATTAGTAATTTTGGAGAATAAGTTATATACTTTGCTATCTAAGAATGGAAAATTGGATTAGTCATAGGTTCTATTATAACCACAGTTAGATTTAGACTAAGTTAATTCCGCAAGTTATATGTACCATGTGCGGATCAGTTTTATGGACTTAGTTCATACGCACATGGGCTTGGCCAGTTAAGGGTCGGATTTAGAAATCTGAACTTAACTCTCGTCGTGACACTCTGCCCCAATCACATGATTATTATATTTTAAAAAAAAAATAAACTCTGAAAATTAGAGTGAAAAGGGCGGGGTGTTACAGGTAGTACCCGAGGGAACAGTGGGGCAGCCTCCAGTGGTCCCTGTGCCAATTGTGGGTCCTGCTCAAAGACCTCTAGACCCCAAGGTGATGTTTGCCTGATACGAGAGAATGATCGAGACTTATGAGAGGAATCTGAAAAGGCAAGAAGATCTAATTGCCCAACATGTCAACCAACCCGTCAACCCCTACGTGCAGTTGGACAATTTGAGACTAGGCAGATGGTGGTGCTTAGAGAGTTCAAGCACCATTTCCCTTCTATATACTATGGGGGTACAAACCCCTTGGAGGCTGAGAGATGGGTAGGGGAGATGGACCTCCTAATGGACTCATTGGGCATTGTAGAGCCTGATCTGAGAGTCACTCTAGTGACACATCACCTTCAGGGAGAGGCTTCCAGTTGGTGGCTCGAGGAGCCCCTCCCGGAGCAGGGGCGAGCCGAATGGGACAAGTTCAAGGAGCTCTTTTTAGCCAAGTACTTCCTATCAGTGGTGAAGCAATAAAAAACCAGCGAGTTCATTAAGCTGGAGCAGGGTAGCAGTACTGTGAGGGAGTGTGACGCCTGTAACACCCCGGATTTTTCAATGCATAAATATATTGAATTTTGGCTATTTAAATAGTTAAATTGGTTGTGTAACACCCCGATTTCTCAATAAGATGAATATTTACGAAAATGCCCCTGGATTGGTAAATTTATTAATTATGATGTTAAATGAGAAAATAGTGGGGCCCATTGTTCAAATGAAGATCCTATGAACATATTATAAGGTTCAAATTATAACGGATGAATAATGTACATCAAATTAGGTCAAAATGGTTAATTGGGTCAAAGAATTCTCAACGGTTGGAATAATTACGAAAATACCCCTGGATTGGTGAATTCAATAAATGTGATTGTAAATAAGGAAATAGTGGGGCCCATTGCTCAAATTAAGATCATATGAGCACATTATGAATGTCAAGTTTGATTGGATGGGTAATTTCTCAATGAAGTGGATAAATTACGAAAATGCCCCTGATGTGTTAAATTAATTATTTTGTGATGTTAAGTAAGGAAATGGTATGGCCCATTGCTCAAATTAAGATCATATGAGCACATTATGAATGTCAAGTTTGATTGGATGGGTAATTTACATCAATTGGGTCGAAAATGGCTAAATGGGTCAAAGGGCCCAAATGGGACCCATCGGGTCTTACTGGATTATTTGACCGCTTTGTGATTTTAAATTAAATGGGGTTAAGCCTATTTGATTGGAAATCAAGTGGAGAAAAAATGGGTAGGCTTGATCCATATGTAAAAACCAATTAGAAATGACCAAAATACCATAATTGGGTCATGGAGTCAAAAACGGGTCAAGGAGCTAAAAGTGGACCCAACGGGTCGAGTTGACTATGGTTGACCGTGTGGACCCTCTAGGGAGCTAAAACACGAGTTAAATCAGTTGAGTGGAACTGAAGTGAGTTGGAATTAGATCAAGGGTTGAGTTAACTCATGTGCATTGAATGAAATGCATTAATTATAGTGAGTTGGACATTGAGTTGAGTGAGTCAAAAATGGAAGTCAAATGGGCTGAAAATTCAGTGAGTTAAGTGGAATATGAGGAGGTGTGGTGATCTCAAACAAACCAAAACAAGTCCCACACTTTGGGGACTTGTTATGGAGAGTTTCATTCAAAACATTAAATGGAATATGGGGGGTTTCTATTCCATTTGGAAACCCCAAGCCTTCAATGTTGGAATGCCAAAGGGTGCATTTGTTGGCAGCAAGTGTCCCATTGGTTTAGGCAAGAATTGATGAGGAAGTGGAGGGGTTTTGAGGGTTGAATTATTAAAGGAAACAAACACCATCTTAGCCATTTTTCACCATTGAAAAGCCAAGATTCTCCATCTCTCTCTTCCTCTCTCCAATTCATTTGCTTAAGTGGAACAGCAGAGGTTTTTAGCATCAATTATTCAAGCTTAAACCAGCAAGGAATTAAGAAAGAAGGAAGGAAATAAGAAGGAAAGGAAGCAAGGATCAAAAGGCAAGACAAGAGCTTGGAATTTGGTAAGTGTTTCATGGACTTTTGGATTAATAAAGTGGGGTATGTATTGGGCCATGGTCATGGCCGAATACACCAATGTTTAACCTTGATTATGGAGGATTTAAAATGGTAAAAATAACCATTGGGTTCGGCCACCATGGAGGGCCGAACCCCATGTAAGAGATGGCTTGGTTTTCATGTTTTGAAACATGAAAACCATGGATTTTGTGGACTGTTTTTGGGTTTTGATTTAAGATTTAAATACATGTTTTAGAATGGTTAAAAAACATGGTTCTGATTGACATAGGGACTGAAGTTTATATGGTCTAAAATCAGTGGATTAAAAGATGGAAATGGACCATTGGGTTCGGCCACTTAGCATGGCCGAACCCCATCAAAACAAGTGGCTAGTTTTGATGGTTTTTAGAAGTTAAAACAATATAAGTTGGGACTGATGTTAGATGTTTGTAATAGATTTAAAATACATGTTTTAAAGAGGGTTAAAACATGGGTTTGGATATCAGAAAAGGTGGAAGTTATGTGGTCTAAATCAGTGGATTAAAATTGGAAAAAAATGGACCATGGGGATCGGCCATCTTGGATGGCCGAATCCCATGGAGTTGTGTTGATTTTGGATGTTTGTTTGAAAGGTAAAACCTGATTTTTATTTACTGTTATTACATGATTATCTGAGGTTTAAAAACAGTAAACATAACCATTGGGTTCGGCCACCATGGAGGGCCGAACCCCATGTAAAAGAATCTTGGTTTTCATGTTGGGAAACATGGAAACCATGGACTTTTATGGACTGTTTGGATGAATTTAATTAGAGGGTTTCTAAGAGATATAAGGGAAGCAAAAGGGTACTGATATTGCATGATTTAAATAACACTAATGCATGTTTGAAGGATCAATTCATGGACATAGGGTTCGGCCAACTTGAATGGCCGAACCCCATGAAAGAGATTGATGATTGTTGTGAAATCAAAGAGTTAGAAACCATGCAATACCATGGGGTTTCTATAGGAGTTTAAATAGAATTAGGTTTGCTGTTTTTATGCCTAAGATACAGGATAAATGATGAAAGATTATTAGAAGAATTGAATCCCAAAGAGCCATGAGGTTCGGCCATGTGAATGGCCGAACCCCATGGGTTGCTTTATGGTTTTTATTTTGTTTACTTAGGGTTATGGTTACGGATTTGGGTCAGCCTTTGGATGGCTGAACCATGTATTGATCATGGTTGAATTAGCATGATTAAACCATGAGTGATCATGGTGATAATCAGATCAAGAGAACCATTGGGTTCGGCCATGTGCATGGCCAAACCCCATGGGGCTAGCTTTGGGATGAATGGACCAAGATTTATGGGTTTTCCTATGTATGTTAAATGAAATAAGCTTGCTGTTTCGGGTTGACCATGGGATAGCTGAACCTTGTAGTTAATATGGCTAAATGGTAGAGCCTAACTTGTAAACAAATGATGGGATCATTGTGTAGGAGGATCATAGGGTTCGGCCATATGAATGGCCGAACCCCATAGATTGTTTTGTTGGAGATTATGACTTGGTTGTATGAGTTGGATTAAGTAAACATATGGATTTATCTTTGGACTTAGTGATAAGTAAATAACCAGCCACTAAGGTAGATTACTTTTATGAACTTTGATTATGAGCAAGATTAGACATTGGTTATACCAATGGCAAATCTGTGAATACAAGTCAAACGAAGGGATTGATCAAAGGACTCACATGATGTAGTTGGGTCTTAGATATGAATGAACAAGTAAGTGATAGTATGATTTATTGATTGTTATATGGATAAGGTACCGGAAGTTGAACGACGTGCGAGTCGTGACCGGGTGACGCGAAAGAAAGATCAAGTACTGAAGTGAATCTTCGGTAGGTTTCCTACCTTTTTGTAACCACATATGCTATTTGCTGTTTTATGTTTATTTTGATAAGTTATTTGAATGAAATGTTATATTTACAAATGGCATGTTTGCATAGACATCTCATGCATGGCATGGGAAGATGGTGTTGTAACCGGAGGCCACACTCCGTCGGGGCGTCCGAAAGACCACTGTGGGGTACCCTGATGATGAGAATCCCATCAGGAGGAATCCGGAGGCCACACTCCGTCGGGGCGTCCGAAAGACCACTGTGGGTTACCTTGACGATGAGAATCCCGTCAAGTGATGGCTATGTTGAATGGTGATGGGTGGGACTCATTACATGTTCATTTCATACATAGCATGTTTTTATGGAATTTTGTCTCACATGTATTATTATTATGTATATGCATGTTTTATATGCTAACATGTGGTAGCCCTGATTCGGGAACCTACTGGGCGCGTTGATCTAACGCCCTAATTCTATCCTCAGAGGAGATTGCAGGTACAAGCAAGGGGAAAGGAAAGGTCATTGACCAGGAGGGGAGCTGAGCCTAAGTGCTTTAATGATGGATTTGGATTACGTTATATTACTGTCATTTGAATACTATTGTTGGACATGTAATAATTCGTTATTTGCTATGGTTTGATTAGGATAATAACCTGTGGATGGTTGATCTATGTTATTTAATATTTAAGACTGTTACTTGCTATCTCGTCTTTCTATTCCGCAATTATCTAGATTATTCCGCATGTTGATGTTAGTTCCATGTGTGATTCACTATCATGGTCTATTCCATGTACACATGGGTGGCCAGTTAAGGTTCAGACTTGGGTAGTCTGAACTTAACTCGCGTCATGACGCCGCCGCTCTCTTCCGATGTTTATTTTAAAAAAAAAAAATTAGACTCTGAAATTCTCGGAAAGGGCGGGGCGTTACAGTTGGTATCAGAGCGAAATGGGAAGTTGAATCATCGAAGTAAGATTAAGACGGTTTCATGTCTCACTGACGGATAAGAATCCCAACTGACCGACTTTTCGGAGTCCGCTGACTGGGGGCCGGATTAATTTACTTCGAGTGACTCAGACTGAACAATCAATCTGAGAACGACAATGAAAGATAGCAAAGTAAAGTACAGTCATCATAATTGGACATATCAAACATAGCAAAGTAGGATGCATTCCCCTGATATCCCCACACTGAGAAACAAACAACAGGAATTTAGAGATTTTCCCCAGAAACAAAAGAAACAAAGAGTGAAGATTTGGCAATTTCCCCAAATTGAGAAATGATACTCGATATTTAGGAAGTTCTCTCAAAAACAAAGAAATACAAAGAGTGCTCATTTGGCAATTTTTCCAAACAAGAGATATTACGTGATACATAGGAAAACTCCTCAAAACAAGAAATACAAGATGATGATCAGGGAATTTCTCAAGTATGTGAACATAGATTCTGATGTGAAACTAAGTCGATCAATGGGTCGATGACAACAATTGGTGGGTATATCGACCCCACGAAAGATACAGTAGTTCCATGGTAAAGGTGACGAGGTCACTTGTTTACATTGAGACGTGGTATGGGTGCGTCCCTCACATGATGTTGATGATTGAGATGTGGTATGGGTGCGTTCCTCACATGGTATTGATGAGATAAGAATATAGACTTTATGAGTATGGCTTAGAGTAGCTATGCGATTGTGGAAACTTAATATGAAATACGGAGACTTGGTCCCGTAGGACTACCGTTGAGGAGTGGGTCCGTCGCATGCTACGCGCTGGAGGGCGCTCTCACGGCTGTTTGGCACACTAGATGTGCTGGAATGCGCAAAGCTAGGTACTGTTTTACCCGGTGGGGGTGGTACCAGCTTCGTCAGACGTGGAGCGACCGCCTTAGATCTTGACTGAATCACCTATGAGGTGAAGGGATGCAGGGCGAGGTAGACCGGATCACGTTAGACGTGGGTCTTCTGCTTGGTAAGTCATGAGCCCTAAGTCTTGCAAGGGGTCGGGATATATTTGTGATTTGATATGGTTACCACAATCTTATAGTGATTCATTTGAATGTTGTTCCTACGGATATTAATCATGGATAAATGATACTCATGGACAGAGTGATACCAAGGATGGATGGTTTCCATGAATGGATTATACCCATAAGTGGGTTATTTCATGGATAGTTATTAATCATACATAAATGATACTCATGGACAAAGTGATACCAAGGATGGATGGTTTCCAGGAATGGATTATACCCATAGGTGGGTTATTTCATGGATAGTTATTAATCATACATAAATGATACTCATGGACAGAGTGATACCAAGGATGGATGGTTTCCATGAATGAATTATACCCATAGGTGGGTTATATTCATGGATGGTTAGTAACTGTGTTTAGATGATGCTCCTGGACAGAGTAATACCAAGGATGGATTGTTACCATGAATGGATTATACCCATAGGGGTTATATTCATGGATGATTATAAAACAGGAATAGATGATATTTACTGAAAGCGAAACACCAGGGATGGATGTATTTAACCATGGGTGATTATTCCCATGGTGGTTTGGATTGATGCCGGGAATTGGTATCGTGGAAGTTGGAACAAAAGTTGTTAGTCACATAGAGACTTATGTGCAAAGAAAGATGTGTTTAAATTTGGAGATATACTCAACGGAAAAGATAGGTGTCTAGTGAAACTTGAATGGGAAACTATGGACGACTGCCGAGTTAGACTGATCACCTGGCTCTGTAGTTAGCTAATGGAATTCCAGGAGAATGTAACTAGAAACCTAGTTAAAATGGAATCAGAAAAAGCTTTGAGCATAGGCTCGTGTTGACAGACTACCTCACACGGAGAGTAGATGAAAGAACATATTGAGCAGGTACGTATGGAAAATACTATGAGAACAGGTAAAGTGAAACAAAGTAGATTGATCTATGTGAGATCACAAATGGCTCATGAGAAAAAGATATAACATGAGACAGAACAAAAGGTGTTACGGAACCAAGCGATTCAATTTGTCAAAGTGGTGTGGATCGACATGGTAATGAAGAAGTCACTTGGGAAATTGAAATCGGAAATAAGAATAGCACACTCTGAGATATTTATGGAATCGTTTAGAACCCTACTTCGCTCGATTTTCGGGACGAAAATTTTAAAAAGAGGATTATATTGTAACACCCCGATTTCTCAATAAGATGAATATTTACGAAAATGCCCCTGGATTGGTAAATTTATTAATTATGATGTTAAATGAGAAAATAGTGGGGCCCATTGTTCAAATGAAGATCCTATGAACATATTATAAGGTTCAAATTATAACGGATGAATAATGTACATCAAATTAGGTCAAAATGGTTAATTGGGTCAAAGAATTCTCAACGGTTGGAATAATTACGAAAATACCCCTGGATTGGTGAATTCAATAAATGTGATTGTAAATAAGGAAATAGTGGGGCCCATTGCTCAAATTAAGATCATATGAGCACATTATGAATGTCAAGTTTGATTGGATGGGTAATTTCTCAATGAAGTGGATAAATTACGAAAATGCCCCTGATGTGTTAAATTAATTATTTTGTGATGTTAAGTAAGGAAATGGTATGGCCCATTGCTCAAATTAAGATCATATGAGCACATTATGAATGTCAAGTTTGATTGGATGGGTAATTTACATCAATTGGGTCGAAAATGGCTAAATGGGTCAAAGGGCCCAAATGGGACCCATCGGGTCTTACTGGATTATTTGACCGCTTTGTGATTTTAAATTAAATGGGGTTAAGCCTATTTGATTGGAAATCAAGTGGAGAAAAAATGGGTAGGCTTGATCCATATGTAAAAACCAATTAGAAATGACCAAAATACCATAATTGGGTCATGGAGTCAAAAACGGGTCAAGGAGCTAAAAGTGGACCCAACGGGTCGAGTTGACTATGGTTGACCGTGTGGACCCTCTAGGGAGCTAAAACACGAGTTAAATCAGTTGAGTGGAACTGAAGTGAGTTGGAATTAGATCAAGGGTTGAGTTAACTCATGTGCATTGAATGAAATGCATTAATTATAGTGAGTTGGACATTGAGTTGAGTGAGTCAAAAATGGAAGTCAAATGGGCTGAAAATTCAGTGAGTTAAGTGGAATATGAGGAGGTGTGGTGATCTCAAACAAACCAAAACAAGTCCCACACTTTGGGGACTTGTTATGGAGAGTTTCATGCAAAACATTAAATGGAATATGGGGGGTTTCTATTCCATTTGGAAACCCCAAGCCTTCAATGTTGGAATGCCAAAGGGTGCATTTGTTGGCAGCAAGTGTCCCATTGGTTTAGGCAAGAATTGATGAGGAAGTGGAGGGGTTTTGAGGGTTGAATTATTAAAGGAAACAAACACCATCTTAGCCATTTTTCACCATTGAAAAGCCAAGATTCTCCATCTCTCTCTTCCTCTCTCCAATTCATTTGCTTAAGTGGAACAGCAGAGGTTTTTAGCATCAATTATTCAAGCTTAAACCAGCAAGGAATTAAGAAAGAAGGAAGGAAATAAGAAGGAAAGGAAGCAAGGATCAAAAGGCAAGACAAGAGCTTGGAATTTGGTAAGTGTTTCATGGACTTTTGGATTAATAAAGTGGGGTATGTATTGGGCCATGGTCATGGCCGAATACACCAATGTTTAACCTTGATTATGGAGGATTTAAAATGGTAAAAATAACCATTGGGTTCGGCCACCATGGAGGGCCGAACCCCATGTAAGAGATGGCTTGGTTTTCATGTTTTGAAACATGAAAACCATGGATTTTGTGGACTGTTTTTGGGTTTTGATTTAAGATTTAAATACATGTTTTAGAATGGTTAAAAAACATGGTTCTGATTGACATAGGGACTGAAGTTTATATGGTCTAAAATCAGTGGATTAAAAGATGGAAATGGACCATTGGGTTCGGCCACTTAGCATGGCCGAACCCCATCAAAACAAGTGGCTAGTTTTGATGGTTTTTAGAAGTTAAAACAATATAAGTTGGGACTGATGTTAGATGTTTGTAATAGATTTAAAATACATGTTTTAAAGAGGGTTAAAACATGGGTTTGGATATCAGAAAAGGTGGAAGTTATGTGGTCTAAATCAGTGGATTAAAATTGGAAAAAAATGGACCATGGGGATCGGCCATCTTGGATGGCCGAATCCCATGGAGTTGTGTTGATTTTGGATGTTTGTTTGAAAGGTAAAACCTGATTTTTATTTACTGTTATTACATGATTATCTGAGGTTTAAAAACAGTAAACATAACCATTGGGTTCGGCCACCATGGAGGGCCGAACCCCATGTAAAAGAATCTTGGTTTTCATGTTGGGAAACATGGAAACCATGGACTTTTATGGACTGTTTGGATGAATTTAATTAGAGGGTTTCTAAGAGATATAAGGGAAGCAAAAGGGTACTGATATTGCATGATTTAAATAACACTAATGCATGTTTGAAGGATCAATTCATGGACATAGGGTTCGGCCAACTTGAATGGCCGAACCCCATGAAAGAGATTGATGATTGTTGTGAAATCAAAGAGTTAGAAACCATGCAATACCATGGGGTTTCTATAGGAGTTTAAATAGAATTAGGTTTGCTGTTTTTATGCCTAAGATACAGGATAAATGATGAAAGATTATTAGAAGAATTGAATCCCAAAGAGCCATGAGGTTCGGCCATGTGAATGGCCGAACCCCATGGGTTGCTTTATGGTTTTTATTTTGTTTACTTAGGGTTATGGTTACGGATTTGGGTCAGCCTTTGGATGGCTGAACCATGTATTGATCATGGTTGAATTAGCATGATTAAACCATGAGTGATCATGGTGATAATCAGATCAAGAGAACCATTGGGTTCGGCCATGTGCATGGCCAAACCCCATGGGGCTAGCTTTGGGATGAATGGACCAAGATTTATGGGTTTTCCTATGTATGTTAAATGAAATAAGCTTGCTGTTTCGGGTTGACCATGGGATAGCTGAACCTTGTAGTTAATATGGCTAAATGGTAGAGCCTAACTTGTAAACAAATGATGGGATCATTGTGTAGGAGGATCATAGGGTTCGGCCATATGAATGGCCGAACCCCATAGATTGTTTTGTTGGAGATTATGACTTGGTTGTATGAGTTGGATTAAGTAAACATATGGATTTATCTTTGGACTTAGTGATAAGTAAATAACCAGCCACTAAGGTAGATTACTTTTATGAACTTTGATTATGAGCAAGATTAGACATTGGTTATACCAATGGCAAATCTGTGAATACAAGTCAAACGAAGGGATTGATCAAAGGACTCACATGATGTAGTTGGGTCTTAGATATGAATGAACAAGTAAGTGATAGTATGATTTATTGATTGTTATATGGATAAGGTACCGGAAGTTGAACGACGTGCGAGTCGTGACCGGGTGACGCGAAAGAAAGATCAAGTACTGAAGTGAATCTTCGGTAGGTTTCCTACCTTTTTGTAACCACATATGCTATTTGCTGTTTTATGTTTATTTTGATAAGTTATTTGAATGAAATGTTATATTTACAAATGGCATGTTTGCATAGACATCTCATGCATGGCATGGGAAGATGGTGTTGTAACCGGAGGCCACACTCCGTCGGGGCGTCCGAAAGACCACTGTGGGGTACCCTGATGATGAGAATCCCATCAGGAGGAATCCGGAGGCCACACTCCGTCGGGGCGTCCGAAAGACCACTGTGGGTTACCTTGACGATGAGAATCCCGTCAAGTGATGGCTATGTTGAATGGTGATGGGTGGGACTCATTACATGTTCATTTCATACATAGCATGTTTTTATGGAATTTTGTCTCACATGTATTATTATTATGTATATGCATGTTTTATATGCTAACATGTGGTAGCCCTGATTCGGGAACCTACTGGGCGCGTTGATCTAACGCCCTAATTCTATCCTCAGAGGAGATTGCAGGTACAAGCAAGGGGAAAGGAAAGGTCATTGACCAGGAGGGGAGCTGAGCCTAAGTGCTTTAATGATGGATTTGGATTACGTTATATTACTGTCATTTGAATACTATTGTTGGACATGTAATAATTCGTTATTTGCTATGGTTTGATTAGGATAATAACCTGTGGATGGTTGATCTATGTTATTTAATATTTAAGACTGTTACTTGCTACCTCGTCTTTCTATTCCGCAATTATCTAGATTATTCCGCATGTTGATGTTAGTTCCATGTGTGATTCACTATCATGGTCTATTCCATGTACACATGGGTGGCCAGTTAAGGTTCAGACTTGGGTAGTCTGAACTTAACTCGCGTCGTGACGCCGCCCGCTCTCTTCCGATGTTTATTTTAAAAAAAAATTAGACTCTGAAATTCTCGGAAAGGGCGGGGCGTTACAGGTTGAATTTAAGATTTATGAATAAAATGGACTTTAGATGGGTAAGAATTGGGTCAATGGCCCAATTATGATCCAATGGATCATGGATAGAGTTTGATTGCAAGGAATTGGGTAAATGTAATTAATTGGGTCAATTGCCTAATTGGAACCCAATGGGTCAAGATGAATTGATTTTGAAGGTAAATGGGTAGGATTAAATTAATTGGGTCAACTACCCAATTAAGATCCAAATCCACCTCATCAAGTGAGGTGGCAAAGGGTTAATGTAACATGCATGGTCGGCTAAGCCATGGTTGACTTGGTCAACCATGGGTGAGCTCAAAGGTTGAGTTGGAAATTAAAATCACATGAATTGAGAATTTATCAATGTTGAGTACAAGTGCTTGAGTGGAGAATGAGTTCATTTAAAGTGAGTTGAAAGGGAAGTTGGGGAGACTCCCATTTGAAGTGAGTCAAGTGGGAGATGGAGGGTTTCCATCTCTAAGGATGGAGACCAAGGCATCAACGTTGGGAAATGGAATGGGTTCCTTGAGCTTAAACCAAGTGTCCCTTGGTTATGCCAAGGGACTCCTTGGCTAGACCAATATTAACGAGGGTAAGTGAGAGGGTTGTGGGCTGATTTACAAAAGGGTAAACTCCACCCCCTTTGGCCAATTTCACCTCTCTTTGAAACAAAGAGATTTTCATCTCTCTCCCTCCCTCTTTCTCTCCCTCTCTCAACTACGCTCCTTGGCCGATCCTCTCTCTCTATTGAACTAGAGATTTGCACCTCCTCTTCTCATCTCTCTCTCTCTCTCTCTCACATTTTCGGCTTTACACTTGGAGAAATCAACGAGGAACAAGAAAGGAAGGAGAAGGACTGAGGAGCAAGGTCATATTAAAAAGAAACGATGGAGATGGGAAAAAGGTAAGGTTCTATGTTCATAGTGTTAGATTAAGATTAAGGGAAATTGTGGTTTTGGTCTTGGTATGGCCAAACTCATGAGTTCCAGATTTGATTGAAAGGATTGGCTAAACAGTTGCAAGTCATGAAGGTGGATATCCATTTGAAGATGAATATGTATTGAAAAACAACAATCAAGAGATTTAAGTGATGATTTGTTTAATGGCTTAAGATAGGAATGGATTATGAAAACGACTCTAACTTTGGATATTGGGTAAAGTATGTCCACTGATTTTATGTATAAATGATTTAATACATGTTTAAAATGGATAAGGGTGATAACAAACAACCAAGGGTTACACTTTCTGTTGGACGGGTAACAGACAGGGATTGTATGTTCTCTGCGGACGGGTATCACCGTCCACAGACGGGTTTCTATCGTCCGCGGGACGGGTTTCTATTGTCCGTGGGACGGGTAATAGGCTGGACATGGTGTTATTTGCAGACTTGTACCGAGTAGCGGGTACCAGGTAGTGGGTAGCGGGTAGCAGGTAGCGGGTCATCGGGTACCGTGTAGCGGGTACCGGATCACGGGTAACGGGTCACGGGTATTGGGTCATGGGTAACGGGTCACGGGTAACAGAGGAGGACTAGGTGTTGTGGGCGCGGATGGACTGTGCTATTTGAGGATGGGTTTCTATTGTACGCGGGACGGGTTTAGACCGTTCGCAGACGGGTAATAGACTGAACAGAGTGCTGTCTGCGGACGGGTATGGACTGTCCACGGGACGGGTTTCGACCGTCCACGGATGGGTTTCTATCGTTCGTAGGACGGGTTGCGGACGGTGATCTGCCGAGTTCAGTTGACTGAATTCTTGATTCAGTCGACTGAATTTTAAAGTGAAATTTTTTATATAATTTTTTTTTTCAGATTGTTTAAGATGAGCAAAGGATGATGGGAATTGAATGGGTAATTAAATTAACATATGTGTGTGATGAATTCGTTAAGGTAACGGGATTTCACAAAAGGGTGTACGATCGGTTTTGATGTGATCGGTGATCGATATCTTCACGAAGCAGCAAGGAGATCATCTTGGACTTGGGTAGGATTCCTACTTTGTTGATACACTGTGGATTATATACATGTACTGTTTTATTTCCATATATGATGATTTACTTTGGGTATCAAATGATTATGTTTTAAGATATGTTTTTCAATGCTATTATGTACTTTGATATGAAATGGTATCATTGCACTCATTTCCTCATGCATGGCATGGGAGGGAACATAAGGGAGGAGTCCACGCTCCATTCGGGGTATTCGATAAATAAACGTGGGAAAATCCCACACTGATTCCGATTGACATATGGGAAGAGATATATGATGTTTGAAATGTAAGAGGAGTCCACGCTCCATTCGGTGGGACCGATAATGCATACGTGGGGAGGCATGACAGTGAATACTTTTTTCTGGCTTGTTCATCAAGAAGATTAACAGTGTGATTTGTGATATGGTTGTTGGGTGAGAAATCATTGGCATATGACACCCATGGCATGACATTGAATTAGCATGATTTTGTTAAGAGTATCATGTGTTGATTTTAGTACTACAAGTTGTTTACAATTTTGATATTATGTATCTATAGTGATTTTATACTAATCCTATGTGTATAACCCTACTTGGAATTCCTACTGGGCACGTTGCCTAATGTCCTACTTCTACCTTTAGATGATGGTAGAGGGAGTGGAACGGGCGATGGACGTGAAAGAAGCCAAGCTTAGGAGCATGGATAGCTCATGCTTACTTTATTTAATTACTATTTTGGAGCAATGTATTTGAGTTAATTGCACTTTGGGATTGTAATAACTTAGATCTATCTTGCTATGGTTTAATGTTACTTTTGGATTTTAAGTTCAATTAATTTAATGGTGATTGACTTCCTTGTTAATTATTGTTATGGATGGTATTTGTATTAATATAATAATTCCGCAATATTGTTAATGCATGCGAAATGTTTTAGTGGACTTGTCCACGCGTACGTATTGCTGGCCAGTTAAGGGTCGGGCTTTGGAAGCTTGGACTTAGCTCGCGTCGTGGCATCCCGCTCTCTCTCACTCTTTATATATATATACATATAATAGACTCTGATTTTCAGCGAGTGAAAAAGGGTGGGGCGTTACAATGCCCGTTTTGTGGAGCTGGCACACTATGCTCCACATTTGGTGGCGAAGGAGGAGGAGAGGGCCCGAAAGTTTGAGGAGGGTATACACCCATCTCTATAGTGCATGGTCATACCATTGAGGTGCACTACCTACGCAGAGGTGGTACAACGGGCACTGATAGCAGAGGGCACCATCATGAGATCCAATGGCACTGTCTACCAAACATCAACAGTGAGTACTTATGGGCAGAGTAGAGGCCACGACAAGAAGAAAAGGCGGCCAGTGCCTTATCATACCAGAGAAGCTTTTCCTGGACGACCACATCCGAGTTCGATTGTGCCAGCAGTGGGTGGTAGGCCCGAGCCCAACAAGTGTTACACTTGTGGCCAGACCGGTCACCTTCAGAGAGATTTCCCTCACTCCCAGTGCCAGGCCAGGACCTTCTAATGCTATATATGTGGTGATGCTGGATACATATCTCGGAACTGCCCTCAGAAGGGCAGCCCAGGAACTATGGTGGCGCCCACTCAGGCGATGGTTCCTGCAGTTGGTTACGGTCAGATGGCACCTGTACGACCTTCGGCACAGAGAGCGCAGCCTCCACAGAGAGGCAGGGGTCGAGGCAGACCCATTCAGTCAGCTTCGGGCAGGATGTATGCCCTTATGCAACAACCTGAGGACTTTCTGCCACCAGTAGTTATGCAGGGTATGTTGGTTCTCCATGGTTCTTTGGCTCGTGTTCTATTTGATTCTGGTGCCTCGCATTCCTATGTTGCTTTTGATTTTGCCCTTAGTTCTGGTTTAGAAATAGAGAGGACTAAAGAACAGTTACTGATCAGATCCCTTTTGGGTAGTGAGGTAGTTGTAGATCAGGTTTGTCCGCGTTGTGTTTTATCTCTTGGTGGCTTGCACCTTAAATTTGATCTGCAGGTCATGGATATGTCTGAGTTTGATGTTATCATCGGAATGGACTGGTTGTACTCCCACCTCGATGTCATTGACTGCTATCGTAGAAGAGTTTCAGGTAGTACAGCTTCAGACATGACTTTTGTTGAACATTTGAGCATTGCCGTTTGTCCGAGTATAGATGAATTGGGTGGACTTGTGGCTAGTTTGAGCTGGGAGGGTTCGGGGCCAGCAGGTACTGAGATGCCTCGCGTGGTGAGTGAGCTCCCGGATGTCTTCTTGGAGAAGCTCACTGAATTGCCGCCACGTAGGGAGGTGGAATTCGTTGTAGACCTACACCCTGGTACCGCCCCCATCTCTGTCACACCCTATCGGATGGCACTAGCTGAGATGTTGGACTTAGGGAAGCAACTGACAGAGCTGTAGTCGGTTGGTTTTATCCTTTCCAGTACATAGCCATGGGGTACTCCAGCCATGTTCGCTAAGAAAAAGGACTGGAGCTTGAGGTTGTGCATAAATTACCTCCAGTTGAATTGTGTGACTGTAAAGAACAAGTATCCACTGCCTAGGATCGATGGTTTGTTTGATCAGCTGAGAGGGTCTAGATATTTTTCGAAGATTGATCTCCGATCAAGTTACCATCAGGTGAGGGTACGGGATTGTGACATAGAAAAAAATAACATTCCTCACGTGGTTTGGGCATTTTACATTTGTTGTGATGCCTTTTGGAGTGACCAATGCCCCGGCCACTTTTATGGATCTCATGAACCAGATCTTCAGACTTGACCTAAATCGGTTCGTGGAGGTCTTTATTGATGATATCCTTGTGTACTCAGCATCAGAGGAGGAACATGAGCAGCACTGGAGGACCATGCTACAGAATTGGAGGGATAATAAGTTGTTTGCAAAGTACAGCAAGTGTGAGTTTTAGTTGCTAGAGTACAATTTTGGGACATGTAGTGTCAGTGGAAGAGGTGGCTGTTGATTCCGGCCAAGGTGGAGGCCATGATGAGTTGGACGAGACTGCGTAGTGTGACTGAGATCCGTAGCTTTTTGGGTCTGGCAGGCTACTACCGGCGGTTCATACAGGACTTTTCTAAGATATCTGCCCCTATGACAAGACTAACTTGTAAGTACTAGCCTTATGAGTGGACCGAGGCTTGTGAATCAGCTTTCTTGGAGCTAAAGGCGAGACCGATTACGCCCCAGTGTTGGTAGTACCCGAGAGAGGTTTGGGCTATGCAGCCTTCTGTGATGTTTCTGCAGATGGTTTGGGCTGCATTTTGATGCAGGATGGTCGTGTCGTGGCGTATGGCTCTCGACAGCTCAAGAATCATGAACATGACTACCTCACTCATGACTGGAATTGGCAGCAGTGGTCTTTGTACTCAAAATTTGGAGACATTACCTCTACGGAGAGAAGTTCAAAGTATTCTCGGACCACCACAGGCTCAAGTATCTGTTCACGCAGAAGGAGCTGAATACGAGGCATCGTCGGTGGATGGAGTACCTGGGAGATTATGATTTCGAGCTTTCTTATCACGTCGACAAGGCGAACATAGTTGCAGACGCCTTGAGCTGGAAGTTTCGAGGAGTACTAGCCAGCTTGATTGGTGAGGTCAGAGCAGCATCATTGTGCAGTATGGTGGTACGACTAGAGTTGGATGATTTAGTCTTGAGAGCCCAGCAGGCTGATTCAGATTCAACGGGATATCGAGATCGAGTGGCTGCTGGGGATGGACCACATGGTTGTGCAGTTAGAGCAGATGGTGCAGTGACTTTCGATGGCCGATTGTATGTACCTGAGCAGTGTCGTGAGGAGGTTTTGCGACACTTCCATCATACGAGATTTGCAGTACACCCTGGATGTGCCAAGATGTACCATGATCTGAGCCGTCTGTATTATTGGGTCGGCATGAAAAGGGCAGTAGCAAAATTTGTGGCCCGATGCTTGACATGTCAGCAGGTCAAGTTTGAGCACCGGAGACCAGCTGGTGTAGAGAGACTAAAGTAGGTCAGACTCATCAGGTAGAGCTTGTTGACTGCCCAAAGCCGGTAGAAGAGTTATGTAGTTCGCAGGAGGAGGCCACTGGAGTTCGCCGTGGGTGATCATGTTTTTCTCAGAGTCTCACTCCGCCCTGAAGTTCAAAGATTCGGGTGGAAAGGAAAGCTATCACCACGGTTTATTGGCCCCTTTGAGGTGCTGGAGAGAGTCGGGGAAGTGGTTTATAGGATTGCCCTTCCGCCGTAACTCGCTAGAGTACACAACGTTTTCCATGTTTCCATGCTTCAGAAGTATCAGCCGGAACCGTCGCACTTGCTCAACTAGGATGACATAGACCTTATTGAGAATGTTAGTTTCGACGAAGGCCTCGTGCACATTAAGGATAGGACAGAATAGGTACTCCGTGGTAAGACTATTCCAAAGGTTCTAGTGATATGGAAGCGTGGGGGAAGAGAAACAGTTACTTGGGAGCTAAAGTCGTCGATGCGGAAAAGATATCCTGGCTTCTTCGAGGATCAAGGTATGACTTCCTAGTGTAATTTCGAGGACAAAATTGCTTAAAGGGGGTAGATTGTAAAGACTCGACCCGATATGTCAGGATTTTAGGGTGTTAGTAGCAATCGGGAGAGAGTGGGTCCCGTGGTAGGCCTTGTCTCGCCTGATCCCGAGCTTAAAGACTCGAAGAGTGTTTTAGTAATTTGAATTATTTAATATTTTGTCAAGTCAAAATAATTGAAAATCACACATTTCATCACCCAAGGTTCAACATCTGATTTTCCTTTGGGTTTTGAAACGTTGTTTTCGAAAGATTCTGATTTTATGTTTTTATATATATATATATATATATATATCAAAAAAAAACTAAAGAAACCCTAAACCTTAGACCCCCCCCTTATAACTCCTCTTGTGCTGCGCAGCTACAGTGCTGCGGCACCACTGCCGCTATCTCCTTTTCTCTCAGACCCCTCATTCTTTCTCGTTCTCCGACCTCTTTTCTCTCTCCGCTCGAATGACTGGCATCTCTGAAATCACCGTCGCCGCCTGACTGAACTTGGTATTTTTCTTTTCTTCTCCCTCGTCTTCCAACTCTTCTTCCTCCTTCTCCCATCTTTCATTTCTGCCTCTCTTTTCCCCTCTTCTCCGATTTTACTTCTTTTTCCTCTTTTTTCTTTGTTTTCTTTTCCTTATTCTCTCCAATTTCCTCGGATTTTGCTCGATTTCTCTGTGATTTTCCTGATCTTCTTTGGTTTTTGCTTTTTTTCCGCTTCTTCCTCCCTATCCTTTGTTTTTTCCCTTTCTTTTCCTTCAGCTAGGTTGCTGAGTCAATTCAGCTGGGCAGTCGAGTTGACTCAGCTGAGTCCGAGTATGGGCCCTGATGAACCAGGCCCAGCTCAGCTCACTTTTGAGCCTATTTCTGGTCAAGCTCGGCCTGGTCCATCCTTCGGGCGCGGCCCAGTTTCAGGCCTGGTCCCTTTCAGCCCAGTTTCAGGCCCGGTCCCTTTCGGCCCATCTTCATGCCTGGTCCTCTTCGGCCCAATTTTGGGCCCAATCCAAGTCTAGGCCCTGATTGCAGTTTTGGACCCAGTTTTAAGTTCTGGATCTAGTTTGGCCCGGTGTGGGCTCGACCCACTTTCGGGCCCATTTTTCAGTTAAGGCTTAATTTGGTTTGTTTTACTCGACTACTTATTCTCGTGTTTTTGTTTCGACAGATCGAGCCCCCTTCCACTTGGCAGAATCATTTTCTCGCAGTTAATTTTAAAACGCACACAAGTGAGGGGACTATCATACTTTTAACATACGCATTTCTACATTTATCTATATTTAACTTCTTGAACGACACGAGATACATGGAATGGAACCCCTATCTTTATTTAGCCACTCAGCAATGGAACCATTCAGATGATTATGTGGCGAGGGGACCACTCCGAGTACTCGTGTCTGGTGATGGTGAAAATCATGATGACTGGATGTGATAAGTGTAGTATATGCATGTTTAATTGTTTGGATGTAATTGATTGACAACATGATGGTGTGATAGCATGCTAAAATGTGATAGACAATAATGTATATGTCTAATTATGATCCGTTGTATAATGTTGATAACATGTCAAAGATTATCTATGCATGCATGTAACTGATGACAGTGGGGCTTAGAGATTAGGCTATACCAGGACCTAGAGATTTCCCCTAACTTGTCGGATAGTTGGGGTTGGGGCATTATGTGGGATCATACAGTAGATGTGTGGCATAGACTACCCGGTGGTTGGATACGGGTAGGTATACTCTCTGATGAGGATTAGGCAGTTAGGCATATCTTCCGTTCCTCGGACATGCCTATGGGGGAGGCGTAGTCCGGTTGAGAGGGTGTGGCCTCCGGGAGTCCCAAGGAGGGACAAGTTGAGAGGTGGTTATGGTGATTCGAAGGAAATCTTTGGGCTGAGTGTCGGTTCACCCAGAGTAGTATGAGGTGGAGTGATGCGTTATTCCAGACTGTGACACCTACAGGGTGGGGACAGTCTGAGTTGTGATATGACTTGTTATTCCAGACTATAACACCTACAGGGTGGGGACAGTCTGAGTTGTGATATGATGTGTTATTCTAGGCTATGACATCTGCATGGTGGGGACAGTCTGAGTAATGGTACAATGTGTGAGAATATGACACCTATAGGATGGGGACAACCTGAGTTGTGATATGAGGTGTTATTCCAGACTATGACACCTACAGGGTGGGGACAGTATGAGTTGTAATATGATGTGTTACTCCAGACTATGACACCTGCGGGGTGGGGATAGTCTGAGGAGTGGTGTGATGTAGTGTTCCAGGCTATGATACCTGTAGAATGGGGACAACATGTGATGTGAGATTGTACGATATTTCAGTCTAAGACACCTTCGAGGTAGGGATAACCGAAGGTGTAGTAAGACATTCAGGGCTACGGCCTGAGGGTGGGTATGGTCGGTATGAGCTGTGGTGGACGGGTTGGTCCCATGGCAGGGTGGTGACGGTTAGATCGAATACGTAATGGATGGTTCGTATAGTGAGTCGCGTGTGTATTACGTGGGACTATATATGCAGATTTTTTTATGATACCTTATGACGGTAGTTACGCAGTGTGTGATTTATGTCGCGTGAGTGTATATATATATATGTTGTCTCACTGGGTATGTAGTACTCACCCTTGCCTTTCAGGTGGCTCAGCGGAGGCGGGACCTAGTAGGCCCCATGACCACGTCTAGGTGGTGATAGTCAAGGATTGTTTGGCTTATTCCTCTTTTGTTATCTAGAGAGAACTTTGTGTGTTTATTTTAGATGTTTTTTGATGTTATGGACAACTGTAATAACTGTTTATTACACTGCTGTGTTGGTTAAATTTTGTGGTACTTCTGTTAAACCTTTATGGTTGTTGATGGTGGTTAGAAAAATGGTGCTTGTATTTTGTCTCACTACTTTGTAGTTCAGTATCAATGGTAACATACCCGTAGTGGGATGGGGTGTTATAGTTATGGACTGTGAACTCATAAGGGCTCTCGATAAAATAGATATCTCGGTATTTGAACACCGTTCGAGAGTAGCAGGACCTACCGCTCGATTAAGGGCGACATGTCGTTTTGGGTAATAGGTTTCCAGACTTGAAACTACTGTCAACATGTTTTTTCCCTAGACCGAGTCTCTCGTATGGACCGATCTCTCGGTGCCATAAATGTCGACCCATCGACGACAACGACATGTCGACCGAGAAAGAATATTACTATTGGGAGTGTACTTAATGTATAACGGTCGGGTTTGTAACAATAACATTTCTAGTCACCAACCCCTCGGTGAGACCGACCTATCGGTATATTACTGTCACTGCAACTGGTTGCCTTCTTTATAAAAACCGATCCTTATTTAACCAGTTGACATCTTTAGGCTAAATTAGTTGGACCCTCATCTTCATTAGTGAGCTTAAACAAGGGCCAACAGAAGGATCACTTTTTCTCTCTCGTGCTTACACTTGGGGAATCAAATACAACCAATCAGATGAATTGAGTTGTGAGAGAGAGAGGACGGATGAAAACTCATAAACAACCAATCTATGGATTGAGTTCGAAAGTGAGAAAGGGAAGGAAATGACCATAAACTAGGAAAGCTGTGTGAAACCAGTTTCCTTGACACCCTGGATTGTGATTGCCTCATGAAGGCTATAAAGAGGAGCGTCGGCACAGGCACACATTGGGTATATCTTGAAGAAGCACACATCAAGAGAAAGTGCTTCAAAGGCAAGTGCTTCTTAGTTTTCAGTTTGTTTTAAAACCCTTGTTCCGAAAGTGGATTAAGGAAGCTTTATTCTGGAACCACTATAAAAACTCTAGAGCGGCGTCTTCGGCACATGTGGTGGGTGGAATTCCTAGCCAAATGCATAGGTGGAATTCCTATTCTACAGTGGTGGGTGAAATTTCCATCCAATTGAGTAAGGTCGAATTCCTACTCTAATTGTGAGGGTGTAAGTTCCCATTTAGTGGATTTGGGGATAGCTCAAGGTTGAGCGAGTCCTAACAGTGGATGTAGGTTGGCTAACCGAACCACTTTAAATTGGTCTTGTGGTGTTTGATTTTTGTGTTATTGTATTTAGTATTTAAATACTCTTCTCAACACACATCATTTTGCATGTTGATTATCTTATTTTATACATTGTGTACAAACATTGGTAATCAAGCAATATGTTAAGGGTCATAATCTTAGTGTGATTGCTTAAAAAAGTTATCACACTAAACAAATCTCTTGATGAATGTTCCGCTACACTCAAATCAATCAAGAAATTTGTAAACACCACTAAAAATGGGATTGACCTACTCACCCCCCCCAGGGTCAATCATGTTGTTCTAGCACAGTGGATAATGGGAATTTCACAACGCATAGAATTCAAAAATCAATTTACACAATTTAATTAAAATTCATAAACTTTTACCTAATTAAAGTTTGGATTTTATGTTCAACATTCACAACCTAAGTCTTTAATTAAACAAAGAATGTAAATTTAAAATGAAAAGAAATCATAAAAGAAATTTTGAATAATAAGATTTTTCAGGGTTCTAAAATAAACGTCTCTAATTTATTAAATGAAAGAATTCAAGTACAAGAGTTGCAAAAGAATAGATGAAAGACAATAAAATAAATTTTCAAAATAAATCTCTCATTTGCAAAATTCGTGTATGCTACTGTCTTCACTGTGTATTTCCAGCCTTAGGTCCTTTTGAGCTCCAGCTCAAATTCGAATTTTGTGTTGTGCTTAGTGCTCTATTTATAAGCTCAAGGAATGGATGAATGGTTGAGATTAAATCGAGTTTAAGTTAATGGATTGAAAGGCTGGATGAAATGTTAATGAACATGGGTGGTTAGGATTTAAGATGGAAAAGACTAGGGTTACAAGTAGGCGTACACGATTTTGGGTTGCATCAGCAAGAGGTTGGCTTGGTGGCTTAGCAATGGAGGAAAGAAAATAGGGATTGGTTTTAGGAAGGTGAATTTCAAATTTCATAGATTAGGGTTAGGGTTTGTGCATGAGATGATGAATGAATGGATACGATTAAGAGTTTGAATGAATGGATGGTTAGATGATAGGAAGGTGATGTGGCTTAGTTGAGTAAATGATATGTGCAAGGAGGGATTGAGATTGTGAAGAATCGTGTATGACATGGAGATGATAAGGTGCAGGTGATGTGGCATGAACCTAGATGGATTTTGGAATTAATGCATGGAGAGAATTTAGTGCTAAAATCGTTTGGATGGATTAGGAAGTGGTAAATTTGAATAGAGGCTAGCTTGGGCTCCAAGTTGTTTAACTTAGGGTTTGGTGAATGGATGACTTGGATTAGATTGCGTTAAATCTAATGGCTCTAAGGTGATTGGGTAAAATAAATTATACAAATGATATGATATCTAATAGAGGGTTTGGATTCAAAGGTTGAGATGGGTGGATGATATGATGAATGGCCTAGATTTAATGCAAGGTATGCTACGAGATGGATTAGAATGGAGGCTCTAGGGTTTTACCTATATAAAGTGGATGATTATGATGAAATGTCCTAAGATCTAATGGTTTTAATGAGTGATGGTTGATCTAAATGGATGGATGATGAAATTATGTATGGATGGTTATGGTCCTAAAGTTGATTTAGGTGGTTGATAGGTTGGTTGGCCTAGATCTAATGTCATGAATCTATGGGTTGGATTTGATAGGTGGCTCCAGGTTTTGACCTAATTTTGATGCATGAGATGGACGGTTAGGATTAAAGAATGAAGATGAGTGGTTAAGATTGCTGTGGATAGGAGATTGGACGCTGTGAATTGATATGGAAATGGACAAGGCTTGGGCGTGTGAATGGTTATGGACTTGGGTTTTGGACATATAAATGAGCACATGGGCTTCCAATGGACATTGGACTTGAGCTTGAGGACTTGGGCCTTTGTTGTACTTTGGAGTGCACATTGTCTTGACCCATCTTGTAATATGCGCATGGACTCCCTGTGGCCTGGCCCAATGATAGCCTGTGAAGCTTAGCTTGGCCCAATTGAAGTGGATCTTTGGCCCATTAATCTTGAATTTCAGCCATTGCCTCTTGAATTGCAGGTTTTCTCTTCCAGAATTAAATAATTAACTTCACCACTTTAAAATCTAAAATATTGATTTAATCTAAAATCTCATAACCGGATCTAGACTATCCAATTTACATGAAAACCCTACAAGTGGAGTGAAATTAATTACTAAAATTCCTGATCTTCTATTTTAGGCTCAAAACTTGCAATTATCCACTGACTTAGTTTGATTTCCTGAACTCTCCATTTTTAATCTACAAAACTAGAAAATAACATTAAATGCACTAATATACATAAATATGAGAGCTAACTGGTCCAGTAATTAGGGGTAAAAATGTAATATTTCAGTGCTCAACACTTTCCTCTCAAATCCTTAGAATTTGGTCATTTTGATTCTTCCAATTTGAACATTTGGCCCAAATCCAAAAAATCGAACAATACCCTCCTTTTGTTGTTCCAATTCATAGTACAATGAGGTCTCAACTTATCCCTATTTGATTTTTCATTGTAGGGATGATGTGAAGTGTGAGGTGCAAAGTGTTTCCTAGGAACATTCACATAAGCAATATGATTTACCTTATTCTTCTTAACATAATATGAATTTTCAACCACCTCATTGTTTATCTTCTTTGCTCTTTGAGGAAGACCATAAGCCACCTTTGATTTAACCTGCACCTTTCTTGTTTTGCACTCATGCTTGAAGTGCAATGTTAATCCACAATAAAAACATTTTATAATAGAGGTGTGTGTGGTGTGGCTTTTACCTACTATGGATTGGTTCATGGGTCTCTTAAGGTTTGATTGAGAATTACCATGCCAATCACCATGTGGTTTACCCAAATTAGATTCTTCCAAATTGAGCTCACTTTGGGTAACCATGTCTTGACATTTCTTAAGATTTTCCAAATTTGAGCTCAATTTCAAATTTTCATCTCTAAGATATCTTCCAACTTCTTTTAGCTTCAAGATATCATTTTCATAAATTTTCAATTTTTCTTGAAGAAACTTTTGTGATTCTCTCAAATTCATGATTTCATCATTTACAATTTTCAAATTTGAGGAGAAAGAATCATTTTCAACATTTGCATTTTGAAGTTAGATAGAGAGTTTGGCATTCTCAATTTTCACCTTGTCAAGGTCCTTAGCCAATCTCATACTCTCTAGATAGGCATTGAAGGATTCGTGGAGGTCATCTTCCTTTTCAAGATCCGCATCATCATCATTTTCTTCACTAGAGGGATCAACTTGGTTATCACCAATGGAGGCAACAAAACATTTGAAATTTACATTTTCACCTCTCTCATGATTCTCCAATTGTATATGAGAGGTGGAGCCTTTCATTGAACTATCCATGCAAATATTTTCTATAAATTCATTTTGGATAGATGTCCATTCATCATTCTCAGTTTTATCTTTCCATTGAGAACAAATTGAATATATAAAGATGGATAGACCAGACATGAATGACCCTTTATAAAAAAACATTGTTCTAGCACAAAGATCTACTCGGATGGTTAGATCCTTTCTATGAGCATGAGACTTTGATACCAATTGAAAGTCCACGGTGGTGCTAGAACACGATGCTAGATTGTCCCTAAAGGGAAGATGAATAGGACAATGCCCGATTTTTATGGTCTTAGCAAATATCTTGATTAATTAAAATTAATACAGAGGAAATAATCAGATTAATCAAGAATACACGTCTTGTGTGATAAAAAAAAATGTGCTAATAAGAGAACAATCACACAAAAAGCTCTAACACCATAAGACAGATGTATAGTGGTTCAGTTAAACAACCTACATCCACTGTTGAGACTCACCCAACCTTGGGCTATTCTAAATCACTAAGTGGAGAATTATACCCACACTAATAGAATAGGACTTCCGCCTATCCACTTGGTTGAGAATTTCACCTAACTCCTATCCCTTTATTTTTTATAGTGGGTCAAGCCCCTTGTTTTAATCCACTTCACAATGATGATTATTTTAAAGTTAAATCAAACTAAGAAGCAACTTGCCTTTTGTTAGCTCAACCTTCTAGATGATGTGCTTCTTGAAAATGTCCTTCCCAATGTGATGTCGACGATGTTGAAGATGTGCCATGTGTATGCTCAATCAAAATCAAGATGATTGGATTTCAAATGATACTCCTAAGTAAGGTGCATAGAGACGAGGTGGGATCTCTGGAAATGCCTTAAGATTTTTCTCACAAGTGTGTCCAACCAAAACACAATAAGGCTTGGTGCTTAAATAGGCAAACCAAAAAATCTGGACATTACAAAGGACCACACGACCATGTGGTGGCGATCGGTCGTGTGGCAAATATAGCCGTTGTAATATGACCGTTGGGCTCTAACGGTAACATCTTGGACACGAACGATTGAACGCCCCTACACGATTGGTCGTGCGAGTCCATAGGAGATTGATCGTGGGGTGGTAATCCAATCGGCCTGAGGCTATCCTGTTTTGATAGTGTTGTCAAACATACCTCAACTAAACCCAGGGCAATGGGTCGTGTGCTTGATGTGTTTCTGCCCTGTCCTGGTGATGGATCGTGCAACCGATTGGTCATGCTATACCACATGAAGGGTTTCCGCTAGACAAAAGTATTGTCCTGAGCTTGATTGCATTTTTAAGTGGGTATCCGACCCATGCTCCAGGCGATTGATCGTGAGGATGATTGGTCGGCCCTGTACCAAGACGAGGCATTGTATGTACGATCGGATGTCCAAGGCATGACTGTGAATGATAGTCTAGATTTGCCTATGCCCATGGCGATTGATCGTATGCAGGATTGAATCGGCCCTATCCCAGCAATGCGTCTTGAGATCAGACGTGTTTGATAGTCCATTCCTTCTAGAACCCTTTGTATACCAAACGGTTGGTCGTATGACCACGATTAGTAGTTTGCTGTCATTGGCGAGTGATTGCCGACACGATGTGTCGTACGTGACAGTGAGTTCATATTTCCAAGTTGGGTTCCGATTTGTTTTGTTGATTTATCAAACACTCACTAGGCTTCTTATGATTATCCAGATGTGAGATCTAAGCCTAGGCACAGGCATCCTAAGGTGTTGGATTCCACTTAAAGTCATCTATGGCCAATTTACATTTGTTGTGATTGCCATACAGTTATGATGATTAATCATGCACTTGATCTTCCTTCTTTGTACTCTTGATTCAATCCTCATCACGCCATGAGTCTTGCTTCATTACTTCATTTATTTGAGGCAAGGCTTCACCTAAGTCATGGAATTGACAAAAGGGTGACTCGGCAAGCCGAGACACTAACAAGGGATAATATTCATCATTACATGGGCAACATATATGTTATAATCACATCATGACCGTAATTTCACAACGATAGCAGCATAAAACATTCAATTACGTTTCATACATTTAATATATTCATCATATTGAGTTATTTTAGAGACATGGACTACACATCAATCCTGAGATACACACGTCAGGTTTATTTACGCATATTCTTAGTCCTTTCAATATATTTAACCTGTCTCATGGTGGTTTAACATCTTAAGTCCAATAACTCCTTTTTCACCACATAAACCCAATTAAATTTATCAATAAATCACCTCAGCCATTCACAAGGGTCTCCAACAATTATCACAAATCTCCCATCATCATAACAAGATAATAGGCATGCTACAAATCATATAATAGGGAATTTATAACATTTCATGCATATCGTAGGGCACATCCATCCTATTTATCATGTATTAAATATATCAATAACACAATACATTCCCTAAATAAATGTAATAACATACAAGCATTCATACAATATGTGTAGCAATCCTCACCTCGAAAATAACGATGTCTCAGGTTGATCTTCAGGTTGTACCTCGACGGGTTCGGAGTTCAAAGGCTCTAATCAATTAAAAAAAGAACACAATACATCCCTATTAGTTCATAGATCAGGCCAAATCAAAGCTTAGAAGTAAAACCCCCAAATCTACATCCAAGATTTACCCCTAAAACAGATTAATCTCTCCAATCTAAGGGAAATCCCCAAATAAAATCCATAATCCCTCTAAAAAATCATTCATATTCCATTTTTTCCCAATTTCTTTTCTCGTTAAGGTTTCCAATACCCAAAACCAACAAAAATCCACCTCATACACGACCCAAACACCAATATCCCCAATTTAGTTCCATGGATCTCCCTCCAATCGAGGTCCATTGGTTATCCAAAGTTCTATTCTCACCAAATCCCATTAAATCCAAACAATAAACGGAAGGGGAGTAAGACAATGCCATATTCTTACATTTTGGAGGAGAAGGAACTGCTCAAATGACGCTTTCGGGGGTGGTTGATCACAAATCACGCAAGCATAGAGAGAAAACAAGTGGAGGAAAGGAGGAGAAGACTAAGGTTGGTTGGTAAGGAAGAGAGATAGGCTGTTGGGAGAGGAAGGGGATGAAAATAACCTAATTTCGTGCAAACACGATCTTAAATATAGACTTTAAGTTCCGTCGTCGGTCTGACTGACAATATTCATTTTTTTAGGGCCGGGCCATTACAATCCACCCCACTTAAAAGAAATTTTGCCCCCGAAATTCAATCATTTTAGGGCTCTAGCTTCTGTCCCAAATGTCAAAATCCTATAAGGCTTCATTCATAGGGCTCTCAAATATATATGCACTGGTCGACGGGCTTTCTGGACTCAACCAAACAATGTCATCAACATACTCTAATCACACGTGGACAATGCAATAGGCGTACACCATGGCTTTCATATTGCACCCCAACATGTTGCATACTATCTCATCACATATAAAATTGGCATCTCAAAGCAGATATAAAGTCTATAAGTGCCTAAAAGATCCTATAATCCAACACAGGGAATACAAAATCTGGGTACATCTCATCAAGGAACTCTACCGAACTAGGAGTCTTGAAGACTTCCAAACAACAAATATCGAAGAGTCCTGTAACATCCCGGATTTTCAATGCAATTATTATATTGGATATTATCTATTTCAATTGTTAAATTTAAGATTTATAAATGGAATGAATGTTAGATGGATAAAAACTGGGGCAATGGCCCAATTATGATCCAACGGATCATGGATAGAGTTGATTCTAATTAATTGGATAAATGTAGTTAATTGGATCAAATACCCAATTGAGACCCAGTGGGTCAAGATGAATTGATGTTTAAGGTAAATGGGTAAGGAATTGATTTAATCAGGTCATGTACCCAATTAAGATCTAAGGCATGGGATCCACCTCATCAAGTGAGGTGGCAAGTGTATGAAGTAGCGTGTGAGTGGCATAGCCAAATGGGACCCAAATCCACCTCATCAAGTGAGGTGGCAAGTGGTCTAAAGTCACATGTAGGGTTGGCTACCATGGTTGACTTGGTCAACCATGGGTGAGTTCATGGGTGAGTTCAATAGGGTTAAGTGAAGTGAGTTGAATTAAGGAATAAATTTAAGTCTTGGGTTAAGAGTTGCATGGATGAGTTCAAATCAAGATTAAGTTGAATGAGAGGTGAGTTCAAATAAGCAAGTGAGTTGAGAGGGAAGTGGAAGGGGCTCTAAGTGAGTCAAAGAGGGAGATGGAGGGTTTCCATCTCATGAAAACCCTAGGCAAAACCGTTGGGAGTGGGGAGAAGGCTCCAAGTGTAAGCCATGTGTCTCCTTGGTTAACCAAGGGACACATGGGAAAGACCGAGAAGTGATGAGGGTGGTTGGGAGATTAGGCCTAGTTACAAGGGCTCACACCAAAACCCTTTGGCCGATCCACTCTTTGGAAAAGAGATAGAAAATTTTCCATCTCATTCTCTCCCTCTCTCAACCTACATCACCTTGGCCGATCCTTCCATAGAAACTTTCATCTCATCCTCTTCCTTTCTCCCCCTCTCAACCCACAACTCTTTGGCCGAACCCTCCATTAGGGGTTTTCCATCTCAATCCCTCTCCCCCTCTCATCATACTTGGCCGAATTCTCAAGGTGAACAAGAGGTTGCACTGCCTCTTCTCATCTCTCTCTCTCACACATTTTCTGCTCTAGACTTAGAGACACCAAAGAACGAAGGAGGAGGAAGAAAACACTAAGGAATGAGCAAAATCAGACCTAAAGAAACGGAGGAGACACGGAATAGGTATGTATTGCTTAACAGGTTTATTGATTAAAAAGAAACTAAGGGAACCATGGTTTCGGCTATGGAATGGCCAAAATCATGGGGTTCCATTTCGGGTTGAAAGGGTTGGCCAAAATGTTATGGGCCATAGAATGTAAAAGAAAAATCCATCCAAGAAGATGATTAAGCGTTTGGAATGAAAGGAATATACCCTAACCTTGTTGGTGGGTAAGATAAGTTGTGATGATGAGGACTATGGTTATATATGATTAATGGATGATGATGAGAACTATGGTTAAATATAAGGAATGGTTAAATGGTTGAAACAAATGTGGTAGGATATTTAAAACTATGGAAGTAATCAAGAACAAGGTTCGGCCTCTTGCATGGCCGAACCCTATTTTTTCATGGGGATCATGTGAGGACTCAAAGAAAGATTGGATGAGGTTTGGCCATGTTGTATAGCTGAACCCCATCAAATGACCTAAACTTGTTGTATGTAAATTTTTAAGAAAAACCCATCCTCAAGGTGATATAAGATGGGAAGAAGATGAAATTGAAGAACCATGGGTTCGGCCATGTTGTGTAAGGGCCCGGAATTTTTAAAATTAATATAAATGGGAATATTATTTATTTTAAGGATGAAAATTGGAAAATTTATGGAATAAAGGGGTAAATGGGCCAAAATTTTGACAAAGGCCCAATTATGGCCCAATAGACCATGGAGTGGATTTTAAAATTATGTAAGTGGTTAATGATGGCCAATTGGACCATGGGAGGTCAAATTGGGTCAAATACCCATTTGGGACCCAATGGATCAAGATGGTTAAGCTCTAAGGTAAATGGGTAAGATGGAAATGTAATTGGGCCATGGGCCCAAATGGTGATCCATTTAGAATGAATTCAATGGAATTTAAATCACATAAGTTAAGTTAAAATTTAACCAAGGTTTGGTGGGGCCAACCACCATGGTTGATTTGGTCAACCATGGGTGGAATAATGGAATTAGGTTAAGTACAATGAATTAACCTAAGGTGATTTAAATAAATAAATGGGAATTAAAGTAACCAAAATATCTAAATATTGAATGATTAAAATTATCCAAATGAGGTGGTCAAAGTGGGGTCAAAAGGTGAAAACCAAATCACCTCATTCCAACTCAAAGTAAAACACGTTGGAACTTGGTGGTGGGTATCTAAACCACCGCCATAAAGTAAGAAAATATCTCATAAGGTTGGTGGGCTAATTAATGTAAAGTGTAAAAAAATGGGGATAAGCCTTGATTTCTTTTGCCATCCTCTCTTCATTTTTACTCTCTCCATTTTTCATTCTCCATTGCCGTCCCATGCTCTAAGTGAAGGAGAGGAAGAGAGCTAAGGAGAAGGGAAGAGAAGGAGGGAAGAAAGAAGTGGAAATTTAAGAAGACTTACTCCAAGGTCAAGGTTACCACCTCCCCTCTCATCATCTTTCCCTCTCCCTCTCTCAATACAAACCCTACCTTGGCCGATCCTAAGGTTAGGGGTTACCACCATGGATCAAGCATCTTGACCTATCAAAGATCAAGAGGAAAGAGAGAGGAGGCTAAGGAGACCGACGGGAGCGGCGGAAATCGGAGGAGACGTCGGATTGTGAATATTTCTTAAACAAGAAATTTTGGATTTAGGGTTTAAGAATTGGAATTTATTTTATATGAATGAAATGGTGGATAGATAATTTTATGCTATGGAGTTTAAACCCATCAAATGAGAGGGTGGAAGATGGAGAAAACCCTAAATGGGTAAATTAGGGTTAGGGAAAAGAAATAAATAAATGGATTATGTGCATTGGATAAATTATGAAATTAAGAATGAAATTGGATGACTGCAAGAAAATCATGGGCCATAGGGTTCGGCCATGTAGCATGGCCGAACCCCATGGTGGGTGATTAGCTAGTTGATGTAAATAATTAGGGTTTTGAAGAATGGAAGACAATGAGGGTTTTTAGCTAATGAAATTTAGGGTTGTAAATGAATGCATGTGGGTAAGTTTTTTATAAAATTGTTTTATGATGAAAAATGCAAATGGATTTTATGGCATTGGAAGGTATAAAAGAGAATGAATTATGAACCATGGGTTCGGCCATGGTGTATGGCCGAACCCTAGGTTGTTGTGTGAAGTTAATTAGGGTTTTAGGGTATGAAGCCATGGAAAAGAAAAAAATGGGAAGATTGATGAAATTAATATTTTGGTGAATGTAGGTATTTTGGAGCAATGAATGGTGGATCATGAACCCTATGGTGATGTAATGGTGATCAAATGATGGATTTAAAGGATGGAAAAGATGGATTAATGTGTTAATGAGTTAGGGTTTCAAATGAACAAATGTAGTGATCCAGTTTGGTGGGTTAGATTGGATGATGGATGGTGTTTGTGGCCTCCAAAGGGAATGAATGAGTGATGCACTCATTGAAGTTAAATGCATAAGGTAAACCCCATGGGAGGATTTGATGAATTATGTATTTTGAATCCATGACTCAAATGGTGGATCATTTTTAGGTCTAAGGTTAATGTGTATGTATGTGATTAAGTAATGGGAATTGGATTAATTAGATGGCAAGTTTTAATAGTTTGGTGGGTCATAAACGAACCTAAGTTAGGGATCTAAGTTTAAAAATCAATTTTGGACTTAATCATGCATGGATAAATGGGTGATTAATCATGGAAAATGAGGTAGTGGCAAAACTGTAGTTAAATGCCAAATTCAAGAATTCTATGGAGATTGATCATGGAATGAGGGGATCTAATGTGATAACCTTATAAGTGGTTAATAAAGCCTAGGGTGGCTGATTTTAGACATATGTACTTAAAAGTATATAATGGATTAGGTGGGACCCACAAAACCTAAATGGTGACCGGTTTTTCATAAGGGCTTATAAATGGTTGAAACATGGACTAATGATTAATGTGTAATAAGGTACTGGACATCGCAGGCGGTGCGCGATCGGCGACCGGGCTTATCGAACGGAAAATGTAAAAGGACGCAAGTCGGTATTGGGTAGGATTCTAACCTTTTTGTAAGCCATGGATTGAGTGATGGTTTCCTTGAATTATTTTGGAAATAATATGGTATGTTTTAAGATTGGTTTTGAATTATGTATTATGTAGGGGTTTTTACTTGATTCATTCCGGTAAGCATATGATTGGTTTAAAATGGGTTTTAATGCTATGATGTGATTATTGAGGCTTTGCTTGATCTATTTTGGGTAATCAAGTTATATGTTTTATTGATGGGATTTTCTTTAAATGTCATGGTTTGTTATTATATTCATTACATGGCATATGGCATCTACATCTCATGCATGGCATGGGAGGGATATGACAGGGGAAGGATGAAATGAAACCGGAGTCCATGCTCCGTCGGGGCGACCGATAAACAGACATGGAGATATTTTGATGTGTTTGATGTATCAGGGATGTTGTATGTAATTATGATACCTTGATGATGATTCTTCCATCAAGGGGGAGGATTTGTGATTGTTTTACATCTAGACGAGGTTTTGCCGTCCAGGGGAATGATTTGTGATTGTTTTATATCTGGACGAGGTTTTGCCGTCCAGGGGGATGATTTGTGATTGTTTGTATCTTGACGAGGTTTTGCCGTCAAGGGGGATATGACAGCATGATGGTATGGATGACGGGTGGGATTCATAACATCGAAACCCATGGCATAGCATTCATTTTATGATCTCCGTTATGTATTATCTATATGCTTTGTTATCACTAATTCATGTGTTAGCCCTACTCGGAGTCCTACTGGGCGCGTGTTCTAACGCCCTACTTCTACCCTAGCTGACGATGCAGGAGATGGCGGAATGGAAGGACAGGACGGGAGTCAAGCTTAGGAGCTTGGGAAGGCGGACTAATTATTTTGTTTAAGTTTATTTTGGGAAAATGTGTATTTGCATAATTTAGCTTGTCGGAAATGTAATAACTTAGATGTCTTGCTATGTTTTATAAATTATTTTGGACAGTACAGTATGAGGGCATTTTAGTAATTTAATGGATATCTCTTCCCTGCTATCTGAAGATTGGTAGGATAGTGTCTATTATCGTCTGCACTTATTTTTATGTTCCGTGAGCTTACTTGCTACGCGTGAACCGTACTCATGGACTTATGTTCCACGCACGCGTAGGGTTGGCCAGTTAAGGGCCGGGCTTTAGAAGCTCGGAACTTAACTCGCGTCGTGACGTCCGCGCCCTTTGTCACTTTTATCTAAAAAAAAAAAAAAAATGTACTCTGATTTTATGGTGAAAAGGGGCGGGTGTTACAGTTGGTATCAGAGTGAATTCGGAAGAATGAATCTCTCGAAGTAAGATTTAAGACGGTTGCACGTCTCACTGACGGCTAAGAATCCCAACCGACCGACTCTTCGGAGTCCGCTGCACGGGGGCCGGGTTAATTTACTTCGATTGACTCAAACGGAAGTGTTTAATCTGAGAACAACAATTGACGGAAAGGAATGATAGCATGGGAAGAAAGATTCATTCTAGGAGAGATTTATTGAAACATAGCAAGATAGGGTTTACTTCCCCAGAAATGAGAAAACATCTAGGTTTTTCCCCCAAATTGATGAAACAGTACTAGATTTATCAGATATAGTAAAGTAGGATGTACTTCCCCGGTATCCCCAATTTGAACAACAGACAATAGGAATTAAGAGTTTCCCCCCCCAGAAACAAAGGAAAAAAAACAAGTGTGCTTATTTGGCAACTTTCCCCAAACAAAATACATTGTGATATACATAAGAAATTCCCCAAAACCGAGATTGGGTTTAATTGGAAATTGCAGTTGATGATTTTTGGGTTCTAATTGTATTCTATGAATACAGGTATGTCAAATGAAAGGGAGTGTACGGAATTATGGGATAAGGGAAACCCTAACTGTTTCATAGATTTGGTGTCTGCTTCTAGCATGGCAGTTAGCCTGGACTTTCAGGAGGGACCTCCCGAGGAAGATGAAGAGGATTTAGCATCTCTTTCTGAAGAGAATGTGGAAGACTTTCTGATGATAAGATAGTCGGTAGGGGAATTGGAACCTAGTTATATGTGCGAGTTGTGTAACCAGGTTGGGCACAACTGCACATATTGCCCCTACCCTCTTGAAGTGGTATACCCGATTTCTGGACTACATGGAAACAGGAAAGAGAGGACTAACTGTCCTTATATTGGAAGATAGTTAATGATTTTGGGGTTTTAAATGAAGGAAATAAGTGTGATATTAAATTGCACAAGCATACTTGTATTGTGAGTGCACGGGAATATACATGTGTTGAATTCTTATTGTTGAGTGTATGAGGTGATGAAATGTGGAAAGATTAATAGTTATGATCATACTAATTAAGTGAGGAAAGAGTATGTAAAAAAAAAAAATGTACAATGATGAACTGCATGCATCAAATGAGGATAAGAGGCATGAACTTTTGTTGTGGGGTATATGTTGCATATGCTTATGAGTGAGGTAAATGTGAATAAAAAGGGTGGGGAATATTTGTTAATGTGATGTATGGGTATACTTGGGGGATGGTACAATGGCTTTTAGAAATGGTTTTTATATTGGCGATAACCCATGGTTTGATAATTTGTCATGACCAAGTGAAGGGATTTATGTTATGACATATAATGGGTGATGATGTAAACGCTTTGTGAAGGGGTATAAGAAGTTCTCATGTGAACAAAGTGCCATTTGAGAGATGTTGGATAAACAATGTACTTGAAAGGGGACCGGAGTGCATGGGTTAACTTGCCACATGAAACTCGTGAGAAGATGATATTATGAGGAGAATGTGAAGGGTCTAGCTTGCAAAGACTAATATATTGTATAAAAAAAAAAAAAATATCTTCTATGTATAATGCAAGTGCATTCTCCCAATGTGTAGTATAGATTATGAATAAGTAATGATAGGCCTTGAAATGGATTTATGGCCTTAAAAGGCATGAATGAATGATGGACCATGAATTTATGAAAGCATTTTATTTAGTGATTGTATGAGGATTCCTTATGAGGTTATTAAGTTGTGAATTATCAATTGTGCAATGAGTTTATATGATGTACTTTGATAATTGGTGGTATTCAATGAGTAATCATTGAGGAACAAGGATGTGTTATAGACTATGGGTATGATGATGAGTTGATAAAGTGCCAGGAGTTGTGAATATGTAGTATGCATGAGAAGGCCGTGATATGCCAATGTGTTTGGTTGGAAACCTAGGTGGAGCTCATGAGTAATTCCAAAGTTTAGGAATTTATGGATGGTCATGTATGGTCTTCGAATGTATTGAGATGATTTGCTCTGGATGAGTAGCATTATTAATTTTAAAAATCTCTAGGTGTGTGTTGTAAATGGGGTAGGGTAACCTAATCATAATTAGGTTGAATCACTACATCTTATTAATGTGTTATTTCTTATGATACCCCAAATGGTTGTTTGATGTGAATGGAGGTGAAAGATCTGGTTACACATGAGTTGTGTTATTCGAAGATGGTGTGTGATTTCAATTCTACGTGGCCTGCTAATGAAGGCATATGAACGGTATGATGTGGTAACCATTGATAATGTAGACATGTAGGGTGGAATTTGGTGGTTGGTGGAATTGGTAATACCTATGAATATTTTTTGTGATGACTGGACATTATTTGACATAGTCTAAGTAAGCTTAGATATATCATTGTTTTTATGGAATCTATGAAAATATGTGGAATAATCCAGAAGGGTAGGAAATTAGTATTTATGTGATTGGGATTGATGTCGGGTATTGGTATTGGAGGAGTTATGAACAAAAAGGGTTAGTCCCATAGTGACTTATATGCAAATAAAAGGTATGATTGCTGTTGAGAGATGGACTTAAGGGAAAGATTAAGAGTCTAGTGAAACTTGAATGGGAAGCTATGGGCGACTGCCGAGTGAGACTGATCACCTGACTCTGTAGTTGGCCGATGGAGTTCCAGGAGAGTGAAGCTAGAAACCTAGTTAAAATGGAATCAATAATGGACTTGAGCATAGGCCCGTATTGGCAGACTAACTCACACGGAGAGTAGACAAAAGAACGTATTGAAGGAGTACGTATGGGAAATGTTTTGATAACAGATAAAGTGAAATAGAATACATAATCTACATAAAACCGCAAATGGATTCGTGAGGAAAAGAGATAATACGTGGCAAAGTGAATTTTGCAAGAATGAAACCCATAGGTTGATATGAGTGGTATTGACGTAATTAAGAGGTACTTGGCATAATTAAACGGGAACGGCGAATAAACCCAGAAATGGAGGAGGTATGAATCAAGATATTTGCAGGCGAGGTAGTACCGGAATAAGAATTACGACCGGAACAGGGTCTTTTATTCCGCGGTAGGACATATGTACCTAAGAGCTGCAGAAGGGAGTTATTTGTTGAGGCACATCAAGCCAAACTCTCTACCCATCCAGACAGCGCCAAGATATACCATGATCTTAAGAGGCACTATGGGTGGCATGGACTCAAGAGAGATGTGGCTGAGTTTGTGCTCGTTGCACTAACTTGTCGGCAGGTTAAGGCGGAACATCGGAAACCACCGGGTTTACTCAAACCCTTACCAGTGCCGGAGTGGAGATGGGAACATGTAGCCATGGATTTGGTGACAGGGCTACTAAGGTCATCAAGGCGCAACGATGCAATATGAGTCGACGGTACATCCGAAATGTTATCAGACTACCTGGTGTACCTCGGACTATTGTGTCCGACAGAGTATGGCAGAGGGTGCAGTAGGCTATGGGGACCGATGTGTTAACCAGCACAGTAATCCACCCACAGACTGATGAACAATTGGAGAGAACAATACAGATATTGGAGGATATGCTGAGAGCAGGTATGCGGGATTTCAAGGGTGGATGGGAGAATCGCCTGCCACTGGTGGAGTTCTCCTACAATAACAATACCTCCAGATGGCTCTATTTGAGGCCTTATATGGTGGGCCGTGTAGATCTCCAGTGCGTTAGACAGAGGTCGGTGAGCCTGCGCTGATTGGACCGAAGTTGTTTGCAGAGACTACGGCGTAGATTAAATTTATACGGCAATCTTTACTCACTGTGCAGAGCCGTTATAAGAATTACGCCGACAAGAGGAGAAGTTTCCCCGAGTTTGAGGGGAAGATTTGGTCCTTTTGGAAGTCTCACCACGGGAGGGACACATGAGACTCAGAAAGAAGGGAAACTGTCGCCTAGATTGTGGGGCCGTTTCCAATCCTAAAGAGGGTGGGGGAGGTGGCCTATTAGTTAGCACTTCCTCCACAGTAATCATTTTTACGTGATGTGTTTCATGTGTCCGGGTTGAGGAAAATACAACCCCGACCCTTCACATGTCTTGAATGTACCAGACGTCGATGTACAAAGCGACGTGATGTGTGTGGAGAAGCCGATCAGAGTGATCGGGAGAGAACAAAGGGTATTGCGGAACTCTTTGTGTGGATGTTTTGAACCTCTACTTCGCTCGAATTTTCGGGACGAAAATTTTAAAAGAGGATTGTATTGTAAGGGCCCGGAATTTTTAAAATTAATATAAATGGGAATATTATTTATTTTAAGGATGAAAATTGGAAAATTTATGGAATAAAGGGGTAAATGGGCCAAAATTTTGACAAAGGCCCAATTATGGCCCAATAGACCATGGAGTGGATTTTAAAATTATGTAAGTGGTTAATGATGGCCAATTGGACCATGGGAGGTCAAATTGGGTCAAATACCCATTTGGGACCCAATGGATCAAGATGGTTAAGCTCTAAGGTAAATGGGTAAGATGGAAATGTAATTGGGCCATGGGCCCAAATCGTGATCCATTTAGAATGAATTCAATGGAATTTAAATCACATAAGTTAAGTTAAAATTTAACCAAGGTTTGGTGGGGCCAACCACCATGGTTGATTTGGTCAACCATGGGTGGAATAATGGAATTAGGTTAAGTACAATGAATTAACCTAAGTTGATTTAAATAAATAAATGGGAATTAAAGTAACCAAAATATCTAAATATTGAATGATTAAAATTATCCAAATGAGGTGGTCAAAGTGGGGTCAAAAGGTGAAAACCAAATCACCTCATTCCAACTCAAAGTAAAACACGTTGGAACTTGGTGGTGGGTATCTAAACCACCGCCATAAAGTAAGAAAATATCTCATAAGGTTGGTGGGCTAATTAATGTAAAGTGTAAAAAAATGGGGATAAGCCTTGATTTCTTTTGCCATCCTCTCTTCATTTTTACTCTCTCCATTTTTCATTCTCCATTGCCGTCCCATGCTCTAAGTGAAGGAGAGGAAGAGAGCTAAGGAGAAGGGAAGAGAAGGAGGGAAGAAAGAAGTGGAAATTTAAGAAGACTTACTCCAAGGTCAAGGTTACCACCTCCCCTCTCATCATCTTTCCCTCTCCCTCTCTCAATACAAACCCTACCTTGGCCGATCCTAAGGTTAGGGGTTACCACCATGGATCAAGCATCTTGACCTATCAAAGATCAAGAGGAAAGAGAGAGGAGGCTAAGGAGACCGACGGGAGCGGCGGAAATCGGAGGAGACGTCGGATTGTGAATATTTCTTAAACAAGAAATTTTGGATTTAGGGTTTAAGAATTGGAATTTATTTTATATGAATGAAATGGTGGATAGATAATTTTATGCTATGGAGTTTAAACCCATCAAATGAGAGGGTGGAAGATGGAGAAAACCCTAAATGGGTAAATTAGGGTTAGGGAAAAGAAATAAATAAATGGATTATGTGCATTGGATAAATTATGAAATTAAGAATGAAATTGGATGACTGCAAGAAAATCATGGGCCATAGGGTTCGGCCATGTAGCATGGCCGAACCCCATGGTGGGTGATTAGCTAGTTGATGTAAATAATTAGGGTTTTGAAGAATGGAAGACAATGAGGGTTTTTAGCTAATGAAATTTAGGGTTGTAAATGAATGCATGTGGGTAAGTTTTTTATAAAATTGTTTTATGATGAAAAATGCAAATGGATTTTATGGCATTGGAAGGTATAAAAGAGAATGAATTATGAACCATGGGTTCGGCCATGGTGTATGGCCGAACCCTAGGTTGTTGTGTGAAGTTAATTAGGGTTTTAGGGTATGAAGCCATGGAAAAGAAAAAAATGGGAAGATTGATGAAATTAATATTTTGGTGAATGTAGGTATTTTGGAGCAATGAATGGTGGATCATGAACCCTATGGTGATGTAATGGTGATCAAATGATGGATTTAAAGGATGGAAAAGATGGATTAATGTGTTAATGAGTTAGGGTTTCAAATGAACAAATGTAGTGATCCAGTTTGGTGGGTTAGATTGGATGATGGATGGTGTTTGTGGCCTCCAAAGGGAATGAATGAGTGATGCACTCATTGAAGTTAAATGCATAAGGTAAACCCCATGGGAGGATTTGATGAATTATGTATTTTGAATCCATGACTCAAATGGTGGATCATTTTTAGGTCTAAGGTTAATGTGTATGTATGTGATTAAGTAATGGGAATTGGATTAATTAGATGGCAAGTTTTAATAGTTTGGTGGGTCATAAACGAACCTAAGTTAGGGATCTAAGTTTAAAAATCAATTTTGGACTTAATCATGCATGGATAAATGGGTGATTAATCATGGAAAATGAGGTAGTGGCAAAACTGTAGTTAAATGCCAAATTCAAGAATTCTATGGAGATTGATCATGGAATGAGGGGATCTAATGTGATAACCTTATAAGTGGTTAATAAAGCCTAGGGTGGCTGATTTTAGACATATGTACTTAAAAGTATATAATGGATTAGGTGGGACCCACAAAACCTAAATGGTGACCGGTTTTTCATAAGGGCTTATAAATGGTTGAAACATGGACTAATGATTAATGTGTAATAAGGTACTGGACATCGCAGGCGGTGCGCGATCGGCGACCGGGCTTATCGAACGGAAAATGTAAAAGGACGCAAGTCGGTATTGGGTAGGATTCTAACCTTTTTGTAAGCCATGGATTGAGTGATGGTTTCCTTGAATTATTTTGGAAATAATATGGTATGTTTTAAGATTGGTTTTGAATTATGTATTATGTAGGGGTTTTTACTTGATTCATTCCGGTAAGCATATGATTGGTTTAAAATGGGTTTTAATGCTATGATGTGATTATTGAGGCTTTGCTTGATCTATTTTGGGTAATCAAGTTATATGTTTTATTGATGGGATTTTCTTTAAATGTCATGGTTTGTTATTATATTCATTACATGGCATATGGCATCTACATCTCATGCATGGCATGGGAGGGATATGACAGGGGAAGGATGAAATGAAACCGGAGTCCATGCTCCGTCGGGGCGACCGATAAACAGACATGGAGATATTTTGATGTGTTTGATGTATCAGGGATGTTGTATGTAATTATGATACCTTGATGATGATTCTTCCATCAAGGGGGAGGATTTGTGATTGTTTTACATCTAGACGAGGTTTTGCCGTCCAGGGGAATGATTTGTGATTGTTTTATATCTGGACGAGGTTTTGCCGTCCAGGGGGATGATTTGTGATTGTTTGTATCTTGACGAGGTTTTGCCGTCAAGGGGGATATGACAGCATGATGGTATGGATGACGGGTGGGATTCATAACATCGAAACCCATGGCATAGCATTCATTTTATGATCTCCGTTATGTATTATCTATATGCTTTGTTATCACTAATCCATGTGTTAGCCCTACTCGGAGTCCTACTGGGCGCGTGTTCTAACGCCCTACTTCTACCCTAGCTGACGATGCAGGAGATGGCGGAATGGAAGGACAGGACGGGAGTCAAGCTTAGGAGCTTGGGAAGACGGACTAATTATTTTGTTTAAGTTTATTTTGGGAAAATGTGTATTTGCATAATTTAGCTTGTCGGAAATGTAATAACTTAGATGTCTTGCTATGTTTTATAAATTATTTTGGACAGTACAGTATGAGGGCATTTTAGTAATTTAATGGATATCTCTTCCCTGCTATCTGAAGATTGGTAGGATAGTGTCTATTATCGTCTGCACTTATTTTTATGTTCCGTGAGCTTACTTGCTACGCGTGAACCGTACTCGTGGACTTATGTTCCACGCACGCGTAGGGTTGGCCAGTTAAGGGCCGGGCTTTAGAAGCTCGGAACTTAACTCGCGTCGTGACGTCCGCGCCCTTTGTAACTTTTATCTAAAAAAAAAAAAAAATGTACTCTGATTTTATGGTGAAAAGGGGCGGGTGTTACATGTTGTATGGCCGAACCCCATGGATGACTTTTATGGATCTAGGTGTTTAAAAATTTAAATGACTAACTAGGGTTTATTAGATTAAGAAATAAAAGAATGAATGAGGATTGACTTGCATGGTTTAAAATAAAACAAGGATAAAAAAACGGGGTTCAAAAACCAAAAATGAGGTTCGGCCATGTTGTATGGCCGAACCCCATTGAGGGGTTTTTTGTGGACATGGACACGTTTCGGCCATGTAGTATGGCCGAACCCCATTGGGGGACTTAACCTGTTTAAGGACTATTATCATAAATGGAAATGAACATGGGATGATGTAGGGGATGATGGAAATCAAATGGATCACCAAATTAATTTATATATGTGTTAAATGTAATAAGGAAAGAAGATTCGCAAAGGGGTTTGCAATTCGGTTTCAACGTGATCATTGAGTGTGACCAGCACGAAAACAGCAAGGACATTATCTTGGACGTTGGTAGGATTCCTACATTGTTGAAAACCTTGGACTATGCATATGAATGGTTTTTAATTCCATGTTTTGATGATCTATTTTGGTATCAAATGCTTATGTTTTAAGGATGTAATTTCAATGCTATTATGTGTAATATGAAATAGTATGTTTGCACTCACATCTCATGCATGGCATGGGAGGGAACAAATAAGGGGAGTCCATGCTCCATTCAGTTATCCGATAAACAAACATGGGGAGGGATCTGCACTGATTCCAATTGAGAAATGGTATATGATGTTTGAAATGAAAAAGGAGTCCACGCTCCGTTCGGTGGGACCGATAAGGTATACGTGGGGAGTCATGGCAATGAATACCTTGATGCGGCTCCATCAAGAGGATTATCTATGTGTTTGAGATATGGTTGATGGGTGGGAAATCATGGCATATGACACCCATGGCATGGCATTGACTTAGCATGATTTTGATATTATGTATCTATTCTGTTTTTATACTAATCCATGTGTTTGACCCTACTCGGAATTCCTACTAGGCACATTGACTATTGCCCTACGTTTACCTTAGATGATGATACAGGGAATGGACGGAACGAAGGACGCGAAAGGAGTAGGAGCCTAGATAATTTAGACTTACTTTATTTAAGTTTTATTTTCGGACAATGTAATTTGAGTTATTCGCATTTTGGGACTGTAATAACTTAGAACTATCTTGCTATGGCTTAGTTATATTTTTGGACATTTGATCTTAAGTTAATTATTTGTGATGGACTTCCTTGCTAAAAAATGGATAGGGATAGTAATTTTAAGCTCATATTAATTCCTCATTACGTTTATTCTGCAAATATAGCCTTAATGCGTGTGAACTGTTTTAGTGGACTTAGTCTATGCACACATATGGTTGGCCAGTTAAGGGTCGGGCTTTGGAAGCTCGGACTTATCTCGCGTCGTGGCTTCCCGCTCTCTCTCACTCTTTATTTTAAAAAATAAAATAAAATAAAATAATAGATTCTGATTTTCGGCAAGTGAAAAAGGGTGGGGTGTTACAAGTCTGAGATGCCCGAAACCCTATCACAAGTGCGAGAGATCACCAACTCTCGGCGCTCTACGGCCAATAACCTGGAGACTAAAAACCTCTCAAATAACTATGCCATAGCCATACACATATTCGTACATGCTAACACCGGTTGTCATGGAATTTCATGTAACACCCCGCCCTTTTCACTCTAATAATCAGAGTTTTTTTTTTTTTTCTTTTAAATAATAATACTCAAGTGATCGGGGCGGAGTGCCACGACGCGAGTTAAGTTCGGACTTCTAAAGTCCGACCCTTAACTGGCCAAGCCCATGTGCGTATGAATTAAGTCCATAAGAATCGATCCACACATAGTACAATAAACTTGCGGAATATAATTAGTCTTAATCTAACTGAGGTTATAATCGATCCTATGACTACTCAATTTATAACTTAAGATAGCAAAGTAGATGATTTATTCACCAAAATTACTAAATAACCTTAGTCTACCATTCATTCCAAACCATCCAAATAAACCAAACCATAGTAGCTACTTAACTACATTATTATATGCCAACAGCACTAATTGTCAAACTATATTGTCCAAATAACTTAAATAAAAAGTCCATAAACAGTCATTCAAATCCATTCGAATGGCCCAAGCTCCTATGCTTGGTTTCCTTCTTGATCCTCGTTCTTCCCCGTTCCTATGTCATCCACTATGGATAGAGATAGGGCGTTAGATCAACGCGCCCAGTAGGTCATCCGATTAAGGCTGCCACAAGGTTAGTGTAAAAACATGCAAATAATATATAATACATGTTTAACAAAATTCCATAAAACAATGCTATGTATGAAATGAATATGTAATGAGTCCCACCCATCACCATTATACATAGCCTCCTCTTGACGGGATTCTCATCGTCAAGGTACCCCACAGTGGTCTTTCGGACGCCCCGACGGAGTGTGGCCTCCGGATTCCTCTTGATGGAATTCTCATCATCAAGGTACCCCACAGTGGTCTTTCGGACGCCCCGATGGAGTGTGGCCTCCGGTTACAACACCGTCATCCCATGCCATGCATGAGATGTCTATGCAAACATGCTATTCGTAAATATAACTTTACAATCCAACAATTTATGAAAATTAACATAAAACAGCAAATATCATATACGGTTACAAAAAGGTAGGAAACCTACACAATGATCACTTAATTTGACCCTTCTCTTGAACCGTATCCCGTTTACAACTTGTACACCGTCCAAGCAAATCCCGTGGCCCTATTTATATAACAGCAAGTCAAGCTTTTAACCATAAGATTCCAACTTAATCTAAGTCCAAAAATCCACTTTGTGGGGTTCGTCCATACCCCATGGCCGAACCTCACCCATTTAAAACTTTGGTCACTCTTTTATTTAATTAAAACCATCTAATTAGCCCAAACTTCCAAATGAACCTTGGTAGGGTTCGGCCATACATCATGGCCGAACCCTACCATATTGGTTTTGGCCCATATATCCAATCCTATGATCATTTATCTTTGATCATTTCATCCATAATTACAACTATGCCATTTAGCCTATCCTTTTGTTTAATTTATCTTAAACACCAATAGTCATACTTTATCTACTTCACACCTCAAATATACTTTGGTAGGGTTCGGCCATACAACACGGCCAAACCTTACCACTTGATTTTGGACCCCTCTTTTCAAGTCTTTTAATCAATTCATTCACATATACAATTTATCTTGTATTTACAGTTTTGCCATTGGTCTAACCAATGCTTAAATTTGCTAACTTCCATCGCCTAACATAAAACCATCTTAGTGGGGTTCGGCCATACACATGGCCGAACCTCACCACTTAATTTGGTCCTTTTTAAATCCTTCATACATCCATATAAATTAACCACTAAGTCCATCAATCACCATTAGTGGGGTTCGGCCATACTACATGGCCGAACCTCACCAAACTGATTTGTATCCCCACCTTCCATCTAATATCATGGTTGATCAACTTAATATTAACTCCATAACTAAGCCTAGGTAATTCCTTAATCAAAAGTATTAAACACATTTTAGATTTCCAATATGATTTAACCCAAACATGCCATCAAAAACAGTCCATGGGGTTCGGCCATACACATGGCCGAACCCTATGGTTCTCTTAACACAATACTTCCATCAATTATATACATATGAGACTCCATACTTTAACCATGAAAGCCACATGATTCAGCCATCCCTTAACTGGTCCAAAACAGCAAGCTTATCTCCATTTAAAACCCTTTAAAACATCCATTTCATAATATGGATTTTGTCTTTCAAACACCATAAAAATCACCAAGTTTTCTCATGGGGTTCGGCCATCCAAAGGGGCCGAACCCTATGGTCCATATTTTGTTATTTAAAGACTGCATACTACCTAATCTAAACCATTGATGGATCTGGCCACACAATGGCCGGATCACATTCCCATAACCAACTTATTTACAAAGGTTCATAGTGCATTTACCAACACCACGACTCCTTCGGTTCTTTGACTCCTTTTAGATCCTTAGCCTTCCCTCTTCCTTCTTGTTCTCCTAACTGAGATTAACCTTGCTGCAACCTCCTTGGAATACTTCAGCCAGATGTTATGAATTTGAGAGGAAGAGAGAGATAGATATTTGATCTTAAACCTTGGTGCCAAACTCTTTTGCTGATTTTTGTCTTGATGAAAGGATCACCCAAGGACTGATTGAAATGAGCAACCAGCTGCTGTTCTTGATCTTGGAATGTAGAAGATGGCAAAGAGAGAGAGAAATAGAGAGAGTGAAATGAGAACTCTTTGTTTAATCAAAACCAGCCCAAGGGGTGATGTCTCTTGGTAACAACATTAGTAACTCCCATTTGCATTCAACATAATCCTTTATGCTCACTTGGGGGTTTCATCCTTGGGATGAAACTCCCAAGGCTCCAACGGTTTAGCCATAGCTTGTTTTGTGTAACCTTCATCTTACATTAGTGAACCGTTTGGGAGTTTCATCCATGAGATGAAACTCCATGTCCATTCATCTTTCATGCTTGATTTGAATATTTGAAATAAGTAACTCCTCACCCTTGGTGCAGCCCATGTGTAACCGCCACCTCTTTGATGCTCATCAACGCCCCATGTGGGGGTTTCATCTTTGAGATGAAACTCCCCCTCCCTTCCTGCCTTCCAACGTGTGAAGTATTTGAATTTGAAACACAACTCTCACCCAAGTAACTCCCATGTAACGCCATTTCATTCATCATTTAGATGGGAGTTACATGCATGTAAAACCTCCCATGCAGCCAACGTTTTCATAGTTTAACAAATGGGAACTTAAAACACTCCATTCTCATTCACACACCTCACTTATTTGAAATAAACATTCCATCCAACTCATTTATTTAACTCCCCAACTCAACTCATTCATTTTAATGCAACTCAACCCATAAATTCAACTCAACTCATCTCCATCATTTAATTTATCTCAATCCCACTCAAACATTAATTAAACTTAACCCAATTAAGTTTTGAACTCACAAATTGATTAATTATATCCACCTCGACCCATTGGGTCCAATTTGACCAATTTGACCCATTTAAGTACATCTCATCCATTTATTTGTCTTGTAAACAAAACTACCATCCTTTGGGGTCTTGATTGGACCATTGGCCCAACACCTTACCCATTTAAATTCATATCAAATAAATCACAATGGCAATTCCATAAATATGAATAAATTCATGTAAATTGATATCTTTGAAATTCCAGGGTGTTACAATACAATCCTCTTTTTATAATTTTCGTCCCGAAAATCGAACGAAGTAGGATTCCGACATACATACACAAACAACTCAAGGTGAGCCGTTCTCAGCTCCGATTCTAGTTCCCAAGTGGCTTCCTCAACACCATGTCGATCCCATACCACCTTTTGTTCCAGCTTCCACGATACCTATACCCGACATCAATCCAAACCACCATGGGAATAATCACCCATGGTTAAATACATCCATCCTTGGTATCACTCTTTCAGTAACTATCATCTATCCCTGTTTAATAATCATCCATGAATATAACCCATTTATGGGTATAATCCATTCATGGAAACAATCCATCCTCGGTATCACCCTGTCCATGAATATAACCCTCCTCTGGGTATAATCCATTCATGGGCATACTAACCTAAGCACTTCATTCACCATGAGATATTCTATCTGTAAAAACAACACTTGGCTGTATCACTACGTGACTGTGGCACCCATAACTTATCATAAATGTATCTCGACCCCTAGCAAGACTTAGGGCCTATGACTTACTAAGCGGAAGACCCATGTCCAACGTGATCTGGTCTACCCCACCCTGCATCCCTTCACCTCAAAGGTGATTCAGTCAAGCTCTAAGGCAGTCGATCCACGCCTAACGAAACTAGTACCACCCCCATGGGGTAAAATAATACGTAGCTCTGCGCATCTACGCACACCAAGTGTGCGAACTAGCCGTGAGAGCGTCCTCCAGTGCATAGCATGCGAAGGACCCACTCCTCATCGGCAACCCTACGGAACCAAGTCTCTATGTTTTGTATCGAGGTTCCCACAGTCTCAATCATCAATATCACGTGAGGGACGCACCCATACTACGTCTCAATATACTCCAATGACCTATTCACATACATCTCAGTGCCAAAGTCCTCATGAACTCTTAAAGTTGCATACTTTATTGAAAATCTTTTAAACTTCCATCACCATACAAGGGTTGATAGGGTTAGAACAATCCTTTCAATACGTACCCACAACCCTTTACAAAATCTTTTCCTTTTCCCCGACATTTTCTTACCCTTTCTTAGTCTACTCTTCCGTCGAAGACCCTGCATCATCATAAAAATCGAGCAAACTGTCAGGGCATGTCGTCGACGTATGCCCCAACACTCCACAAGTCATACAGGGTATTATTCCCAGTCCCCCGATGTAAGGACAATTAGTCCTCTCCTTCCCGTCCCGTGCAGTCCACATACAGGGCAAACAACCTCAAGGGGGTAGGGGCAGTAAGTACAGTTGTGCCCCTTCTGATTGCACAACTCGTACATATACCCGGGCTCTATCTCCCCCACCGATTCTCCTATCATGGGGATATCTTCCATATACTCTTCTGGAAAAGGGCCTAGATACGCTTCGACATCCTCGGGAAATCGTACCTGGACGTCTCCGTTAACTTCCACAATGTGGTCTAGCCTGTTGGAGTTGTTGGAAGATGAAGTCAGATCGATAGGACAGCTAGGAGTTCCTTTGTCCCACATCTCCGTATATTCTATGTTGCTCGACATATTTGTATCACAGCAACAAAAACATATCAATAACAACAACAGTTTCAAATCAAACTAATCTTTGTTTTGGAGAATTTCCCTAATCATCATCTAGTATTTCTTGTTTGGGGAATTTTCCTATGTATCATATAATGTCTCGTGTTTGGGGAATTTTACTAAATAAACATCTTGTGTTTCTTGTCCTTGGGGAAAATTGCCAAATAAACACTCTTTGTATTTCTTTGTTTTCGGGGAAACTTCCTAAGTATCAAGTATCATTTCTCAATTTGGGGAAATCTTTATGTTCTCCTCTTCTCGGGGAAAACCTCCCTAAGTATCATGTGTTTGTTTCTCCATTTGGGGGTATTGGGGAAGTGTATCCTATTTGCTATGTTTGATAAATCTAATTATGATGACTGTACTTCCTTTGCTATCTTTCTTTGTTGTTCTTAGTTTTATTGTTCAGTCTAAGTCTACAAAGTAAATTAATCCGGCCTCCAGTCAGCGGACTCCGAAGAGTCGGTCAGTTGGGATTCTTATCTGTCAGTGAGACATGAAACCGTCTTAATCTTACTTCGAAAGATTCAACTTCCGGTTTCGCTATGATACCAACTGTAACACCCCACCCTTTTCACTCTAATAATCAGAGTTTTTTTTTCTTCTTTTAAATAATAATATTCAAGTGATTGGGGCGGAGTGTCACGACGCGAGTTAAGTTCGGACTTCTAAAGTCCGACCCTTAACTGGCCAAGCCCATGTGCGTATGAATTAAGTCCATAAGAATCGATCCACACATGGTACAATAAACTTGCGGAATATAATTAGTCTTAATCTAACTGAGGTTAAAATAGATCCTATGACTACTCAATTTATAACTTTAGATAGCAAAGTACATGATTTATTCTCCAAAATTACTAAATAACCTTAGTCTACCATTCATTCCAAACTATCCAAATAAACCAAACCATAGTAGCTACTTAACTACATTATTATATGCCAACAGCACTAATTGTCAAACTACATTGTCCAAATAACTTAAATAAAAAGTCCATAAACAGTCCATTCAAAACCCATTCAAATCCATTCGAATGGCCCAAGCTCCTATGCTTGGTTTCCTTCTCGATCCTCGTTCTTCCCCTTTCCTGTGTCATCCACTATGGATAGAGATAGGGCGTTAGATCAATGCGCCCAGTAGGTCATCCGATTAAGGCTACCACAAGGTTAGTATAAAAACCTTCAAATAATATATAATACATGTTTAACAAAATTCCATAAAACAATGCTATGTATGAAATGAATATGTAATGAGTCCCACCCATCACCATTATACATAGCCTCCTCTTGACGGTATTCTCATCGTCAAGGTACCCCACAGTGGTCTTTCGGACTCCCCGACGAAGTGTGGCCTCTGGATTCCTCTTGATGGGATTCTCATCATCAAGGTACCCCACAGTGGTCTTTCGGACGCGCCGACAGAGTGTGGCCTCCGGTTACGACACCATCATCCCATGCCATGCATGAGATTCTATGCAAACATGCCATTTGTAAATAAGTTGGTTAAGGGAATATGATCAGGCCATTGTATGGCCGAATCTACCAAGGGATTAGATCAAAGATTATGTTGTTTAAAAATGGTAAAATATGGACCATAGGGTTCGGCCCCTTTGGATGGGCGAACTCCATGAGAAAACTTGGTGATTTTTATGGTGTTTGAAAGACAAAATCCATATTATGAAATAGAGGTTTTAAAGGATTTTAAATGGAGATAAGCTTGTTGTTTTGGACCAGTTAAGGGATGGCTGAATCATGTGACTTTCATGGTTAAAGTATGGAGTCTCATATGTATATAATTGATGGAAGTATTGTGTTAAGAGAACCATATGGCCGAACCCCATGGACTGTTTTTGATGGCATGTTTGGGTTAAATCATATTGGAAATCTAAAATGTGTTTAATACTTTTGATTAAGGAATTACCTAGGCTTAGTTATGGAGTTAATATTAAGTTGATCAACCATGATATTAGATGGAAGGTGGGGATACAAATCAGTTTGGTGAGGTTAGGCCATGTAGTATGGCCGAACCCCACTAATGGTGATTGATGGACTTAGTGGTTACTTTATATGGATGTATGAAGGATTTAAAAAGGACCAAATTAAGTGGTGAGGTTCGGCCATGTGTATGGCCGAACCCCATTAAGATGGTTTTATGTTAGGCGATGGAAGTTAGCAAATTTAAACATTGGTTAGGCCAATGGCAAAACTGTAAATACAAGATAAATTGTATATGTGAATGGATTGATTAAAAGACTTGAAAAGAGGGGTCCAAAATCGAGTGGTAAGGTTCGGCCATGTTGTATGGCCGAACCCTACCAAAGTATGTTTGAGGTGTGAAGTAGATTAAGCGTGACTATTGGTGTTTAAGATAAATTAAACAAAAGGATAGTCCAAATGGCATAGTTGTAATTATGGATGAAATGATCAAAGATAAAATGATCATAGGATTGGATATATGGGCTAAAACCAATATGGTAAGGTTCGGCCATGATGTATGGCCGAACCCTACCAAGGTTCATTTGGAAGTTTGGGTTAATTAGATGGTTTTAATTAAATAAAATAGTGACCAAAGTTTTAAATGGGTGAGGTGCGGCCATGGGGTATGGCCGAACCCCACAAAGTGGATTTTTGGACTTAGATTAAGTTGGAATCTTATGGTTAAAAGCTTGACCTGCTGTTATATAAATAGGGCCATGGGATTTGCTTGAATGGTGTACAAGTTGTAAACGGGAGACAGTTCAAGAGAAGGGTCAAATTAAGTGATCATTGTGTAGGTTTCCTACCTTTTTGTAACCACATATGATATTTGCTGTTTTATGTTAATTTTCATAAATTGGTGGATTGTAAAGTTATATTTACAAATGACATGTTTGCATGGACATCTCATGCATGGCATGGGATGATGGTGTTGTAACCGGAGGCCACACTTTGTCGGGGCATCCGAAAGACCACTGTGGGGTACCTTGATGATGAGAATCCCATCAAGAGGAATCCGGAGGCCACACTCCGTCGGGGCGTCCGAAAGACCACTGTGGGGTACCTTAACGATGAGAATCCCGTCAAGAGGAGGCTATGTATAATGGTGATGGGTGGGACTCATTACATATTCATTTCATACATAGCATTGTTTTATGGAATTTTGTTAAACATGTATTATATATTATTTGCATGTTTTTATACTAACCTTGTGGTAGCCTTAACCGTATGACCTACTGGGCGCGTTGATCTAACGCCCTATCTCTATCCTTAGTAGATGATGCAGGAAAGGAAAAGAACGAGGATCTTGAAGGAAACCAAGCCTAGAAGCTTGGGCTCGAGTGGACTTTTAATGGATTGACTTATGGACTTTTATATGGACAATGTAATAATGTAGTTAAGTAGTTACTATGGTTTTATTTATTTGGATGGTTTGGAATGAATGGTAGACTAAGGTTATTTAGTAATATTGGAGATTATGAACATGTACTTTGCTATCTTAACTTATAAATTGAGTAGTCATAGGATCTATTATAACCTCAGTTAGATTAAGACTAAGTATATTCCGCAAGTTTATTGTACCATGTGTGGATCGATTCTTATGGACTTAATCCATACGCACATGGGCTTGGCCAGTTAAGGGTCGGACTTTAGAAGTCCGAATTTAACTCACGTCATGACATCCCGCCTGATCACTTGGTGTTTATTATTAAAAAAAATAAACTCTGATTATTTTAGAGTGAAAAGGGCGGGTTGTTACATTTCAAAAGTGTGTCATAACTTAACGAGTTCTAATACAACCCAAGCTACATCAATGCACACAAGAAACTCTCCACCACTAAACACATCAAAATTGAGTGCAAAAGTGATTCTAAGCTTATCTCGGCTAGGTATTAGCTCAAAACTATCATCGGCTCTCCATAGACAATCACTAACATCAAATGCACTCAAACTCCTTGGCTCAAATTTCACTTATCAATGTAGATTATGCAAAGCGAATCAACACGTATCCAACATGGACAACGCTGTGCAGTTTGACACAGATGCCCTATTACGAACCACTATTTCCTTGATGCACAATCAACTCAAGGTTTCCTCCGAGTCTGTCACCTTCATGGGTATGAAATGGGCTGCTTGGTCACACGATCCACAAGCACCCAAAATAGAATTCTGCCCCTAGGTGACCTCGGTAAACTCGTCACAAAATCCATAGTAATGTGTTTTCATTTCCAATGAGACACTTGAAGGTTCTGTAATTCTCCGCTGGGTCTTTGATGCCCAACCTTAACTTGTCGACATATAAGGCAAAGGCTTACACACTTAGCAACATCCCGTTTCAAACCTTTCCACCAAAACTGTCTTCAAACATCATGATACATCTTCGTACGACCTGGGTGTACTATGAAATGGGAATGACGAAACTGACTGAGTACCTCCTCTCTACATTGATCTGTAGTCGGAACAAACAAATGTCCCTAGAGAACCAATCCACCATCTAATCTAACTGAACAATCATCAGTGCCTCGCCCTTGGAACACTTTCTGTCTCAACTCTAAAGCCAAATGGTCTACTTTTTGTGCCTTTATTACCTTGTCCACAAGCACAGGTTGCACAACTAAGTTCTATACCCAAACTGAGTCACCTTGTTCAACCAACTGAAGATCATAATATGCTGCTGTTTTAAGCATCTTCCACTGACCAATTCCGATACTGGCTACTATGCTCTGGATTTTTGGCTCAATCCATCAGCCACTACATTGGCTTTACCAGGGTGGTATGAGATTTGGAAATAATATTCCTCCAGAAACTCCACCCATCACCGCTGTCTCAAATTCAAGTCTTTCTGAGAGAATAAATATTTGAGATTTTTTTGGTCGGATAGCACCTCAAGTCTCTTATCATAAAATAATGCCGTCAAACTTTCAATGCGTACATTACTGCGGATAACTCAAGATCATGGGTGGGATAATTAAGTTTATGGGGTTTTAACTGCCAGGATCCAAATGTTATCACTCGGTCATCCTGCATCAACACGCAGCCTAGATTGCAATAGCCCGGGTTTTTAAATCAATATATATTTTGGCTATTATTTATGTTAATGGTTGAAATTGAGAATTTTGATGGAATAGATGTTAAATGGATCAAAATTTGGGCAATGGCCCAAGTATGGTCCAATGGACCATGGATTGGAATAACTTCACTTAAGTGGGCCAATGATGATTAATTGGGCCAAGGATGGTCAATTGGGTAAAATACCCATTTGGGACCCAATGGGTCAACATGGTTTGAACATTAGGGTAAATGGGTAGGACGTGAATTTAATTGGGCCATGGGCCCAATGGTGATCAAAGTGAATGAGAATCACCTAAGTTAAATTGGAATGACCCAAGTGTTAATGGTCTAGTGGGGCCCAACCCCACCTCATCAAGTGAGGTGGCATGTGGACCAAGACATAGGTGGGGCCGACCACTATGGTTGACTTGGTCAACCATGGGTGAGTCAAAGGTGAATTAAGGAAGATCAAGGTGAATGGAGTGGAATTAATTGGTTTAAAATCATCTAAGTTAATCTTGATTAGACCAAGGTAGCATGATCAAGTGGGACCCACCTCCACCTCATCAAGTGAGGTGGCAGATAGGCTAAGGAATTGGTGGGGCCGGTTACCCTGGTTGACTTGGTCAACCATGGTTGGATTCATGGAGGAAATCTAAGGAAATAAAATGGGATTAAATTAAGTAATTAAGTGACCTAAGATTAAGTATCAAATTAATCAAATGAGTTAATTAAATAATTAAGGGAGTCAAATGAGTCAAAGGAGGAGTCAAAGGGGTGAGTCAAATGGGTGGTTTCATCTCATTGAAACCAACCAAACCACTCAAGCAAACACACTAAAACCGTTGGCCAAGGGTGGTGGTTTCATCCTAACCACCACCACCAAAGGCATGAGAACCCATACCCCTCTCTATGATGTTGGTCAATGGACTTGATGGGAAGACCAAACCACCCATCTTAAAGACCCAAAACCGTTGGCATGGTGGTGGTTTCATCCCAACCACCACCACTAAGGTCATGTAAGCCATACTCCCCCATGTTGGTTGGTGAATGGAAATGATGGAGGAGTGTAACCCAAGCAAACCAGAGGGATGAGATGGGAAGGTCTAAGGTTTTCATCTCATTTCTCCATCCCATTCTCATCTCACTCTCTCCCTCTCCCCCTCCCTCTCTTGGCCGATCCATACTCAAGGAGAAAGAAGAAGAAACTTAGAAGAAAAGAAGGAAAAAACTAGGCTTGGCCGACCACCACTCCAAGACCAAGGCTTGAGACATTTTTTCCCATCCTCTCCTCCCCTTCCTCTCTCAAACCCACTCCATTTTGGCCGAACCCAAACCTTGGTGATCTCATTTTGATCAAGCACATCTTGGCCGAAGATCAAGGAGAAGAAGAAGGAGAAAGGCTAAGGATCCAAGAAAAGAAAGAGAAGCCGGAGGAGCCGCGGGATCGGTAAGTGTTCTTAAACAAGATTTTAAAATTTAAGGGTTAAAAGGAGACCTTGGAAAGTCCATCTCTTAGATTAAATGGTGGCCAAAATGTCATGGGCCATGGATCTAAAATCCATCCAAGGAAAGGATGAGAAATGGACAAACCCTAATGGGTGAGATAGGTTAAGAAAAATAAAGGACTATTAAGGACATTATGTATTTAAGGTTTATTAAAGCATGGAGATGTAATTTTTGAGGAATGATGGACCATAGGGTTCGGCCATGTAGTATGACCGAACCCCATGGAAGGAGATTAAGTATTGCTTAATGGGTTTAAAGAATGGAGGCTATGGAAGGTGGTTAATAATTTTTAAAGGTTTTAAGTGAATGAATGTTAGTGATTTTTAAAGGGATTTTAATGAGGGAAATCCATGGAGAAATGTGAATGGTTCTTATGGCCTCAAAAGTGGTAGAGGAAGATGAACCATGAACCATGGGTTCGGCCATGGTGTATGGCCGAACCCTATGGTGATGTATTACTATTTTAATAGGTGTAAAATATGGGAAATAATGGGGGAATATTGGTAGCTTTGATGGACTCAAAAATGTACCTAAAGATGATCTAAAATGGTGATCTAAATGCATGATGGAAACCCCCCTCAAGGAAGGACTGTTTGTGGATAAAAAATGTTGCAATGGATCCAAGGAAAAATTGGGAAAAAGACATCATGGGTTCGGCCATGGTGTATGGGCGAACCCATGACCCATTTGTGAGCCATTTTATGGGCTAAGATTAAGGTCTATGTATGTGTTTAAATTAATGGGGGATTAGGTTAAGTAAAGGGCTGATTTTAATGATTTTATGGCATGATTAAATGAGGCACTCATGGATCCAAGTTATGGATCAGTTATGGACAAAAATGTACAAGGATGGAGGAAGTGTTTAACCATGGAAGAGGAGTGGCATAAAACGTAAATATGGCCAAAATAAGGAACCATGGGTTTGGCCATGGTGTATGGCCGAACCCCGTGGTGGTTGATCATGGACTTAGGCGCTTTAAATGATGACCTTATGGGTGGTTGATGAAGCCTAGGGTTGCCGGATTTTAAACTCACAAAATTAGAATGTTTGATGGATTAAGATGGGACCCACAAACCCAATTAGTAGGGTTCGGCCATACACCATGGCCGAACCCCACTAAGGCATGTGTTAGGGACATGAGCATGATTAAAACATGGGTTTAATTGTTAATGTGTAATAAGGTATCGGGACGTTGCAAGCAGTGTGCGTTTGGTGACCGAATTCTTGGACGGAAGTGCTAAGGAACAATAGTCGGTATTTGGTAGGACTCCTACCTTATTGTAAGCCATGGATTATGTGTTTATGCATGTTTTACTTGATTTATTTTGGTAATCAAATGATATGTTTTAAGATGGGATTTAAATGCTATGGTTTGAATTATTATTATATGGCATATTGCACTTACATCTCATGCATAGCATGGGAGGGATGAAATGAAACTGGAGTCCATGCTCCGTCGGGGCGACCGATAAACATACATGGGGATACTGTGTGTTTATGATTATCTTGACGAGGCTATCCAAACAAGAAGGTTACTATGTGTTTATGATTATCTTGATGAGACTATCCAAACAAGAAGGTTACTATGTGTTTATGATTATCTTGATGAGGCTATTCAAACAAGAAGGTTACTATGTGTTTATGATTATCTTGATGAGGCTATTCAAACAAGAAGGTTACTATGGGTTTATAATTATCTTGATGAGGCTTTTCCATCAAGGGGGACATGATGTATGATTGAAAAGGACATTGTACAATGACGATATGGATGATGGGTGGGACTCATGGCATATGGCACCCATTGCATGGCATTGTATTTTAATTGCATGGTTTTAATATACTATTACCTATGTGTTTTGTTATCACTAATCCATGTGTTAGCCCTACTCGGAGTACCTACTGGGCGCGTTGTCTAACGCCCTACTTCCACCTTAGATGATGACGTAGGAAATTGAGGAAATGAAGGAAGTGACCGGAGCCAAGCGTAGGAGTTTGGAGGAGCGAGATAGCTTACTTATTAAAGTTTATTTCATGGTTATGTAATTTGAGTAGCTTAGCTCGTTGGACTGTAATAACTTAGACTATTGCTATGGTTTGGAATTTTATTTTGGACATTATAATTTTGAGGTATTTTAGTAATTTAAGTGATGTAACTTCCTTGCTATCTAAAATTGGTAGGATAGACTCTATTATAATTCCACATTTGGTTAAGTATTCCGCAAGCTTACTTTCTACGTGTGAACTGTTCTTCGCGGACTTAGTCCCACGCACACGTACGGTTGGCCAGTTAAGGGCCGGGCTGTGGAAGCTCGGGCTTAACTCGCGTCGTGACGTCTCGCGCTCTTTGTCACTCTTTAATTCAAATATATATATATATATATATATATATATATATATATATATATATATATATATACTCTGATTTTTGGCTAAGTATCATAGTGAGAAGGGGCGGGCGTTATAGTTGGTATCAAAGCGAAATCAGAAGAATGAATCTTTTCGAAGTAAGATTAAGAAGGTTTCACGTCTCACTGATGGATAAGAATCCCAACTGACCGACTCTTCGGAGTTTGCTGCACGGGGACCAGATTAATTTACTTCATTAGACTCAGACTGAAGCATTCAATCTGAAAGCAACATTTGATGAAAAGGAGTGATAGCAAGGGAAGTACAATCACTCTAAGTTGGATTTATCAAACGTAGCAAGATAGGGCTTATTTCCCCCAAAAATGAGAAACAATATTTGATACTTAGGAAGTTTTTCCCCAAAACAAAGTATGTTTATTCGGTAATTTTTCCCCAAATTGAAAAGGAATATTTGATACTTAGGAAGTTTTTCCCCCAAAACAAAGAGTGCTTATTTGGCAACTTTTCCCCAAAATACGTAAACACAAAACTTTAATAAGAAACTAAGTCGACGATGTTTCAATGACTTAGGAAAATGCCTCCGAAGAGAAGAACCCGACAAAACCCGTGTGTGGAGGAAGAGGTACAGCCGCCTCATCCCGAGAAAGAGGTACAACAGCCTCATCCGGAGAAAGAGGTACAACAACCTCATCAAGAGGAAGAGGTACAATGACCTCATCAGGAGGAAGAAGTGCAGCAGCCACGCCAAGAAAATGAGCAGAATGGCATAAATATTCCAGTGATAACCCCTGAGCTACAAAACTTAGTGCAAGCTATAGTCACTTCGGTTTTACAACAACTCTTGAACGGAAATCAAACACAGGACCGAAGAGGTCAGGGTGGGGTAAATACCTTTCGCCCTCACAAGAGACTCAAACCCAACGTTGGGAGAACTTCAGCCTTTACTAAAGGTCTCTGTTTCCAGTGTGGTCAGCAGGGCCATTTCAAAAGAGAGTGTCGTCAGAACTATAAATCTTCTCACTTCAGGGGTTCCTTCCGTCGTCCAACTCGACCAGCTCAGCCACAAGGACCTAGAGCACATGACCCGACAGGACAGGGGCCTACTCCGATAGAATCTGGACGACTGAATACTTTGGTTTCTCCTCCAGAGATAGTGGATCATTCGGTGATTCAAGGTATGACAGTTGCTACTACTTTAAAAGTGTAAACCCAAGCGCAGGTAGCGAAGTAATAATTACTCGGTGAGTCCGAGGTCGAATCCACAGGGACTGAAGGTATTAAGAACATTATTTAAAATTAAAAGAATAAAAATTGGATTTTGATTATTTCCACACAAAGTATGGAGCAAAGATGGTGATAAATTTAAATCAATAAAAAGAAAGCACTAAGGTTCAGGGATTCATTTAACGGTCTACTAGCCCATCCAACACCAACGGTTGATGGCGGTCGACCACAGCCTACTAACACGTCCAACGCAGCAGTTCGCAAACGGTGTTCGGCTAATCTCAGTAATTATAACCCAACGGCAAATATCAAACTTTACAAAGTTATTATCTTCCACAGATTTAACTTATGAACATAATTATCACATACAAATGTCAAATGCATGATTGCCCTCCTTACAAAGGGACTTTATTCTGAGAGAACCACCATATTTCAGCCTTATGATTTGGTGTATCAAATACCAATATAAGAGATCAATAAAATAATCAATATCACACAACATATAAAACTGGATTTAATAACACGATTGCCTTCACCCAGTTTTTACCCGACAATTCCCAGACGCTCCATGGGTCCATACTGCGTTAGAGACTACAAGTCCTCAACTCCCCGACACCATTTTAACGCCTACGTTCTAAATAGTTAGAACATTTACATCCCTTACATGTAAGCAGTGTCAGGTCTCATATTCTGGACCTATATAGCCTTTTCCATCTTTAATTGACCATGGATCCCATTTCAGTCTGGTGTTAGTGGGTTTAACATATAACACAATACAAGTGTTGGTTCGAGTCTCCTCACCTTCTCCGGTTGAGTTTTTTACAGAAATTCTGTAAGATAGAGTAAAATGTATAAATTTTCTATTTGTCAGTATATACACATAATAATTTCCCAAACCCCGTGCTATTTTTCCAGAAAACATGATATGTGTAGTGAGTCACGTAAGCTCTTTCTACTCCTTTAAATTATGTTAGAAAGTTAGTTGTCAGCCATTCAAAACATTACAATAAAATGAAAAATGTAAAGTACTCAGTGCCTTCTCTCGTATTGTCTTCTGGAGAAAGGATCATGGAGACGTATTGTGAGAAGCCCAGAGGGTACAGAGACAGTAAAGTAAATAAAAGTACTCAGCGCCCTATCCTCGTATTGTCTTCTGGAAGAAGGACCATTGAGACGTATTGAGAATGTGGCCTGGAGGGTACAGAGACAGTAAAGTAAATAAAAGTACTCAGTGCCCTATCCTCGTATTGTCTTCTGGAAGAAGGACCATGGAGACGTATTGAGAATATGGCCCAGAGGGTACAGAGACAGTAAAGTAAATAAAAGCACTCAGTGCCCTATCCTCGTATTGTCTTCTGGAAGAAGGACCATGGAGACGTATTGAGAATATGGCCCAGAGGGTACAGTACAGGAATTTAAACACACAAGGCGGAAAAATAAACACACAATAGTCAGCTGGGGTTAATCTTTTCCCCGATTTTACTTAGGGTCAAAAATTATATTTTGAACGTAAAATAATATGAATCTTGAAGGTAAAATTTAAATTTTAAAAGGAAATCTATTTTTCCTTCGTTTAAAAAAAATCTAATTTTTTTGAACCCCAATACTAAGCTATTTTACTCCTAATTTGCTATGGTGTTAATAAAAATAAAAATAGAATTATTTCGATACCTTGGGTGCAAAATTCTGTATAAGATTGACTAAATTTGAAAACCCTTAAAAGAATGCAGGAAACCCGAATGTCCGGCTGCTACTGGTATGACCAAAGCAAGAGAAAGAAGAGGAAAGAAAAGAAAAAATAGGAGAGAGAGAGCTTGCTGTTTTTTGAAAGAGGGAGAGAGAGCAAAACGGCAGAGGAGTTTTTTTTTTTTTCTTTACGTTTTGGCTTCCTCGCCGATTACTCCTATTTATAGGCAACCGTATGGATTTTTTTTAATCATACAGGTTGCTGAAGCTATTCATAGGTTTATAAGTTTTTTAATAAATATGCATTTATTGTTATATATTTTATAATTATTATTACAACTGCCACCAATCGCATAGGCAATTGGCGGTGTTGTAATCTTCCAACACAGCTACAAGCTACATCCGTAGCTTTGAAACTTATCATTCATCTGGTTTCTAATATTATTTTATAATATAATATTAGTTTATTCTTTTTACTATTTACATCTATGTCCTTTCTCTTATCGGGGTATTTCAGGGTCTCACTAAATTGATACAATTGGTTCAGTAGGTCAAGTATTAAAAATTAAGCATGGTATTAAAATTTGGGGTGAAATCTATCTCAAAAACCCAGTGTTTTTGCTAAAAATCACCGTTTTAACAAAATCTCCTAATCTTCAAGATTCTTTTTGAAAGTATCCAACCTTATAGTTTGATAGAGTAAATTTGTCTGATAAAAACATTCTAAAGTTTCAAAGTGTTTTGAAGTCAAAAATCACATTTTCCAAGTGAAAGAATATTCAACGGCCCATATTTCATGGCTTAAAGTAAATATCAAAAACTAATTATTTTAGAGTGTAAAGAAATAAACAGTTTAGTTATAATATGGATTGAGTATTGACTCTCTCCTTATATTTTTAGGACTTCCTCTACCCTGTCAAATTGGGGTTTTACCACTTTAAAACTTAGGGGTAAAATAAATTAGAGAAATTATAGCGAGATTGGCATGTCATTAGGTCCGGAATTTAAAAATAATGCATAATATAAAATTTGAAGTTCAAACTAAGTCAAATGACTGAGTTTATACAGTAGCTAAGGTTTAAGCCTAAAATAATATTATTATTATATTCATAACTCACCCATATACCTTTGGAATTTAATTAAAAGAGTTATCGGATTCGGATCGAGTCAAACTCAGATCCGTTGAAGAACTTATTTGATACTCTTTAGGATTAGAGGAAAATAATTCATAATTAACGGATAAAAAAATTATTTAATTAATCATAATTAATTCTTAAATTGGGATGGGGTATTACAAAATTACTTAGATTTTTAATAAATATTTGAGATATATTAAACCATTCAATTAAATGAAATTTAGATTAATATCATAGTTGTTGATTTTAAATAACTCCCTAAATAATTAAACTTCGCCCTTTCCCTTAGTGAGAATTTAGCCAAACATTATGATAAAAGATATTAAACCAATTAATTTAGAAATTAAATGTCAATTAAACAATATTTTAAAACAATTCAAAACTAAATGATTAAATAAATAAATGAAACATGAAATGTCATATCATCAAATTAACTTAAGGAAACGTTGGAATAAAAATCAAACAGTGTTTAAACAATTTAAGAGACAACTCCCTGGGAAGAAGTCAAAAGAACAAAAAGGGTAGATGTTGTTCATGTCGAACGAGTGCCCTGCTCCAAGCCTCTTCAAATCCTGCACTTTGTTGCTTCCACTGCTTACCGCTCATGCCGGGTCGCTCTCTGGGTTGTTGCCTCTGCCTTCTCTGCTGTCTACTTTGCTAAACAAGAAAAAGAGGAAGAAGGATTTTGCTGTTTGTCGCCTCAGTTGCCGGTGTGTCCGATTCTCTGTTCCGACTGCTGTCACCAACCGCTCAGAGAAGACGAGGAAAAAGGAGTGAATGAGGGTTCTCTCTATTTTGTTTTGCTGACAATGTCACTGCCGGTGTTGCTGGTTGCTTACTTCCAACCACAGAAGAGATGCTCCACTCTAGGAAAAGATGCATTTTCTCTCTCAGCCGATCCCCTTTTGTAAGAGAACCAGCAACGGCTCTCTCCCATGCCGATTCTTCTGTTGTATTTCCATCTTTGCTCTCAAGCGGCTCTCTCCCTCTTTTCTTGAAATGTACACCACAGCAGTAGAGTGATCCACTTGATTTCCAAACGGCTCTCTCAAGCTTTCCATTTTTTTTTTTGACAGCTTGAGATCTTCTCCACTAGTGCACTTCTCCAGCTTCATTTCCTTTTCATTTTTCCTTTGGTTGGCAGCCAGTCCTTCAACGGCACTAATTCTTTGGCTCAACTTCCACTCAATTTGTTGAGTCGGCTCGGGATTTGACTCTGGGACTCGATGTTGACTCGAGATTTGGCTCGAGACTAACTTTATTAAATTGGCTGGATTAATTTCCTGAAATAAAGAAAATACACGTAATAAGTTATATTAAATAAAACTCATAAATTCATGTGTAAATGCATATATTAAATGCAAAATAAATGTGATAATGCTTAATAATATTATGACATAAATGCAATTTTAGGCATTTAACACACCCCCCAACCAGCATGTTGCTAGTCCTCGAGCAACCAAAGTAAAAATTTTCCATCATTTAAAAATGAATCCCTCTTCTTCTTTTTTTTTTTTAAACATTTGATTAAACAATAATCCCCTCATTTTTCTCAGAATAAAAATATGAAAAATGGAATTCATCATTGTAGAGGAGAATTATTATTTAACTGAAAAACAATTTCAAATTTTAGAAAACTGTTAAAACAATTTTTTTTTTTATATATATATAAGAACAACACATTTTTAACCAAACATATATATTTTTTTTTAATAACTAAGCCTCCTACCCCCCAACCTGAATGTGACATTGTCCTCAATGTCAAAATTACATGAATGCAAAGAGTGTATAATGAGATCAACATTTAAGGACACGGTAATTAATAAAAGATAATGTGGGAGAATAGGAGACACCTGAAATTGATAAGTGTACACATGAAGATACAGCTAACAAAACACAAAAATAAAGGTAAAAGAAGAACAAGCTTAAATAAATTCATAAAATAATGCTAATTTTGATAAACAGGGTCTGCTAGAGCGGTGGACTCAACCTTTGGTACAAAATATTCCAAAAATGGTTTCAATCGTTGACCATTTACTTTAAAAATATTATCATTATTTGGATTTTCTATCTCGACGGCCCCATAAGGATAAACAATCTTTACAATAAATGGGCTAGACCATCGAGATCGACGTTTACCAGGAAACAAGTGTAGCCTTGAATTATATAAAAGAACTTTCTGTGAAGGCTCAAATGATTTTCGAATGATATTTTTGTCATGAAATATTTTCATTTTCTCCTTATATATTCGAGTATTGTCATAAGCTTCATTTCGGATTTCCTCCAATTCGTTAAGTTGAAGCTTACGAAGAGAACTAGAATCATCCAAGTTAAAATTAAATTTCTTTATCGCCCAGTACGCTTTATGTTCCAATTCCACAGGCAAGTGACAAGCCTTTCCAAAGACAACTCTATAAGGTGACATACCAATCGGGGTTTTAAAGGCTGTGCGATAAGCCCAAAGCGCATCATTTAGTCGTAAAGACCAATCTTTGCGATCTGGGTTAACCGTCTTTTCAAAAATATTTTTAATTTCCCGATTGGATACCTCAACTTGTCCACTTGTTTGTGGGTGATAAGGGGTACTGACTTTATGAGTAATTCCATATTTGCGCATCAAGGCCTGAAAAGGCTTGTTACAAAAATGTGTACCCATCACTAATAATGGCTCGAGGTGTTCCAAATCTAGATAAGACATTTTCTTTTAAAAATTTCAAAACGGTCTTATGATCATTATTTCTGCATGGAACTGCCTCGATCCATTTGGAGACATAATCAACAGCTAAAAGGATATAAAGATATCCAAAAAAGGGGGGGAAAGGTCCCATGAAATCGATGCCCCAATAGTCAAATACTTCAATAATTAAGATTGGGTTCAATGGCATCATATTTCGACGAGTGATCCGTCCCAACTTTTGACAACGGTCACATGCTTTACAAAATTCATGGGCGTCTTTGAAAATAGTGGGCTAATAAAAACCACACTGCAAGATTTTTGCAGTGGTTTTCTTGGCAGAAAAATGACCACCACATGCATCTGAATGACAAAAGGAGATGACACTTTGAATTTCACTATTAGGTGTGCATCTCTTGATTATTGGGTCAGGACAATGTTTAAAAAGGTATGGATCGTCCCAAAAGAACTTTCTCACTTCGACCAAAAATTTCTTTTTATCTTGTTGGGTCCACTGGGTTGGAAGTTCACCTGAAACCAAAAAAATTAGCAATGTCAGCATACCAAGGTAATTGAGAGACAATAAAGAGTTGCTCATCAGGGAATGTGTCCTTGATTCGCATTGTCTCCAAGGAATCAGAAATTATAAGCCTGGATAAGTGATCAGCCACCACATTCTCTACTCCTTTTTTATCTTTAATTACCAAGTTAAACTCTTGGAGCAGGAGGATCGACCTAAGTAATTTGGGTTTTGCATCCTTCTTGGTTAGAAGGTATTTTAAAGCCGTATGATCAGTGAAAATAATAATCTGGGATTCAATCAAATAAGACCTAAATTTATCCAAGGCAAAGACTACTGCAAGGAGTTCCTTTTCTGTAGTGGAATAATTCATTTGTGCACTGTTCAATGTTCTGCTTGCATAATAAATGACATGAGGCTTTTTGTCGTTGCGTTGCCCTAGCACGGCCCCAACTGTATAATCACTGGCATCGCACATAATCTCAAAGGGCAAACTCCAATCAGGTGGTTGCATAATAGGAGCAGAAGTTAACATGTCCTTCAGCTTTGGAAAAGCATCTTGGCACGCGTCAGTCCACTCAAAGGGAATGTCCTTTGACAGAAGGTTACACAATGGTCAGGATATTACACTAAATTCTTTAATAAACCTTCTATAGAATCCTGCATGACCCAAAAAAGATCTAATGTCTTTAACAGTCTTAGGGGCGGGTAGATTAGCTATCAAATCGATTTTTGCTCTATCTACTTCAATTCCTTGGGAGGAGACAATGTGACCTAGCACGATTCCTTTTGAGACCATGAAATGACACTTCTCCCAATTCAAAATGAGGTTTTTCTTCTCACATCTATTCAACACCATTTTCAAATTATTCAAACATTCATCAAAAGAATTGCCAAAAACAGAAAAATCATCCATAAAGACCTCAAGGAAACGCTCTACCATATCACTAAATATGCTCAACATGCATCTCTGGAATGTAGCAGGGGCATTACGTAGCCCAAATGGCATCCTCCGATAAGCAAAAGTTCCAAATGGACATGTAAAGGTGGTCTTTTCTTGGTCTTCAGGTGCAATTTCTATTTGATTATACCCAGAGTAACCATCTAGGAAACAATAGAATTTGTGGCCAGCTGCCCTTTCTAGGATTTGGTCTATGAATGGTAAAGGGAAATGGTCTTTCCTAGTCACTTAGTTAAGTTTCCTATAGTCAATGCAAATGCGCCAACCCGTTGTGACTCTAGTTGGGATTAATTCATCATTGGCGTTCTTGACTACGGTTACCCCAGATTTCTTAGGTACCACTTGAACAGGACTAACCCAAGTACTATCAAAGATTGGGTATATAATTCCTACATCCAAAAGCTTTATGACTTCTGCTCTAACAACCTCTTTCATATTAGGATTCAATCTATGTTGTAATTCTCAAGAGGGTTTAGAATTGTCCTCTAAATAAATCCTATGGGTACAAATTGAGGGATTGATTCCCTTGATATCAGCTATGGTCCATCCAATTGCACCTTTGTGTTCTCTAAGAACATTGATTAATTTTTCTTCCTCGCTTTGATTTAATTTTGAGGAAATGACCACCGGGAATGTCTCTACTGGTCCTAAGAATGCATACTTGAGTTCAGTTGGTAGAGGTTTCAACTCAAGTTTTGGCACTTGAACACATGATGGGAGGGGCATGGTGTCACTAGGTGGTAACTCTTCAAAACGTGCCCTCCACCTGTATGTATCTAATAATGGTGCAGACTCCAAAACAGAATATACAGAATTAATTATGGAGTCCTCATCAAAATTAAGGTGTACTAAACAAGCCTCAAGAGGATCAGTGAGCACTGATAGAGGAGACTGGTCTTCGATGAGCGTTTCAATGAAATTTACTTCATGCACATCGCTATCATCACCTGGTTGTTTGTAAATATTAAATATGTTCAATTCCAAAGTCATGTTGCCAAAAGACAATTTCATGACTCCATTCCTGCAATTGATTAAAGCATTGGAGGTTGCAAGGAATGGGCGGCCTAAAATGATAGGAATTTGGGCACTCGCATTCAACACAGGTTGGGTGTCCAAGACTATGAAATCGACAGGGAAGTAGAATTTGTCTACTTGGACTAACACGTCTTCAACTATTCCTCTCGGTATCTTAAGTGAGCGGTCGGCAAGTTGGAGCGTTATAGTGGTCGGTTTAAGCTCACCAAGTCCCAACTGCTCATATACCAAATAGGGTAAGAGGTTAACACTCTCCCCTAGGTCAAGCAAAGCTTGCCCAATTTGGAACTCACCAATAACAGATGATATGGTTGGACACCCCGGATCTTTGTATTTTGGTGGTGTATTCTGTTGGATGATAGCACTTACTTGTTCCGTCAAGAATGCTTTCTTTTGTACATTTAGATTACGCTTTATTGTACATAAATCTTTTAAAAATTTAGCATATGACGGTATTTGCTTAATAGCATCCAACAAAGGAATATTGATTTTGACCTGTTTAAAGATTTCAAAAATGTCGACATTGGTCACTGATTTTTTTGGAGGTTGTAACCTTTGGGGAAAATGGGCAAGCATTGGATGTTGCGAAACCACATTAGGCTTAGACTCATTAGGCCCATCATCACTCTTTGGGGTTGAAAGTTCCTTGGGTTTGCTAACCTTGGTCGGAATACTTTTATCAATTATTTTTCCATTTCGTAGAGTGGTGATGGACTTAGCGTGTTCTTGGTGTGAATTAGAAGAATTTGAATTGTTTCCCTTAAATTGACCCCTAGGATTTGGTTGAGGTTGAGCAGGGAACTTGCCCATTTCTTGATTGTTGGGCATGGAGGTCGACTTGTTCATAAAATTCTTCAATTCACTCATGTCTTGCATTATCTGATTATTAAAGATTGATTGACTTTGCATGAATGCATTAAAAGTTTCCTCAAGGGTCTTCTTATGTGGAGGCACATAAGGATTAGAAGTAGAAGGCCCTTGAGGGGCATGGTTATTTACATTTGGATCATTTCTCCAACTAAAGTTGGGATGATTCTTCCAACCTGGGTTATATGTGTCGGAATAGGGTGAAGAAAAAGGCCTTTTATAGGTGTTCATAGGATTTGCTTGACTGTATAGCACCTCTTTAAAAGCTGGGATTGTCGGATAATCCTGAGTTTGGTGTCCAATAGTCTCACATATCCCACATACATCTTTTTTTTTTTTTCAGTGGCCTTAATTGAGTGTACTTTTCCAAGTTCAATGGCCTCTACCTTTCTGGTCAAATTGGCTAATTTGGCATTAACATCATCTTCTTCTTTAAGGAGGTACATACCCCCTTTTGTCATGGCACTAGGCTTGGTCTTTTCTGCCTTATCAGATCCATCAGTATCATCCCAAGATTGGGCAGTTTTAGCTAGATGGTCAAAATAATCCCAAGCCTCCTCAGGATCTTTACTTGGAAATTCACCATTACACATCATTTCTACGTATTGGCGCATATTGGAATTTAGACCATCATAGAAAAAATTGATAGTGCGCCAAATTTCATAGCCATGATGTGGGCAAGATTGCAATAATTCTTTGTAACGCTCCCAACATTGGAAGAATGTTTCACCTTCTTTTTGTTTGAAATTCATGATTTTTCTTCTAAGTGTATTAGTCTTGTGGGTAGGGAAGAATTTTTTCAAGAATTCTCGTTGCATTTCTTGTCAAGTACATATGGATCTTGGTCTTAGAGAATTTAGCCAACTTTTTGCTTTCTCTTTTAAAGAGAAAGAGAATAATTTCAACCTTACTACATCACTATTAACGTTTTGGTTATGCAAAGTAGCACAAACCTCTTCAAATTCTTTTAGATGTATGTAAGGGCTCTCTGAATCCAAACCATGATACTTAGGAAGTAATTGAATCACCCCTGGTTTTAAATCAAAAGCACCTTGATTATTAGGAAAAATAATACAAGATGGAGAACTTGATCTGGTCGGTTGCAAATATTCACGCAATGTTTTCATTTGTGGGATACCATCGTTTTCCCCATGATCACTCTCATGTTCAGACATTGTGAATGATGAAAATGAGTATTCAGATTCTTGAAACAAGTTCCCAGACAAATTTTCAGCAATAGAATCAATTTTTTTAAGGCGATTTGTTTCGTCTCGTTGCCACGAGGACATCCAACAAAGAAAAAGATTTAACTAAAATAACTTAAAAAAAAAATGAGATAAGGAACGAATTTACCAGATGCGCAAGAATCCAAAATAAAATCACCTAAACAAGAAGACACAAAAAAAAAATCAGTAGCAATTAAAAAAAAAATTGAAGAACTAACTCTTTTTTTTTTCTATATATTTTTTATGAATGTTGGAATTTTTATTTTTGTATTTGTAAAACCGTTACAATCCTCGGCAACGGCGCCAAAAACTTGCTACTACTTTAAAAGTGTACACCGAAGCGCAGGTAACGAAGTAATAATTACTCGGTGAGTCCGAGGTCGAATCCACAGGGACTGAAGGTATTAAGAACACTATTTAAGATTAAAAGAATAAAAATTGGATTTTGATTATTTCCACACAAAGTATGGAGCAAAGATGGTGATAAATTTAAATCAATAAAAAGAAAGCACTAAGGTTCAGGGATTCATTTAATAATTCATAGGGCATTTTTATCAACTTGTCTCAATTCAATTCGAATGACGATTCTATTGAACTGGAAGATTGGACAGTTATCTCAATAATAATTTGCATATAATTTGTTCGAATAATTGATGGTTAAATAATATTAATTAAATATCACATGTCACAAGGATTCGACAAGCATTTATTGTATTCAGAAATAACAATAAATCAAGAAAAATATATAGACATAGATAGGTCCTTGAAAGTTTCTTACAAATCTCATACGTTTATCCAAGTATTTATTGTGTTTGGAAACTACAATAAATCAAGGAAAATTATTTAGATTTTTAATAAATATTTGAGATATATTAAACCATTCAATTAAATGAAACTTAGATTAATATCAAAGATGTTGATTTAAAATAACCCCCTAAATAATTAAACTTCACCCTTTCCCTTAGTGAGAATTTAGCCAGACATTATGATAAAAGATATTAAACCAATTAATTTAAGCATTAAATGTAAATTAAACAATATTTAAAACAATTCAAAACTAAATGATTAAATAAATAAATGAAACATGAAATGTCATATCATCGAATTAACTTAAAGAAACGTTGGAATAAAAATCAAACAGTGTTGAAACAATTTAAGAGACAACTCCTTGGGAAGAAGTCAAAAGAACAGAAAGGGGTAGATGTTGTTCATGTCGAACGAGTGCCCTGCTCCAAGCCTCTTCGAATCCTGCACTTTGTTGCTTCCACTGCTTACCGCTCATGCCGAGTCGCTCTCTGGGTTGTTGCCTCTGCCTTCTCTGCTCTCTACTTTGCTAAACAAGAAAAAGAGGAAGAAGGATTTTGCTGTTTGTCCCCTCAGTCGCCGGTGTGTCCGATTCTCTGTTTCGACTGCTGTCACCAATCGCTCAGAGAAGACGAGGAAAAAGGAGTGAATGAGGGTTCTCTCTATTTTGTTTTGCTGATACCGTCACTGCCAGTGTTGCTGGTTGCTTACTTCCACCCCAAGAAGAGATGCTCCACTCTAGGAAAAGATGTCTTTTCTCTCTCAGTTGATCCCCTTTTGTAAGAGAACCAGCAACGGCTCTCTCCCATTCCGATTCTTCTGTTGTATTTCCATATTTGCTCTCAAACGGCTCTCTTCCTCTTTTCCTGAAATGTACACCACAGCAGTAGAGTGATCCACTTGATTTCCAAACGGCTCTCTCATGCTTTCCATTTTTTTTTTTTTTACAGCTTGAGATCTTCTCCACTAATGCGCTTCTCTAGCTTCATTTCCTTTTTCATTTTTCCTTTGGTTGGCAGCCAGTCCTTCAACGACACTATTCTTTGGCTCAACTTCCACTCAATTTGTTGAGCCGGCTCGGGATTTGACTCCGGGACTCGATGTTGACTCGAGATTTGGGTCGAGACTAACTTTATTAAATTGGCTGGATTAATTTCCTGAAATAAAGAAAATACACGTAATAAGTTATATTAAATAAAACTCATAAATTCATGTGTAAATGCATATATTAAATACAAAATAAATGTGATAATGCTTAATAATATTATGACATAAATGCAATTTTAGGCATTTAACAACAGTAGTTCGTAGTTCATATGCTTATGCGATATTTAATTTGGGAACATTCCACTCTCTTGTATCTACTGCCTTCACATCTGTTACTAGCACTTTAGCACAACAAATATCCACTGAACTTACTGTAGTATTCCCTATTGGTAGACGATGATGACAATTGGTGGGTATATCGATCCCCCGATAGATACAACGGTTCCATGGTAAAAGCTACAGTTCTATGGATAGATACTATCTTCCCATGGCTGGGGGTTTCCATGGTGATTTGGATTGATGCCGGACATTGGCATTATGATAAACATTTTTGATTCACAGTCGACGCATTGGTCGTATGTTAGACCTGTTAGCCTATGATAGACATATTAGTCCTACGAAGGTATTAGTTATGTCCATGAATGGATTATACCCATGGAGGGGTTATATTCATGGATCTGATGAACAAATCTTTCGTCCGTATTTGGGCAAGTTTGTATTCTTTTTCATTGACGATACCCCGATTTATTCCCACCTTCGGGAGGAGCAAGTAGAACATCTAAGGATAGCCTTGGACACCTTGAAGAAAAGTCAATTGGATGCCAAAGCCAGCAAGTGTGAGTTTTGGCTCTCCGAGATCAACTTCTTGGCATATTATATCAGCAGAAGGTATAACCGTGGACCCGGCTAAAGTGGCGGCAGTGAGGGAATGGAAAACACCGATGAATGTGACCGAGATCCGCAGTTTTCTGGGATTGACCGGTTACTACTGGAAATTCATCATGGACTTCTCCAAATTTGCATCTCTACTTACCCGACTCACTCAGAAAGGAGTCAAATTTGAGTGGTCGACTAAATGCAACCAGAGATTTGAGGAGTTGAAGGAGAGACTTACCACTGCTCCTATTCTGATTTTGTCGGAAAGAGGCAAGGGCTATGAGTATGCTACGATGCTTCTGGAGAGGGACTGGGATGCTCTCTCATGCAAAGTCATCATGTGGTGGCATACTGTTCAAGACAATTGAAAATACATGAATGCCTCTACCCCACACATGACTTGGAGTTAGCTGCAGTGGTCTTCGCTCTCAAAAGCTGGAGACACTATTTATATGGCGAGGAGCTTGAGGTGTTCTCAGATCACAAGAGCCTGAAGTACTTATTTGATCAGAAGGAACTCAACTTGAGGCAGCGCAGATGGATGGAATATCTGGCGGATTATGAATTCGCACTTCAATATCACCTGGCAAAGAAAATAAGGTGGCAGATGCCCTCAGCCGCATGTCACATGCGACAGTAGCCAGTTTGATCAGGACGGAATGGGATATGCTGAACACCATCCGAGAGTTCAACTTGTATATCAAGAACCATGGGAGTATGTACAATCTGATCATACGGTCCAACATGGTCTCCAAGATTGAACAGGAGCAACGGACAGATCTAGAGGTGGAGGAGATTTTGGCCAAGATGTCTACCGGTGAGGTTGTACCGGAATGGGAATTACGACCGGGACAGGGCCTTGTATTCCTAGGCAGGACATATGTGCCTAAGAGCTGCAGAAGAGAGTTGTTGGTTGAGGCACACCAAACCAAGCTCTCTATCCATCCGGGTAGCACCAAGATGTATCATGATCTTAAGAGGCACTATTGGTGGCATGGACTCGAGAGAGATGTGGCAGAGTTTGTTGCTCGTTGCCTAACTTGTCAGCAGCTTAAGGTGGAACATCAGAAGCCATTGGGTTTACTCAAACCCTTACCAGTGTCGGAGTGGAAATGGGAGCATATAGCCATGGATTTTGTAACAGGGTTGCCAAGGTCATCAAAGGGCAACGATGCGATATGGGTCGTAGTGGACCGGTTGACTAAGTCTGTGCACTTCCTTCCCATCAAGATGACAGATTCTTCGGAGACCTTGGGTCGACGGTACATCCAGGATATCATCAGACTACATGGTATTCCCCAGACTAGTGTGTCCGACAGAGATGGCTGATTCACTGGCAGAGTATGGCAGAGCATGCAGTCGGCTATGGGGACCGACATATTGACTAACACAACATTTCATCCACAGACTGATGGACAGTCAGAGAGGACGATATAGACATTGGAGGATACGTTGAGAGCATGTATGCTAGACTTCAAGGGTGGATGGGAGGATCACTTGCCACTGGTGGAGTTCTCCTACAACAACAGTTACCAGGAAACTCTCCGGATGGCTCCATTTGAGGCCTTGTATGGTAGGCCCTGTAGATCACCAGTGTGCTGGATAGAGGCCGGTGATCCTGCACTGATTGGACCCGAGTTAGTTACGGAAACCACGGCGTAGATCAAGTTGATACGACAACACCTACTCACTGCACAGAGTCGTCAGAAGAGCTATGCTGACAAGAGGAGAAGGTTCCTCGAGTTCGAGGTGGGAGACTTGGTGTTCTTAAAATTCTCACCACAGAAGGGACACATGAGATTTGGGAAGAAAGGGAAACTGTCGCCTAGATTTGTGGGGCTGTTTCCAATCCTGAAGAGAGTGGGGGAGGTAGCTTATCAGTTGGTGTTTCCTCCACAGTTATCATCTTTACATGATGTATTCCATGTGTCCATGTTGAGGAAGTACAACCCCGATCCTTCCCATGTGTTGAACGTGCAAGATGTCGATGTGCAAAGCGACGTGACATATGTGGACAAGCCGGTCAGAGTGATCGGGAGAGAACAAAAGGTACTACGGAACCGCACCTTTCAGTTCGTCAAGGCGGTATGGGAACGACATGGCAATGAGGAAGCCACCTGGGAACTTGAGTCAGAAATGAGAGCCGCTCATCCAGAGCGTTTTGTATGAGTTGTTTGAACCCCCTACTTCGCTCGAATTTTCGGGACGAAAATTTCAAAAGAGGATTGTATTGTAATAGCCCGGGTTTTTAAATCAATATATATTTTGGCTATTATTTATGTTAATGGTTGAAATTGAGAATTTTGATGGAATAGATGTTAAATGGATCAAAATTTGGGCAATGGCCCAAGTATGGTCCAATGGAACATGGATTGGAATAACTTCACTTAAGTGGGCCAATGATGATTAATTGGCCAAGGATGGTCAATTGGGTAAAATACCCATTTGGGACCCAATGGGTCAACATGGTTTGACCATTAGGGTAAATGGGTAGGAAGTGAATTTAATTGGGCCATGGGCCCAATGGTGATCAAAGTGAATGAGAATCACCTAAGTTAAATTGGAATGACCCAAGTGTTAATGGTCTAGTGGGGCCCAACACCACCTCATCAAGTGAGGTGGCATGTGGACCAAGACATAGGTGGGGCCGACCACCATGGTTGACTTGGTCAACCATGAGTGAGTCAAAGATGAATTAAGGAAGATCAAGGTGAATGGAGTGGAATTAATTGGTTTAAAATCATCTAAGTTAATCTTGATTAGGCCAAGGTAGCATGATCAAGTGGGACCCACCTCCACCTCATCAAGTGAGGTGGCGGATAGGCTGGGGAATTGGGGGGGCCGGCTACCATGGTTGACTTGGTCAACCATGGGTGGATTCATGGAGGAAATCTAAGGAAATAAAATGGGATTAAATTAAGTAATTAAGTGACCTAAGATTAAGTATCAAATTAATCAAATGAGTTAATTAAATAATTAAGGGAGTCAAATGAGTCAAATGAGGAGTCAAAGGGGTGAGTCAAAGGGGTGGTTTCATCTTATTGAAACCAACCAAACCACTCAAAGAAACACACTAAAACCGTTGGCCAAGGGTGGTGGTTTCATCCCAACCGCCACCACCAAAGGCATGAGAACCCATACCCCTCTCCATGATGTTGGTCAATGGATTTGATGGGAAGACCAAACCACCCATCTTAAAGACCCAAAACCGTTGGCATGGTGGTGGTTTCATCCCAACCACCACCACTAAGGTCATGTAAGCCATACTCCCCCATGTTGGTTGGTGAATGGAAATGATGGAGGAGTGTAACCCAAGCAAACCAGAGGGATGAGATGGGAAGGTCTAAGGTTTTCATCTCATTTCTCCATCCCATTCTCATCTCACTCTCTCCCTCTCCCCCTCCCTCTCTTGGCCGATCCATACTCAAGGAGAAAGAAGAAGAAACTTAGAAGAAAAGAAGGAAAAAACTAGGCTTGGCCGACCACCACTCCAAGACCAAGGCTTGAGACATTTTTTCCCATCCTCTCCTCCCCTTCCTCTCTCAAACCCACTCCATTTTGGCCGAACCCAAACCTTGGTGATCTCATTTTGATCAAGCACATCTTGGCCGAAATCAAGGAGAAGAAGAAGGAGAAAGGCTAAGGATCCAAGAAGAGAAAGAGAAGCCGGAGGAGCCGCGGGATCGGTAAGTGTTCTTAAACAAGATTTTAAAATTTAAGGGTTAAAAGGAGACCTTGGAAAGTCCATCTCTTAGATTAAATGGTGGCCAAAATGTCATGGGCCATGGATCTAAAATCCATCCAAGGAAAGGATGAGAAATGGACAAACCCTAATGGGTGAGATAGGTTAAGAAAAATAAAGGACTATTAAGGACATTATGTAACGCCCGGCCCTCTCCGAGAAATCAGATAATTCTCCTGGCGGGACTTTCACTGCCTAAGGAGGCCCCACAGTTGCATCACGGGCATACCAACGGAGTGTGGGCTCCGGTTTCCACAATCATCATCCTATGCCATGCATGAGATGTTAATGCATTGTATGTCATTTGTAAATACATAACTCATCATTCAAAACCACATTTGAAACGTAAATCAAATACAACATATCTCAAAAAAATATAATAAGACCAAATTATAATTGTGGTTACAAGCAGGTAGGAAACCTACTGAAGATTCACTTCAGTGTTCGATCTTTCTTAATCGTCACCTGTTCATGACTCATACGCCGTATACGCAAGTCTGGATACCCTATTTAAATAGCAGCAAACCAAACATTCATCATGTAATTCCAACTTGGCCAATGTCCCAAAAATGCACTGTGTGGGGTTCGGCCATGGGCATGGCCGAACCTCACCTATTTATCCTTTTGGTCTCTCATTCGTTTAATCCCTATTAAACATCAAATTGTACAAAAATACCTTGGTAGGGTTCGGCCATACAGCATGGCCGAATCATACCCCTTTGATTTGGGTCCATACAACCATACCTATGATCATTCCACCTTTGATCATTTCGCCCATATTTACCATTATGCCATTGGTCCAATACTCAATTATATCCCATTTTAACCTTTAAAACTACCGATCAATTCCATGGAATGGAACCACACTAAAACCTATTGTCATAGTCCATGATCTTTACATTGAACCCTTTTAATTCAATAAAAACATTCCACATAAAATAATCCATATGAAGTGGTCCATGGGGTTCGGCCGAACCCAGTGGCTCCCTTGGTCCAATAACTTTAACCTAGGTATTTAACTTAGGCTACATCCTTTTTCCAAGGTTATTACATGGTTCAGCCATCCATAGGCTGAGCCAAATCAATAACCATAACCCCAAGTAAAACCCATACAAACAACCCATAACGCAGCCCATGGGGTTCGGCCATACACATGGCCGAACCCAATGGTTCTCTTGATTTAATAATATAACCAACTATCCTTAATTTAAATCAATAACTTAACCTCAATATTATCAGGGTTCAACCACACATTGGCTGACCAATAACAGCAAATTATTCTTCATCAAATCACATAAAAACTTCATAAGGTGATCCATGGGGTTCGGCCATTCACATGGCCGAACCTTATGGTTCTTTTGATGCGACTTTCCCAATAATTCCATATAATTTATCTATTGCATCTTAGCCATAAAACAGCAAGGTTTAACCAACCATTGCCGATCCCATTTAGTTTATTAATTCTATTTACAATCCTTTACAAAATCTTCACATATGGTATGGTTTTTATTCCCCAAAAACCATACCACTCCCAATTATTTCCATGGGGTTCGGCCATCCCAAGTGGCCGAACTCCATGTTCTAAACTTCCATCCTTTAAACCTTATCAACACACTTTACATCCTTACTTAATTCGGCCACAAAATGACCCAACTAACATGTGTAAAAATCAGCATGACTTGACATGGTTTTTGACCTTTAAGAACATCAAACAAATCCACACTTTTTCATGGGGTTCGGCCAACCAAGATGGCCGAACCCAATGACATACTTTTTATCCTTTTAAGCCATCTAATCCAAGGCTAAATTCCCTGATGTAATCGGTCAATCCATAGCCCAACATATGACACTCAAGACTATGATTTTAGAACTTTTCAAAACATGTAAATAATCTAGCTTAGCATCCAAAAACAGTCCATGGTTTTGTCCTACAAAAACCATCCAATTTAACCCATTCTTTTCATGGGGTTCGGCCATCCCCAATGGCCGAACCTAATGATCAAATTTCCATCTTATTTATGAACTTCCATCTAAGGTTTAATCCTTGATGCATTCGGCCAAATGATAGCCCAAATCATACCCTTTTCTTACAACTTGTTTAACTTGAACACTTTAGAAAATCTTACAAATTTCCTTTGCTCCTTCCCTCTTGTTTCCTTTCTTTCCTTCTTCCTTAATCCCTTGCCGAAATGGTGCTTGATCTTATGGTGAAACACAGCAACTGGTTCGGCCAAGAGATGGTGTTCTTGAGAGGGGAAGAGGGATGAATTTCTAAGCATTTTTTTAAGGTAAATTCGGCCAAATGGTGGTTGTTTATCCTTTTGTTAAATCAGCCAAGCCTCCCTCTTTAATCCTCATTAATCCTTGGTAAAAACGATGGGGTATTGGGTGCCATCCAAGACACCCCTTCATTCCAAACGTTGCATCCTTTCATTTTTAACACATGCATCTCATGAGATGCATGATGCCGCCCAACCTTGGTGTCCCTTGGCTTTGCCAAGGCACCTATTCATTCCAACGGCTAGGATTGGTTTGACTAGGAGTTGTGTGAGATTAGAACTCCTTTCCACTTCCTCTTGACTCAATTGACTCATGATCTTTTTATTCCAACTCAACACATTTAATGCACCATATTTGAGTCAACTCTATTCTTAATTAAAACTTACTCCAAATCAGTCCAACTCAAGCTGAACTAACTCACACTTGAGTTCATCTGAGGACCCACACGGTCAGCCGTGGTCAACTTGGTCAACCCGACCCATTAGGTCCCCAATCAGCCCCTTGACCCATTTTGACAACATGACCCATTAATGGGCTGATTTTGCCATTTCTAATTGGTTTTCACTTGTGCATCAAGCCTACCCATTTTTGTTATACTTGATTTCCCATCAGTTCAGCTTGAACCCATTTAATTTGAGCTTACACCATGGTCAAATCATCCATTATGACCCATTGGGTCCAATTGGGCCCTTTGACCCATTTAGCCATTTTCGACCCAATTGATATAGATTACCCATCCAATCAAACTTGACATTTATAATGTGCTCATATGATCTTAATTTGAGCAATGGGCCCCACCATTTCCTTATTTGACGTCACAAAACAATTAATTTAACAAACCAAGGGTATTTTCGTAATTATCCACTTCATTGAGAAATTGGGGTGTTACAATCTGATGATTATGAAACACTGGAGCCCACACTCCGTCGGAATGCCCGAGATGCAACTGTGGGGCCTCCTTAGGCAGTGAAAGTCCTGCCAGGAGAATTATCTGATGATTATGAAACACCAGAGCCCACACTCCGTCGGAATGCCCGAGATGCAACTATGGGGCCTCCTTAGGCGGTGAAAGTCCCTCCAGGAGAATTAATAGGTTGATATGAGACACGTCAAGTGATGGCTATATGTATGTGTGATGGGGTGGGGCTCATTACATTTGCATACATACATAGCATGGTTTTATATGTTTTTGATAATCAGACATTGGTTATATGCATGATTTATAAGCTAACCTTGTGGTAGCCCTGATCGGGAACCTACTGGGCGCGTTGATCTAACGCCCTAATTCTATCCTCAGAGGAGAATGCAGGTACAAGGAAAGGAAAAGAGAAGGTTGATGATATGGAGGGGAGCCAAGCATAAATGCTTGAATGCTGGAATGAATTTATAATTGCTGTTATTTGATACTTTATTATGGACATGTAATAATGTATTTACTTGCTATGGTTTGTATAGGATATTAATGATGGATGGTTGGTTTATGTTATTTACTAATTGAGACTGGTACTTTCTATCTTTTCAACCTAATTTCGCAGTTAGTCTAGTTTATTCCGCAGGTCATTGTTTAGATTCATGTGTGTATTATCTATCATGGTGTAGTCCATATACACATGGGTGGCCAGTTAAGGGTTGGACTTTGAGTAGTCCGGACTTAGCTCGCGTCGTGATGCCGCCCGCTCTCTTTTGATGCTTTATTATTATTTAAAAAAAAAATTTAGACTCTGATTTCTCGAAAAGGGCGGGGCGTTACACATTATGTATTTAAGGTTTATTAAAGCATGGATATGTAATTTTTGAGGAATGATGGACCATAGGGTTCGGCCATGTAGTATGGCCGAACCCCATGGAAGGAGATTAAGTATTGCTTAATGGGTTTAAAGAATGGAGGCTATGGAAGGTGGTTAATCATTTTTAAAGGTTTTAAGTGAATGAATGTTAGTGATTTTTAAAGGGATTTTAATGAGGGAAATCCATGGAGAAATGTGAATGGTTCTTATGGCCTCAAAAGTGGTAGAGGAAGATGAACCATGGACCATGGGTTCGGCCATGGTGTATGGCCGAACCCTATGGTGATGTATTAGTATTTTAATAGGTGTAAAAATGTGGGAAATAATGGGGGAATATTGGTAGCTTTGATGGACTCAAAAATGTACCTAAAGATGATCTAAAATGGTGATCTAAATGCATGATGGAAACCCCCCTCAAGGAAGGACTGTTTGTGGATCAAAAATGTTGCAATGGATCCAAAGAAAAATTGGGAAAAAGACATCATGGGTTCGGCCATGGTGTATGGGCGAACCCATGACCCATTTGTGAGCCATTTTATGGGCTAAGATTAAGGTCTATGTATGTGTTTAAATTAATGGGGATTAGGTTAAGTAAATGGCTGATTTTGGAGATTTTATGGCATGATTAAATGAGGCACTCATGGATCCAATTTTGTGCCATCTTCCTGGGTTTAGCTGGTTACTATAGGAAGTTTATCATGGACTTCTCCAAAATTGCATGTCCACTTACCCGACTCACTCAGAAAGGAGTCAAATTTGAGTGGTCAGATGTATGCAACCAGAGATTTGAGGAACTGAAGGAGAGATTTACAACTACTCCTATCCTTATGTTGCTGGAAAGAGGCTAGGGCTATGAGGTACAATACGATGCTTCAGGAGAGGGACTTGGATGTTCTCTCAGTCAATCTCATCGTGTGGTGGCTTATGGCTCAAGACAATTGAAAATACATGAACGCCTCCATCCCACACATGATCTGGAATTAGCCGCAGTCGTCTTCGCCCTCAAAAGCTGAAGACATTATTTGTATGGCGAGAAGTTTGAAGTGTTTTTTGATCATAAGAGCTTGAAGTGCTTGTTTGATCAGAAAGAGCTCAACGTGAGGCAACACAGATGGATGGAATATCTGCAGGATTATGAGTTCGTGCTTTGTTATCATCCTGGTAAGGCGAACAAAGTAGCGGATGCTCTCAGCTGTATATCACATGCATCAGTGGCTAGTTTGATCAGAACAGAATGGGAGATGCTGAATACCATTCGAGAGTTCAATCTTTACATCAGTAACCATGGAAGTATGTACAATCTGATCATACGGTCCAACATGGTCTCCAAGATTGAACAGGAGCAACGGATAGATCCAGAAGTGGAGGAGATATGGGCCAAAATGTCTACCGGTGTGGTCATACCGGAATGAGAATTACGACCAGGACATGGTCTTGTATTCCATGTGTCTAAGAGTTGCAGAAGAGAGTTATTGATTGAAGCACACCAAACCAAACTCTCTATTCATTCGGGTGGCACCAAGATGTATCACGACCTGAAAAGACACTATTGGTGGCATTGGCTCAAAAGAGATGTGGCAGAATTTGTGGCTCATTGCCTAACCTGTCAGCAGGTTAAGATGGAACATCAGAAGCCACCAGGGTTACTCAAACCCTTACGAGTACCGGAATGGAAATGGGAGCACATCTCCATGGATTTTGTAACAGGGTTACCATGGTCCTCAAAGGGCAACGATTGGATATGGGTCGTGGTAGACCGATTAACCAAGTTTGCACACTTTCTTCCCATCAGGATGACAAATTCATCTGAGACCTTGGGTCGACGGTATATCAAGGATATCATCAGATTACATAGTATTCTCCGGACTATTGTCTCCGACAGAGATGGCCGATTCACTGGCAGAGTGTGGCAGAGCATGCAGTCGGCCATGGGAACAGATCTACTGATAGCACAACATTCCATCCACACACTGATGGGCAGTCTGAGAGGACAATACAGACATTGAAGGATATGCTGAGAGCATGTATGCTAGATTTTAAGGGTGGATGGGAGGATCACTTGCCGCTGGTAGAGTTCTCATACAACAACACTTACCAAGCAAGCCTTCAGACGGTTCCATTCGAGGCTTTATATGGTAGACCATGTAGATCACCCGTGTGCCGGACAGAGGCCGGTGAGCCTGCACTGATTGGGCCCGAGTTAGTTACAGAGACTACAACACAGATACAATTAATATGGCAACACCTATTGGCTGCACAGAGTCGTCAGAAGAGCTACATTGACAAGAGGAGGAGGTTCCTTGAATTTGAGGTGGGGGACTTAGTGTTCTTGAAAGTCTTGCCACGAAAGGGGCACACGAGATTTGGAAAGAAGGGGAAATTGTCGCCTAGATATGTGGGGCAGTTTTCAATCCTAAGGAGGGTGGGGGAGGTGGCTTATCAATTGGCACTTCCTTCACAATTGGCATCTTTACACGAAGTATTCTATATATCTATGTTGAGAAAGTACAATCTTGATCCCTCACATGTACTGAATATACAAGACATGGAGGTGCAAAGGGACGTGAAATACGTCGAAAAGCCTGTCAGAGTGGTGGAGACAGAGCAAAGGGTGTTACGAAACCGAGCGATTCAGTTCGTCAAAGTGGTATGGGATGTAACGCCCAGCCCTCTCCAAGAATTTCAGAGTCTAATAATTTTTTTTTAAAATTATAATAAAACCTCAGAAAAGAGAGCGGGCGGCGTCACGACGCGAGTTAAGTTCAGACTACCCAAGTCTGAACCTTAACTGGCCACCCATGTGTACATGGACTAGACCATGATAATGAACACACATGGAACTAACATCAACGTGCGGAATAACCTAGATTAATTGCGGAATAGAAAGACAAGATAGCAAGTAACAGTCTTAAACATTATTTATCATAGATCAACCATCCAAATGTTATCAACCTAATCAAACCATAGCAAGTAGTGAATTATTACATGTCCCACAAAAGTATTCAAAAGACAGTAATATAAAGTAGTTCAGTCCTTCATTCAAGCACTTAGGCTTGGCTCCCCTCCCGGTCAACGACCTTTCCTTTCCCTTTGCTTGTACCTGCAATCTCCTCTGAGGATAGAATTAGGGCGTTAGATCAACGCGCCCAGTAAGTTCCCGAATCAGGTCTACCACATGTTAACATATAAAACATGCATATATATATCATAATACATGATCATCAAAACAGATAAAACAATGCTATGATGTATGCACATGCAATGAGCATCCCCCATCATGTACATTCATAGCCATCACTTGACGTGCCTTGCACCGTCAAGGTAAATTACAATACAACTTCCATCTCTTCATCATTGACCGATTCATATCACGTATTAGTCCTCCTGGCGGGACTCTCATCGCCTAAGGAGACCAATGTGACTATGATCATCATGTTACTCCTCCTGGCGTGACTTGCACCACCGAGGCAGGACGTAACTTATAACTTGAAACACTGTAGAACCTCACTCATAATCCCATGTCTATGCATGAGATGCCAATGCCTGTATGCCATTTGTTAATGCATAATATATCATTTGAAACACATATATTAAAACAAGAATATCATAAGAAAATTGGGTAAAAACTGTGGTTACAAGTAGGTAGGAAACCTACTGAAGAATCCCTTCAGTAACTGATCTTTCTTTTGCGTCACCCGGTCACGACTCGCACATCGTTCGACTTCCGGTACCTTATCCATATACCAATCAGCAAGTCATAACATCATTTACTTATTCAACCACATCTACGACCCATCCGCATCATGTGGGGTTCGACCATGCCCTTGGCCGAACATCACCAACTTAGGATTTAACTTCCTACTTTATTTAATCAACTCTTAAACACTTAACCCTTTTAAACATGTCTTGTTAAGGTCTATACAACCATACACATGATTATTCCACCTTTGATCAATAATCACTCTTTCCCATAATTTCAATCACAAAGTCGGCTATACAATAGGGTTACCAAAGACCCTTAGTGGGGTTCTCTTGGTTCAACTAGTCCATGATTTACCCCTGATTTGAATCCATAACTTAACCCTAAAAAAATGACATGGTTCAGCCCTATGTTGGCCAACCAATAACAGCAAGTTAAACTTCCATAAATCACATCAAACACCATATTTTATATGGTTTAAAACTCACCAACATCATCAAAACTAACATGGGGTTCGGCCACTTTCCCTATGTCCATGTCTTGGTCCTTATGTATATGTTTTAAATCCTCATTTAGACAAGTATTAATCAGTATATTACTACTGCATTTTTACTTCTCAAAACCATAGAAATAAGTTAATCACTTTGTCCGAATGAGCACAACATTTCATGGGATTCGGCCATCCAAGATGGCCGATCCAAATGGTCCATAATATCAATTTAAATCTACTGTTTAAACCCATATTAACTTCAGTCTTCTTGTCATTTAGATCCATGTTTATCATCCCTTCTATAACATGTATTTGATTCTTAAATAAAAACCCAAAAACATGGAAACCATAGAGCTTTGGTGGACTGTTTTTGGGTTTTTATTTAAGAATCAAATACATGTTATAGAAGGGATGATAAACATGGATCTGAATGACAAGAAGACTGAAGTTAATATGGGTTTAAACAGTAGATTTAAATTGATATTATGGACCATTTGGATCGGCCATCTTGGATGGCCGAATCCCATGAAATGTTGTGCTCATTCGGACAAAGTAATTAACTTATTTCTATGGTTTTGAGAGGTAAAAATGCAGTAGTAATATACTGATTAATACTTGTCTAAATGAGGATTTAAAACATATACATAAGGACCAAGACATGGACATAGGGAAAGTGGCCAAACCCGATGTTAGTTTTGATGATGGTAGTGAGTTTTAAACCATATAAAATATGGTGTTTGATGTGATTTATGGAAGTTTAACTTGCTGTTATTGGTTGGCCAACATAGGGCTGAACCATGTCATTTTTTTAAGGTTAAGTTATGGATTCAAATCAGGGGTAAATCATGGACTAGTTGAACCAAGAGAACCCCACTAAGGGTCTTTGGTAACCCTATTGTATAGCCGACTTTGTGATTGAAATTATGGGAAAGAGTGATTATTGATCAAAGGTGGAATAATCATGTGTATGGTTGTATAGACCTTAACAAGACATGTTTAAAAGGGTTAAGTGTTTAAGAGTTGATTAAATAAAGTAGGAAGTTAAATCCTAAGTTGGAAATGTTTGGCCAAGGGCAAGTCGAACCCCACATGATGCGGATGGGTCGTAGATGTGATTGAATAAGTAAATGATGTTATGACTTGCTGATTGGTATATGGATAAGGTACTGGAAGTCGAACGATGTGCGAGTCGTGACCGGGTGACCCAAAAGAAAGATCAGTTACTAAGGGATTCTTCAGTAGGTTTCCTACCTACTTGTAACCACAGTTTCTACCCAATTTTCTTATGATATTCTTGTTTTAATATATGTGTTTCAAATGATATATTATGCATTAACAAATGGCATATAGGCATTGGCATCTCATGCATAGGCATGGGATTATGAGTGAGTTTCTACAGTGTTTCAAGTTATAAGTTACGTCCTGCCTCGGTGGTGCAAGTCACGCCAGGAGGAGTAACATGATGATCATAGTCACATTGGTCTCCTTAGGCGATGAGAGTCCCGCCAGGAGGACTAATACGTGATATGAATCGGTCAATGATGAAGAGATGGAAGTTGTATTGTAATTTACCTTGACGGTGCAAGGCACGTCAAGTGATGGCTATGAATGTACATGATGGGGGATGGTCATTGCATGTGCATACATCATAGCATTGTTTTATCTGTTTTGATGATCATGTATTATGATATGTATATGCATGTTTTATATGTTAACATATGGTAGCCCTGATTCGGGAACTTACTGGGCGCGTTGATCTAACGCCCTAATTCTATCCTCAGAGGAGATTGCACGTACAAGCAAAGGGAAAGGAAAGGTCGTTGACCGGGAGGGGAGCCAAGCCTAAGTGCTTGAATGAAGGACTGAACTACTTTATATTACTGTCTTTTGAATACTTTTGTGGGACATGTAATAATTCACTACTTGCTATGGTTTGATTAGGTTGATAACATTTGGATGGTTGATCTATGATAAATAATGTTTAAGACTGTTACTTGCTATCTTGTCTTTCTATTCCGCAATTAATCTAGGTTATTCCGCATGTTGATGTTAGTTCCATGTGTGTTCATTATCATGGTCTAGTCCATGTACACATGGGTGGCCAGTTAAGGTTCAGACTTGGGTAGTCTGAACTTAACTCGCGTCGTGACGCCGCCCGCTCTCTTTTCTGAGGTTTTATTATAATTTAAAAAAAAAATTAGACTCTGAAATTCTTGGAGAGGGCTGGGCGTTACATGGGATCGACATGGTAATGAGGAAGCCACTTGGGAACAAGAATCGAAAATGAGAATAACTCACCCTGAGCTATTTATGTAATTTATTTTGGAACCCTACTTCGCTCGGTTTTCGGGACGAAAATTTTAAAAAAAGGGTTGTATTGTAACAGCTCGGAACTTCAAGTTATCAATACATATGAAATTTACCCATTTAATTTGTGAATTATTGCATATGGACCTTACATGGGTAAGGTGTTGGATCAATTGCCCAATTAAGACCCAACGGATGGTTATGTTTCAATTGATTAAATGGGTGAGATGTATTTAATTGGGTCAAAATGCCCAATTGGGACCCAATGGGTCGTGGTTGACTTGGTTGACCACCAAGTGAGTTCCAACTTACTTAATTGGGGCTGAATTAAGTTGGAAATGGAATTAGGTAATTGAGTTGATTTTAAGTGAGTTAAGTAAGTTGAGTTTAAAAGAATGAAAAATAATTGAGTTATGGTGAGTTGGATGGGAAGTTAATGGGACCTTCATCTTAAGTGAGTGGAGTGTGAAGATGAAGGGTTTTTATTGTTTCAAAAACCAAGTCAAGGCATACACATTGGAATGGGAGTTTCATCTCATGGGATGAAACTCCAAATTGGATCATTAATGGGATATGGACAGTTTTGTTGTTGTTACACAATTCAAGTCAAGGCTACGCAGTTGAGACATTGGAGTTTCATCTCATGGATGAAACCTCCAAATGTATCATTAAAGGGAAGGTGGACGGTTTTGTGATGTTACCCAAGGTGACACATAGCACATGTTGGAAGCATGGTGGGGGGGTTTCCATCTCAAGATGGAAACCCAAGAGCCAAACGGTGGGAGTGTTTCATCTCATGGATGAAACCTCCAATTGGATCATTAAGGAGGGAGGTGAAAGGGCATGGCAGTTACAAAGGGGTGTCACCAATGGACACCACCTTGGCTGAATTTCATTAAACAAGAAAAGACTAAGGGGTTGCATCTTAGACTCTCTCTCTCTCTCTCAAGCTCTCACTCAAGGCCGATTCCCTCTCAAGACAAAGGACTTAGAGTTTGATCTCAAATCTTTCTCTCTTTCTTCCTCTCTCAAATTATACCTCTTGGCCGAACCACCCCAAGGGATTTCACCAAGATCAATCTCGGCCGAAGATCAAGAAGGAAGGAAGAAGAGGCTAAGGAAGGAAAGGAGCAAGAAGGAGTGAAAGAAACCAGAGGAGTCGCGGAATCGGTAAGTGTTCGATAAGATTTCATAAATAAGAAAAGAGGGTCAAGGACCTAATTTTTATTATGGCTAAGACTCTATGCATGAACCTTGTATGAAATGGTGGATGATCAAGGATCATGGTTTGGCCCTTGCATGGCCAAACCCTAAATTGTATATACAAGAACCACCAAGGAATATGAACATGGTTACATGATTTTCAAGAAGAAGTAATGAACCATAGGGTTCAGCCATGCTGTATGGCCGAACCCCATGGAAGGACATTAGTTAATTTTAATGGATTTGAAGGATGAAAATCATAAATGAATATTTATGATTTTAAAAGGTTTTAAAGGGTTTAAATGGATGTAACATGTAGTTTAATGGAAATGATGAACCAACATGACCGAACCCCATGGAAGAATATCATTGGCTTGGATGGTTTTAAAGGTGTTTAAACCGTGGAAAGGGTTAAGGATATTAAAAGGTTTTAAAATGAAAGTATGATAGTAATTGTTATGGGTTTAAAAGGATCAACCATGGAGGGACTTGTTTATGAACTTAGGATGGTAAATTAATTTAATGGAGAACATGGAAATAAGGCATCATGGGTTCTGCCATGGTGTATGGCCGAACCCCATGGACCATTTTTAATGGGCCATTTGGAGATTTAAGCATGATTAGAAATCATTAATGGATCATGGTTGTGGATCAGTTATGGATTTAGGCATGTTTAAATGAATGAAAGGTTTAAGCATGGCAAAGTTGTAAATAGGTGAAAATCATGGACCATGGGTTTGAACATGGTGTATGGCCGAACCCCATCAGGAATGCTTTTGTGAACTTTAGTTGTTATCAATGTTAGATAATTATTGTATAAGTGATTGGATTTATGAATCAAAGATGGCATAATCTTGGAGTTAATTAAAAAATCAAAGGATTACAAAGATGGACCAAAATCAAGTGGGTGAGGTTCGGCCATGTCGTATGGCCAAACCCCACTAAGGTGTATTTTGTGGACTTAGGGTTTAAATGATTAACTTAGTGGTGATTGATTAATAAACCAAAAGAAGGACTAAAACCAAGTGACTGAGGTTCGGCCATGGTGTATGATCGAACCCCAAAAAGATATGTTTATGGACTTAGACATGATGGTAAAAAAAATGGAACATGGGATTGATTGCTTGACATGTTATAAGGTAACGGGACCTCACAGGGTGTGCACGAACGTGAGCGGTTTCCAGACGAAAATGCAAGGACACTTTAGTGGTCATTGGTAGGATTCTACCTCTTTGAAACCATGGGATATGTATGATGGTTTTTATTCTTATTTTGATAAGTTGTGTTGTAAAAAAGATATGTTTCAAATATGAGGTTTTAATGCTATGATTATATTATTACATAGCATGTGTTCACTTACATCTCATGCATGGCATGGGAGGGATGTTTGTAACTGGAGGCCACGCTCCGTCGGGGCGTCCGTAAGGCATTCGTGGGAAGACTTTGATGTGCATTATCCATCAAGAAGTAACCGGAGAACACACTCCGTTGGGGCGTCCGCAAGGCAACTGTGGGGATACCTTGATGAGGAGAATTCCATCAAGAGGATATATGTATTTGTGATGGGTGGGACTCATTGCATATGACATCATGGCATGGCATTGTTTACATGGTTTTACTTATATGTATCTATATGATTTTGTACTAACCGTGTGTTAACCCTATTTGGAATACCTAATGGGCGCGTTGTTCTAACGGCCTACTTCTACACTAGTGGATGACACAGAAATTGAAGGGAATGATGATCGTGATCGGAGCCAAGCATAGGAGCTTGGATGTGTTTATTTACATTTTGTTTAAGTTACTCATGGACTATGTTATTCGAGTAGCTAGCATTTGGACATGTAATAACTTAGATATTTTGCTATGGTTTGAATGTTTTATTTTGGATATTTAACTTAAGACAATTATGTTTAAGTGACGGACTACTTTACTAGCTAAAATGGAATAGAATTAGGTTCTATTATAATTCCGCAGTTATGTTTTATTCCGCATGTATCGCTTATTTCGTGTGAACTGTATTCGTGGACTTAGTCCATGCACATGTATGGTTGGCCAGTTAAGGGTCGGGCTTTAGAAGCTCGGACTTGTAACACCCTTGAATTTCAAAGTTATCATTTTATATGAAATTATTCATATTTACGGAATTGCCATTGTGATAAAATTGATTTGAATTTAAATGGGTCAATGGCTCAATAAAGACCCAAAGGATGGTAGTTTGTTTACAAAACAAATAAATGGATAAGATGAATTTAAACGGGTCAAGAATCATATTTGGGTCAAATTTTGATAAATGGGTCAAAATGGCTAGATGGGACCCAATGGGTAGTGAATGGCATGATTAACCATGGATTGAGTTCAAGCTTAGTTAATTTAAGTTTATTAGTTGTTTGAGTTTGGGTTGAGTTGAAATGAATGATGGGTTTAGTTGAGTTGAATTTATTAGTTAAGTTAAATTAAATGAATGAGTTAGGTTGGGTGAGTTGAATAAATGAGTTGGATGAATAGGTATTTTTAAGGAGTGAGGTGAGTGTAAGATGGAGGTATGAGCTGGTTGCAAATTTTAACTCAATAAAAACGTGAGTTGCAAGGTGATTTCATGCATGTAACTCCTAAGATAGACATGAATGGGAGTGGCATTACATGGGAATTACAAAGGTGAGGGTGCATTTCAAATTCAAATTGTGATGCACGTTGGAGTAGTATGGATCATTATTTTCATGCAAGTAACCCCCAAACTTGGAGCTGCTGTTTATGAAGTTACACAAATACAATCCAAGGAGCCGTTGGGTGCCCTTGGAGTTTCATCTCAAAGATGAAACCCGCAAGGGAGGTGTTAAGAAATGACGGTTACACAAAGGTCTCATTATTACACACGATGGAGATATGAGGATTACCATCTTAGATGGAAAATGAAAAGCCAAGAAACTGTTGGAGGGTTTCATCTCAGGATGAAACCCCCACATGAATTAAGTTGAGGAAGTAAATGGGAGGAGAGTTACATTTGGAGCCAATATTGGGCTGAATGTGATTAGCCAAAAAAAAGGATTGCATTTTATCACTATCTCCTCCTCTCTTGGACGTCCTCTATCTTTCTAAACCAAGAGCAGCAGCTGGTTGCTCATTTCAATTGGTTTTTGGGTAATCCTTTCATCAAGACAAAAATCAGCAAAAGGGTTTTGGCAACAAGGTTAGCAATTTCATTCAAGACCAAAGTTCCCTTTCTCTCTCTCTCTCTCTCTCTTAAGTCCTTGTCACCTGGCTGAATTATCTCAAGGAGCTTGCATCAAGATCAGTCTCAGCCCAAAGAACAGTAAGAGAGAAGGAGAGGTCAAGGAGATAAAGGGTCAAAGAAGGAGTCAAAAGATAAAATGATAAAATATGGACCATAGGGTTTGGCCCCATTGGATGGCTGAACCCCATGGAAAAACTTGGTGGATTCTATGGTATTTGAAAGTCAAAATCCATATTTTGGAGTGAGGCTTTTAAAAGATTTTTATATGGAATTAAGCTTACTGTTTTGGAGTAGATATGACATGATTGAACCATATTTATCTTATGTTAATTTGCTGATTAATTTCATAGATAAATATGGGTGGATTTCCATTAAGAGAACCATAGGGTTCGGCCATGTGTATGGCCGAACCCCATGGACTGTTTTGAGGATGGATTTGGGTTTTGATTTAAGATGTAAATACATGTTTTAGAATGGTTAAAAACATGGATTTGGGTGCTGGTTTCAGACCCAAGATAAAGAGTTAAATGTTCAAAATCAATTTCATGGTGTTCGGCCAATGAGCATGGCCGAACCCTATGAAATTGGGCTAATTTTTGGATGGTTGTTTGAAAGGTAAAAACCTGATTTAAATATATTGTTATTACATGATTAATTGAGGTTTAAAAACAGTAACATAACCATTGGGTTCGGCCACCATAGAGGGCCGAACCCCATGTAAAAGGATGTTGGTTTTCATGTTGTGAACCCCATGGAAACCATGAAAACCCATGGACTGTTTTGTGGAATAATTGGGTTAAGTTTATGATGGACATTAGGTATTATTTATATGCTTTGATTTAAGAATAATATATGTTTGTTTATGGAGTTAGTATGGGTAAGTAATCAGCCAACATGAATGATGGAAATTGGGGATAAAAATCACATTGGTGAGGTTCGGCCATGTGTATGGCCGAACCCCACTAATGGTAATTGTGGGACATAGTGGTTAGTTTATATGGAGATATGGAAGGTTTAAGAAGGATCAAATTAAGTGGTGAGGTTCAGCCGTGTGTATGGCCGAACCCCACTAAGATGGTTTTATGTTAGGTGATGGAAGTTAGCTAATTTAAAGCAAAGGTTGGTCTCAATGGCACAATCGTAATTATGGCTGAAATGATCAAAAATAAAATGATCATATGATGGGATAAATGGGCTAAAACCAAAGTGGTAAGGTTCAACCATAATGTATGGCCGAACCCTACCAAGGTTCATTTAGAAGTTTGGGTAATTAGATGGTTTTAATTAAATAAAAGAATGACCAAAGTTTTAATGGATGAGGTTCGGCTATGGCTTTGGCCGAACCCCACTAGGTGGTTCTTGGAACATTAAGCTTTGCTGGAAATTAGGTGGATAAATGATTAACTTGCTGCCATGTACATAGGGTATTAGGATTTTTAGAACGGTGAGCAAGCAGTGATCGGAAGACGGTCCAAAGGAAGGGTCGAACAAAGTAAACTATAGTAGGTTTCCTACCTTTGTTGTAACCACTATTTAATATGCTGTTTTATGTTGATTTTGATAAATCTTATATGATTGTAAAGTATGTTTTAAATGACATAGTTGCATAGACATCTCATGCATGGCATGGGATGATGGTGTTGTAACCGGAGATCACACTCCGTCGGGGCGTCCGAAAGACCACTGTGGGGTACCCTGATGATGAGAATCCCATCAGGAGGAATCCGGAGGCCACACTCCGTCGGGGCGTCCGAAAGACCACTGTCGGTTACCTTGACGATGAGAATCCCGTCAAGTGATGGCTATGTTGAATGGTGATGGGTGGCACTCATTACATGTTCATTTCATACATAGCATGTTTTATGGAATTTTGACACACATGTATTACTATTACATTATTTGCATGTTTTTGACTAACCATGTGGTAGCCCTATTCGGAAACACTACTGGGCGCGTTGATCTAACACCCTATCTATATCCTAAGTGGATGATGCAGGGAAAGGAAAGAACGTGGTTGGAGAAGAGGATCAAGCACGAAAACTTGGGCGGTTTGAATGATTGGAATGGGCTATGAATGGATTATTTATGGACTTGTTATTTGATTTAATTGGACAATGTAATTTGGTAATTAGATGTTGGCATGTAATAAGTAGTTAAGTAGATACTATGGTTGGATTATTTGGATGGTTTGGAATGAATGGTAGACTAAGGTTACATAATAATTTTGGAGAATAAATTAGGTACTTTGTTATCTAAGAATGGAAAATTGGATTAGTCATAGGTTCTATTATAACCTCAGTTAGATTTAGACTATGTTAATTCCGCAAGTTATATATATACCATGTGCGGATCAGTTCTATGGACTTAGTTCATACGCACATGGGCTTGGCCAGTTAAGGGTCGGATTTAGAGATCCGAACTTAACTCGCGTCGTGACACTTCGCCCCTATCACATAATTATTACATTAAAAAAAAATAAACTCTGAAAATTAGAGTGAAAAGGGCGGGGTGTTACAGGACTTAGCTCGCGTCGTGACGTCTCTTTCTCTTTCACTTTTCTATTTAAAAAAAAAAATAGACTCTGATTTTAGGAAAGCGAGTGAAATAGGGCAGGGCGTCACAATGTGCATGCCCTCCACATGGCACACACCACCCCCATGTCCAACGATTTTGCCCTAGTTGTTTCCCTTGGTGGTTTGGTGGTTTCCATGAGATGGAACCACCACCTCTCTTTTGGCCAATGTATGGTCTCCACCTAAGCTTTTGGTCTACCCAAGGGGGAAGCATGCCCTCCACATGGCAACCACCCCTTATCCCAATGGTTTTGGTGCAGTGGTTTCCCTGAGATGAAACCACCCACTTGACTCACTCCATCTTTTGGTCTTTTAGGTGACTCACTCCCCACTTGACTCACTCTTTTTAAATGCAACTCATTTCCCAACTCAATCATTTGAATTTATATCTAACTTAGGTCATTACCATTATATAATTTAATTCCACTTACTACATTTAATCTTCTTTAATTTATCTTTGACTCACCCATGGTTGACCAAGTCAACCATGTGGCCGGCCCCACTTGTACTTTGCTCCACACGCCACCTCACTTGATGAGGTGGAGTTGGGTCCAACTTGGTAATGCCACTTGGATATCCACTCCTACACTTGCCAATGAGATGGACCCCATGCCTTTGATCTTAATTGGGTCCATGACCGGATTAAATCTATTCCTTACCCATTTACCCTAATGCTCAATCCATCTTGACCCATTGGGTCCCAATTGGGCTTTTGACCCAATTGACCACTTTGACCCAATTAAATAAAATCAAGCCTATCCATGGTCTATTAGACCATACTTGAGCCATTGCCCCAACTTTGATCCATCTAACATTCATTCCATCTATGAATCTAAATCCATTCCTTACCCATTTCCCCTAATCATCAATCCATCTTGACCCGTTGGGTCCCAATTGGGCATTTGACCCAATTGACCATCATACACCGAATTAAATAGAATTGATCATATCCATGTCCATTGGACCATACTTGGGCCATTGCCCCAACTTTGATCCATTAAACATCCATTCCATCCATGGATCTCAATTTTTTAACCATTAAAATAAATAATAGCTAATATATTTATTGCATTGAAAATCCGGGCTATTACAATATTACCCTCTTTTGAAATTTTTGTCCCGAAAATCGAGTGAAGTAGGGTTTCAAATAACTTATACAAAAAGCTCAGGATGAGCTGCCCTCATTTCTGACTCAAGATCCCAGGTGGCCTCCTTATTACTATATCGATCCCATACCACCTTGACGAACTGAATGACGCAGTTCCGAAGTACTCTTTGTTCTTTCCCGATTGCTCTGACTGGCTTCTCCACATAAGTTACGTCGCTTTGCACATCCACATCTTGTACGTTCACCACGTGTGAAGGATTGGGGTTGTATTTCCTCAATATGGAGACATGGAACATACCGTGCAAAGATGACAACTGTGGAGGAAGTGCCAATTGATAAGCCACCTCCCCCACCCTCTTTAATTCACCCATTCCTTCCTAATCAAACTGGTCACTGTTGCATGTGACATGTCCTAAGAAATTGACCTCAGATAGCCAGAACTTGCACTTGCTTGCTTTGGCATTTAATTGATTTTTCTTTAGGGTGTCCAAGACTATCCTTAGATGTTCTGTATGCTCCTCTCGATTGTTGAAATCAATCAGGAGAGTGTTAATGAAGATGATTACAAACTTGTCCAATTAGGGACGAAAGACTTTGTCCATCAGATCCATGAATATAACCCCTCCATGGGTATAATCCATTCATGGGCATAACTAATACCTTCGTAGGCCTAATATGTCTACCATAGGACTAACAGGTCTAACATACACCAATGCGTCAACTATGGATTCAAGATGTCTATCATAGGACCAATACGTCAACTATGGGACAAAAATGTCCCTCACATGACCGACACGTACCTAATGCCACTATCCAACATCAATCCAAACCGGCTATGGAAACCCCCATCCATGGGAAGATAATATCTATCATTAGCCCCGTCGTACCTACCATGGGACCACTGTATCTATCGTGGGACCTATATACCCACCAATTGTCGTCATCGTCTACCAATAGGGGATACTATAGTAAGTGCAGTGGACATTTGTTGTACTAAAGTTTTAGTAACAGATGTAAAGGCAGTAGAAACAAGAGTGAAATGCTCCCAAATCAAATAACGCATAAGCATATGAACTAAAAACTACTGCCATACCTTGAATCACTGAATGATCGGCTGTCTCTGGAGGAGAAACCAAAGTATCCAGTTGTCCAGATCCTATCGGAGTAGGTGCCCGTCCTGTCGGGTCATGTGCTCTAGGTCCTTGTGACTGAGCTGGTAGGGCTGGACGACGGAAAGAACCCCTGAAGTGTGACGATTTATAGTTCTGTGGACACTCTCTTTTGAAATGGCCCTGCTCACCACACTGGAAACAGAGACTTCCAGTTGAGGCTGAAGGTCTCCCAAAGTTGGGTTTAAATCTCTTGTGAGGGCGAAAGATATTTCCCCCACCCTGACCTCTTCAGTCATGTGTTTCATTGGAGGTTGTGTCTCCATTTCCGTTCAAGAGTTGCTGTAAAATGGAAGTGACTACAACTTGCACTAAGTTTTGTAGCTCGGGAGATACCACAGGAATATTTACGCCATTATGCTCCTCTTTTTGGAATGGTTGTTGTACCCCTTCCTCCTGATGAGGTTGTTGTACCTCTTCCTCAGCATGAGGCTGTTGTACCTCTTCCTCTTGATGAGGTTGTTGTACCTCTTCCTCCGGATGAGACTGTTGTACCTCTTCCTCTTGATGAGGTTGTTGTACCTCTTCCTCCGGATGAGGCTGTTGTACCTCTTCCTCTTGATGAGGTTGTTGTACCTCTTCCTCCGGATGAGGCTATTGTACCTCTTCCTCTTGATGAGGTTGCTGTACCTCTTCCTCCACTAATGGGTTTTGTCAGATTCTTCTCTTCGGAGGCATTTTCCCGAGTCATTGAAACATCGTCGACTTAGTTTCTTCGTAAAGTTTTGTGTTTACGTATTTTGGGGAAAATTTGCCAAATAAGCACTCTTATATTTTTGGGGAAAACTTCCCATGTATCACATAATATCTCTTGTTTGGGGAATTGCCAAATAAGCACCTTGTATTTCTTGTCTGTTGGGGAAATTTTCCTAAGTATCATTTCTCAATTTGGAGAAACCGGGGAAATATCTCCTATTTTTCTACGTTTGATAAATCCATCACTGTTTCTCAATTTCGGGAAATCAAAGATATATTTCCTATTTTGTTGTGTTTGATAAATCCATCATTGTTCCTCAATTTGGGGAAATCCAGATGTTTCTCATTTTTGGGGAAATTTTCCTACCTATCAAGTGTTGTTCCTTAACTTGGGGGAAAAACAATGATGGTTCTCATTTTCGGGGAAATATGTTCTATCTTGCTATGTTTGATATATCCAACTTATAGTGACTGTCCTTCCCTTGCTATCATTCCTTTTCGTCAAATGTTGCTCTCAGATTGAATGCTTCAGTCTGAGTCTAACGAAATAAATTAATCCGGCCCCCATGCAGCGGACTCCGAAGAGTTGGTCAGTTGGGATTCTTATCTGTCAGTGAGACATGATACCATCTTAATCTTACTTCGAAAGCTTCATTCTTCCGGTTTCGCTCTGATACCAACTGTAACGTCCCGCCATCTTTAACTACACCAAAAATCAGAGTCTATTTTTTTTTTTTTTATAAGGAGTGACAAAAGAGCAGGACGTCACGACATGAGCTAAGTCCGAGCTTCCAAAGCCCGACCCTTAACTGGCTAACCCTACGTGTGCGTGGAACTAAGTCCACGAGAACGGCTCACACGTAATAAGTTAAGCTTGCTGAATGTAAACTTAATGCGGAATTATAATAGAGTTTATCCTACCAATTTTAAATAGTAAGGAAGTACATCACTTAATTAATAAATACCTTAACTTAGAATGTCCAAAAGTAAAGTCCAAACCATAGCAAATAGTCTAAGTTATTACAGTCCAACGAGCTAATTACTTAAATTACATTTCCATAAATAAAACTTAAATAAATCAATCTAGCTTCTCCAAGCTCCTAAGCTTGACTCTGATCACGTCATTTGCTTTGTCCATTTCCTGTGACATCATCTAAGGTGGAAGTAGGGCGTTAGACAACACGCCCAGTAGGTACTCCGAATAGGGTCAACACATGGATTAGTATAAAAAACACATAGATATAAGTAATATCAAACCATGCAAGTAAATGCCATGCCATGTGTGTTATATGCCATGAGTCACACCCATCATCCATATCACCATCACATAGTATCCTCTTGATGGAAAAATCTTCATCAAGGTATCACAATCATATAGTATCCCTCTTGATGGAAAAGCCTCATCAAGATATCACAATCACATAGTATCCGTCTTGATGGAAAATCCTCATCAAGGCATCACAATCACATGTAATGCCCCACCCTTTTCCAACCTTCCAAAAATCAGAGTCTATTTTTTTTTTTATAAATAAAGTTAAGTGGAAGAGAGCGGGAGGCGTCAAGACGCGAGCTAAATCCGGACTTCCAAAGTCCGACCCTTAACTGGCCACCCATGTGTGCATGGACTAAGACCATGAAAATCGATCCACACATGGAACTAAATAAATCATGTGGAATAAACATAACTGATTGCGTAATAAATCAAATATGCAGAATTATAATCAATCCTCAGACTGCTCCATTCTCAGATAACAAAGTACAAGTCATATTTACTTAAAACTAAACCTTCATTCAAACTTAAATCAAACCATAGCAGTTATCTACATTAATACATATCCGTGAAGTTTGTCCAACTAACAATAAATAATAATAATCCATTCCAACACCCAAGCACCTATGCTTGGCTTCCTTCGCGATCCTCAACCTTTCCTTTTCCTGCATCATCCTCTAAGGATAGAATTAGGGCGTTAGACCAACGCGCCCAGTAGGTTTTCCGATCAGGGCTACCACATGGTAAGTATATAACATGTATATATCATAGTATATGATCATTAAAAACATCTGAAATCAATGCTATGTATGTAAATGCAAATGTAATGAGTCCCACCCATCACAAGTATACATAGCTATCACTTGACGGGACTCTCACGTCAAGGTAATCCACAGTACTCCTCATTTCCTATGGATAGGACTCTCATGTCAAGGTAATCCACAACACTCCTCATTTCCTATGGATAGGAACCTTATCAATAAGTTATTCCTCCTGGCGGGACTCTAATCGCCTAAGGAGGCCCCACAGATGCATCACGGGCATACCGACGGAGTGTGGGCTCCGGCTTCCATAATCATCACCCCATGCCATGCATGAGATGTCAATGAATATATGTCATTTGTAAATATATATCTCATCATTCAAAACCAATTTGAAACATAAAACAATAACAATATATCTCATAAAAACCATGATAAAACCAATTATAAAAGTGGTTACAAGTAGGTAGGAAACCTACCGAAAGTTCTCTTAAATGTCCGTTCTTTCTTACGTGTCACCCGTTCACGACTCGTACGCCGTTCAAATTTCATTTCCTTGTTTATACAACAACAAGTCAATATAATATCATTTAATTTCCATTTACATCTAAGTCCTAAAAACCATCTTGTGGGGTTCGGCCATACCCCATGGCCGAACCTCACCCACTTTGAATTTGTCTTCCTTTTCATTTGATCAAGACTAAAACACTTCACACTTCAAAACATATCTTGTTAGGGTTCGGCCATACAACATGGCCGAACCTTACCACTTTGGTTTTGGACCCCTCTTTTCAAGTTCTTTAGTCTTTCCTTCCATTTCTACATTATGGCTTGTATTTACCGTTTTGCCACTAAACCCACCAATGGTTAATCTTTATTTAATAATCAAAGTCCATATAACCAATCCACTTTAGTGGGGTTCGGCCATACAACTTGGCTGAACCTCACCAATTTCAAACTTGATCCTTTAGTCCTTTACACTTAAGACTAGTTACCAAAGTAACCATGTAATTAACTAATCCTTAATCTTCCATTATTTCCTTGATTCCAAAATTACTTACATCTATCAAAATCACTTCATGTATGGCCGAACCCTATGATCCTTTATTTCCATCTATTCACATACTACAAATTCATTTATAATTTCCAAGTATGTTCTTATCTTTAAACACCCATAAAATGACCTATGGGGTTCGGCCATACACATGGCCGAACCCTACGGTTCTCTTGATGCAAATTTCCCAATGCTTATACATAGTTCATTCATTGTAAATTAGCCATAAAAATAATAGGGTTCAGCCATCCCATAGCCGACCCAAAAACATCAATCTTATCTCCATATTGAACACCTTAAAACCTTAAATCATTGCATTGGTATGGTTTTTATCTCTCCAAAAACCATACAAAATTATCAAATCCTTTCATGGGGTTCGGCCATCCAAAGTGGCCGAACCCTATGACACATGATTTGAGTCCTTTCAAAACACCATTTTCCATGGTTTTAATCTTTGGTAGATTCGGCCATGCCATGGCCAAATCATGATCCCTTTAACCAATTTATTTAACTAAATTTTTATGAAAACACTTACCAATTCCCTTTGCTTCTCTTCTCTCCTTTTGATCCTTGCTTCCTTCCTTCTTGCTCCTTTAGTCCTTTAGCCGAGCCTAGCCTTGCTGGAAACCCCTTGGAATAATTCGGCCAAGGTACAGATTTGAGAGAGAAAATGAGAGAGAAACTTGGGATGCTCAATACTCCAAGTCCTTGACTTGAGGGTGGGCGGCCTTGAGTGACAACTTTGATCTCTTTCTCTTAAAATGTTGGCCGGCCAAGAGGGGGAGAGAGTCATTCGGCCAAGAGGGAGAGGGAGAGAGTGGAAATGAAATCCCAACCTTTTCCTTGGTTAATAAGCGTCGGCCAAAGGTGCTGTCCCTTGGTGGTACCCCTTTGTAACCATCATGTCTCTTCACCTCCCTCTTTATGATTCATTTGGGGATTTCATCCTTGAGATGAAATCCCATGTCCTTTCATCTCCCATGACCAATCGGCTGCAACTTTTGTTGTGTCCCATGAGACTGTCCATCTCCTTTTTAATGAATGAGGGTGGCCAAAGGTATGGTGTATTGCTTTTGTTAAAACAGCCCTTGAACCTCTCATTTAACCTCATTAATTCTTGATCTAACCAAGGTGTCTTTTGGCACAAACCAATGCATCCCTTGGCACCAACCAATGCATCCCTTGGCACCAACCAACGTGATTCTTATCTCCTCCATTGAATTCCATGCATGGAAACCCACACCACAAGTACCCAACGTGTGGGACTTGTTTTGTGGTGTTCAAGATCATGGCAACTCCTCACCTCCCCATTTGACTCAATGGAATTCAAGGTCTCTTTGGTTTCCAACTTAACTCATCCAACTCATTAGCTCAACTCACCACATTTAATGCCATTCATTTAATGCACTTGAGTTAACTCCATTACTTAATTCAAATCCAACTCATTTGAGTCCCAACTCAACCTGATTTGACTCATCCTTTGAGCTCACTTGAGGGTCCACCGGTCAACCATGGTCAACATGGTCAACTAGACCCATTGGGTCCCCATTTAGCTCATTGACCCAATTGGCGCCATGACCCATTTATGGGTGGTTTACCCATTTAAATGTGGTTTACACATTTGCATCAAACCTACCCATTTATCCTCCATTTAACTCCAAATTAAATTAGCCTAACCCAATTAAAATTGGGTTCACCGAATTTTCAAATAAGTCCATCATGACCCATTGGGTCCCAATTGGGTCCTTTGACCCGAATACCCACCTTGACCCAATTAGATGTACAATACCCATTTAATCTAATTTGATCCTTATAATATGTTCATAGGGTCTTAATTTGAACAATGGGCCCCACCATTTTCCCGTTTACGATCACATCTTTTAAATTCACCATTCCAGTGGCATTTTCTTTAATATTAATATCTTTGAAAAATCGGGGTGTTACATCACAAAGTACCATATTGATGGAAAATGCACATCAAGGTATCCCCACGTTTGTTTATCGATCGCCCCGACGGAGCGTGGACTCCGGTTACATCTCAAACATAGTATCCCTCTTGATGGAAAATCCTCATCAAGGCATCACAATCACATAGTATCCCTCTTGATGGAAAAATCCTCATCAAGGCATCACAATCACAAAGTACCCTCTTGATGGAAAAATCCTCATCAAGGCATCACAATCACAAAGTACCCTCTTGATGGAAAATGCACATCAAGGTATCCCCACGTTTGTTTATCGGTCGCCCCGACGGAGCGTGGACTCCGGTTACATCTCAAACATAGTATCCCTCTTGATGGAAAATCCTCATCAAGGTATCACAATCACAAAGTACCCTCTTGATGGAAAATCCTCATTAAGGTATCACAATCACATAGTATCCCTCTTGATGGAAAAACCTCATCAAGGTATCACAATCACATAGTATCCCTCTTGATGAAAAATCCTCATCAAGGCATCACAATCACAAAGTACCATCTTGATGGAAAATGCACATCAAGGTATCCCCACGTTTGTTTATCGGTCGCCCGACGGAGCGTAGACTCCGGTTACATCTCAAACGTAGTATCCCTCTTGATGGACAATCCTCATCAAGGCATCACAATCACATGGTATCCTTCTTGATGGAAAAATCCTCATCAAGGCATCACAATCACAAAGTACCCTCTTGATGGAAAATGCACATGAAAGTATCCCCTCGTTTGTTTATCGGTCGCCTCGACGGAGCGTGGACTCCGGTTACATCTCAAACATAGTATCCCTCTTAATGGAAAATCCTCATCAAAGCATCATAATCATAAAGTACCCTCTTGATGGAAAATCCTCATCAAGGTATCACAACTCCATAGTATCCCTCCCATGCCATGCATGAGGTGCAAGTGCAGCATGCTAGGTAATAATAATAAACACCATAGCATTCAAAATCCCATCATTAAGACATATCATTTAATACCAAAATAATTCAAGTAAAAACATCATATACACATATTCCATGGTTTTCAATGAGGTAGGAATCCTACCACTGTCTAAATACCAGGTCCTTGGGTTTCCGTCCAAAGATCAATCACTGATTGCGCACCGCTTGTGAGATCCCGTTACCTTATTACACATCAACAAATCAAACCAAAGTTCCATTTGATTTCCAACCCTGTTCAAGTCAATAACATGCTTTAGTGGGTTTCGGCCATACAACATGGCCGAACCTCACCCACTTGGTTTTTGGGTCCCTTTTTAATCCTTAGATCATTTTAATCATGTGGGCCCAAGATCAGCCATCCTTTGATTCATTACACATAAGTTCATCATTTACCATTAATAAAACCCTAAGTCCCCAAAAACATTCTCCATGGGGTTCGGCCATACACCATGGCCGAACCCATGGTCTTTCATTTTAACCATTTTGACATCTTTGCCATTATTTCCTTCCATTGCTGGTCACCTAATTCATTCACCCATAACTTAGGTCCAAAACATAGATCTATAGCTAAACATTACATGCATCGATCCACAAATGAACCATAAACATAGATCTATAAATGATCATGACATAACTCCTTAACAAATGCTTCCATTCCTTAGCTTAATATCCATTCATTTAAACATGCATGCATAGATCCCTAATGTCCATAAAATGGGTCATGGGGTTCGGCCATACAACATGGCCGAACCCATGATGTTCATTTTCATGGTCTAATACCAGTTAAGTCCATCAACATCCCTCCATGGGGTTCGGCCATACACTATGGCCGAACCCATGGTCCATGGTTCTCCACCCTTTACAACATTTGAGACCATTTACATTGTTAATATTCTTCCTGTAACGCCTCGCCCTTTTCCACCCTTCCGAAAATCAGAGTCTGAAAATTTCTTTTGAAAGAAACACAGAGTGAAAGAGAGTGGGCGGCGCCAAGACGCGAGTTAAGTTCAGACTACTCAAGTCTGAACCTTAACTGGCCCACCATGTGTACATGGACTAGACCATGATAATAAGTCACACATGGAACTAACATCAACTTGCGGAATAAACTAGACTATTTGCGGAATAGAATGACTAGATAGCAAGTAACAGTCTCAAATATTAATTAACATAAATCAACCATCCGAAGTTAATAACCTAATCAAACCATAGCAAGTAATAACTTATTACATGTCCACAATCTATAAATGAAATGACAGTAATAAAGAAGTCTTGTTCAACATTCAAGCGCTTACGCTTGGCTCCCCTCCTGGTCATCGACCTTCTCTTTCCCTTTCCTTGTACCTGCATTCTCCTCTAAGGATAGAATTAGGGCGTTAGATCAACACGCCCAGTAGGTTCCCGAATCAGGGCTACCACATGTTACCATATAAAATATGCATATATATCATATTACATGATCATCAAAAACATATAAAACGATGCTATGTATGTATGCAATTGTAATGAGCCCCACCCCATCACACATACATAGCCATCACTTGACGGGACTCTCACCTGTCAAGGTAAATCACAATACACTTCCATCTGGGTCTCACATGATAAAGTAATCCACAGTAAACCTCGTTACCTGTGGAAAGACGCTTCATCATTGAGTTGATTCATATCACGTATTAGTCCTCCTGGCGGGACTCTCATCGCCTAAGGAGACCAATGTGACTATGATCATCATGTTACTCCTCCTGGTGGGACTCTCATCGCCTAAGGAGGACGTAACTCATATTTGTAACACAGCATATCCTCAGTCATCATCCCATGTCCATGCATGAGATGCCAATGCTTTATATGTCAATTGTAAATGCATAATTCATCATTCAAAATATGGTAAGTAATAGTATGTCAATATCTCATAAAACCCTTCATGAAAACAGGTGTAAATGTGGTTACAAGTAGGTAGAAAACCTACTGAAGATTAACTTCAGTAATTGCTCTTTCTTTAGCGTCACCCGGTCACGACTCACACGTCGTCAACTTCCGGTACCTTATCCATATAACAATCAGTAAATCATAACATCATTTACTTTTTCATTCACATCTAAGACCCATCCACATCATGAGGGGTTCGGCCATGCTCATGGCCGAACATCATCAACTTAGAATTTGTCATTTTATGGGGTTCGGCCTATACTTGGCCGAACCATGTATTCTCACTCTTCCATCAGCAAATGGTTCTCCTTTACAATACTTTAAACCCTTTATAAAATCATGGGAATAATATCAAACACAACCCATGAACTTAGTCCATTTATTCCAAAAACAGCCCATGGAGTTCAGGCCATACTCATAGCCGAAGCCTAGGGTTCACTTGATCCAATAATCACCATGATTACTCATGGTTTAATCATGCTAACTCAACCATGAATTATACATGGTTCAGCCGCATAATAATCCACCAAAACAGTAAACATGTTATTCCATTAATTGCCATAAGAACACCATAACTTTATGTGGTTTTTAACTCACCAAAATCATCAAAAACTTACATAGGGTTCGGCCATCCAAGGTAGCCGAACCCTATGTCCATGTTTTGGTCTTTCAAACATGTTTTATGTGTCATTTAAACATATAATAACAGTATAACATTGCTGCATTTTTACCTCTCAAAACCATCCAATAAATTCATCAACTTGTCTAAATGACCATCATACTTCATGGGATTCGGCCATCCAAGATGGCCGATCCCCATCGTCCATTTCATCAATTTTAATCCACTGTTTAGACCCATGCTAACTTCAGTCCTTATGTCATTCAGATCCATGTTTTTAACCCTCTTTAAAACATGCATTTGGATCTCAAATAAAACTCAAAAACAGTCCACAAAAACTCCATGGTTTCCATGTTTAACAACATGAAAACCAACCAATCTTTCACATGGGGTTCGGCCCTCCATGGTGGCCGAACCCAATGGTCATCTTTACCATTTTAAAACCTCTATTAATCAAGGTTAAAACCTTGGTGCATTCGGCCATAACAATGGCCCAATACACACCCTTTTTCTTACAACTTATTTGGCTTAAACACTAAAGAAATCTTACCAAATTTTCCAAACTTTCTTCTTGCCTTTGATCCTTGGTTTCTCCTCTCTTGTTTCCTTCTTTCTTTCTTTAATTCTTTGCTGGTTTATGCTTGAATTACTGGTGCCAAAAACCTCTGCTGTTCCAGCCAGAAAAACGACTAGAAGAGAGGGAGAGAGAGATGGGAAATTCTTGGATTTGCAATGACAAAAACTGCCAAGAAAGGTAACATTCACCTTTTGTAGTTTCAGCCCCAACTCCCATTCATCCTCCCTCATTTAATCTTGCCAAAATCGATGGGCATTGGGTGTCAACCAAGACACCCCTTGGTGCCAAACGTTGCATCTCTTTGGAAATGAACTAATGCATCCATTCATGAATTGGTGCCGCCCAACCTTGGTGTCTTTTGGCTTTGCCAAAGCACCCCTTCACACTCAACGGCTGAGATGGATTTTCCAAGAGTTATGTGTGATTAACAATGCCTTTCCACTTCCTCTTGACTCACTTGACACGTAATATTTTTATTCTAACTCAACTCATCCAACTCATCACATTCAATTCACCAAGTTTGAGTCAACTCTTTTCTTAAATCAAACTCACTTCAAATCAGTCCAACTCAAGCTGAACTAACTCATTCTTGAGTTCAATTGAGGGCCCACACAGTCATCCGTGGTCAACCTAGTCAACCCGACCCATTGGATCCCCAATCAGCCCCTTGACCCGTTTTGACAACATGACCCATTCATGGGCTGATTTTTGCCATTTTTAATTGGTTTTCACTTGTGTTTCAAGCCTACCCATTTTTGCTATACCTAATTTCCAATCAGTTCAGTTTGACCCCATTTAATTTGAGCTTACACAATGGTCAAATCATCCATTTTGACCCATTGGGTCTAATTGGGCCCTTTGACCCATTTAGCCATTTTCGACCCAATTGATGTTCATTACCCATCCAATCAAACTTGACATTTATAATGTGCTCATATGACCTTAATTTGAGCAATGGGCCCCACCATTTCCTTATTTGACATCTCAAAATAATTAATTTAACAAACCAGGGGCATTTTCGTAATTATCCACTTCATTGAGAAATCGGTGTGTTACACTTCCATCATTCTCACCCTTAAAAACCTTTTAAACATTCCTTAACGTAGATCCATTTAAAACCTTTAAAATTACCAACATGCATTTATGATTTTCATCCTTTAAAACTCATTACAAATCAGCAAGGTCCTTCCATGGGGTTCAGCCATACAACATGGCCGAACCCTACGGTTCATCATTTACCCTTAAAAGAACATATACTTATGATTATATCCCTTGATGGGGTTCGGCCATACATCATGGCCGAACCTCATCCAAATCCTTTTTAGCTCTCATGATCCATATACATAGAAATCTAGGGTATGGCTATGCAAGGGCCAAACCATGATCTTGATCATATACCTTATCTTAGACATGCATGAGGTCCTTTCCATATATCCATAACAATTAGGGTTCGGCCATGCAAGGGCAACCCATGATCCATGATCATAATCCTTATATGGTTCATGCAAGAGGTCCTTAGCCATATATACATAATGTCCTTAATATTCCATCATTTACATAGCCTATCTTACCCATTAGGGTTTGTCCATTTCTATCTCAGTTCTTGGATGGATTTTTTAAATCCATGGCCCATATTATTTTGGCCAACTCTCCAATCCAAAAATGGGATTCCATGGTTTCTTTTAACTCCTACAAATTAGTAAAATCTTGTTAAGTGAAACTTATCGATTCTGCAGGCTCCTCCGGTTTCTTTTACTGCTTCTTTCTCCTCCGATCTTCTCCTTAGTCTTTCTTCGTTCTTCCTTCTTGATCTTCAGCCTTGAGAGGGAGAGGGTCTAAGATGAAACCCCCAAGAAGATGGTTCGGCCTTGGTGAATGTTTGAGAGAGGGAGAGGAGGAGAGACTGGAAACCCTAAGTCCTTTTCTTTTGTCTTGTGAGAGAGGTCAGCCAAGCTTGAGATCCAAATTTCTCTAAGTCTTTTTCTTCTTTCTCTTAGAGTGATGATCGGCCAAGAGAGGGAGAGACAGAGAGTGAGATGAGAGGAATGAGATCAAAAGTCCTCTTTCCCATCTTGTCTAGGGTTTGCTTGGATTAGACTCCACCCTCATCAATGTGGAGTCTTCCCGATGAGCCCATTGACCAAACAAAGGAGTGCATGCCCTCCACATGGCACATACCACTCCCATGTCCAACGGTTTTGACTTGGTTTCATCTTGGTGATTTGGTGGTTTGGATGAGGTGGAACCACCACCTCTCTTTTGCCCAATGCATGGTCTTGCATGTCCCCATTTGAAGCTTCATGTCTTGCATACCACCCCCATGTCCAACGGTTTTGGGTTTGGTTTCCTTGGGTGGTTTGTGGTTTGGATGAGGTGGAACTACCACCTCTCTTTTGCCCAATGCATGGTCTTCCATGTCCCCATTTTAAGCTTCTTGTCTTGCATTCCACCCCCATATCCAACGGTTTTGGGTTTGGGTTTCCTTGGGTGATTTGGGGGTTTGGATGAGGTGGAACCACCACCTCTTTTTTGCCCAATGCATGGTCTAGGCATGTCCCCATTTTAAGCTTCTTGTCTTGCATACCACCCCGATGTCCAACGGTTTTGGGTTCGGGTTTCCTTGGGTGGTTTGGTGGTTTGGATGAGGTGGAACCACCGCTCCTCCTTGGACCAATGTATGCCCTCCACCTAAGCATCCTTGTGTAGCTAAGGGGATGCATGCCCTCCACATGGCACACACCACCCCCATGTCCAACGGTTTTGCCTTAGTTGTTTCCCTTGGTGGTTTGGTGGTTTCCATGAGATGGAACCACCACCTCTCTTTTGGCCAATGTATGGTCTCCACCTAAGTTTTTGGTCTACCCAAGGGGGAAGCATGCCCTCCACATGGCATACCACCCCTTATCCCCATGGTTTTGGTGCAGTGGTTTCCCTGAGATGAAACCACCCACTTGACTCACACCATCTTTTGGTCTTTTAGGTGACTCACTCCCCACTTGACTCACTCCTTTAAATGCAACTCATTTCCCAACTCAATCATTTGAATTTATATCTAACTTAGGTCATTACCATTAAATAATTTAATTCCACTTACTACATTTAATCTTCTTTAATTTATCTTTGACTCACCCATGGTTGACCAAGTCAACCATGTGGCCGGCCCCATTTGTACCTTGGTCCACACGCCACCTCACTTGATGAGGTGGAGTTGGGCCCAACTTGGTAATGCCACTTGGATATCCACTCCTACACTTGCCAATGAGATGGACCCCATGCCTTTGATCTTAATTGGGTCCATGACCGGATTAAATCTATTCCTTACCCATTTACCGTAATGCTCAATCCATCTTGACCCATTGGGTCCCAATTGGGTTTTTGACCCAATTGACCACTTTGACCCAATTAAATAAAATCAAGCCTATCCATGGTCCATTGGACTTGTAACGCCCCACCCTTTTTCACTCGCATTCCAAAAATCAGAGTCTATTTTTTTTTTTATAAATAGAAGAGTGAGAGAGAGCGGGACGTCAAGACGCGAGCTAAGTCCGAGCTTCCAAAGCCCGATCCTTAACTGGCCAACCATACGTGTGCGTGGACCAAGTCCACTAAAATGGTTCACACGTACTCAAGTTAACGTGCGGAATAAAACATAAATGAGGAATAACAATAGGATAACAATCCTATTCCAATTTAGATAGCAAAGTAGTCCAACACTTAACCATAATTATCATAACTTAAATATCCAAACATTAACCATCCAATCCATAGCAAATATACCTACGTTATTACAATTCCGAATGCTAGCTATTCAAATACATAGTCCATGAATAACTTAAACAAAATATAACTTAATCATCCAAGCTCCTAAGCTTGGCTCCAATCACATCCTCGTTCTGTTCCCTTCCTGTGTCATCAAACTAGGGTAGAAGTAGGGCGTTAGACAACATGCCCAGTAGGTATTCCAAGTAAGGCTAACACATGGGTTAGTACAAAAAATCCAGATATAATTAAATATACCATACTTACAAAAAATAGTATCCAAAATCATGTATGATAATAGAGATCCAATCATACAGATAAAAATCAGAAACCTTGCATGATAATAAAGATCGTAATCATGCCGATTCAATGTCATGCCATGCTCTCATATGCAATGAGTCCCAACCATCACAAACACATAGTAACCTCTTGATGGAAAGCTCCTCATCAAGGTATCCCCCACGATTGTATTACAGACGCCCCGACGGAGTGTGGATCTCCGGTTACATATCATCCCTCCCATGCCATGCATGAGATGAAAATGTCCACATGCTATGCAATTATACAAATCATAGCAATTAAAATCTCATATTTGAAACATAACATTTTTACAACATAAACCATCAAGATAAGAAGTTAAACCATATTACATAACCATGGTTTCAAAGAGGTAGAATCCTACCAACGACAACTAGTATGACCTTGCGTTCTCGCCCGATAACCGTTCATGTTCGTATACCGCTTGTGAGGTCTCGCTACCTTATAACATGTCAACCAATCAATAAAAATCAAGTCCCCTTTTATTTACAATATTTAAGTCCATAAATTTGTCTTGGTGGGGTTCGGCCACACAACATGGCCGAACCTCACCTACTTGGGTTTTAGTCCATCTTTGAGCCCTTTGATCTTTTAACTTAAGTCTAAGATCATACCCCTTTAATTCATTAAATCTAACATACATAAACCCTAATTCCACTAAATATTCCCCATGGGGTTCGGCCATACACCATGGCCGAACGCATGGTCCATTATTTCCACTTAATTACAACATTGCCATTCTTCTATCCATGGCTAACATTCCATTCATCTAAGCGTGTATAAGTCCACATTTTGATCCACAAAATGGTTCATGGGGTTCGGACATACACCATGGCCGAACCCTATGATGTCTAAATCCCATTTCTCCATTGAATTCATTACCATTTTTTAAGTCCACAAACAAGTCCTTTCATGGGGGTTTATTCATACCCTTAGGTCATCATCTACTACCCCAAGTCCATCCACATGTTTTCCATCTTAAACCTTTTAAAAACATCAACCACCTTGCATTTAATCCCTTCAAAATCATTGATATTCCTTCCATGGTGTTCGGCCATACACCATGGCTGAACCCATGGTTCATGGTTCTTTCACCAATTACATTTTAACACCATGTAAAATGATTAATATTCCTCCTTTTAAAGCCCTTTAAAAATCCTTAACATGCATCTACCATTTTCATGTTTTGAACCCATTAAAACTATATAAACAATCCACATCAATTCAATATGTAAGCGAACCCTAAATCCGTAAATATTACTTGGTGGGGTTCGGCCATACAACATGGCCGAACCTCACCCTTTGGTTTTGTGCCCTTCTTTTCCATTCTTTATATCCATTAAACATAGTTGATGTCCTTAACAATATATCCATTTTAAACCCTTTTAAAACATTCATAACCTTCCATGGTTTTCATCCCTCAAAAACCCATAAAAAACAACCAATGTCTTTCCATGGGGTTCGGCCATGCACTATGGCCGAACACTATGGTTCATCCTTCCATTAAAATACCATATTCATCCCCTAATTTTTCTTCCATGGGGTTCGGCCATACCCTATGGTTCCTTACTTTAAACAAAATTTAACAAAATACCTACCGGTTCCGCGACTCCTCCTGTTTCCTTAGCTCCGACTTGTTCTTCCGATCCTTTCTTTCCTTAGCCTCTTCCTCCTTCTTTCTTAATCCTTTGGCCGAGAGTGAGAACTTGAGAGAGAGAGAGTGAGAGTTCAGCCTTGAGAGCACTTGAGAGGAAAAGAGAGAGAGTTCGGCCTTGAGAGCACTTGAGAGGGAGAGAGTTCGGCCTTGAGAGTACTTGAGAGGGAGAGAGTTCGGCCTTGAGAGCACTTGAGAGGGAGAGAGTCTAGAATGCAACCCTTAGTCTTTCTTTGTTTCAATGAAATACAACCAAGGGTGGTGTCTTTTGGTGACACTCCTTTGTAACTCTCATTTTCATTAACTTCCATCCTTAATGCTCCATTGGGTGTTTCATCCATGAGATGAAACTCCCAAGGCTCCAACGGTGTGCCTTTGTTTGAATTTTGTAACAATATGAAACCGTTCATCTCCCCTTTAGTTCTCATTTGGGAGTTTCATCCATGAGATGAAACTCCCACCTCCAAGTGTGAACCCCTTGTGTAACTACAAAACCGTCCCCTCCCATTAGTGACCCATTTGGGGGTTTCATCCATGAGATGAAACTCCCATGATTCCCATGTGTGCTATGGGTTTGAATTGTGTAACCCCCTAAAACCCTTTCATCTCCTCATCAATAAGCCTTTGCGGGTTTCATCCATGAGATGAAACACCCATGTCTCCAACGGTGTAAACCTTTGAGTTGGCTAATGTAACATCACCAAACCGTCACCTTCCCATTCATGATATACATGGAGTTTCATCCCATGAGATGAAACTCCCATGTTACCAACGTGTATCCTTGCATTGGTATTTGAAACAACCAAAACTCCTCACCTCTCCATTAATGGTCCAAATAGGGGTTTCATTCATGAGATGAAACTCCTCCACTTCCAACGTGTAACTCCCAACTTGGGTCTCATGAGATGTATCTCTCCACCTTCCCACTCCACACAATTGAAATTAAAGTTCCATTAGCTTCCATTCAACTCAACCTTTTAACTCAACTCACTTCTTTAATTCAACTCTTTTAACTCAACTCACCTCTTTAATCCAACTCATTTAACTCACTTACAAATCAATTCAATCACTTGATTCCATTCTAACTTAATTCAGCCCCAATTAAGTTAGGCTTGAACTCACTTGGTGGTCAACCAAGTCAACCATGTAACACCCCGGATTTTTAAGATATCTATTTACATGAATTTTGTCTATTTAAATTATGAATTAATGGACATAGACCTTAGATGGGTAAGATGTTGGGCAATGGCTCAATTAAGACCCAACGGGTATTGAATGAGTGTTCAATGTAGGGTAAATGGGTAAGTTACACTTAATTGGGTCAAGGTGGCTATTTGGGTCAAAAGGCTCAATTGGGACCCAATGGGTCATGTTTGACTTGGTTGACCATCAAAGTGAGTCCAAGCTTAATTAAGTTCGGACTGATTTCAGTTGGAAAGGAAATCAAATAATTAAGTTGAGTCTAGTGAATTAAAATGGAAAGATAATTAAGTGATGAGTTGGTTTTTAAAGTGATGAGTTAAATGGATGAGTTAAGTGAGTGAGTTGATTTGAAATAAATTATAAATGAGTTGGGTGGGAAGTTATGGGGATATTCATCTCAAAAGAATGGAGTGTGAAGTTGAAGGGCTAATGTTTCAAATTCAAACACCAATCCACACGTTGGAGGGAAACTTGAATGGGAAGCTATGGGCGACTGCCGAGTTAGACTGATCACCTGACTCTGCAGTTAACCGATGGAATTCCAGGAGGGTGAAGCTGGAAATCTAGTTAAAATGGAATCATAAAAAGTTTTAAGCATAGGCTCTCATTGGCGGGCTACCTCACACAGAGAGTAGATAAAAGAACGTATTGAGCCAGTACGTATGAAAATATCATGAGAATAGGTAAAGTGAAACAGAGTAGATTGAGCTACGTGAGAGCACAAATGGCTCACGAGAAAAAGATATAACATGAGACTGAGCAAAGGGTGTTGCGAAATAGAGCGATTCAGTTCGTCAAAGTGGTATGGGATCGACATGGTATTGAAGAGGCCACTTGGGAACTTGAATCGGAGATGAGAACTGCTCACCCTGAATTATTCATGTAATATGTTTTGAAACCCGACTTCGTTCGATTTTCGGGACGAAAATATTAAAAAGAAGGTTATATTGTAACACCCCAATTTTTCAATGATTGGAATAATTACGAAAAATGCCCCTGGATTGGTGAATTCAATAAATGGGATTGTAAATAACGAAATAGTGGGGCTCAGTGTTCAAATTAAGACCCTATGGGCATATTATAAATGTCAAATTTGATTGGATGGGTAATGTACATCAATTGGGTCAAAATGGTTAATTGGGTCAAAGGACCCAATTGGGACCCAATGGGTCATAATGGACTTATTAGACCATTGGGTGAGTCCAAATTTAATGGGGTTAAGCTGAATTGATTGGAAATTAAGTGGAGCATAAATGGGTAGGCTTGATGCACATGTGAAAACCAAATGCAAATGGCTAAAACAACCCATAAATGGGTCATGGCGTCAAAACGGGTCAACAACCTAAATGGGGACCCAATGGGTCAGGTTGACCATGTTGACCATGGCTGACCATGTGGGCCCTCAAATGAGCTCAATTGTGAGTTAAATCAGGTTGAGTGGGACTGAATTGAGTTGGTTTTGAATTAAGAAATGAGTTGACTTAAGTGCATTAAATGAGTGTCATTTAATGTGGTGAGTTGGGCTTGTGAGTTGGGTGAGTCAAAATGGAAATCAAAGGGGCTGTAAATTCAGTGAGTTAAAGGGGGAGATGAAGAGGTGCATGGTTCTCAAGCCACACAAGACAAGTCCCACACGTTGGGGACTTGTGGTGTGGGCTTCCCAGTGTTAAATGAAAAGTATGGGGATTGGATGAGATACATGGGGTTGCCAAAGGTTGCATTGGTTGATGCCAAAGGGTGTCTTTGTAATAGCCCGAATTTTCGAATCAATATATATTGGACATTTAATTATTTTAAATTGGAATTTGATGTGATGAAAATGCCAAATGGATCAACTTTGGGACAAGGGTCCAAGAATGGCCCAATTGGGCCATGGATTGGATGAAATCCATCTAATGGGTCAATGAGGACTAATCGGGTCAAGGATGGTCAAATTGGGCCCAATACTCATTTGGGACCCAATGGACCCAATTGAGGTAAGCCTAAGGCAAGGAGGGAATTTAATTGGGCCATGGGCCCAATGTTTACCCAATAAACCATGAATTGGAATTAATACATGTAATTAGTCAATGGTAAGTAATCGGGTCAAAGATGGTCAATTTGGGTCAAAGAGCCATATGGGACCCAATGCGCCAAGGTAGGTAAGCCCTAAGATAAATGGGTAAGACAAGAATATAATTTGGTCATGGACCCAATGGTAATCCAACTAAGATAAATTAAATGGATTAGATAATTATAAAATTATCTAAGTTAAGATGTATCAAGATTAAGTGATATGGCCAAATGGGGCCCACCTCCACCTCACCAATTGAGGTGGCGTGTGGACCAAGGAAAAAGTGGGGCCAACCATCATGGTTGACTTGGTCAACCATGGATAAATTTAAGAAGACTAAGGTGGATTAATGTAAATTAAATGGATTAAAATTATTGTAAAATTACCTAAGTTAAAATCAATGGAATTAAAATAACATGACCAAGTGGGGCCCACCTCCACCTCATCATGTGAGGTGGCGGGTGGGGTAGGTATAGGTGGGGGCCGTCCACCATGGTTGACTTGGTCAACCATGGGTGGATTTACTAGATAGATAATTTAATGGAATTAAATTAGATGGAAATTAATTAACCTAAGTGAGGGCTTAACTTAATTAATTAAGTTGATTAATTAGGGTCAACATAAACAAGTCAAAGAGGACATGGGAGCCATGCTTGGTGGTTGGGTCTCAACCACCACCACCCAAGTCAAGCTAGCCCATGCTTGGTGGGTGGGGAAATTAATGTGGAGTCTAAGTCACTCCAACCACCTCCATCTCATTTCAAACTACCCATTTCACTCTAGCCTCCATACACACAAGAAAAACCGTCCCCCCACCTTGCAAAGGAAAGAGTGAAGAAAACTTAGAAGAAAACTTAGAAGAAAACTTAGAAGAAAAAGAAGAGAAGAAGAGAAGAAAAGAGGTGGAACCTTGGATTCACCACTTGAAGATCAAGAGCTACCATCTTCATCATCTTCCCCTCTTCCCCTCTCTCAACCTAACACTATCTTAGCCGATCCAAACATGTCCCACCATTGATCAAGCTCATCTAGCCGATCATCAAGAAGAGAAAGAAGGAGAAAGGGCTAAGGAAAGCAAAGAAGAAAGAATGACCGGAGGAGTCGTCGGGTGGTAAGATTTTCTCAAAACAAGATTTTATTTTTTTAGGATATAGAATCCATTTCTTAGACTAAATGTGGCCAAAAACGTTGTGGGCCATGGATCTAAGATCCATCAAAAGATAAGATAAGAAATGGATAAAAAATGGAGGAATGGATTAAGAAATGGAAGAATGGAATTTTTAAATGGAATTTTTAAGTCTTTATTAAAGCATAGGAAAATGGAAATTTTGATGAATTGGATGGACCTTAGGGTTCGGCCATGCTATGGTAAATGGTAATGAATTTATTAAGATGTTAAGGTTTAAAATTTTGGGAGAATGGTTAATGAGATTTAGATTTCTAAATGAGAAAACATTAGTGATTTATGATAATGGAAGGCATGGGGATGATCTAAAATTTTTGGATCTCTAAGGTTGTATTAAAGCATGGAGAGTATGGAATTTTTTTTAAAATGAATGGATGGACCATAGGGTTCGGCCATGTAGCATGGCCGAACCCCATGGTAAATAGGGATGATTTGGATTTTTAAGGTTTAAAAATATGCTAGATATTAATTTTTTTTTAAAAATGGATGAATGCTAGTGATTATAAAGAGGATTTTAAATGAATGATTTAATTTCATTTGGTGAAGGAAAAATGGACCCAAGGGAATGGAAATAGGCACCATGGGTTCGGCCATAGTGTATGGCCAAACCCATGACCCATTTGGAGGTCATGATTATGGGCCAATTATTGAATCATATATGGGTTAGCTGATTACAAATTTAATTAAATTAGGTGGCTGTTTTTATGGATGTTAGGTCATGGTTAATGAAACCCTAATGGATCTAAATTAGGGATGAAGTTTGGACTTAGAAAATACATAAACGAATGTGATGATTAGATGGAATGAAAATGGTGATGATTAGTGATTTAAAAATGGATTATGTTTGGGACAAAACATGAGTCTTTGAAAATGACATCCAAAACCCTAGGGTGGTGATTAGTGGTTTTAATAAATCAAAATGATGTAGAAGAATGCTAGATTTTAATGGATTTATAAAAATGATATGTGAGGTTTTAAATGGGATGAAAATGGGGACTTGAATGGATAATTTAAATTCATTGGAGATTGGATTAAAGGGAGTAAAATGGACCCAAGAAAATGAAGATAGGGTACCATGGGTTCGGCCATGGTGTATGGCCGAACCCATGATCTCTTTGTGGGCCACCTTTAGGGCAAAATGTGAAAGGACATATGGGGATTAAATGTTTTTTTAAAATTAATTGGATAAGTGGCTGATTTTAGGTACATGATGTCATGGTTAGGGAATCACAATTGGGCCCAAGTTTATGGGTCAAATATGAATTCAAAATGTATATGGAAGAAGAATGGCAAAACGGTAAATAAGTGCCACTTTGAAGAACCATGGGTTCGGCCATGGTACATGGCCGAACCCTATGTGGATTAGACATGAAAATCGAATACATTATGAATGATTAAATGAAGCGGATAGTTGCTGCGTTTTAGGCTCGTAAATTGGCCAAAAATGGGATTTATCTATGTGTTTTAACCAATGGATAATGGGCTAAGATAAGGGCTGATTTGTGATAAAATTGTAACATAATTAATGGCCATTAGTGGGTCTAATTAGATGGATCAATTATGAACTTAATCATGGATAACGTATGGACTAATTCGGTAAATGTAATAAGGTATCGGACGTCGCAAACGGTACGCGATCGGCGACTGGATTATCGAGCGGAAAACGTAACGGAACGCTACACGGTATTCGGTAGGATTCCTACCTTTTTGTAAGCGATGGATATGTTATGGTGTTTTAAATTATTTTGATTTGGCTTATGATGGATTTATGATTATGATTTATCTTATGATGTGTTTTAAGTTATGAATCATATGGATTATATTTTAATATTATGCATTATATGGCTATGTATGGTATATCAAAATTATGGTTTATCTATATACTACATAGCATAATGCACTACATCTCCTGCATGGCATAGGCGGAAAATTAATAAACAAACCGGAGTCCATGCTCCGTCGGGGTGACCGAGAATCAGACATGGGGATAGCTTGAGGGCTATAACCGGAGTCCATGCTCCGTCGGAGCGACCGAGAATCAAACATGGGGATAGCCTGAGGGCTATAACCGGAGTCCATGCTCCGTCGGGGCGACCGAGAAGCAAACATGGGGACAATACATTGTATGATCATACGGATGATGGGTGGGACACATGACATAGGCACCCATGGCATAGCATTCATCAGATGCTTATTTTTGTTATATGTTATTTTATCGGTATGTGTATTATCACTAATCCATGTGCTAGCCCTACTCGGAGTCCTACTGGGCGAGTTGACTAACGCCCTACTTCTACCCTAGTTGATGACGCAGGGGATGGCGGAAGCGGTGGACATGACCAGAGCCACGCTTAGGGGCTTGGGCAGTGCAGTCTTAGTTTATTTACGTTTACATTTTGGAGATGTAATTTTAAAGTAACTTAGTTTGTCGGGTTATATAAGTTTACATTTCTTGCGATGTTTTGGACGTTACTTATGGACGATTATATTTTGTGATATAAATATGAACATAGGGGCATTTTGGTAATTCAATGTTGTATCTTCCCTTCTATCTAAAAACCGGTAGGATAGACTCTATTTTCATGTTCCGCAATAACTATAATCCGCGAGCTTACTTCCTACGCGTGAACCGTTCTCGTGGACTTAGCTCCGCGCACGAGTGGGGTTGGCCAGTTAAGGGCCGGGCTTTAGAAGCTCGGACTTAACTCGCGTCGTGGCGTCCGCTGCCCTCTCTCACTCTTCTATTAAAAAAAAAATAGACTCTGATTTTCGGAAAACGGGTGAAAAAGGGCGGGGCGTTACAGTCTTGGTTGTGCCAAGTGACCCTTTGGTTTGATCAAGTATTGATGAGGATTAATAAGAAGAAGTGGGGCTGTTTAACAAAAGGAATGAACACCATCACATGGCCTAATTCACATTGCCAAAACCCTAGAATTCTCATCTCCCTCCCTCTCTCAAGAACACCTCTCTTTGGCCGAACCAGCTATTGGTGTTTTTCACCATAGATCAAGCACTAATTTGGCTAGAAGCTAAGGAAGAAGGAAGGAAGCAAGAGGGAAGAAGGCAAAGAGCAAAGGCAAGAAGAAAAGCTTGGAAAAATTGGTAAGTATTCCATGGACTTTAGTTTATTTGAATTGGTAAAAATAGAACATGATTTGGCCATGGGATGGCTGAATCTACCAAGGGTGTGGAGTTTGTGTTTTGATCTTTAAAAGATAGCAAACACTGGACCATAGGGTTCGGTCACCTGTGAGGGCCGAACCCCATGAAATATTATGGTCATGTTGATGATTTTTGTAAGATAAAACCATGCAAAAATGATGGACTGTTTTGGATGTTTTAATTAGATCTAAGATGCAAATTGAAAGGGTGTTTAAATCATGGATTTGGATGTCATGATTTGGCCATGGAATGACCAAATGCATCAAGGGTCTAAACCTTGGGTAAAGGTGGTATAAATTGATAAAATGGATCATTGTGGCCGAACCCCATGAAATTGTGTTGGTTTTTGGATGGTTTTTGAAAGGTAAAAACCCGGTAATATTATGCTGATTTTTACATGTTTTAATGAGACATAAAATATGTGTTTAAGAGGACCAAATCATGGACATAGGGTTCGGCCACCTTGGATGGCCGAACCCCATGAAAGTGTTGAATAATTTGGTGTGGTTTTTGGAGAGATAAAGCCATACCAATAGTGGAGAATTTTATGTGATTTAAATGGAAATAGGGTTACTGTTTTGGGTTGGCCATTGGATGGCTGAACCATATGGTTCTTATGATTAAAGAGTAGGGCCTAAATTAAGAACATATGGTGGAACCGTTGAACCAAGGGAACCATTGGGTTCGGCCATGTGTAGGGCCGAACCCCATGGACCAATAAGTGGGTGAAGTTCGGCCATGGGTATGGCCGAACCCCACAAGATGGTATATGAGACCTAAACTTGATTAGAAATCAAGTAGATTAAGTATTGATTTGTTGTTACATAACAAGGTAACGGAACGTGAACGGCGGGCAAGTCGTGATCAAGTGAAAAAGAACAAACACCGAAGCTAATCTTCGGTAGGTTTTCCTACCTACTTGTAACCACTGTTATATTGGTTTTATCATGGTTTTTATAAGTTATGTTGTTATTGATATTATGTTTCAAATTGGTTTTGAATGATGAGATATGTATTTACAAATGACATACATATACATTGACATCTCATGCATGGCATGGGGTGATGATTATGGATTACCTTGACTTGAGAGTCCCAATGAAAGAACACTGTGAAATAACTCAATGATGAGAGTCTTTCCATAGGAAATGAGGATTACTGTGGATTACCTTATCGTGAGAATCCCAATGAAAGAACACTATGAAATAACTCAATGATGAGAGTCTTTCCACAGGAAATGAGGATTACTGTGGATTACCTTATCGTGAGAGTCCCAATAAAAGAACACTGTGAAATAACTCAATGATGAGAGTCTTTCCACAGGAAATGAGGATTACTGTGGATTGCCTTATCGTGAGAGTCCCAATGAAAGAACACTGTGAAATAACTCAATGATGAGAGTCTTTCCACAGGAAATGAGGATTACTGTGGATTACCTTATCGTGAGAGTCCCAATGAAAGAACACTGTGAAATAACATGATGGCTATGTATACTTGTGACGGGTGAGACTCATTACATTTGCACTACTTACATAGCATTGATTTCAGATGTCTTTGATTATCATATACTATGATATATGCATGTTTATATACTAACCATGTGGTAGCCCTGATCGGAAACCTACTGGGCGCGTTGATCTAACGCCCTAATTCTATCCTTAGAGGATAATGCAGGAAATGGAAAAGGGAAAGAGAAGGTCGAGAACCGAGAGGGGAGCCAAGCCTAAGCACTTGATTACTGGAATGGAACTATATTTACTGTCATTTGAACTACATTCTATGAATATGTAATAGTTAGTAACCTTGCTATGGTTTGATTACGGTTATGATAATGATTAGTTTGACATGGTTTGAAATGGTTAGTTTAAAGTAAACTTGACTTGTACTTTGCTATCAGAGAATGTATGGTTAACATAAGATTGATTATATTCCGCATCAGTTTAGTTCCCCAATTATTTATTTTTATTCCGCATGTTTTGAATAGTTCCATGTGTGAATTATCTATCATGGTTTAGTCCATGCATACATGGGTGGCCAGTTAAGGGTCGGATTTAGGAAGTCCGAACTTAGCTCGCGTCGTGACGTCTCTCTGCCCTTGTCCAGGTTTTAATTTATACAAAAAAAAAATTAGACTCTGAATCTCGGAAAGGGCGGGGCGTTACAGAGAACCACCTTGGAAGCTTGGTTGGGTTTCCATCTCATAATGGAAACCCAAGCTCCAACATTGGAGTGCCAAGGGATGCCTTGGTTGGTAGCAAGTGTCTCCTTGGTTTAATCAAGATTTGATGAGAGTAATGAGGGGTCCAAGGGCTGTTTAACAAATGCAACAAACACCACCCTCTTGGCCGAATTTTACATTGCAAAGGTTATAGAATTCTTATCTCTCCCTCTCACTCAAGAAGATACCCTCTTGGCCGAATTATACTTTGGTGTTTTCACCATTATTCAAGCATACAATCAGCCAAGGATCAAAAGGAGAGCAAGAAGGAGCCAAGGGAAATTAGAAGAGTGTGCATTGGTAAGTACTTCATTAAGGTTTTGTTAATTATCATGATCAAGGATTATGGTTTGGTCTTTGTATGGCCAAACCCTAAGTTATAAGGGTAAGAACCTTCAAAGATAAAAATGGTGGATGAGGTTCGGCCAAGGGTATGGCCGAACCCCATCAAAGAAGGTGATCATGCTAAATCAAATTGTATAAAGAAAGGTAAATAACTATGGAGGGTTTTTCCAATATTATAAAGGGTTTTAAGTCATGGATTTGAATGCCATAATTTGGCCATGTTATGGCCGAATTTGTCAAAGGTTTAAACCATAGAAGAAGGTGGTTTAAAATGATAAAAATGGACCATTGGGTTCGGCCATTTTGGATGGCCGAACCCCATGAAATTATTTGGGTATTTTGATGGTTTTTGAAGGTTAAAACCATGCAAAACCATGGAGGTTTTTACATGTTTTAATGAGGCTAAGTATTTGATAAAAAGTTCAATTTATGGGCCATATGGTTCGGCCACTTTGGATGGCTGAACCGCATGAAATGATATGATAATTATATGGTAATTTGTGATGGTTTTTGAGAGATAAAAACCATACAATATTATGGGGCTTTTATGTGATTTAAATGGAGATATGGTTACTGTTTTGGATTGGCCATTGGATGGCTGAACCATGTGGTTATCATGGTTAAAGAGTAGAGCCTAAGTTATGTACATATGATGGAATCGTTGAACCAAGAGAACCATTGGGTTCGGCCATGTGTATGGCCGAACCCCATGGACCATTAAATGGGTATTTGGATTCAAGTATATGATTAAAAGTTGTTGATTGTTTTGTAATGTTTTAAAGGGTCTAAGTTATGACTTTATGATGAAGTGACTTTGATGGACTTAAGCATTTGTGAAACCAAGAAAATGATGGAAGATTAAGGACTAGTTAATCACATGGATAAATTGGTAACTAGTCTTAATTATGAAAGATTAGAAGACCCAAATTGGATTGGTGAGGTTCGGCCAAGTTGTATGGCCGAACCCCACTAAGGTGGATTGGTTATGGATTTTGGTCTTTGAGCAAAAGTAAGCATTGGTTTAAGGCCAATGGCAAAAGCTGTAAATACAGGTAATAATGGAAATATGGATAGAGAAGGATTAAAGGACTTAGAAGAAGGGTCAAACCAAAGTGGTATGGTTCGGCCATGTTGTATGGCCGAACCCTACCAAGGTATGTTTGTAATATGAGATGTTTTAATGAGGATTAAATAAAAATAGAGATCAAATTACAGTGGGTGAGGTTCGGCCATGGGTATGGCCAAACTCCACAAGATGGTTTATGGGATCTATGTAACGCCCCGCCCTCTCCGAGATTCAGAGTCTAATTATTATTTTTTTTTAAATAATAATAGAATAACACCTGAAGAGGACGGGCGACGTCACGACGCGAGCTAAGTTCGGAATTCCCAAGTCCGACCCTTAACTGGCCACCCATGTGTGCATGGACTAAACCCATGATAACAAACCACACATGGAACTAAACAAGCTATGCGGAATAAACTAGAGTAACTGCGGAATTAAACTGAATACATAGCAAGTACCAGTCTCAATTATTAAAATAACTTAATCCCACCATCCATTGTCAATATCATAAACAAACCATAGCAAAGGTATCAACTTATTACATGTCCATAAACAAAATCCAAATAACAGTAAATTATAAAAATCATTCCAACATCAAGCTTTTAAGCTTAGCTCCCCTCCTGGTCATCGTCCTTCTCTTTCCCTTTCCTTGTTCCTTAGCTTCTAGCCAAATTAGTGCTTGATCTATGGTGAAAAACACCAATAGCTGGTTCAGGCCAAAGAGAGGTGTTCTTGAGAGAGATGGGAGATGAGAATTCTAGGGTTTTGGCAATGTGAATTTGGCCATGTGATGGTGTTCATTCCTTTTGTTAAACAGCCCCACTTCTTCTCATTAATCCTCATCAATACTTGATCAAGCCAAAGGGTCACTTGGCACAACCAAGACACCCCTTGGCATCAACCAATGCAACCTTTGGTAACCCCATGTATCTCATCCAATCCCCATACTTTTCATTTAACACTGGAAGCCCACACCACAAGTCCCCAACGTGTGGGACTTGTATAATGTTTTAAAGAGTCTAAGTTATGAATTTAGGTTGAAGTGTAATGGATAAAAGAACCATTGGGTTCGGCCATATGCATGGCCGAACCCCATGGAGTAGTTTTGGTGGATGAAAGTGATGATTGGAACCAAGTGATTTGAACGGTTGTGAATGGATTAAGAGATCCAAATTGGATTGGTAGGGTTTGGCCAAGTGGTATGACCGAACCCCACTAAGGTGGTTATTGTGGACATTGGTTTTTGATATGGCTTAGCCTAGTGCAAAGCTGTAAATACGGGTAATTATGTAAATATGGATAGAGAAAGATTAAAAGGACATGAAAGAGGGTTTAAACCAAGGTGGTATGGTTCGACCAAGGTGTACGGCCGAACCCTACCAAGGCATGTTTGAAGTGTGAAATATTTATCAAATGAAAAAGGAAGATTAAATCCCAAGTTGGTGAGGTTCGGCCATGGGTATGGCCGAACCCCACAAGATGGTATATGAGACCTAAACTTGATTAGAAATCAAGTAGATTAAGTATTGATTTGCTGTTACATAACAAGGTAACGGAACGTGAACGACGTGCTAGTCGTGATCAAGTGAGAAAGAACAAACATCGAAGCTAATCTTCGGTAGGTTTCCTACCTACTTGTAACCACTATGATGATTAGTTTTATCATGATTTTGATAAGATATGTTGTTATTATTATTATGTTTCAATTGGTTTTTGAACCATGAGACTTATGTACATGCTTCATATATTCATTGGCATCTCATGAATGGACATGGGATGATGATTATGGAATGCCTCCTTAGGCGATGAGGGTCCTGCCAGGAGTAGTATCATGATGATGATAATACATTGGTCTCCTTAGGCGATGCAGGTCCCGCCAGGAGAAATGTTATAATGATGAGAAATACATTGGTCTCCTTAGGCGATGCAGGTCCCGCCAGGAGAAATGTTATAATGATGAGAATCACATTGGTCTCCTTAGGCGATGAGGGTCCCGCAGGAGAAATATTATGATGATGAGTGCCACATCGGCCTCCTTAGGCGATGCAGGTCCCGCCAGGAGGAATATCATCAAGAAGAAAAGAAAGTGTATTGTGATTTACCTTGACGATGAGGGTCTCGTCAAGTGATGGCTATGTATATGCATGATGGGAAGGGGCTCATTACATGTGCATAATTACATAGCATTGATTTATCTGTTTTGATGACCATATATAATATGATATATGCATGTTTTTATATACTAACCATGTGGTAGCCCTAATCGGAAATCCTATTGGGCTCGTTGATCTAACGCCCTAATTCTATCCTTGGAGGATAATGCAGGAAATGAAAAAGGGTAAGAAAAGGTCGTGGACCTGGAGGGGAGCCAAGCTTAAGCGCTTGATTGATGATTGGGATGTCTTTATTATTGTCTTTGAGTTATATTTTATGGACATATGACAGCTAGTAAACTTTGCTATGGTTTGTTTATGGTATTGACAATGGATGTTTGGATTAAGTTATTTATAATTGAGACTTGTACTTGCTATCTATTCAGTCTAATTCCGCAGTTAGTCTAGTTTATTCCGCATAACTTGTTTAGTTCCATGTGTGGGTTGTTATCGTGGGTTTAGTCCATGCACACATGGGTGGCCAATTAAGGGTCGGACTTAGGAAGTCCGAACTAAGCTCGTGTCGTGACGCCGTCTACCCTCTTCCGATGTTATTATATTATTATTAAAAAAAAAATTAGACTCTGAATCTCGGAAAGAGCAGGGCGTTACAACACAAGGGGGCTTCACCAAAGCCATCACCCTTGGCCGACCCTATTGACCAAGGAAGAGATTTGTTTTGTGATAGCCCGAATTTTCGAATCAATATATATTTGGCTTTTATTGATTTTAATTTAAATTTTGACATGATGGAATACCAAATGGATCAAAAGTTGGGACAAGGGTCCAAGAATGGCTCAATTGGGCCATGGATTGGATGAAATCCATTTAATGGGTCAATGAGGACTAAGCGGGTCAACGATGGTCAAAGGGGGCCCGATAGCCATGTGGGGCCCAATGGATCAAAAATATAATTGGGCCATGGACCCAATGGTGATCCAATTAAGATAAATTAAATGGATTAGATAATTATAAAATTATCTAAGTTAAGATGTATCAAGATTAAGTGATATGGCCAAATGGGGCCCACCTCCACCTCACCAACTGAGATGGTGTGTGGACCAAGGAAAAAGTGGGGCCAACCATCATGGTTGACTTGGTCAACCATGGATAAATTTAAGAAGACTAAGGTGGATTAAGGTAAATTAAATTGATTAAAATTATTGTAAAATGCCCTAAGTTAAAATCAATGGAATTAAAATGACATGGCCAAGTGGGGCCCACCCCCACCTCACCAAGTGAGGTGGCGGGTGGGGTAGGTATAGGTGGGGGCCGTCCACCATGGTTGACTTGGTCAACCATGGGTGGGTTTCTTAGATAGATAAATTGTATGAAATTAAATTGGATGGAAATTAATTAACCTAAATGAGGACTTAACTTAATTAATTAGGTTGGTTAATTAGGGTCAACATAGACAAGTCAAAGAGGACAAGGGAGCCATGCTTGGTGGTTGGGTCTCAACCACCACCACCAAAGTCAAGCTAGCCCATGCTTGGTTGGTGAGGAAGTTAATGTTGGAGTGAAGGCTACTCCAACCACCTCCATCTCTTTTCAAACAAACATTTTTCACTCTATCTCTCCCTCCCACTCTCAAAAAACCGTCCCATGCATTGGAGAAAAGAAAAAGAGAAGAAAACTTAGAAGAAGAAGAGAAGAAAAGAGAAAGAGAGAGCAAGCCTTGGTCCACCCCTTGAAGATCAAAGGCTAAGATCTTGTTTTCCATCACCTTCCCCTCTCCCTCTCTCAATCTAACTCCATCTACCATAGCCGATCCAAGCATATTTCACCATTGATCAAGCACATCTAGCCAATCAAACAAGGAGAGGAAGAAGAAAGGAGGCCAAGGAAGTCGACGGGAAGCGACAAAGACCGGAGGAGTCGTCGAATCGTAAGTATGTTCTAAACAAGAAATTTAAGTTTTAGGGTTTTAAGTTTTGGAATCCATTTCCTTGGATTGGATGGTGGCCAAACCATCATAGGCTTTGAATTTAAAAAATCCATCCAATGGAAAGATAAGGAATGGATAAGATGGAGGAATGGATTAAGTAATGGATTAGGGATGTTAAGTATTTAAAATAATTGTTATGGACTTGTGAGGAAATTTTGGGCCATAGGGTTCGGCCATGTAGCATGGCCAAACCCCATGGTGGAAAATTTAAATGATGGATGATGGAAGTATGGAAAAATATGGAGAAAAGGTTAGGTTTCCTAAATGCTAAGTAATTGATGATTTTATTAAGAATAGAAAGTTTAAAATGTTGGAGAATGATTAATGATAATTAGTTTTCAAATGATTTAAAATAGGTGATTTTAAATAAGGTTTAAAGGCATAGAATGGAATGAATGGATGACCATAGGGTTCAGCCATGTAGCATGGCCGAACCCCATAGTGAAAAATGGGTAATTTATTAAGATTATAAGGTTTAAAAGATAATGGAGAAAAATGATAGATTTAAATGGATTTATTGAGTATAGAATGTAATGGTTAAATGGGATGAAAATGGTGATGTAAATGAATGATTTAAATTCATTTGAGGTAAGACTAAATAAGGCAAAGTGGACTCAAGAAAAGGGAAAATGGACACCATGGGTTCGGCCATGGTGTATGGCCGAACCCATGACCCCTTTTTGTGGGCCACATCTTAGGCCAAATATGGGATGATTTATGGGATTAAATGTTTTCAAATTTAATTAAAAGTAGGTGGCCGATTTGATGATGCTAGGTCGTGATTAAATGAATCTAAGTATAAATGAAATTTGGACTTAGAATGTACATAAATAAATGGATGATTAACCATGGAAGAGAGAGTGGCAAAATGGTAATTATTAGCCACTTTGAAGAACCATGGGTTCGGCCATGGTACATGGCCGAACCCTATGTGGATTGAACATGGAATTGGATATATTAAAAGGACATTATGAATGACTAAATAAAACGTATAGATTCTGCTTTTTAGGCTCGCTCAATGGAATATTTGAAATGGCCAAAATCGGATTTATGTATGTGTTTTAACCAATGGATAATGGGCTAAGTTAAGGACCGATTTTTGATAAACTTGTAATATATTTAAGGATCATTGAATGGATCTAGGGTTATGATCACTTAGGAACTTAATCATGGATAACGTATGGACTAATTCGGTAAATGTAATAAGGTATCGAGACGTCGCAAACGGTACGCGATCGGTGACCGGATTATCGAACGGAAAACGTAACAGAACGCTACACGGTATTCGGCAGGATTCCTACCTTTTTGTAAGTGATGGATATATGATGGTATTTTAAATTATTTTGATTTGGCTTATGATGGATTTATGATTATGATTTATCTTATGATGAGTTTTAAGTTATGAATCATATGGATTATATTTTAACATTATGCATTATATGGCTATGTATGGTATATCGAAATTATGGTTTATCTATATACTACATAGCATAATGCACGTATATCTCATGCATGGTATGGGCGGGAAAATAATGAAACCGGAGTCCATGCTCCGTCAGGGCGACCGAGAATCAGACATGGGGATAGCCTGAGGGCTATAACCAGAGTCCATGCTCCGTCGGGGCGACCGAGAATCAAACATGGGGATAGTTCTATAACCGAGTCCATGCTCCTTCGGGGCGACCGAGAAGCAAACATGGGGATAATACATTGTATAATCATACGGATGATGGGTGGGACACATGACATAGGCAACCATGGCATAGCATTCATTACATGCTTATTTTGTTATATTTTATTGTATCGGTATGCGTGTTATCACTAATCCATGTGCTAGCCTTACTCGGAGTCCTACTGGGCGCGTTGACTAACGCCCTACTTCTACCCTAGCTGATGACGCAGGGGATGGAGGAAGCGGTGGACATGACAGGAGCCAAGCTTAGGAGCTTGGGAAGCGCAGTCTTAGTTTATTTACGTTTATATTTTGGAGATGTAATTTTAAAGTAACTTAGCTTGTCGGGTTGTATAAATTTACATTTCTTGCAATGGTTTGGACGTTACTTATGGACAATTACATTTGGTGATATAAATATGATCATAGGGGCATTTTGGTAATTTAATGTTGTATCTTCCCTTCTATCAAAAAAAAAAAAAAAACTGGTAGGATAGACTCTATTATCATGTTCCGCAATGATTATAATCCGCGAGCTTACTTCCTACGCATGAACCATTCTCGTGGACTTAGTTCCGCGCACGCGTGGGGTTGGCCAGTTAAGGGTCGAGCTTTAGAAGCTCGGACTTAACTCGCGTCTTGGCGTCCGCGCCCTCTCTCACTCTTCTATTTCAAAAAAAAAATAGACTCTAATTTTCGGAAAGCAGGTGAAAAAGGGGCTGGGCGTTACATGTTTTGCATTTGTATTCTCTCCCTCTCCCTTTTGGTTGTTTTCTCTCTCTCTCTCAAAACATCATTTGGCCGGCCAGCATTCTAAGAGAAAGAAAATCAAAGTTCTCACTCAAGGCCGAGTTCTATCTCTCTCTCTCAATCCACATCTCTCAAGGCCGGTTCTCCTCTCAAAGAACAAAAAGGACTTAGCATGATTTGATCTCAAGTTTCTCTCTCAAACTACCCCTTTTGGCCGAACCACTCCAAGTGTGTTATCATGACCAGTCTCGGCCAAAAGAAGCAAGAGGAAGGAGGAAAAGAGGCTAAGGAAGAAAGGAAGCAAGAAGGAGCAAAAGAAAACCGGAGGAGTCGCGGAACCGGTAGGTTTTTCTTCATGGATTGTATTTAAAGTAAAGAACCATAGGGTTCGGCCATGGTGTATGGCCGAACCCCATGGAAGAAAGATTAAGAGATGTTTATGATTTTTAATGGAAAAGAGGAACCATAGGGTTCGGCCATAATGCATGGCCGAACCCCATGAAGGATCATTGGTTTTATTTTAAGGGATCTTGAGGGATAAAAATCATGCACATATGAGTATGTGTTAAAAGGTTTTCAAAGGGTTAAAATGGAAGATGTTTAATATTGTAGAAAGGTTTTAATGTTGGAGGGTTGGATCAAAAAGAATGGAAAGGAAGGGCACCAAAACCAAAGGGTGAGGTTCGGCCATGGTGTATGGCCGAACCCCACCAAATATATTAATGGAGTTAGGGTTTCTTAGACATTGAATCATGTGGATTGGTTTATTAATTTTAAAGGGTTTCAAAACATGAAAACCATGGAACATGTGAATACCTTAAAAGGGTTTTTAAATGGATATATGGTTAAGGCATGGGTCGGCCATTGCATGGCCGAACCATAGTGTTATTGTGGCTAAGATGTTAAAGGGGGACAAAAGTTAAATGAGTGAGGTTCGGCCATGGGTATGCCGAACCCCACTAGAGTGTATATTATGGACATGACAATGGTGGATGATGTTAAAGAATTTTAAAGGACTATGAAGGGATTAAATGGAGTAATGTTTATGGACATAGGTTGTTAGCAATGTTAAACAAGGGTTAGACCAATGGCAATACCGTAAATACAAGCTAGAATGTAAATATGAGAAATTGATGGATCATGGGTTCGGCCATGATGTATGGTCGAACCCCATGGGTAATATTTTTATGGACCTAGGTTATTATAAATGATAAATGATTGCTGTATAAGTAATGAGATTAATGGACTTGAAGAAGGGATTAAAATCAAGATAGTGAGGTTCAGCCATGTCATATAACCGAACCCCAGTAAGGTGTATTTGGTGGACTTGGACCTAATGTTAAATCAAAAGGAATATGGGTTTGACTTGTCGATATGTAACAAGGTGACGAATCCTCTTAAATGGTGCGCGATTGTGAGCGGTTGCCAGATAAAGGAGCAAGGACATTTAGTGGTCTTGGGTAGGATTCTACCTCATTGGAACATGGTTATGTAATATGGTTTTATCTTTATTTTGCTGATTTATGTTGTAAATATATTATGTTTCAAATGTGGAGTTTTTAATGCTACGGTTGTTTAATATACATAGTATATGGACATGTACATTCCATGCATGGCATGGGAAGGAAGTTTGTAACCGGAGGCCACGCTCCATCGGGGCGTCCGTAGGGCAATTACGGGAAGACTTTGATGTGTATAATCCCATCAAGAAGAATCCGGAGGCCACACTCCATCGGAGCGTCCGAAAGACCACTGTGGGGATTCCTTGATGAGGAGAATTCCATCAAGAGGTTACAAGTATTGTGATGGGTGGGACTCATTGCATAAGTCATATGGCATGGCATGATTTCATATGATTTTGATGATATGATATTATATATGATTTTGTTACTAACCCATGTGTTAGCCCTATTTAGAATTCCTACTGGGCGCGTTGTTCTAACGCCCTACTTCTACCCTAGTGAATGAAACAGGAAATGAAGAAAATGATGATCGTGAACGGAGTCAAGCATAAGGACTTTGGAATGCTATTTATTATTTTATTGAGTTACTCAAGGGCATGTAATTTGAGTAGTTAGACTTCGGCATGTAATAATTAGATATTTGCTATGGTTTGTGAATGGTTTGGTATGGATATTTAATTTAAGTTAATTTGGTTAAGTGACTAAGTACTTTGCTATCTAAAATGGAGTAGCCTTAGGTTCTATTATAATCCGCAATCAGTTTATGTTATATTCCGCAATTATAAACTTAATTCATGTGATCCATCTCAGTGGACTTAGTCCACACACACGTATGGTTGGCCAGTTAAGGGTCGGGCTTTAGAAGCTCGGATTTAACTCGCGTCATGACATTCTGCTCTCTATCACTTTTTCTTTTAAAAAAATAGACTTTGATTTTCAGAAAGTAAGTGAAAAAGGGCGGGGCATTACAAACCATGACCCATTGGGTCCCAATTGGGCATTTTGACCCAAATAGCAACCTTGACCCAATTGAATGCATCTTACCCTTTTACTTTAAATTGAACACTTATTCCATAATCGTTGAGTCTTAATTGGGCAATTGACCTAAAACCTTACCCATCTAGGGTCCATATCCGTTAATTCACAAATTAAATGACAACTACCGTAAATATTTATAACTTGAAAATCTGGGGTGCTACAGGACCATACTTGGGCCATTGCCCCAACTTTGATCCATCTAACATTCATTCCATCTATGAATCTAAATCCATTCCTTACCCATTTCCCCTAATCATCAATCCATCTTGACCCGTTGGGTCCCAATTGGGCATTTGACCCAATTGACCATCATTGACCCAATTAAATAGAATTGATCATATCCATGGTCCATTGGACCATACTTGGGCCATTGCCCCAACTTTGATCCATTAAACATCCATTCCATCTATGGATCTCAATCTTTTAACCATTCAATAAATAATAGTCAATATATTTATTGCATTAAAAATCTGGGCTATTACAATGTGATATATAAGAAAGTTCCCCTAACAAGAGACATTTTGCAATACATAGGGAAAATTCCCCAAAACAAAGATTAGTTTGATTAGGACTGCGGTTGTCATTGATATGCTTCTATTGTTGTGATATAGATATGTCGAGCAACATAGAGTATACAGAGTTTGTAATGCCCTGCCCTTTTTCACTCGCTGAAAATCATAATCTTTTTTTTTTTAATAATAAAGAGTGAGAGAAAGCGGGATGCCACGACGCGAGATAAGTTCGAGCTTCCAAAGCCCGACCCTTAACTGGTCAACCATACGTATGCGTGGACCAAGTCCACTAAAACGGTTCACACGTACTCAAGTTAACATGCTGGAATAATCATAGATGCGGAATTATAATAGGAAGTAATCCTATTCCATTTCAGATAGCAAGGATGTCCATCACTTAATCATAATCATCTTACGTTAAAATATCCAAAATTAACATTCCAAACCATAGAGGATAATCTACGTTATTACAGTCCCACGAACTAATTACTCAAATACATTATCCATGAGTAACTTAAACAAAATGAAACTTAATCATCCAAGCTCCTAAGCTTGCCTCCGATCACATCCTCGTTCAGTCCATTCCCTGTGTCATCAACTAGGGTAGAAGTAGGGAATTAGACAACGCGCCCAGTAGGTATTCCAATTAGGGTCAAACACATGGGTTAGTATAAAAATCCAGATATAATACATCATGCCGTATCTGTAAAACATCGTATCCAAAATAGTGTATGATAATAGAGATCCAATCATATAGATAAAAATCAGAAACAATGCATGATAATAGAGATCATAATCATGCTGATGCCATACCATGCCATGGGTGCCATATGCCATGAGTCTCACCCATCAGCCATATCCCAAGTACATGGTATCCACTTGATGGAATCTCCTCATCAAGGTACCCCAACAATTGCCTTACGGACGCCCCGATGGAGTGTGGTCTCTGGTTACCTCTTGATGGAAAACTCCTCATCAAGCTCACGAATGCCTGACGGATGCCCCGACGGAGCGTGGACTCCGGTTACTTCTTGTGTAGCACTTTGGAATTTCATGTTATTAATATATATGAAATTTGCCATTTAATTTGTGAATTATTAGATATGGACCTTAGATGGGTAAAGTGTTGGGTCAATTGCCCAATTAAGACCCAACGGATTGTGGATATGGTTGAAATCGAAATAATTGGCTAAGATATATTCAATTGGGTCAAGATTGGTAACTGGGTCAAAATTGTTAATTGGGTCAAAATGTCCAATTGGGACCCAATGGGTCGTGTTTGACTTGGTTGACCACCAAGTGAGTTCAAGCCTAATTAAATAGGGCTGAATTAAAATGGGAATGCAATCAAGTGAGTTGAGTTGATTTGAATTAAATTAAAGTGATGAGTTAAGTGAGTTGAGTTGATTTGAATTAAATTAAAGTGATGAGTTAAGTGAGTTGAGTTGATTTGAATTAAAATTCAAATAAAGATACACGTTAGAGAGGTGGGGAGTTTTGGTTTGTTTCAAAATTCAAATAATGGCATACACATTGGAGAGGTGGGGAGTATTGGTTTATTTCAAATTCAAACAAGGATACACATGGAGAGATAATGAAGGTGGTTTGTTGTTTCAAATTCAAACAAGGATACACATTTCAAATTCAAACAAATGAAGGTGGTTTGTTGTTTCAAATTTAAACAAGGATATACATTACAAATTCAAACAAATGGGGTGGACGGTTATACATTTGAAATTCAAACAAGGCACACGTTGGAGCCTTGGAGTTTCATCTCATTGGATAAACTCCCACATGGAGAGATAATGAAGGTGGTTTGTTGTTTCAAATTCAAACAAATGAAGGTGGTTTGTTGTTTCAAATTCAAACAAGGATACACACTAGAAAGGTGGGGAGTGTTGGTTTATTTCAAATTCAAACAATGGTTACACGTTGGAGAGATGGAAGGGTTATGGTTATTTCAAATTCAAACAATGGTTACACGTTGGAGAGATGGAGGGGTTATGGTTATTTCAAATTCAAACAATGGTTACACGTTGGAGAGATGGGGAGATAATGGAGGTGGTTACACATTTCAAGTTCAAACAAGGCCGAACTCTCCCTCTCCCCCTTGGTTGTTTCTCTCCCTCAAACCCTCTCTTAGTCAATCACTCCTTAAGACAAAAGACTTAGAAAAGTTTTTGATCACAAGCTAGCACACAAGGCCGAACACTCTCCCTATCACTCAAGGCCGAATTCTATCTCTCTCTCTCAAGCTCTCAGACTCGGTCAAAGGATCAAGAAGAAGGAGGAAAAGGCTAAGGAAAGAAAGGATTGAAAGAACAAGCCGGAGCAAAGAAAACCGGAGGAGTCGCAGAACCAGTAGGTATTTTTATAAATTTTGTTTAAAGAAAGGAACCATAGGGTTCGGCCATGGTGGATGGCCGAACCCCATGGAAGAAAAATTAGGGGAGGAATATTGTGTTTTAATGGAAAGGAGGAACCATAGGGTTCGGCCATGCACTATGGCCGAACCTCGTGAAAGAACATTGGTTATTAATAATTTTGAGAAGGATGAAAACCATGGAGGCTATGATGTTTTGATTGGATTTAAAAAAGGAAGTATGGAACCATAGGGTTCGGCCATAGTGCATGGCCGAACCCCATGGAAGAAAAATTAATGGACGAATGTGTTGTTTTAATGATCATGAAAGATTAAAATGAAGTCATGTGTATGGACTTGGAGTTGTAAATAAAGATCCAAGGTTATGATATAAACCTTTCCATGGAGGGACTTGTGTATGAACTTAAGATATCACTATGGCCGAACCCCATGAACCATTTAATGAACCGTTTGATGGAACATTTTAAAGGGATTTAATTATATATATCTATGTTCTTAGATTAGGTTATTGGTTATGGATTTGTATAATGGCAAATGTGTAAATATAGGAGGAAATGATAGACCATGGGTTCAGCCATGGTGTATGGCCGAACCCCATGAGAAACGTTTTGTGGACTTAACTGGTTAATAATGTCTAATAATTATGGTATAAGTGATTAGAGTTATGATTTAAAAAATGGCAAGATTTTTGGATCAAAGGGATTACAAAGAGGGACCAAACTCAAGTGAATGAGGTTCGGCCATGTTGTATGGCCGAACCCAACTAAGGTTGGTTTATGGATTTATGTTAAGAGTTTAAAGGATTAACTTGGTGATGAATGATTGGACTTAAAAGATCAAAGGACTAAAAGGAGGGAACTAAAACCAAAGAGGTGAGGTTCGGCCAATAGTGTATGGCCAAATCCCACAAATTGGGTTTCTGGACTTAGACACAAATACGAAATCAAATAGAACATGGTTTGATTGATTGACGTGTAATAAGGTAACGGGACCTCACAAGCGGGGCACGATCGTGAGCGGTTGCCGGATTATAAAGCAAGGTCACACTAGTGGTCATTGGTAGGATTCTACCTTTTTGAAACATGGTTATGTATGATGGTTTTATCTTATTTTGATGAAATTATGTTGTATAAAAGATATGTTCCAAATGTGAGTTTAATGCTATGTTTATGATATAAAATAGCATGTGTTTCATTAGCATCTCATGCATAGCATGGCGTGAAGGATATGTAACCGACGGGCCACACTCCGTCGGGGCGTCCGAAAACCTATGTGGGATACCTTGATGTGCATTTTCCATCAAAAGGTAACCGGAGGGGCCACACTCCGTCGGGGTGTCCGAAAGACCTATGTGGGGTACCTTGATGATGAGAATCCCATCAAGAGGTAACCGGAAGGGCCACACTCCGTCTGGGCATCGGAAAGACCTATGTGGGGGTACTTATATGTACTTGTGATGGATGGGACTCATTGCATTTGACATCATGACATGGCATTGTTTTATATGGTTTTGACATTATGTTATAATATATGATTTGTACTAACCATGTGTAGACCCTAAATGGAATTCCTATTGGGAGCGTCGTTCTAACGCCCTACTTCTACCCTAGTGGAAAGGAAAGGGACGATGAACGTGATCGGAGCCAAGCATAGGAGCTTGGATATGTGATTGGATTATTTTTATTTATGTTACTCATGGACATGTAATTTGAATAGCTAGACTTTGAGCATGTAATAAATTAGAAATTTGCTATGGTTTGTGAATGGTTACTTTGGTTAATTAAGTTAAGTTAATCATTTATAATTGACGGAGTACTTTGCTAGCTAAAATGGAATAGATTTAGGTTCTATTATAATCCACAGTTTATGATATAATTCGCATGTTTATATTATCACGTGTGAACCGTTTTCATGGACTTAGTCCATGCACACGTAGGGTTGGCCAGTTAAGGGTCGGACTTTAGCAGTTCGGACTTAGCTCGCATCGTGACGTCCCGCTCTTTATCTCACTCTTTATTTAAAAAAAAATATATACTCTGATTTTCGAAAAGCCGAGTGAAAAAGGGTGGGGCGTTACATCATGATGGGATAATGCACATCAAGGTCTTCCCACGAATGCCTTACGGACCCCCCGACGGAGCGTGGTCTCTAGTTAAATATCATCCCTCCCATGCCATGCATGAGATGCAAATGTCCACATGGTATGCAATTATACAAATCATAGCATTAAAATCTCATATTTGAAACATATCATTTATACAAAATAGCTCATCAAAATATGAATTAAAACCATCATACATATCACATGGTATCAATGAGGTAGAATCCTACCAATGATCAACTAACGCGTCCTTGCGTTTTTGTCCTGAAACCTATCACTGATCGTACACCGCTTGTGAGGTCCCGTTACCTTATTACATTTCAATCAATCAAACCCATGTTCCATTTTGATTTCCATTCTAACCAATGTCGGTCCAAGATCATGCCATCTTTGATTCATTAAACCAAATACATATAAGTTAATCATTTAACCTTAATAACACCCTAAGTCCACAAAAACATTCCCCATGGGGTTCGGCAATACACCATGGCCGAACCCATGGTCCATCATTTTCACCCATTTACATCTTTGCCATTATTTCCATCACTTCATGCTTACGTCCAAAACATAGATCCGCAACTAAACATTTTCCATGGTTCAATCATACACTTCGGTCACTTATACATACCTAGATCCAAAAAACATAATCCATGGGGTTCGGCCATACACCATGGCCGAACCCATGGTCCTTTAAATTTACCATTTGGCCATTATTCCCTTCCATTCCTTAATTTGATAATACATTCATCTAAACATGATAGATCCATGAATGACCCATTAAGATGGTTCATGTGGTTCGGCCATACACCATGGCCGAACCCATGATGTCTCATTTCCATGTTCTAATATTTAAATCCATAAACCAAGGTCCCTCCATGGGTTTTAATCATACACTTAAGTCCATGAAAAATCCTTCATTTAAAATCCCAAAATCCATCAATATTTCTTCTGTGGGGTTTGGCCATACACCATGGCCGAACCCATGGTCCAAGGTTCTTCATCATTATAACATTTGAGACCATTTAAAAATCAATAACATTCCTCCTTACTTTCATGATCTAAATATATGTAACCAATTCAATATTTCTCCATGGGGTTCGGCCATGTTGTATGGCCGAAACCATGGTCCATGGTTCTCCACCCTTTTACATCATTTAGACCCATTTACCACCATTAACATTTACCAACATCCATCCATCCATCATTCTCATCTTTAAAACCCTTTAAACATCAACAATATACCTCATGTAAAACCTTTTAAAATCATTAATAACCTTCCATGGCCAAACCCTATGGTTCATCACTTTCTCTCATAAATCAAATAACCATGATCATATTCTTTGATGGGGTTCGGCCATACAACAAGGACAAACCTCATCCACCCCTTTTTGTCCTTGAGGGTTCTCATACATAAAACTTAGAGTTTGGCCATGCAAGGGCCAAACCATGATCATTGATCATCTTTTCTTACTTAATAGAATCTCATTAAGTACTTACCAATTCCACGAATCCTGCGGTTTCTTTCGTTCCTACTTGCTCCTCCAATCTTCTCCCTCCTTAGCCTCTTCTTCCTTCCTTGATCTTTGGCTGAGAGTGAGCTTGAGAGGTCTTGAGATGAAAACCCAAAGAGAGGGTTCGGCCAAGAGAGTGTAGGTTTGAGAGAGAGAGAAGCTTGGGATAGAAAATACTCTAAGCCCTTTATCTTTTGTCAATGAGAGAGGGTCGGCGTTGTGTGAGAGCTTGAGAGTGAGATGAAGCAAAGAATCGTCTTTGTTTATCCAATATAATTCAGCCAGGGGTGGTGTCCTTTGGTTGATGCCCTTTTGTAACTCCCATGACTCTTCACCTCCTCATTGATAATTTCTTTGGTTGATGCCCTTTGGTAACTTCCATGACTCTTCATCTCCTCATTGATAATTCCTTTGGGGTTTCATCCCATGATATGATATGCCCCTTGGGTTTTTCCATCATGAGATGGAAACCCTCCATGTTCTAACGTGTATGCAAGGGTATACCTTGTGTAACAACCAAAAACCCTTCATCTCCTCATAATGATCCTTTTGGAGTTTCATCCAATGAGATGAAACTCCCACCTCCAACTTGTACACCTTGATTGTGCCTTTTGGGCTTCCTCCTTTGAGATGGAAACCCTCCATCTTCCCAGTCCACTCATTTTAATTCAACTCAACTTAAATGAACTCATTTTCCAACTCAAACACTTGAACTCACATTAATAAATTCTCAACTCATGTGAATTCACTTTCCAATTCAAGTATTATTTATCCACTTGAGCTCATTCATTAACTCAACTCTATTGAACTCACCCATGGTTGACCAAGTCAACCATGGCTTAGCCGACTATGAACCAAATAGAATTTAGGGTCCCACTTAGCCATTTCATTTACACCTCACTTGATGAGGTGGATCTCATGTCTTGTATCTTAATTGGTTATTAGACCCAATTATCAAACATTACCCATTTACTTCTAACTAGCTCATATATGATCCATTGGGCCCCAATTGGACTTTTGAACCAATTAACAACCTTGACCCAATTAAATAAATCTTACCTATCTAAGGTCCATCTTCATTAATTTACAAATTAAATGGACAATTTCCATATATATCCATAGCTTGAAAATCCAGGGTGTTACAGAGTTGTGGGACAAAGGAACCCCTAGCTGTCCTATAGATCTAGTTTCTTCCTCCAACAACTCAGCAGGCCAGACTACGCTGTGGAAGTTAACGTAGATGTCGAAGTAGGATCACCGATGATGTCGAAGTGATTCCAGTCCCTTTCCCATAAGAGAATATGGGAGATATCCCAATGATAGGAGAATCCGTAGGGGAGATCTCGCCTGGATATATGTGCGAATTATGTAACCAGGAGGGGCACAACTGTACTTTCTGCCCCTACCCCCTTGAGGTTATTTGCCCTATTTGTGGACTTCACGGGCACGGGAAAGAGAGGACTAACTATCTAACTTGTCGAGTGTTGGGGCACACGTCGACGACGTGCCCTGACAACTTCTTCGATTTTTATGATGATACAGGGTCTTCTACGAAAGGTTAGGCTAAGAAATGGCAAGAGAATGTCGGGGAAAGGGGAGATTTTGTAAGGGTTGTGGGTACGTTTTGTTCTTTGAAGGGTTTGTTCTAACCCTATCAACCCTTGTATTGTGATGGAAGTTTGAATGATTTTTAATAAAGTATGCAAACTTAAGAGTTTATGAGGACTTTGGCACTGAGATATATGTCACGAGGTCACTTGATTAGATGGAGACGTGGTACGGTATGTCCCTCACCTGATATTGTACAGATTCTATGAGTAAGGCCTAAAGTAGCCATGAGACCGTGGGAGCTTCGATATGAAATACAGAAACTTGGTCCCGTAGGGTTGCCATTGAGGAGTGGGTCCCTCACATGCTACGCGCTAGAGGGCGCTCTCACGGTGAAATTGCACACTTGATGTGCATGGATGCGTAGAGCTAGGTACTATTTTACCCCGTGAAGGTGGTGCTAGCTTCGTTAGACGAGGTCCGACTACCTTAGAGCTTGACTGAATCACCATTGGGGTGAAGGGATGCAGGGCGAGGTAAACTTGATCACGTTGGACGTTGGTCTTCTGCTTAGTAAGTCATGGGCCTTAAGTCTTGCTCGGGGTCGGGGTATATTTATGATTTGATATTGTTACCACAGTCACGTAGTTATTCATTTGAGTGTTGTTCCTACGGATAGAATATCTCATGGTAGATGATGTTCCCTGGATTAGTTATGCCCTTGAATGGATTATACCCAGAGGGGGGTTATATTCATGGATGGTTATTAATCATAGATAGATGATACTCACTGATAGAGTGATACTAGGGATGGATATGTATAACAGTGGATAACGGTTCCCATGGTCGTTTGGATTGATGCCAGGTATTGGTATTGTAGAAGTTTTGAACAAAATGTGCTAGTCACATAGTGACTTATGTAACGCCTCGCCCTTTTTCACTCACGTTGCTTTTCGAAAATCAGAGTCTATTTTTTTTTTTTAAATAATAGAGTGAGCAAGAGCGGGATGTCACGACGTGAGCTAAGTCCGAACTTCTAAAGTCCGACCCTTAACTGGCCAACCCTATGTGTGCATGGACTAAGTCCATGAAAACAGTTCACACATAGCAATATAAACATGCGGATTAAAATCATAACTGCGGAATTATAATAGAACTTAATTCTATTCCATTTTAGATAGCAAAGTACGTCAAGTCCTTAATCATAATTAATATAACATAAATATCCAAATAAACATCCAACCATAGCAAATTATCTAAATTATTACATGCCCGAAGTCTAGTTACTCAAATTACAAGTCCATGAGTAACATAAATAAAATATCATCCAATCACATAACAAAGCTCCTATGCTTGGCCCTTTTCGCGTACATCGTTCCCCTTGTTTCCTTTATCATCCACTATGGTAGAAGTAGGGCGTTAGAACAACGCGCCCAGTAGGTATTCCAGTTAGGGCTAACACATGGTTAGTACAAAACATATATAATAATATCAAAATGTCAAAAATCATATAAACCATGCCATGTCATGATGTCAAATGCAATGAGTCCCACCCATCACAAGTACATATAAGTACCCCCGCATAGGTCTTTCGGATGCCCCGACGGAGTGTGGTCCCTCCGGTTTCTTCTTGATGGAAAAGCACATCAAGGTATCCCACGAAGGTTTTTCGGACGCCCCGACGGAGTGTGACCCCTTCCGGTTACATATCCTTCACCCCATGCCATGCATGAGATGTCAATGAAACACATGCTATTTTATATTGTAAACATAGCATTAAAACTCACAGTTTGAAACATATCATTTACAACATAAATTCATCAAAATAAGATAAAAACATTGTACATAAACATAAATTCATCAAAATAAGATAAAAACATTGTACATAAACCCATGGTTTCAAAGAGGTGGAATCCTACCAAAAACCACTAACGTGTCCTTGCGCTTTCGTCCGGTAACCGCTCAGGATCGTACACACCTTGTGAGGTCCCGTTACCTTATAATATATCAATAAATTAAAACCATGTCCCATTTTATTTAACATTAGATCTAAGTCCATAAACACAAACTTGTGGGGTTCAGCCAAACACCATGGCTGAACCTCACTTCTTTGGTTTTAATCCCTCCTTTGGTTTATTAATCAATAACCCCTAAGTTAATCATTTAATCATTTCCCATTTATTTAATCCAACATACATAAGCCCTAAGTCCATCAAAACAATCCCCATGGGGTTTGGCCATACACCATGGTCCATTAATTCTACTTAATTACTGTATTGCCATCCATGGCTAACATTCCATAAATCATTCCCCATGGGGTTCGGCGATACATATGGCCGAACCATGGTCCATTATTTTTCACCTATTTACATCCTTGCCATTATACAAATCCCTAACCAAAACATTCCTCATGGGGTTCCGCCATAAACCATGGCCGAACCCATGATCTTCCATTTTTAATCGATATTACAAAATTGCCATCACCTCCATTTAATCAATTTCCATTCTTGATTCCATAAATCAAGGTTCCTTCCCTTTTTTTTTTAGATCCAAAAGTCCATCATTAAAAATTTCTAAATTAATAACCATCTTCCATGGGGTTCAGCTATACACCATGGCCGAACCCTATGGCTCATAATCTTCTCTTTACAAATTATTAATCCTTGATTTTCCAAGATCTAAATACATGTAACCAATTCTATATTTCTCCATGTAAAACCTTTTAAAAATATGAATAATCTTCCATGGAGTTCATCCTTCAAAAACCCATAATCATTACCAACACACCTCCATGAGGTTCGGCCATGTTTGGTTTTTTAATTTCTTTAAAAATCATACAACTAAGATTACATCATTTGATGGTTCTCATTCATACATTCATCCATACCTTTTAAAACTATTCTAAATTATTAACCATCTTCCATTTAATCCCTTCAAAAGAATTGATATTCCTTCTATGGTTTCCAACCCATAACAATAATCACGTCTTTCCATGGGGTTCGGCCATGCACGGTTCGGCCATGCACCATGGCCGAACACTATGGTCCATCCTTTCCATTAAAACACCATAATTATTCCCTCAATTTTCTTCCATGGGGTTCAGCCATGGCTATGGTTCCTTATTTTAAACAAAATTATCAAACTACTTACCGGTTCCGCGACTACTCCGGTTTTCCTTCGCTCCGACTCGTTCTTCCGATTCTTTTCTTCCTTCTACTTGATCTTTCACAACTTGCTAGCTGCCCGCTCCTTCTCTTGATATGCCATGCGCCCCTTGTGCTTGCTGCTGCCTCTCTTTGAATGAGTATGCCGTGCGCACTACCTTTCTTCCTCTCTTTTATAAAAATTCCACACGGTACTATCCTTAGGAGATGTCAATATCCCTTTAAATTGGCAATTTCCTAATGCCGTTTTTAACCAAGGGAAGGATCCCTTTTGGTGCATAACTCCCACATGGCAAAGCAATCATATCTTTATTTGGACACCTTCTTTATTTAGCAATCCCCTAGTTTCACTCTTTAAGAAAGGAAAAGGAAAAATACTCCAACACATCATGCGCATATCTCATACACGGCCAATGTAATCTTTATTTAATTAGACATCTTCTTTATTGATTGTTTGGCTATAACTCCTTGATTTCTTGCGAGGAAATCTAGCCTTATGCGTGTGTGTCACATACACCTCATGCGTATACCACTTAATCTAGATAGATATATTACATTACCATTTTAATTTAGCCCCATTTAATTTAAATTGGACCTTATACCATAACCGTTGGGTCCTAATTGGGCCATTGACCCATCATCTTACCCATCTAAGGTTCATATCCGTTAATTCACAATTAAAATGGCAAATTTCGTAATTTATTGATAACATGGAATTCCGAAGTGTTACAATACAACCCTATTTTTAAAATTTTCGTCCCGAAAATTGAGTGAAGTAGGGTTTCAAACATTTACATAAATAGCTCAGGATGAGCTGTTCTCATTTCCGACTCGAGTTCCCAAGTGGCTTCCTCAATGCCATGTCGATCCCATACCACCTTGACAAACTTGATCGCTCGGTTCCGTAATACCCTTTGTTCTGTGTCCACCACTCGGACAGGCTTTTCGACGTACGTCACATCGTTTTGGACCTCTATGTCTTGTATGTTCAGTACATGAGCGGAATTAGGATTGTACTTCCTCAACATCGATATATGGAACACATCGTGTGAAGATGCCAACTGTGAAGGGAGTGTCAATTGATAAGCCACATCCCCCATCCTTCTTATGATTGAAAACGGTCCCACATATCTTGGCGACAATTTCCCCTTCTTTCCAAATCTCATGTGTCCCTTTCGTGGCGAGACTTTCAAGAACACCATGTCCCCCACTTCAAATTCAAGGAACCTCCTTCTCTTGTCAGTATAGCTCTTCTGACGACTCTGCGCAGTCAATAGGTGCTGCCGTATCAACTGTATCTGCACTGTAGTCTCTGCAACCAACTCAGGTCCAATCAATGCGGGCTCATAGGCCTCTGTCCAACACACAGGTGATCTACATGGTCTACCATATAATGCCTCAAATGGAGCCATCTGGAGGCTTGCCTGGTAACTGTTGTTGTATGAGAATTCTACCAACGGCAAGTGATCCTCCCATCCACCCTTGAAATCTAGCATGCATGCTCTCAGCATATCCTCCAATATTTGTATTGTCCTCTCAGACTGCCCATTAGTCTGTGGATGGAATGTTGTGCTAGTTAGTAGATCTGTTCCCATGGCTGACTATATGTTCTGCCATACTCTGCTGGTGAATCGACCATCTCTGTCGGACACAATAGTCTAAGGAATGCCATGCAATCTGATGATATCCTTGATATACCGCCGACACAAAGTCTCAGATGAGTCTGTCATCTTAAGGGGAATGAAATGTGCAGACTTGGTCAGTCGGTCTACCACGACCCATATCGCATCGTTGCTCTTTGAAGACCTTGGCAATCCTGTCACAAAATCCATGGAGATGTGCTCCCATTTCCATTCCGGCACTGGTAAGGGTTTGAGTAACCCTGGTGGCTTTTGATGTTCCGTCTTAACCTATTGACATGTTAAGCAATAAGCCACAAATTCTGCCACATCCCTCTTGAGTCCGTGCCACCAGTAATGTCTCTTCAGGTCATGATACATCTTGGTGCTGCCCGAATGAATAGAGAGTTTGGTCTGATATGCCTCATTCAGTAACTCTTTTCTGCAGCTCTTAGGCACATATATCCTTCCTTGGAATACAAGACCCTGTCCTGGTCGTAACTCCCATTCCGGTATGAGCTCACCAGTAGACATCTTAGCCCATATCTCCTCCACTTCCGGATCTATCCGCTGTTCCTGCTCAATCTTGGTAACCATGTTGGACCGTATGATCAAATTGTACATACTCCCATTGTTGTTGATATAATGGTATTCAGCATCTCCCATTCTATCCTGATCAAACATGCCATTGATGCATGTGATATGCGGTTGAGGGCATCTGCCACCTTGTTCACCTTGCCAGGGTGATAACGAAGCGCGAACTCATAATCCTGCAGATATTCCATCCATCTATGCTGCCTCAGGTTGAGCTCTTTCTGATCAAACAAGTACTTCAAGCTCTTATGGTCTGAAAACACTTCAAATTTCTCGCCATATAAATAGTGTCTCCAGCTTTTGAGAGCGAAGACCACTGCGGCTATGTAACACCCACCCCTTTTCACCCGATAATCAGAGTCTATTTTTTTTTTTTAAATAAAAGTGACAAAGGGCGCGGACGTCACGACACGAGTTAAGTCCGACCTTAAAGCCCGACCCTTAACTGGCCAACCCTACGTGTGCGTGGGACGAAGTCCACGAGGAACGGTTCACACGTAGACGTAAGCTCGAGGAATATTATACTAAGTGCGGAAATTATGATAGAGTCTAACCTACAATTTTAGATAACAGGGAAGATACATCATTAAATTAATAAAATACCTCAAAATCACAACGTCTAAAATAAAATCCAAAATATAGTAAGAAATCTAAAATTATTACAATCCGACAAGTTAAGCTACTCAAATTACATTTTTCCAAAATAAACTAAGTAAACTAAGTAGCTCGCTTCCCCTAGCTCCTAAGCTTGGCCCCCGTCTCATCCTTCGTTTCCGCCATCTCCTATGTCATCAGCTAGGGTAGAAGTAGGGCGTTAGACAACGCGCCCAGTAGGACTCTGAGTAGGGCTAACACATGGATTAGTGATAACAAAGCATATAGATAATATTATAACGAAAAACCATAAAATGAATGCTATGCCATGGGTGTCTGTGTTATGAATCCCACCCATCATCCTTACTATCATGATGCCATATCCCTCTTGACGGAAAAACCTCGTCAAGATATAAACAATCACAAATCATCCCCCTTGACGGCAAAACCTCATCAAGATATAAACAATCACAAATCATCCCCCTTAATGGCGAAAACCTCATCAAGATATAAACAATCACAAATCATCCCCCCTTGACGGCAAAAACCTCGTCAAGATATAAACAATCGCAAATCATCCCCCTTGACGGAAAAAACCTCGTCAAGATATAAACAATCACAAATCATCCCCCTTGACTACAAAAACCTCATCAAGATATAAACAATCACAAATCATCCCCTTTGACGGCAAGGCCTCGTCAAGGTGTCCCCATGTTTGCTTCTCGGTCGCCCCGACGGAGCATGGACTCCGGTTTCTTTATTTCCATCCTTCCCATGCCATATCCCTCCCATGTCATGCATGAGATGTAGATGTCATATGCCATGTAATATATATGATAGCAAAAACCATGGCATTTAAAGTCCCATCAATAAAACATATAATTTGATTATCAAAAATAGATCAAGTAAAGCATCAATATACACATCATAGCCTTAAAACCCATCTTAAAACAATCATATGCTTGTCAAAATAAATCAAGGAAAAACCCATACATAACACATAATCCATGGCTTACAAAAAGGTAGGAATCCTACCGAATACTGACTAGCGTCCCTTTACGTTTCCGTCTGATATTCCGGTCACCGATACGCGTACCGCTTGCGATGTCCGGTACCTTATTATACATTACCAATTAGACTCATGTTTTAATCATGTCCAAGTCCGTTAATCATACCTTAGCGGGGTTCGGCCGTACACCATGGCCGAACCTCACTAACTAGGTTTATGGGTCCCAATTTAATCCATTGATTATCTTAGTTTTGCGAGTCTAAAAATCAGCACCCTAGGCTTTATTTAGCCATACATAAGGTCATCATTAAACACACTGAAGTCCATGTTTATCCTCCATGTGCATGGCCGAACCCATGGTTCTTCATGTTGGCCAATATTTACGATTTTGCCACTACTCCTTTCCCATGGTTACTCATTCACTTGACCATGTACATTTTGGTCCATAATTGATCCATACACTTAGATCCATTAATGATCCATCAACCATGATATGTACATTAAAATCAGTCCTTAATTAGCCTAATTTTTCATTCATCTAACCACATACATAATCCCAAACTTAGCCCATCAATTGGCTTGTAAAATGGGTCATGGGTTCGGCCATACACCATGGCCGAATCCATGATGTCTTTCTCCCCATTTTTCTTAGGCCTATTTACCACATTTAAATTCAAAATAAGTCCCTCCATTAGTGATTCATCAATCATGGCATGAACACATTAAAAAATCAGCCCTTAAGTTCACTTAATCCCCATTAATTTTAAACACATGCATAATACCAATTTTTGCCCATAAGATGACCTATAATTGGGTCATGGGTTCGGCCATACACCATGGCCGAACCCATGATGTCTTTTTCCCATTTTTACTTGGGTCTATATACATCATTAGCTCCACCATAAGTCCTTCCTTGAAGGGGTTTAAATCACATATTTAAACCATCATTCTTAACCATATTTGAGTCCATGAACTTAGCCCTATTCCCAATCATTCTTCATGGTTCCAAAATACTTGATTCATCATTCATTGGTGACATTTAAGACATAAAAACATTAACCTTCCTCCATGGATTCCCTCATTTAAAAACCCCTTTCAAAATTCTACCATTCTTTCATTTAAAACTTTAAAAATCATTAACCACTTAACATAGCATCCATTCTCTAATCCCATTAAAATTCTAACACCATCACCATAAGTTCATGGTCCATTATTCATTCATGCCTTTTGAGGACCATCAACATCATTCACATCTCCCATGCATTTCCTCATTTAAACCCCTTTGAAATTACCAACATTTAACTATTAAAATCTTAAAAATCATAAATTTTCCTCCATGGCTTCCATTCTTTAAAACCCTAATAAAATCATTTAATCACCTACCATGCCTAAGTAAATTTTTAATACATAAAATCCTTAATGCATCCTTCAAAAATCCACATACATCCATGCTTAATTAATTTAAATACATAATGTCCTTAGTGCCTACTTTATTTTTATTTTTTAACCTAATTTACCCATTTAGGGTTTGCCCATTCTTCCTCTTTTTATTGGATGGATTTGAGATCCAAGGCCCATGATAATTTGGCCACCAACCAATCCAAAGAAAATGGATTCCATAATTACCTCTTAACCCTTAAAATGCAAAATTCTTATTTAAGAATTACTTACAATCTGACGACTCCTCCGGCTTTTCTTTCTTCTCTTGGACTCCTTGGCCTTCTTTCTTCTTCTTCTCCTTTGTTCTTTGGTCAAGATGCTTGATCAAGATGAAAACATCAACATTTGGGTTCGGCCACCATGGAGTGTGTTTTGAGAGAGGGAAAGGAGGAGATGGTGAGGAAGAAGATGCTAGGTCTTGATTTTGGAGTGGTGGCTTTTGCTTGCACTTCTCTTCTCTAAGTCGTCTTCTTCTTTTCTCCTTAGTTTTTTTCTTCTTCTTTTCTTCTTGGTGTGGGACAGTGGTGGAGAGCAAGAGAGGGAGAGAATGAAATGAGTTGGATGAAAAGAGAAAGAGATAAGGTTCATTTCCTTTGGTGGAGTGACCTACACTCCACCATTTAATTTTCTCACCTACCACATGGGATTTTTATTTATGCTTTATGCTTTATGCTTTATGGTGGTGGTTGGAATAAACCACCACCAAGCCCAACGTTTTTGGTGTTAAAGATGAGATGGTTTTGGTCTCCCATCTTTTGACCCCTTTGACCACCTTTTGAATAGTTTAATCATTTAATTAACTAGCTAATTACCTTAGGTTAATTAATTCCCACTTAACCTAATTCCATTATTTCACCCATGGTTGATCAATTCAACCATGGTGGCCGGCCCCACCAATCCTTGGTCCACACGCCACCTCACTTGGTGAGGTGGAGGTGGGCCCCCATTGGCCATATCACCTTGGTCAACTCATCACTAACTTAGGTGATTTAATTTAATCCATTTTCAACTACTTGGATCACCATTGGGCCCATGGCCCAATTACATCCACCTCCTACCCATTTACAATAGAGTTTAAATCATTTTGACCCATTGGGGTCCCGGATGGGTATTGGGCCCAATTTGACCATCCTTGGCCCAATTGACCATCATTGACCCTTTAAATGATTTTAAATCCAATCCATGGTCCATTGGGCCATACTTGGGCCTTTGTCCATATTCTGATCCATTCACCATTTATTCCATCAAATTTCCCAATTTCCATCATTAAAACAAATAATAGCCACATATTCATTGATTTAAAAATTCCGGGCTATTACAGGTTAGTTCAAGATCGTGCGTAGGATAGAGACGTTCATGTATTTTCAATTGTCTTGAACCATAAGCCACCACACGATGACTTTGACTAAGTGAACACCCTAGTCCCTCTCCTGAAGCATCGTAATACACCTCATAACCCTTGCCTCTCTCCGGCAAAATTAAGATAAGAGTAGTTGTAAGTCTCCTTCAATTCTTCAAATCTCTGATTGCACAGATATGACCACTCATATTTGACTCCTTTCTGAGTGAGTCGAGTAAGTGGAGATGCAATTTTTGAGAAGTCCATGATAAACTTCCGATAGTAGCCAGCCAATCCCAGAAAGCTACGGATCTCAGTCACATTTTTCGGTGCTTTCCAATCTCTTACTGCCGCCACCTTGCCCTGATCCACAGCTATGCCTTCTGCTGATATAACGTGCCCTAGGAAGTTGACCTCAGATAACCAAAATTCACATTTGCTGGCTTTGGCATATAGTTTGTTCTTCCTCAGAGTGTCCAGAACTATCCTCAGGTGCTCAGCATGTTCTTCCTTACTTTTGGAATAGATCAGGATGTCATCAATAAATACAATAACAAACTGATCCAAGTAAGGACGAAAAATCTTGTTCATTAAATCCATGAACACAGCCGGTGCATTGGTGAGTCCAAACGGCATGACTACAAACTCATAGAGTCCATACCGTGTTCTGAAGTCTGCCTTTTCTATGTCCTCCTCCCTAACCTGGATTTCATGGTATCCAGACATCAAGTCAATCTTAGAGAAATGACCGGAACCTCTAAGTTGATCAAATAAATCGTCGATCTGGGTAGAGGGTACTTGTTTCTGACTGATAGCTGGTTCAGTTTTCGGTAATCAACACACATTCGGAGTGAACCATACTTCTTTTTCACAAATAAACCGGAGCTGCCCAAGCCGACGTACTGTTCCGGATGCAACCCAGTCTGAGCAGTTCATCAATCTGTTTCTTTAGCTCGGACATCTCTGCTGGTGCCATCTGGTAATGTGGTAATGACACAGGTGATGTGCCTAGGATACAGATTGATTTCAAAATTAATCTCCCTCATGGGATGCAAGCTAGGGAGTTCTTTTGGAAATACGTCCGCATAATCCTTTACTATTACTGGAAGTTCAGCCACCAGTGCCTTGTTGATTTAGATACTGTTCAATACCAGATGACTTAACCCTTCATGCAGTCTGCTTTGTTTGTCAGCACGTACCACATGTTGTTTTCCCTCGGGTGACCAAAATGTCACCCTGCGGCTATAGTAATCAATGTTGGCCTGAAAGCTAGCCAACCAGTCCATGCCGAAGATATTATCGTACTCTGTCATATCGAGTACCGAATAGTTGAACTCAAATCTGAGTCCAGCGAGTTCAGTATTCACTGTTGTGCATATAAGCCCCAATGATGTGTCTCCGACGGGGGATACAATGGTGAGTGATGTAGACAGTTTTTGTACTAAAGTTCCAGTTACAGATATGAATGCAGCAGATATGAAAGAGTGGGATGCTCTAGAATCAAATAAAGCAAGGGCGTAGGAACTACTTGTAATACCCTAGATTTTTCAATATATCAATTTACATGAATTTATCCATATTTACGAAAATGCCATTGGATTTATAAATTGAAGGGTTATGATCATAGATGAGAAAAATGGTGGGACCCGTTGCTCAATGTACTTGTATAAGGATTAAATTAAGTTAAAAAGGGTAACATACATTTATTTGGGTCAAAGAGGTTAAACGGGTCAAAGGACCCAAATGGGACCCAATGGGTCGTGGTTGACATGTTTGACCATTAGGTGAGTTCAAAACTTAATTGGGTTAAGTTTAGTTAATGTTTGAGTGGGATTGAGATAAATTAAATGATGGGTAATAGTTGAGTTGAATTTATGGGTTGAGTTGCATTAAAATGAATGAGTTGAGTTGGGGAGTTAATTAAATAAATTAGATGGAATATTTATTTCAAATAGGTGAGGTGTGTGAATGAGAATATAGTGTTTTAAATTCCAATTCATAAACTAAGAAACGTTGGCTGCATGGGAAGCTTTATATGCATGTAATTCCCACCCAAGTGAAGAATGAAATGGCGTTACATGGGAGTTACTTGGGTGAGAGTTGAATTTCAAATCAATATGCACGTTGGAGATGGTATAGGGTTTATGCCATGCTTGAGTCTTCAAAGGACAGCCAATAGATGGATTGATAGTTCATGCATGTAACTCCAAGGAAGGAGAATAAGTGGAGTTGCTGTTTGGTGGAGTTACACAAAGAGGTTATGGCATTTCAAATTCAAATCTTAGTCTACACGTTGAAGGAAGGGGAAGGATTCCATCTTAAGATGAAACCCCCATTTGAGTTGTTAATGAGAGAAGGAGGTAAGGGAGAGGTTACACCAATGAATACAGCAAGATAAGCCGTTGGGTACCCTTGGAGTTTCATATCAAAGATGAAACCCCCAACGGAGGTATTAAGAAATGAAGGTTACACAAAGGTCTCATATTCAAATTATTACACACGTTGGAACCATGAGGATTACCCATCTTAGATGGAAAGCCAAGGGTCAAAACCGTTGGAGGGTTTCATCTTCAGGATGAAACCCCCAAATGAAATAAGAGTTGAAGATATATGCAAATGAGAGTTACAATTACCAAGGAGATCACATGGGTTGAATGGCATCTACCCAAGCATTGTTTCATTTTCACTCTCCCTATCTCTCTCTCTCTTTGCCGTCTTCTACATTTCAAGACCAAGAACAGCAGCTGATTGCTTATTTTCAATCAGTCCTTGGCTGATCTCTTTCATCAAGATAAGTTCAGCCAATGGGTTTTGGCATCAAGGCTTAGCACATTCATCCAAGGCCAAAGTTCTCTTTCTTTCTCTCTCATTTTCTCTCTCAAATTCATATCACCTGGCTGAAGTATTCCAAGGAGGTTACAGCAAGGTTTGTCTCAGCCAAAAGAACAAGAAGAAAGAAGGAGAGGCTAGGGAAGTAAAGGATCAAGGAAGGAGTCAAAGAACCGAAGGAGACGCGGTAATGGTAAGTGCACTTTGAACCATTGATAAATAAAGTTGGTTAAGGGTATGAGATCTGGCCATCGTATGGCCAGATCCATCAATGGTTTAGATCTAGGATTATGATGCTTAAAGTTAGTAAAATATGGACCATAGGGTTCGGCCCCTTTGGATGGCTGAACCCCATGAGAAAACTTGGTGATTTTATGGTGTTTGAAAGACAAAATCCATATTATGAAATGGAGGTTTTTAAAGGATTTTAAATGGAGATAAGCTTGCTGTTTTGGACCAGTTATGGGATGGCTGAATGATGTGGTTTTCATGGTTTAAATATGGAGTCTCATATGTATATAATTGATGGAAGTATTGTGTTAAGAGAACCATAGGGTTCGACCATGTGTATGGCCGAACCCCATGGACTGTTTTGATGGTTAGTTGGATTAAGTTTATGATGGAACTATGTGGTAATTATATGTTTGTCTATGGACTTAGATTAGGTAAATAATCAGCCATCATGAATGATGGAAAATGGGGACAAAAATCAGATTGGTGAGGTTCGGCCATGTAGTATGGCCGAACCCCACTAATGGTGATTGATGGACTTAATGATTAATTTGTATGGTTAAGTGAAGGATTTAAAAGGACCAAATTAAGATGGTGAGGTTCGGCCATTAGCACATGGCCGAACCCCACTAAGATGGTTTTATTTTAGGCTATGGAAGTTAGCAAAAAAAAATAAGTATTGGTTAGACCAAGGCAAAACTTTAAATACAAGATAAATTGTATATGTGAATGGATTGATCAAAAGACTTAAAAAGAGGGGTCCAAAATCAAGTGGTAAGGTTCGGCCATGATGTATGGCCGAACCCTACCAAAGTATGTTTGAGGTGTGAGGTGGATTAAGTATGTTTAATGGTGTTTAACATAAAAGGTTAGTCTCAATGGCACAGTCGTAATTATGGGTGAAATGATCAAATGACCAAAGGAATGGAATTATGAGCCAAAAACCCAAGTGGTAAGGTTCGGCCATATTGTATGGCCGAACCCTACCAAGGTTTATTTTGGAGGATTTGGTTATTTGGAGGCTATGGGTCAAATGAAAGGGACCAAAGTCTTAAATGGGTGAGGTTCGGCCATGGGGTATGGCCGAACCCCACATAATGGATTTTTGGGACTTAGACTAGGTTAAAATCTTATGGTTAAAAGCTTGACTTGCTGTTATATAAATAGGGCCACGGGATTTGCTTGAATAGTGTACAAGTTGTAAACAAGAGACGGTTCAAAAGCAGAGCCAAACTAAGTGATTATTGTGTAGGTTTCCTACCTTTTTGTAACCACATATGCTATTTGTTGTTTTATGTTTATTTTGATAAGTTATTTGAATGAAATGTTATATTTACAAATGGCATGTTTGCATAGACATCTCTTGCATGGCATGGGATGATCGTGTTGTAACCGGAGGCCACACTCCGTCGGGGCGTCCGAAAGACCACTGTGGGGTACCTTGATGATGAGAATCCCATCAAGAGGAATCCGGAGGCCACACTCCGTCGGGGCGTCCGAAAGACCACTGTGGGGTACCTTGACGATGAGAATCCCGTCAAGAGGAGGCTATGTAGAATGGTGATGGGTGGGACTCATTACATGTTCATTTCATACATAGCATGTTTTATGGAATTTTGACACACATGTATTATTATATTATTTGCATGTTTTATACTAACCTTGTGGTAGCCCTATTCGGAAACACTACTGGGCGCGTTGATCTAACTCCCTATCTCTACCCTTAGTGGATGACGCAGGAAAGACAAAGAATGAGGATCGAGAAGGGGACCGAGCAAAGAAGCTTGGGCGGTTTGAATGATTTAAATGGACTTTGAATGGACTATTTATGGACTTGTTATTTGATTTATTTGGACAATGTAATTTGGTAATTAGATGTGTTGGCATGTACTAAGTAGTTAAGTAGATGCTATGGTTTGATTTATTTTGGATGGTTTGATTGAACGATCAGTTAAGATTGTTAGTAATTTTTGGAGATTATGATTAAGTACTTTGCTATCTTAAGTTAAAAAAATGGATTAGTCTTAGGATCTATTATAACCTCAGTTAGATTAAGACTAAGTATATTCTGCAAGTTTATTGTACCATGTGTGGATCGATTCTTATGGACTTAATCCATACGCACATGGGCTTGGCCAGTTAAGAGTCGGACTTTAGAAGTCCGAACTTAACTCGCGTCGTGACACTCCGCCCCGATCACTTGGTTGATTATTATATTTAAAAAATAAATAAACTCTGATTATTAGAGTGAAAAGGGCAGGGTGTTACACTACTGACTACAGCCATACCTTGAATCACAAAGTGATCCACTGCTGCTAGAGGAGCTAAGGTAAATAACTGTCCAAATCCTGTAGGGGCCCGTCCCGCCTGGTTAAATGTCCTGCTTCCTCGTGAATTAGCTGGCCTAGCTGGTGGGCGAAATGAACCTTTGGAATTAGAGGGTTTGTTGAGTTGTGGGCATTCCCTCTTAAAATGGCCCGACTGATCACAATGGAAGCAGTTGTTCACCCCTCTGGGGGCCTGAGTGACTGATGCAGATGAGGAGGGATGATTGGGACGAAAGCCCCTTGTTGACCCAGTGGATGGTGAGGGTCTGCTAAAGTTTGGTCGGAACCTCTTGTTGGGCTGATATGTACCCCTCACACTCTGAGCTCGGCGGTTGCCAAAACGCACTAACTCAACCATCTCTTGCTCTGCTATAGTGGCCCTTCTGACAACCTCTGCCAATGTAGCTGCTTTAAATATGGTTACCTTGGCCCTTATGCTTGGCCGAAGGCCCCGCTCAAACTTGCGTGCCTTCGATACTCTGTATCCTCCATATAAAATGCATAGCAAGACAAACTGAGAAACTCTTGGTGGTACTCTGTCACCGTCATGGTACCTTGTACCAAAGATAGAAAAGCCTGAGTCTGGCGCTCCTTCTCCTCCTCAGGGAAATAATGGTCCAAGAAGGTTGCTGAGAACTGATCCTAAGTCATTGTAGTCCTCTCTCCTTCAGGAAGAAGTGCTCGCTTCTTCTCTATCACCTCCCACCATTTACCGGCATCATCGATCAGTTGTGACGTGGCCAGTAAAATCTTGTCAGCTTGATTCATGATCTTGAGTAGGGTCAGGATATGAGTGATCTTCTTCAGCCAATTTTCTGCTCCGACAGCCCCTTATCTCCCTTTGAAGTAAGGAGGACGTTGTTGCTGAAAGTCCCTGACCATGCTCCTGTTATTGGTCTCATTGAGGGTTCCATTCCCATTCAAGTGTTGTTGAAGCACTGAAGTGACCACCGCTTGAACCAAGTTTTGTAGTTCAGGAGGCACCACAGGTATATTCACGCTGCTTTGTTCATCCTCCTCTTAGTGGGATTGTTGTTCTTCCTTTTCATGTAGGGATTGTCGTTCCTCCTCTTCATGTTGAGATTTTTCTACCTCTTTTTCCTTCCCTTTCTGGTTTTGTCGGGTATTTCTCTTTGGAGGCATCTTTCCCTAAGCCATTGAAAAATATCATGACTTAGTTTTCATTGTAAAGTTTGTATTTTCCTATTTTGGGGATATTTCCAAATAAGCACTCTTGATTTTTCTTTGTTTTTGGAGAAATATTTCCTATTTTGCTATGTTTGATAAATCCAATTATTTTGACTGTACTTACTTTGCTATCATCCATTGTTCCGTCTGAGTCTAACGAAGTAAATTAATGCACGGGGGCCGGATTAATTTACTTCGAAAGATTCAATTTTTTTCTGGTTCGCTCTGATATCAACTATAACGCCCCGTCCTTTTTCACTCTCTTTGTGTTGCGAAAATCAGAGTCTATTTTTTTTTTTAAATAATAGAGTGAGCAAGAGCGGGACGTCACGACGCGATCTAAATCCGAACTTCTAAAGTCCGACCCTTAACTGGTCAACCCTATGTGTGCATGGACTAAGTCCATGAAAACGGTTCACACATAGCAATATAAACGTACGGATTAAAATCATAACTGCGGAATTATAATAGAACTTAATTCTATTCCATTTTAGATAGCAAAGTACGTCAAGTCCTTAATCATAATTAATATAACATAATTATCCAAATAAACATCCAACCATAGCAAATTATCTAAATTATTACATGCCCAGAGTCTAGTTACTCAAATTACAAGTCCATGAGTAACATAAATAAAATATCATCCAATCACATAACAAAGCTCCTATGCTTAGCCCTTTTCGGGTTCATCGTTCCCCTCGTTTCCTTTATCATCCACTATGGTAGAAATAGGACGTTGGAACAACGCGCCCAGTAGATGTTCCAGTTAGGGCTAACACATGGCTAGTACAAAACATATATAATAATATCATAATGTCAAAAACCATATAAACCATGCCATGTCATGATGTCAAATGCAATGAGTCCCACCCATCACAAGTACATATAAGTACCCCAACATAGGTCTTTCGGATGCCCCGACGGAGTGTGGCCCCTCCGGTTTCTTCTTGATGGAAAAGCACATCAAGGTATTCCACATAGGTTTTTCGGATGCCCCGACAGAGTGTGGCCCCTCCGGTTACATATCCTTCACCCCATGCCATGCATGAGATGCCAATGAAACACATGCTATTTTATATTGTAAACATAGCATTAAAACTCACAGTTTGAAACATATCCTTTACAACATAAATTCATCAAAATAAAAGAAAAACATTGTACATAAACCCATGGTTTCAAAGAGGTGGAATCCTACCAAAGACCACTAACATGTCCTTACGCTTTCGTCCGGTAACCGCTCACGATCGTACACATCTTGTGAGGTCCCGTTACCTTATAATATATCAATCAATTAAAAACGTGCCCCATTTAATTTAACATTAGGTCTAAGTCCATAAACACAAACTTGTGGGGTTCGGCCATACACCATGGCCGAACCTCGCTTCTTTGGTTTTAGTCCTTCCTTTGGTTTATTAATCAATAACCCCTAAGTTACTCATTTAATCATTTCCCATTTATTTAATCCAACATACATAAACCCTAAGTCCATCAAAACAATCCCCATGGGGTTTGGCCATACACCATGGCCGAACCCATGGTCAATTAATTCTACTTAATTACCGTATTGCCATCCATGGCTAACATTCCATAAGTCATTCCCCATGGGGTTCGGCGATACATCATGGCCGAAAACCATGGTCCATTATTTTTCACCTATTTACATCCTTGCCATTATACAAATCCCTAACCAAAACATTCCTCATGGGGTTCCGCCATACACCATGGCCGAACCCATGATCTTCCATTTTTAATCGATATTACAAAATTGCTATTACCTCCATTTAATGAATTTCCATTCTTGAATCCATAAATCAAGGTTCCTTCCCTTTTTTTTTTTTTTTTGATCCAAAAGTCCATCATTAAAACTTTCTAAATTAATAACCATCTTCCATGGGGTTCGGCCATACACCATGGCCGAACCCTATGGTTCATAATCTTCTCTTTACAAATTATTAATCCTTGATTTTTCAAGATCTAAATACATGTAGCCAATTCTATATTTCTCCATGTAAAACCTTTTAAAAATATGAATAATCTTCCATGGAGTTCATCCTTCAAAAACCCATAATCATTACCAACACACCTCCATGGGGTTCGGCCATGCAACATGGCCGAACCCTATGGTTCTTTAATTTCTTTAAAAAATCATACAACTAAGATTACATCATTTGATGGTTCTCATTCATACATTCATCCAAACCTTTTAAAACCATTCTAAATTATTAACCATCTTCCATTTAATCCGTCCAAAAGAATTGATATTCCTTCCATGGTTTCCAACCCATAAAAATAACCATGTCTTTCCATGGAGTTCGGCCATGCACCATGGCCGAACCCTATGGTCCATCATTTCCATTAAAACACCGTAATTATTCCCTCAATTTTCTTCCATGGGGTTCGGCCATACACCATGGCTGAACCCTATGGTTCCTTATTTTAAACAAAATTATCAAACTACTTACTAGTTCCGCGACTCCTCCGGTTTTCCTTCTCTCCGACTCGTTCTTCCGATTCTTTTCTTCCTTCTACTTGATCTTTCACAACTTGTTGGCTGCCCTCTCCTTCTCTTGATATGTCGTGCACCCCTTGTGCTTGTTGCTGCCTCTCTTTGAATGAGTATGCCATGCGCACTACCTTTCTTCCTCTCTTTTATAAAAATTCCACACGGTACTATCCTTAGAAGATGTCAAGATCCCTTTAAATTAGCAATTGCCTAATGCCATTTTTAACCAAGGGAAGGATCCCTTTTGGCGCATAACTCCCACACGGCAAAGCAATCATATCTTTATTTGGACACCTTCTTTATTTAGCAATCCCTAGTTTCACTATTTAAGAAAGGAAAGGACTCCTTTTAAAAATACTCCAACACATCATGGGCATATCTCATACACGGCCAATGTAATCTTTATTTAATTAGACATCTTCTTTATTGATTTTGTTCGGCTATAACTCCTTGATTTCTTGAGAGAAAATCTAGCCTTATGCGTGTGTGTGTCATCCACATACACCTCATGCGCATACCACTTAATCTGGATAGATATGTTACATTACCATTTTAATTCAGCCCCATTTAATTTAAATTGGACCTTATACCATAACCGTTGGGTCCTAATTGGGCCATTGACCCAATACCTTACCCATCTAAGGTTCATATCCGTTAATTCACAATTAAAATGGCAAATTCTGTAATTTATTGATAACATGGAATTCCGAAGTGTTACAACTTATGTGCAAATGAAGATATGCTTAATTTTGGAGATGTACTTAGTGGAAAAGATAAGAATCTAGTGAAACTCGAATGGGAAGCTATGGGCGACTGCCGAGTTAGACTGGCCAGCTGACTCTGTAGTTAACCGATAGAGTTCCAGGAGAGTGCAACTAGAAACCTAGTTAAAATGGAATCAGCGAAAGCCTTGAGCATAGGCCAGCATTGGCAGGCTATCTCACTAATAAATTTTTAATGAGGAAGCCACTTGGGAACTTGAATCGGAAATGAGAACAAGGTGAAAGGAGGAAACCCAAAAGGCACAATCAAGGTGTACACGTTGGAGACATGGGAGTTTCATCTCATGGGATGAGACTCCAAATAGATCATTAATGAGGAGGTGAAAGGTCTTTGGAGGTTACACAAGGCATACACGTTGGAGAGATGAGGAGGGTTTCCATCTCAAGATGGAAACCCAAGGGTCATATGGTTGGAGGTTCATCTCATAGGATGAAACCTCCAAATGGAACATTAAGGAGGGAGGTGAAGGGTCATGGGAGTTACAAAAGGGCATCACCAAAGGACACCACCCTTGGCCGACCCTCATTGATCAAGAAGGGGCTTGGAGTTTCATTTCACTCTCTCCCTCTCTCTCTTGGCCGATCCTCCTCTCAAGACAAGAAACACTTAGAATATTTTCTATCTCAAGCTACTCTCTCCCTCTCACACAAGGCCGACCACTCTCATTGACAAAGGGAGAACACTTAGAGTTTTATCTCAAAGCTTCTCTCTTTCTCCCTCTGTAACGCCCACCCCTTTTCACCGAAATATCAGAGTCTATTTTTTTTTTTTTAATAAAAGTGACAAAGGGCGCGGACGTCACGACGCGAGTTAAGTCCGAGCTTCTAAAGCCTAGCCCTTAACTGGCCAACCCTACGTGTGCGTGGAATGAAGTCCACGGAGAATGGTTCACACGTAGAAGTAAGCATCGGGGAACATTTAAACTAATTGCGGAAATTATAAAAGAGCCTAACCTACAAATTCTTAGATAGCAGGGAAGTTACATTCATTCAATCACCAAACATCCTTAAAACCATAATGTCCAAAATATAGTAAGTAATCTCAATTATTACATTTCCGACAAATTAAACTACATCAAATACACATTTCTCAAAATAACATAAATAAAATAATTAGTCCGCCTTCCAAAGCTCCTAAGCTTGGCTCCCGTCTCGTCCTTCTGCTCCGGCATTTCCTGCGTCATCAGCTAGGGTAGAAGTAGGGCGTTAGACCACGCGCCCAGTAGGACTCCGAGTAGGGCTAACACATGGATTAGTGATAACAAAGCAGATAGATAATACATAACGAAAAGCCATAGAATGAATGTCATGCCATGGGTGTCTGTGTTATGAATCCCACCCATCATCCTTACTATCCCGATGCCATATCCCCCTTGACGATAAGGCCTCGTCAAGGCGTAACCACAAATACAATATTCCCCTTGATGGAAGAATCATCATCAAGGTATAACAATAAATACAACATCCCCCTTGACGGTAAGGCCTCGTCAAGGTACAATAATACATATGTGAAATGTCCCCATGCTTGTTTATCGGTCGCCCCGACGGAGCATGGACTCCGGTTTCATTTCATCCTTCCCCTGTCATATGCCTCCTATGCCATGCATGAGATGTAGATGCCATTTGCCATGTAATATATAAAATTCAACAGTAATAAAACCCATCTTAAAACAATTACAAGATTACCAACTAAATCCAAGGGAAAACATCCCACAATATTTAATCCAAAACCCATCATAAGCATTCACATAATTTCCAAAATAATTTAGAGTAAAACATCACATGATACATAATCCATAACATATCTTAAAGACAACCACATGATTTCCAAACTAGATTAAAGAAAACATCACCCAAATCCATGGCTTACAAAAAGGTAGGAATCCTACAGAATACCGACTCGCGTCCTTTTTCGTTTTTCGTTCGATAAACCCGGTTGCCGATCGCGCACCGCCTGCGATGTCCAGTACCTTATTACACATTCATCATTAGTCCATGTTTTAACCATTTCTAAGCCCATATGAAAAACCGGTGACTATTTAGGTTTTGTGGGTCCCATATCATTTATTAAACCTTTTAATCCCATAAGTCTTAAAATTCGGCCACCCTAGGCTTTATCAATCACTTATAAGGTTATTACATTAGATCCCCTAAGTCCATGATCAAGTTCCATGGAATTCTTGAATTTGGCCACTAATTACGGTTTTGCCACTACCCCTTTTACATAAACAATTACTCATTCATTCATGCCTTCCTAAGCCCAAAATTGATCCACAACTTAGGTCCATTAATGATCCGTAACCATGTTACAAGATCATTAAAAATCAACCCTTAACTTAGCCTCATTTCCATTGATTTAACACATGCATAATTCCAAATTTGGCCTATAACATGACCTAACATTGGGTCATGGGTTCATTAAAAATCAGCCCTTTCTACTTAACCAAACACCCATTTTTTCTTTGGCCTATTTACACATTTGCACCCATCACAAGCCCTTCCATGAAGAGGTTTACATCATACAATTTAAATCATCAATTTTGATCATCACTTGATACATTTTTGAGTCCATTAATGACCCCTTTAATCATGACCTATTCCCCATTAATTTAAACACACACATAAGTCCAACTATGAGGGATTTTAACTCATACATTTAAATCATCCTTCCTTAATCATCATGAAATACATTTTGGTCCATTAGTTTAACCATAACTCCCATTTATTTTTTTCATGGTTCCAAAACACCAAATTCATCCCAATGTCCCCATTGAAATCACTTAGCCACCTTCCATGATTTCCTTAACTAAAAACCCCTTAAAATTTACAAACCTTTGACCCATTTTAAGCCTTCAATTTATTAGTACAGTATTCCATACCTTCCATCCTTCCAAACCCATTTAAATTTACAAACACATAACCCTAAAACCTCCATTAAAGATCCTTAATTACTTACACTTAACCATTAAAATCTTAAAACCCTAAATCATCCTCCATGGCTTCCATTATTTATAAACCCTAATAATTCACTTAAACACCTACCATTTTTGAGGTCATTACCATTATTCACATCTCCCATGCATTTCTTCATTTAAACCCCTTTAAAATTATCACCACATTTAATCATTAAAACCCCAAAATTCCAAATCATTCTTCCATGATTTTAAACCTAAAAATCCCATTACAATTCCTTTCCAATTCCACATAATTCCATGCTTAATAACTTAATTACATTACATTCCTTAATCCATTTATTTTTCCTTAAACTAACCCTAATTTATCCATTAGGGTTTTGTCCACTTTCCATCCTTCAATTGATGGATTTGAAATCAAAGGCATAAAATCATTTGGATACCATTAAATTTACAAATTGAATCCCAAATCTTAAACCCTAAAAAAAATCCAAAATTTCTTGTTTAAAAAAAATACTTACAATCCGATGCCTCCTCCGACTTCCGCCACTCCCGTCGGACTCCTTGGCCTCCTTTCTCCTTCCTCTTGATCTTTGGTAGGCCAAGATGGTTGATCAATGGTGAAACCCTCCTAACTTAGGATTGGCCATAGTAGGGCTTAATTTGAGAGAGAGAGAGAGGAGAGGATGGAGATGAGAAAATAGGATTCTATAGTTTGATCTTAAAGGGATGGCCAAACTTACAACTTCCTCCTCTCTTTTCTTCCAAGCTTTTCTTCTTCTTCTTCCTTAATTTTTCTACTTCTCTTTCCTTAGAGATGAGGGACGGTGGTGTGGGAGAGATGGAGTAAGTAAAATTGAGAATGGGATAAGATGGAAACCCATCTTATCCCAAGGTAGCTTACTTTACACTTTAACATAAATTTCCCACCAACCAAGCCTAAGATATTTTTCATGCTTTTTTGACCCAACCAATACTAGCCAACGTTTTTTCATGTTTGAAATGGATTGTTTGGTCTTCCCATTTGACCATTCTTTTAACTTAGCTTAATTAACTAATTAATTAATTGAATCATTAGGTTAAGTTAATTAATTCCCACTTTAACTTAATCCCATCTACTTAAATTTGCCTTCATACCTACACCCATGGTTGACCAATTCAACCATGGTGGCCGGCCCCACCAATCATTGGCCCACACGCCACCTCACTTGATGAGGTGGAGGTGGGTCCCACTTGGCCACACCACCTTGGTTTAATTTTTAACTTAACTTAGGTGATTTAATTTCATTGAATACCCTCTAAATGGATCACCATTGGGCCCATGGCCCAATTACATTTCCATCTAGCCCATTTACCTTAGAGCTCAACTACTTTGACCCATCAGGTCCCAAATGGGTATGTGACCCAATTTGACCATTCTTGACCCATTTAACCCTCATTGCCCCTTTAAATGAATTTAAATCAACTCCATAGTCCATTGGGCCATACTTGGGCCTTTGTCCAAATTTTTTGGCCCATTTACTCTTTACTTCACCAATTTTCGAATTTCCATCACTAAAATAACTTATATCCACTTTTTTTTTTATTAATTTAAAAATTCCGGGCCCTTACACCCTCTCTCAAACCTATACCTCTTGGCCGAACCACTCCTAGAGATTTTATCAAGATCAATCTCGGCCAAAGATCAAGATGTAATAACCCGAATTTTTGATAAATATATATATTGGCATTTATTCATTTTAATTTGAAATTTGATATAATAAAATGCCAAATGGACCAAATTTTGGGACAATGGCCCAAGGATGGCCCAATTGGGCCATGGGTTGGATGAAATCCATTAAAGGGGTCAATGAGGACTAATCGGGTCAACGATGGTCAAAGTGGGCCGATAGCCATGTGGGGCCCAATGGATCAAAATAATCGGTTCCAACCCTAAAGTAAGTGGGCAAAGAGAGAATCTAATTGGGCCATGGGCCCAATGATTACCCAATAAACCATGAATTAGAATTAATTCATTTAATTGGTCAATGGTAAGTAATTGAGTCAAGATAGTCAATTTGGGTCAAAGAGCCATGTGGGACCCAATGGACCAAGGCAACATGGCCAATGGGGCCCACCTCCACCTCACTCATTGAGGTGGCGTGTGGACCAAGGAAAAGTGGGGCCAACCATGGTTGACTTGGTCAACCATGGATAAATTGAGAGGACTAAGGTGTACTAAGGTAAATTAAATTGATTAAAATTATTGGAAAAGGATTTAAGTTAAAAACAATAACATGGCCAAGTGGGGCCCACCTCCACCTCATCAGGTGAGGTGGCGGGTGGGGTAGGTATAGGTGGGGGCCGTCCACCATGGTTGACTTGGTCAACCATGGGTGGATTTCTTAGAGAAATAAATTAATGAAATTAAATTAGATAAGAATTAATTAACCTAAAGGATCCAATTAATTAAACTAATTAGATTGGTCAATTTTGGGTCAATGGAAGAAGTCAAATGATGGTTTTATCTAGACCAAAACCACTCTAAGAAACACAAACCACCTAAGAAAAAAACACAAAATTACCATGGATTTAGGGTGGTGGTTTTATCCCAACCACCACCACTCCAAACATGGTGACCCATACCTAGCCATGAGTGGGTCAAATGGTCAAGGTTGAAAGACTCAAACCACCCTTGTGCAAACACCAAAACCATTGGCTTGGTGGTGGTTTGGTCTCAACCACCACCACCAAGGTCAAGGGAGCCCATACTTTGGTTGGTGGAGCCATAATGGTGGAGTGTAGTTTGGTCAACCAAAATGAGATGTGTTTGATCTCATTCTCATCTCCTTTCCATCTCTCTCTCTCCCTCTCTCTTGCACTCTCAAAAAAAACGTCCCTTGCACTAAGGAAAAGAGAACAAAGCTTAGAAGAAAAAAAACTTAGAAGAAAGAAGAAGAAAAGAGAAGGAAAAGATTAAGTCTTGGGCCACCCCAAGATCAAGATCCTTGAAGAATTTTCTTCCCCATTTCCATACTCTTTCCCTCTCAACCTAACCCTATCTTAGCCAATCCAAGCATGTCCCACCATTGATCAAGCTCATCTAGCCGATCATCAAGAAGAGAAAGAAGGAGAAAGGGCTAAGGGAAAAGAAAGAAGGACCGGAGGAGTCGTCGGTGCGGTAAGATTTTCTTAAACAAGAGTTTATGTTTTTTTTTTAAAAGATAGCATGTGGAATCCATTTCTTAGACTAAACATGGCCAAAAATGTTGTGGGCCATGGATCTAAGATCCATCAAAAGATAAGATAAGAAATGGATGAAAAAAATGGAGGAATGGATTAAGAAATGGAAGCATGGAAATTTTAAATGGAATGGTTATAAGTCTTTATTAAGCATAGGAAAAATAGAAATTTTAATGAATGGATGACCATAGGGTTCGGCCATGTAGCATGGCCGAACCCCATGGTGAATGATGGATAAATTTAATTTAGATTTTATGGTTTAAAATATTGGAGAATGCTTAATGGTTTTTATGAGGATTTCAAGATTTTAAAATGATTGAAAAGTTGGTAAGTTTTAAAGGTGTTAAATAAGGAAAAACTATGAGGTATGTAGATGATTCCAAGTGGCCTCAAAATATTGGAAATATGATTTTTAAAGAAATCATGGACCATAGGGTTCGGCCATACAAGGTGGCCGAACCCCATGGATAGTGATTATGAGGGTTAGGGTTCTTAAAATAATGGTTTTTAAGGTTGGGAAATGATGGAGGATGGTTAGGGTTTCAAGGGTTAAATGTAGGCAATTTTTGGAAAAAAGTTTTATGATGGAATCCATGGATGACATTTTGGAATTTTTATAAGATTAGAAGTATGGAGAATGGTTAATGAAAATTAGTTTTCAAATGATTAAAAATGGGTGTTTTTAAAGGATTGTTAAAATGAGAAAATCATGAGGAAATGTTAGTGGTTTTAATGGACTTTAAATGTGATTAAAGGACCCAAGTTAAAAAATGAGGGAAAGGCATCATGGGTTCGGCCATGGTGTATGGCCGAACCCATGACCCATGTTTTAGGTCATTCATGGGCTAAGTATGGTTTATATGTGTGCTTAAACAAAATGGAAATTAAGTTAAGTTAATGATGAAATTTAAATGGATGTTACAAGTATAATATGTGATGTTTAAATGGAATAAAGATGGTGATTGAAATGGATGATTTAAGTTTCATAGGAGGTTGTTTTAAAGGGCCAAAATGAATGAAGATTTGTGATTTTTGAAATGGATGATTTAAGTTTCATAAGAGGTTGTTTTAAAGGGCCAAAATGATTAAAAGTTTTGTGATTTTAAATTGGATTATTTTGGGACAAAACTTAGTCTTTGAAAATGGTATCCATAAAGGTGAACCTTAGGGTAGTGATTAGTGGCTTTAATAAATGGAAAATAATGTAGAAGAATACTAGATTTTGATGGATTTATAAAAAAAAGGATATGTGGGCCACACCTTAGGCCAAAATGTGGAATTAGGTGTGGGAGTAATTATTTTTCAAAAATTAAATATTAGGTGGCTGATTTTATGATGTAAGGTCATGATTGAATGGACCTAAGTATGAATGAATCTTGGACATGAAAATGGAAATATTATGAATGGTTAAGTAAAGCGATTAGTTGCTGCGTTTTAGGCTCACAAAATCGGAATTTTAAATTTGGCCAAAAATTGGATCTATGTATGAGTCTAGAACCAATGGATAATGGACTAAGTTAGGGACTTAATCATAGACGATGTATGGACTAATTCGGTAAATGTAATAAGGTATCGGGCGTCGCAAACGGTACGCGATCGGCGACCGGATTATCGAACGGGAAGCATAACGGAACGCGACACGGTATTCGGTAGGATTCCTACCTCTTTGTAAGCGATGGATATGTGATGGTGTTTTAAATTATTTTGATTTGGCTTATGATGGATTTATGAGTATGATTTATCTTATGATGAATTTTAAGTTATGAAGCATATGGTTTATATTTTAATATTATGCATTATATGACTATGTATGATATGTCAAGTATATGGGATACATATATATTACATAGCATAATGCACTACATCTCATGCATGGCATGGGCAGAAAAAAATAAACAAATCGGAGTCCATGCTCCGTCGGGGTGACCGAGAATCAGACATGGGGATTGCTTGAGGGTTATAACCGGAGTCCATGCTCCGTCGGGGCGACCGAGAATCAGACATGGGGATAGCCTGAGGGCTATAACAGGAGTCCATGCTCCGTCGGGGCGACCGAGAAGCAAACATGGGGAACAGGATATTGTATGATCATACGGATAATGGGTGGGACACATGACATAAGCACCCATGACATAACATTCATCCCATGCTTATTTTGTTGTACTTTATTTTATCGGTATGTGTGTATCACTAATCCATGTGCTAGCCCTACTCGGAGTCCTACTGGGCGCGTTGACTAACGCCCTACTTCTACCCTAGCTGATGACGCAGGAGAGGCAGGAAGCGGTGGACATACCGGAGGCCAAGCTTAGGAGCTTTGGAAACGCATTCCTAGTTATTTAAGTTTGTATTTTGGAAATGTAATTTTGAGTAACTTAGCGCGTCGGACTGTATAATTTTGCATTTCTTGCGATGGTTTGGACTTTACTTATGGACGATGATATTTTGTGATATAAGTATGAACATAGGGGCATTTTGGTAAATTAATGTTGTACCTTCCCTTCTATCTAAAAACCGGTAGGATAGACTCTATTATCATGTTCCGCAATAACTATAATCCGCGAGCTTACCTCCCACGCGTGAACCATTCTCGTGGACTTAGTTCCGCGCACGAGTGGGGTTGGCCAGTTAAGGGTCGGGCTTCAGAAGCTCGGACTTAACTCGCGTCGTGGCGTCCGCGCCCTCTCTCACTCTTCTATTTAAAAAAAAAAAAAAAAATCGACTCTGATTTTCGGAAAACGGGTGAAAAAGGGCGGGGCGTTACAGTTGGTATCAGAGCGAAATCGAAAGAATGAATCTCTCGAAGTATGATTAAGACGGTTGCATGTCTCACTGACAGCTAAGAATCCCAACTGACCGACTCTTCGGAGTCCGCTGCACGGGGGCCGGATTAATCTACTTCGATTGACTCAGACTGAAACATTCAATCTGAGTGCCACATTTGACGTAAGAAAATGATAGTAAGGGAAGTACAATAAACATAACATTGATAGATTTATCAAACATAGGAAAATTTCCCCAATTTCACAAAAATGGACAACATAGCTAGATGGGAAGTTTTCCCCAAACCAAGTATGCTTATTTGGCAACCTTCCCCAAATGAAAGAAACAACATTCGATACTTAGGAATTTTCCCCCAAGAATGAAGTATACTTAATCAATAATTCTCCCCCAAAATGAAGGAAATAATTGATACTTAGGAAAATTGTTCTAAGTTACGAACATGACAATTTTGTGAAGGAACTAAGGCAATGAATATTATGCAATGACTTAGGAAATGCCGCCAAAGAGAAGAACCCGTCGCAACCCCCGAGTGGAGAGAGAGGTAACACCCCCTCGACAGGAAGAAGAGGTACCACCACCTCATACAGCCGAGGGACAAAATAGTATCAACGTAGAAGGTGTACCTCCCGAATTGAAAGACATAGTTCAAGCGGCAATCGCTTCTTCTCTACAACAACATTCAAGCGGCAATGCGACCGCTAGCGACTCCAATAAACGAAAGATGGTCAAGGACTTCCAACAACAGCGCCCTCCCTACTTCAAGGGAAAGGAAGGGGCTGTGGGAGCGGAACACTGGTTAAAGAGGATCAACCAAATCTTGAATTTGCTCCAGATTTCCAATACTGCTGATAAGATCTTATTAGCCACATCCCAACTGATCGAGGATGCTGGTAGTTGGTGGGAGGTGGTAGAAAAGCAACAAGCATTGATACCGGAAGGAGAAAGGATACCCATGACATGGGAGTGGTTCTCGGCCACCTTCCTAGAACAATTCTTTCCGGAGGAAGAAAGAGAGAGCCAGACTGAAGCTTTCATCTCGCTGGTACAGGGCAACATGACAGTGGCGGAGTATCACAGAGAATTTCTCAAGCTGTCTATTTATGGGTTCTATATGGTGGATACTGAACACCGAAGGGCCCGTAAGTTTGAACGGGGCCTTCGGCCAAGCATCAAGAATAGAGTAACCATTTTCAAAGAACCCACGCTGGCAGGGGTGGTTTGCAGGGCCACCATCGCAGAAAAGGAACTAAATGAGATAGTGCGGTTCGACAACCGCCGAGGGCAGGGTGGGCGGGGAACATTCCAACCCAACAAGAAGTTCCGCCCGAATCCTAGCAGGCCCTCACCCTCCACGGGATCTACCGGGAGCTTTCGCCCTAGTCAGCCTTCTACATCAGCATCAGTCACACAGGTTCCCCGGGGTGGGAACACCTGTTATCAGTGTGGCCAACAGGGCCACTACAAGAGAGAGTGTCCACAGACTAGCCGACCCTCCAACTTCAGGGGCCCTTTCCGCCCTCCAACTAGACCAACGCAGTCGCGGGGAGGCAGAACACATAATCAGGCGGGGCGGGCACCAAAACCTGCGGGATCTGGATGACTCTTCACCATACCATCTCCAATAGCAGTGGACCGTTCAGTGATGCAAGGTATGACTGTAATTGGTAGTTCCTATGCTATTACTTTATTTGACTCTGGAGCATCGCATTCATTCATATCTGCTGCATTCATATCTGCCACGGGTACACTAGTACAAAACCTGTCCACATCACTCACCATTGTATCCCCCGTCGGAGACACATCATTAGGACTAATATGTACGGCATTGAACACAGAACTCGCGGGATTCAGATTCGAGTTCGATTAATTAGTAATCGATATGGCGGAATATGATGTCATTTTTGGCATGGACTGGTTGACTACGTATCAGGCCCATATTGACTGCCATCTTCGTAGGGTAACATTTTGGTCACCCGAGGGAAAGCGGTACACGGTACACGCTGACAGGCAGGGTATCCCTAGAAGACTGCAGGAGGAATTGAACCATCTTGCCTTGAACAGCCTCAGATTAGATAAGGCACCAACGGTTGAACTTCCGGCGGTAGTAGCAGATTTTGCCGAGGTATTCCCAATAGAACTCCCTGGTTTACCACCCAAGAGGGAGATAGACTTTGAAATAAAATTATACCCCGGCGCCGCTCCAGTATCATTACCCCATTATAGGATGGCGCCAGCTGAGATGACCGAACTGAAGAAGCAAATTGATGAACTGCTCAGACTAGGCTTCATTCGGAACAGTACATCCGCATGGGGAGCCCCAGTGTTATTTGTGAAAAAGAAAGACGGTACCCTACGAATGTGTGTGGACTATAGGAAATTAAATCAGTTGACTGTCAGGAACAAGTATCCCCTACCCCGGATTGATGATCTGTTTGATCAACTTAGGGGTTCCTCTCATTTCTCTAAGATTGACCTGATGTCCGGATACCATCAAATTCGGGTTAGAGAGGAGGACATAGAGAAGACTGCTTTCAGGACACGGTATGGATTATATGAGTATGTAGTCATGCCGTTTGGACTTACTAATGCACCGGCGGTGTTCATGGACCTAATGAATAGGATATTCCGTCCATACTTAGATCAATTTGTGATCGTATTCATCGATGATATTCTGATCTACTCTAAAAGTCAGAACGAACATGCCGAGCACCTACGAATAGTCCTAGACACCTTGCGGAAGAACCAATTGTATGCCAAAGCCAGCAAGTGTGAATTTTGGCTATCTGAAGTCAACTTCTTGGGGCACATCATATCAGAGGAAGGTATAGCCGTGGACCCGGCTAAGGTAGCAGCAGTCAAGGAATGGAAAGTGCCGACAAATGTGACCGAGATCCGCAGTTTTCTGGGATTGGCCGGTTAATATCGGAAATTCATCATGGACTTCTCCAAGATTGCAGCTCCGCTTACCCGACTCACTCAGAAAGGAGTCAAATTTGAGTGGTCCAATCTGTGCAATCAAAGATTTGAGGAGCTTAAGGAGAGGCTTACGACTGCTCCTATTCTGATCTTACCGGAAAGAGGCAAAAATTATGAAGTGTACTGCGATGCCTCCGGTGAGGGATTGGGGTGCACACTCAGTCAAGGTAATCGTGCAGTGGCGTACGGATCAAGACAGTTGAAAATTCATGAACGCCACTACCCCACCCATGATCTGGAACTAGCAGCGGTGGTCTTCGCTCTCAAAAGTTGGAGACACTACCTTTATGGTGAAAAGTTTGAGGTATTCTCGGATCACAAGAGTCTGAAATATTTATTTGATCAGAAGGAACTCAACATGAGACAACGCAGATGGATGGAATATCTGGCGGATTATGAGTTCGCACTTCGATATCATCCTGGCAAGGCGAACAAAGTGGCGGATGCCCTCAGCCGCTTGTCTCATGCGACAGTAGCCAGCATGATCAGGACGGAATGGGAGGTACTGAATACCATCAGAGAGTTTAAACTCTACCTCAATAATCATGGGACCATATATAATCTGATCATACGATCCCACATGGTCTCCGAGATTGAACGGGAACAACGGACAGATCCGGAAGTGGAGGAGATTTGGGCAAAAATGTCTACCGGTGAGGTTGTACCGGAGTGGGAATTACGACCAGGACAGGGTCTTATGTTCCGAGGCAGGACATACGTACCTAAGAATTGTAGAAGAGAGTTGCTGATTGAAGCACACCAAACCAAACTCTCCATCCACCCGGGCAGCACGAAGATGTACCATGATCTTAAGAGGCACTATTGGTGGCATGGACTTAAGAAAGACGTGGCAGAGTTTGTTGCTCGTTGCTTAACATGTCAACAGGTTAAGGCAGAACATCGGAAACCGCCAGGCTTACTCGCACCCTTACCAGTACCAGAATGGAAATGGGAACACATATCCATGGACTTTGTAACAGGGTTGCCAAGGTCATCTAAGGGCAACGATGCAATATGGGTCATAGTGGACCGGTTGACCAAGTCTGCACATTTCCTTCCCATCAAAATGACAGATTCATCAGAGACTTTGGGTCGACGGTACATCCGAGAGATCATCAGGCTACATGGTATTCCCCGGTCTATTGTATCCGACAGGGATGGCCGATTTACCGGCAGAGTATGGCAAGGCCTACAGTCGGCTATGGGGACCGACGTATTAACTAGCACAGCATTTCATCCACAGACTGATGGACAGTCAGAGAGGACGATACAGACGCTGGAAGATATGCTGAGAGCATGCATGCTAGACTTCAAGGGCGGATGGGAGGATCATCTGCCACTGGTGGAGTTCTCTTACAATAACAGTTACCAGGCAAGTCTCCAGATGGCTCCGTTTGAGGCCTTGTATGGTAGACCGTGTAGATCACCAGTGTGTTGGACGGAGGCCGGTGAGCCTGCGTTGATTGGGCCAGATTTGGTTGCAGAGACTACAGCACAGATTAAGCTGATACGGCAACATTTACTCACTGCACAGAGCCGTCAGAAAAACTATGCCGACAAGAGGAGGAGGTTCCTCGAGTTTGAGGTGGGAGACTTGGTATTTCTGAAAGTCTCACCACGGAAAGGGCACATGAGATTCGGAAAGAAAGGGAAACTGTCGCCTAGATTTGTGGGGCCGTTTCCGATACTGAAGAGGGTGGGAGGGGTAGCTTATCAATTAGCGCTCCCTCCACAGCTGTCATCTCTACATGATGTGTTTCATGTGTCCATGCTGAGGAAGTACAATCCTGACCCTTCTCATGTGATAAATGTTCAAGACATCGATGTACAAAGCGATGTGACATATGTGGAGAAGCCGGTCAGAGTTATTGGAAGTGAACAAAGGGTGTTGCGGAACCGCGCCATTCAGTTCGTCAAGGTGGTATGGGAACGACATGGCAGTGAAGAAACCACCTGGGAACTTGAGTCGGAGATGAAAACCGCTTACCCGGAGCTCTTCGCATGAGTTGTTTTGGACCCCTACTTCACTCGAATTTTCGGGACGAAAATTTCAAAAGAGGATTCTATTGTAATAACCCGAATTTTTGATAAATATATATATTGGCATTTATTCATTTTAATTTGAAATTTGATATAATAAAATGCCAAATGGACCAAATTTTGGGACAATGGCCCAAGGATGGCCCAATTGGGCCATGGGTTGGATGAAATCCATTAAAGGGGTCAATGAGGACTAATCGGGTCAACGATGGTCAAAGTGGGCCGATAGCCATGTGGGGCCCAATGGATCAAAATAATCGGTTCCAACCCTAAAGTAAGTGGGCAAAGAGAGAATCTAATTGGGCCATGGGCCCAATGATTACCCAATAAACCATGAATTAGAATTAATTCATTTAATTGGTCAATGGTAAGTAATTGAGTCAAGATAGTCAATTTGGGTCAAAGAGCCATGTGGGACCCAATGGACCAAGGCAACATGGCCAATGGGGCCCACCTCCACCTCACTCATTGAGGTGGCGTGTGGACCAAGGAAAAGTGGGGCCAACCATGGTTGACTTGGTCAACCATGGATAAATTGAGAGGACTAAGGTGTACTAAGGTAAATTAAATTGATTAAAATTATTGGAAAAGGATTTAAGTTAAAAACAATAACATGGCCAAGTGGGGCCCACCTCCACCTCATCAGGTGAGGTGGCGGGTGGGGTAGGTATAGGTGGGGGCCGTCCACCATGGTTGACTTGGTCAACCATGGGTGGATTTCTTAGAGAAATAAATTAATGAAATTAAATTAGATAAGAATTAATTAACCTAAAGGATCCAATTAATTAAACTAATTAGATTGGTCAATTTTGGGTCAATGGAAGAAGTCAAATGATGGTTTTATCTAGACCAAAACCACTCTAAGAAACACAAACCACCTAAGAAAAAAACACAAAATTACCATGGATTTAGGGTGGTGGTTTTATCCCAACCACCACCACTCCAAACATGGTGACCCATACCTAGCCATGAGTGGGTCAAATGGTCAAGGTTGAAAGACTCAAACCACCCTTGTGCAAACACCAAAACCATTGGCTTGGTGGTGGTTTGGTCTCAACCACCACCACCAAGGTCAAGGGAGCCCATACTTTGGTTGGTGGAGCCATAATGGTGGAGTGTAGTTTGGTCAACCAAAATGAGATGTGTTTGATCTCATTCTCATCTCCTTTCCATCTCTCTCTCTCCCTCTCTCTTGCACTCTCAAAAAAAACGTCCCTTGCACTAAGGAAAAGAGAACAAAGCTTAGAAGAAAAAAAACTTAGAAGAAAGAAGAAGAAAAGAGAAGGAAAAGATTAAGTCTTGGGCCACCCCAAGATCAAGATCCTTGAAGAATTTTCTTCCCCATTTCCATACTCTTTCCCTCTCAACCTAACCCTATCTTAGCCAATCCAAGCATGTCCCACCATTGATCAAGCTCATCTAGCCGATCATTAAGAAGAGAAAGAAGGAGAAAGGGCTAAGGAAAAAGAAAGAAGGACCGGAGGAGTCGTCGGTGCGGTAAGATTTTCTTAAACAAGAGTTTATGTTTTTTTTTTAAAAGATAGCATGTGGAATCCATTTCTTAGACTAAACATGGCCAAAAATGTTGTGGGCCATGGATCTAAGATCCATCAAAAGATAAGATAAGAAATGGATGAAAAAAATGGAGGAATGGATTAAGAAATGGAAGCATGGAAATTTTAAATGGAATGGTTATAAGTCTTTATTAAGCATAAGAAAAATAGAAATTTTAATGAATGGATGACCATAGGGTTCGGCCATGTAGCATGGCCGAACCCCATGGTGAATGATGGATAAATTTAATTTAGATTTTATGGTTTAAAATATTGGAGAATGCTTAATGGTTTTTATGAGGATTTCAAGATTTTAAAATGATTGAAAAGTTGGTAAGTTTTAAAGGTGTTAAATAAGGAAAAACTATGAGGTATGTAGATGATTCCAAGTGGCCTCAAAATATTGGAAATATGATTTTTAAAGAAATCATGGACCATAGGGTTCGGCCATACAAGGTGACCGAACCCCATGGATAGTGATTATGAGGGTTAGGGTTCTTAAAATAATGGTTTTTAAGGTTGGGAAATGATGGAGGATGGTTAGGGTTTCAAGGGTTAAATGTAGGCAATTTTTGGAAAAAAGTTTTATGATGGAATCCATGGATGACATTTTGGAATTTTTATAAGATTAGAAGTATGGAGAATGGTTAATGAAAATTAGTTTTCAAATGATTAAAAATGGGTGTTTTTAAAGGATTGTTAAAATGAGAAAATCATGAGGAAATGTTAGTGGTTTTAATGGACTTTAAATGTGATTAAAGGACCCAAGTTAAAAAATGAGGGAAAGGCATCATGGGTTCGGCCATGGTGTATGGCCGAACCCATGACCCATGTTTTAGGTCATTCATGGGCTAAGTATGGTTTATATGTGTGCTTAAACAAAATGGAAATTAAGTTAAGTTAATGATGAAATTTAAATGGATGTTACAAGTATAATATGTGATGTTTAAATGGAATAAAGATGGTGATTGAAATGGATGATTTAAGTTTCATAGGAGGTTGTTTTAAAGGGCCAAAATGAATGAAGATTTGTGATTTTTGAAATGGATGATTTAAGTTTCATAAGAGGTTGTTTTAAAGGGCCAAAATGATTAAAAGTTTTGTGATTTTAAATTGGATTATTTTGGGACAAAACTTAGTCTTTGAAAATGGTATCCATAAAGGTGAACCTTAGGGTAGTGATTAGTGGCTTTAATAAATGGAAAATAATGTAGAAGAATACTAATTTTGATGGATTTATAAAAAAAGGATATGTGGGCCACACCTTAGGCCAAAATGTGGAATTAGGTGTGGGAGTAATTATTTTTCAAAAATTAAATATTAGGTGGCTGATTTTATGATGTAAGGTCATGATTGAATGGACCTAAGTATGAATGAATCTTGGACATGAAAATGGAAATATTATGAATGGTTAAGTAAAGCGATTAGTTGCTGCGTTTTAGGCTCACAAAATCGGAATTTTAAATTTGGCCAAAAATTGGATCTATGTATGAGTCTAGAACCAATGGATAATGGACTAAGTTAGGGACTTAATCATAGACGATGTATGGACTAATTCGGTAAATGTAATAAGGTATCGGGCGTCGCAAACGGTACGCGATCGGCGACCGGATTATCGAACGGGAAGCATAACGGAACGCGACACGGTATTCGGTAGGATTCCTACCTCTTTGTAAGCGATGGATATGTGATGGTGTTTTAAATTATTTTGATTTGGCTTATGATGGATTTATGAGTATGATTTATCTTATGATGAATTTTAAGTTATGAAGCATATGGTTTATATTTTAATATTATGCATTATATGACTATGTATGATATGTCAAGTATATGGGATACATATATATTACATAGCATAATGCACTACATCTCATACATGGCATGGGCAGAAAAAAATAAACAAACCGGAGTCCATGCTCCGTCGGGGCGACCGAGAATCAGACATGGGGATTGCTTGAGGGTTATAACCGGAGTCCATGCTCCGTCGGGGCGACCGAGAATCAGACATGGGGATAGCCTGAGGGCTATAACCGGAGTCCATGCTCCGTCGGGGCGACCGAGAAGCAAACATGGGGAACAGGATATTGTATGATCATACGGATAATGGGTGGGACACATGACATAAGCACCCATGACATAACATTCATCCCATGCTTATTTTGTTGTACTTTATTTTATCGGTATGTGTGTATCACTAATCCATGTGCTAGCCCTACTCGGAGTCCTACTGGGCGCGTTGACTAACGCCCTACTTCTACCCTAGCTGATGACGCAGGAGAGGCAGGAAGCGGTGGACATACCGGAGGCCAAGCTTAGGAGCTTTGGAAACGCATTCCTAGTTATTTAAGTTTGTATTTTGGAAATGTAATTTTGAGTAACTTAGCGCGTCGGACTGTATAATTTTGCATTTCTTGCGATGGTTTGGACTTTACTTATGGACGATGATATTTTGTGATATAAGTATGAACATAGGGGCATTTTGGTAAATTAATGTTGTACCTTCCCTTCTATCTAAAAACCGGTAGGATAGACTCTATTATCATGTTCCGCAATAACTATAATCCGCGAGCTTACCTCCCACGCGTGAACCATTCTCGTGGACTTAGTTCCGCGCACGCGTGGGGTTGGCCAGTTAAGGGTCGGGCTTCAGAAGCTCGGACTTAACTCGCGTCGTGGCGTCCGCGCCCTCTCTCACTCTTCTATTTCAAAAAAAAAAAAAAAAATCAACTCTGATTTTCGGAAAACGGGTGAAAAAGGGCGGGGCGTTACACAAGAAGGAAGGAAAAAGAGGCTAAGGAAGGAAAGAAGCAAGAAGGAGTGAAAGAAACCGGAGGAGTCGCGGAATCGGTAAGTACTTTATAGATTTTTATTAAGTAAGAAAAGATGATAAAGGATCATGGTTTGGCCATTGCATGGCCAAACCCTAAATTGTATATACAAGAACCATCAAGGACCAAAAAGTGATTGGATGAGGTTCGGCCATGGTGTATGGCCGAACCCCATCAAAGGACCAATCATGGATGTATCATTTATTTTAATGGAAATGATGAACCATAGGGTTCGGCCATCTATGAAGCAATTATGGACCATTGATGGATCATTTGGTAGATCCATGTATGATTTAAGAGATGAATCATCAAGTTATGAAATGGAGGAGTTTAGTCATGGAACTATGTTGTGTTGATGAATGATGTTGGGACTTAAGTTATGCATAAATAAGCTAAGTGAGTAGCCATGGAAAGATAATGGCAAAGAGGTAAATATGGGTGAAAATAATGGACCATGGGTTCTGCCATGGTGTATGGCCGAACCCCATGAGGAATGTTTTTGTGGACTTAAGTGGTTATTAATGTTAAATGATTAATCTATAAGTGATTAGATTAATGAAACAAAGATGGCATGATCTTGGACTTAATTTAAAAGATCAAAGGATTGAAAAGAAGGGCACAAAACCAAGGGAGTGAGGTTCGGCCATGTTGTATGGCCGAACCCCACTAAGGAATATTTGTGGACTTAGGGTTTCTTAGATGGTTAAACTTATGTGGATTGGTTAATAAATAAAAGAGGGACCCAAATTCAAGTGGGTGAGGTTCGGCCATGTTGTATGGCCAAACCCCACAAAGATGTGTTTATGGACTTAGACATAATTGTAAATCAAATGGAACATGGGTTTGATTGATTGATATGCAATAAGGTAACGGGTCCTCACAAGCGGTGTACGATCGGTGATCGGTTTCCGGACAAAAACGCAAGGACGCGTTAGTTGATCATTGGTAGGATTCTACCTCATTGATACCATGGAATATGTATGATGGTTTTAATTCCTATTTGGATGAGTGATTTTGTATTAATGATATGTTTCAAATATGAGGTTTAATGCTATGATTTGTATAATTGCATAGCATGTGGACATTTGCATCTCATGCATGGCATGGGAGGGATGATGTGTAACCGGAGACCACACTCCGTCGGGGTGTCCGTAAGGCAACTGTGGGGGTACCTTGATGTGCATTATCCATCAAGGGTAACCGGAGACCCACGACCCGTCGGGGCGTCCGTAAGTCGTGAGGGGTACCTTGATGCGCATTATCCCATCAAGAGGTAACCGGAGACCATACTCCGTCGGGGCTTCCGTAAGACAACTGTGGGGATACCTTGATGAATAGCTTTCCATCAAGAAGATGTTTTGGTGATTGTGTTATGGCTGATGGGTGGGACTCATGGCATATGGCACACATGGTATGGCATTGTATCAGCATGATTATGATCTCTATTATCATGCACTGTTTCTGGTTTTATCTGTATGATTGGATCTTTATTATCATACACTGTTTTCGATACGATGTTTTACAGATACAATATGATGTATTATATCTGGATTTTTATACTAACCCATGTATTGGACCCTAATTGGAATACCTACTGGGCGCGTTGTCTAACGCCCTACTTCTACCCTAGTTGATGACGCAGGGAATGAACGGAACGAGAAACGAAATCGGAGCCAAGCTTAGGAGCCTAGATGTTTTAGTTTCGTTTTATTTAAGTTACTCATGGATAATGTATTTTGAGTAGTTAGCATACAGGATTGTAATAACGTAGATTATTTGCTATGGTTTGGAATGTTAACTTTGGATATTTTAACGTATAATAATTATTATTAAGTGATGGACATCCTTTCTATCTAAAATGGAATAGAATTGTTATTCTATTATTATTCCGCATCTATGATTTATTCCTCATGTTAACTTGAGTACGTGTGAACCGTTTTAGTGAGCTTGGTCCACGCACACGTATGGTTGGCCAGTTAAGGGTCGGGTTTTGGAAGCTCCGACTTAGCTCGCGTCGTGATGTCCCGCTCTCTCTCACTCTTCTATTTAAAAAAAAAATAGACTCTGATTTCGGCGAGTGAAAAAAAGGGCGGGGCGTTACAAAATGATTAATCTATAAGCGATTAGATTAATGAAACAAAGATGGCATGATCTTGGACTTAATTTAAAAGATCAAAGGACTAAAAAGAAGGGCACAAAACCAAGGGAGTGAGGTTCGGCCATGTTGTATGGTCGAACCCCACTAAGGTGTATTTTGTGGACTTAGGGTTTTAAAAATGATTTACTTAGATGTGATTGGTTAAATCAAAAGAGGGACCAAAATTAAGTGAGTGAGGTTTGGCCATGTTGTATGGTTGAACCCCACTAAGGCATGTTTATGGACTTAAACATGGTGGGAAATCAAATGGAACATGGGTTTTGACTTATTGATATGTAATAAGGTAACGGGACCTCAAAAGCGGTGTACGATCGGTGAGCGGTTTTTGGACGAAAAAGTAAGGACACACTAGTTGGTCATTGGTAGGATTCTACCTCATTGATACCATGGGATATGTATGATGGTTTTAGTTCCTATTTTGATGAGTTATTTTGTATAAATGATATGTTTCAAATATGAGATTTTAATGCTATGATTTGTATAATTGCATAGCATGTAGACATTTGCATCTCATGCATGGCATGGGAGGGATGAAATGTAACCAGAGTCCACGCTCCGTCGGGGCGTCCGTAAGGCAACCGTGGGGGATACATTGATGAGGAGTTTCCATCAAGAGGAAGACCTTGATGTGCATTATCCCATCAAGAGGTAACTGGAGTCCACGCTCCGTCGGGGCGTCCGTAAGGCAACCGTGGGGGATACCTTGATGAGGAGTTTCCATCAAGAGGAAGACCTTGATGTGCATTATCCCATCAAGAGGGAACCGGAGTCCACGCTCCGTCGGGGCGTCCGTAAGGCAACCGTGGGGGATACCTTGATGAGGAGATTTCATCAAGAGGATATCATGTATTTGGGACATGGCTGATGGGCGGGACTCATGGCATATGGCACCCATGGCATGGCATTGCATCAGTATGATTATGATCTCTATTATCATGCACTGTTTCTGGTTTTATCTGTATGATTGGATCTCTATTATCATACACGGTTTTGGATACGATGTTTTACAAGTACGGTATATGGTATTATACCTGGATTTTTATACTAACCCATGTGTTTGACCCTAATTGGAATACCTACTGGGTGCGTTGTCTAACGCCCTACTTCTACCCTAGTTGATAACACAGGGAATGGACTGAACGAGGACGTGATCGGAGCCAAGCATAGGAGCTTAGTTGATTAAGTTTCATTTTGTTTAAGTTACTCATGGATAATGTATTTGAGTAATTAGTTCGTGGTACTGTAATAACGTAGATTATCCGCTATGGTTTGGAATGTTAATTTTGGATATTTTAACGTAAGATAATTATGATTAAGTGATGGACATCCTTGTTATCTACAATGGAATAGAATTGTGATTCTTTTATAATTCCGCAACTATGATTTATTCCGCATGTTAACTTGAGTACGTGTGAACCATTTTAGTGGACTTGGTCCACGCACACGTATGGTTGGCCAGTTAAGGTCGGGCTTTGGAAACTCGGACTTAGCTCGCGTCATGGTGTCCTGCTCTCTCTCACTCTTCTATTCAAAAAAAAAATAGACTCTGATTTTCGGATAGTGAAAAAAGGGCGGGGCGTTACACCTTTCCCATCTTGACTAGGGTTTGCTTGGGTTAGACTCCACCCTCATCAATGTGGAGTCTTCCCCATGGGCTCATTGACCAAACAAGAGGGTGCATGCCCTCCACATGGCACACACCACTCTCATGCCCATCGGTTTTGGCTTGGTTTCCTTGGGCGGTTTGGTGGTTTCCATGAGATGAAACCACCACCTCTCTTTTGCCCAATGCATGGCCTTGCATGTCCTCCATTTAAGCTTCTTGTCTTGCATACCACCCCTAGGTCCAATGGTTTTGGCTTGCTTTTCTTGGGTGGTTTGGTGGTTTCCATGAGATGAAACCACCACCTCTCCTTTGGCCAATGTTGTAATAGCCCGAATTTTCGAATCAATATATATTTGGCATTTATTGATTTTAAATTGAATTTTGACATGATGGAATACCAAATGGATCAAAAGTTGGGACAAGGGTCCAAGAATGGCCAATTGGGCCACAAATTGGATGAAATCCATTTAATGGGTCAATGAAAAGTAATTGAGTCAAAGATAGTCAATTTGAGTCAAAGTGGGCCCGATCACCATGTGGGACCCAATGGAATCAAAATTGGTCCAAACCCTAAGGTAAAGGGGTAGAAAATAATCGGTTGGGCCGTGGGCCCAATGGTGGGCCAATTAATTTAAAAAGGGTGATTTGGAATTAAAACCCCTAAGTTAGTAATCAAATGAAACTGTATGACCAAATGGGGCCCACCTCCACCTCACCAATTGAGGTGGCGTGTGGACCAAGGAAAAAGTGGGACCAACCATCATAGTTGACTTGGTCAACCATGGATAAATTTAAGAAGACTAAGGTGGATTAAGGTAAATTAAATTGATTAAAATTATTGTAAAATTATCTAAGTTAAAATCAATGGAATTAAAATAACATGGCCAAGTGGGGCCCACCTCCACCTCATCAAGTGAGGTGGCGGGTGGGGTAGGTATAGGTGGGGACCGTCCACCATGGTTGACTTGGTCAACCATGGGTGGATTTATTAGATAGATAATTTAATGGAATTAAATTGGATGGAAATTAATTAACCTAAGTGAGGACTTAACTTAATTAATTGGGTTGATTAATTAGGGTCAACATAAACAAGTCAAAGAGGACATGGGAGCCATGCTTGGTGGTTGGGTCTCAACCACCACCACCAAAGTCAAGCTAGCCCATGCTTGGTTGGTGAACAAAAATTAATGTGGAGTCTAGGTTACTCCACCCACCTCCATCTCCTTCCAAACTAATCCCTCTCATTTCACTCTATCTCTCCTCACACACAAAAACCGTCCCTCCATGTATCAAAAGAGAAGAAAAACTTAGAAGAAAAATTAGAAGATAGAAGAAGAAAAGAGAAAGAAAGGATAAGTCTTGGGCCACCCCAAGATCAAGATCCTTGAAACATCTTCCTCATCCCCATAATCTTTCTCTCTTAACCTAAACCCCATCTACCTTAGCCGATCCAAACATGTCCCACCATTGATCAAGCTCATCTAGCCGATCAAACAAGGAGAGGAAGAAGAAAGGAGGCCAAGGAAGTTGACGGGAGTGACAATGACCGGAGGAGTCGTCGGATCGTAAGTATGTTCTAAACAAGAAATCTAATTTTTAGGGTTTTAAGTTTTGGAATCCATTTCCTTGGATTGGATGGTGGCCAAACCATCATAGGCTTTGAATTTAAAAATCCATCCAATGGTAGGATAAGGAATGGATAAAATGGAGGAATGGATTAAGTAATGGATTAGGGATGTAAGTATCTAAAATAATGGATTTGTGAGGAAATTTTTGGGCCATAGGGTTCGGCCATGTAGCATGGCCGAACCCCATGGTGGGTGATTAGAAAATGTATGCAATTAATAGGGTTTTGTAAGTAGGAAAAATGGTTTAGGGTTTTTAAGTACAAAAAAAAATGATTAATGGTTTTTATGAAGATCTTAAAGTTGGTGATAGATAGTAATTTTAATGGATGAAAAAGGATAGAAAGTAATGGAGGAAATAATAGTTGCAAATGGATTTCCAAAGTGTATGACATAAGTTTTAAATGGACCAAATGAATGATATTATTGATTTTAAATGGAATTTTTAACAAAAGAAAAATCATGGACAAATGTTCATAGAACTTTGGTCTTAAATGGCTCTAAGAAAGGTGGGCCATGAACCATGGGTTCGGCCATGGTGTATGGCCGAACCCTATGGTAATGGTTTGGGATTTCTAAGCATGGAAAATAATGTAGAGGAATGGAAATTTGAATAGATTGGTAAGTATGGTATATAGCATTTTTTTTGATGGAAATGAGGATTTAGATGGATGATTTAATCTTCATTTGGAAGTATGTAAAATGGGTGAATGAAATCAAGAAAAATGGAGAAAGAAACATCATGGGTTCGGCCATGGTGTATGGCCGAACCCATGACCCAATTTTGGATAAATTTTAGTCTAAGATTAATGTATGTATCAATGCTTAGGAGTTTGTTTTTAAAGGGCCAAAATGAATGAAGGTTAGTGATTTTAAAAATGGATTATTTTTGGGACAAAACATTAGTCTTTGAAAATGGCATCCATAAAGGTGAACCCTAGGGTGGTGATTAATGGTTTTAATAAATGGAAAATGATGTAGAAGAATGCTAGATTTTAATGGATTTATGAAAATGATATGTGAGGTTTAAATGGGATGAGAATGGGGACTTAAATGAATAAATTAAATTCATTGGTGAAAGGATTAAATGAGACAAAATAAGGGAGATAGGGTACCATGGGTTCGGCCATGGTGTATGGCCGAACCCATGATCTCTTTGTGGGCCACCTTTAGGGCCAAATGTGAAAGGACATATGGGATTAAATGTTTTTCAAAAATTAAATAATAGGTGGCTGATTTTATAATACTAGGTCATGATTAAATGGATCTAAGTATGAATAAATTGTTGGACTTAGAACGTACATAAATGGATGGATGATTGAACCATGGGAGAGGAATGGCAAAACGGTAAATAAGTGCCACATTGAAAAACCATGGGTTCGGCCATTGTACATGGCCGAACCCTATGAGGATTGAACATGGAATTGGGTATATTGAAAGGATATTATGAATGATTAATTGGAACGGATAGTTGCTGCGTTTAGGTTCGCAAATTAGAGTATTTAAATGGCCATTAATGGGTCTAAGTAGATGGATCAATTATAAACTTAATCATGGATAACGTATGGACTAATTCGGTAAATGTAATAAGGTATCGGACGTCGCAAACGGTACGCGACCGGCGACCGGATTATCGAGCGGAAAACGTAACAGAACGCTACACAGGTATTCGGTAGGATTCCTACCTTTTTGTAAGCGATGGATATGTGATGGTATTTTAGATTATTTTGATTTGTCTTATGATGGATTTATGATTATGATTTATCTTATGATGAGTTTTAAGTTATGAATCATATGGATTATATTTTAACATTATGCATTATATGGCTATGTATGTTATATCAAAAATTATGGTTTATCTATATACTACATAGCATAATGCACTACATCTCATGCATGGCATAGGCGAAAAAAAATAAACAAACCGGAGTCCATTCTCCGTCGTGGCGACCGATAAGCAAAGATGGGGATAGCTGAGGGGCCATAACCGGAGTCCATGCTCCGTCGGGGCGACCGAGAATCAGACATGGGGATAGCCTGAGGTCTATAACCGGAGTCCATGCTCCGTCGGGGCGACCGAGAAGCAAACATGGGGACAATACATTGTATGATCATACGGATGATGGGTGGGACACATGACATAGACACCCATGGCATAGCATTCATCACATGCTTATTTTGTTATATGTTATTTTATCGGTATGTGTGTTATCACTAATCCATGTGCTAGCCCTACTCGGAGTCCTACTGGGCGCGTTGACTAACGCCCTACTTCTACCCTAGCTGATGACACAGGGGATGGCGGAAGCGGTGGACATGACAGGAGCCAAGCTTAGGAGCTTGGGCAGCGCAGTCTTAGCTTATTTACGTTTACATTTTGGAGATGTAATTTTAAAGTAACTTAGCTTGTCGGGTTGTATAAGTTTACATTTCTTGCGATGGTTTGGACGTTACTTATGGACGATTACATTTTGTGATATAAATATGAACATAGGGACATTTTGGTAATTCAGTGTTGTATCTTCCCTTCTATCTAAAAATCGGTAAGATAAACTCCATTATCATGTTCCACAATAATTATAATCCGCGAGCTTCCTTCCTACGCGTGAACCGTTCTCGTGGACTTAGCTCCGCGCACGCGTGGGGTTGGCCAGTTAAGGGCCGGGCTTTAGAAGCTCGGACTTAACTCGCGTCGTGGCGTCCGCGCCCTCTCTCACTCTTCTATTTAAAAAAAAAAATAGACTCTGATTTTCGGAAAACGGGTGAAAAAGGGGAGGGCGTTACAGTTGGTATCAGAGCGAAATCGAAGGAATGAATCTCTCGAAGTATGATTAAGACAGTTGCATGTCTCACGGACAGCTAAGAATCCCAACTGACCGACTCTTCGGAGTCCGCTGCACGGGGGCCGGATTAATCTACTTCGATTGACTCAGACTGAAACATTCAATCTGAGCGCCACATTTGACGTAAGAAAATGATAGTAAGGGAAGTACAATAAAAATAACATTGATAGATTTATCAAACGTAGGAAAATTTTCCCCCAATTTCACAAAAATGGACAAACATAGCTAGATGGGAAGTTTTTCCCAAACTAAGTATGCTTATTTGGCAACTTTCCCCAAATGAAAGAAACGATATTCGATACTTAGGAAGTTTCCCCCAAGAATGAAGTATACTTAATCGATAATTTTCCCCCAAAATTGAAGGAAATATTTGATACTTAGGAAAATGTTCTGAAACTATGAACATGCCAATATTATGAGGGAACTAAGTCAATATTTTTCGATGACTTAGGAAATGCTGCCAAAAAGAAGAACCCGTCGCAACCCCCGAGTAGAGAAAGAGGTAACACCCCCTCGTCAGGACGAGGAAGTACAACCACCACCTCATACAGCCGAGGGACAAAATAGTATAAACATAGAAGGTATACCTCCCGAGTTGAAAGACATAGTTCAAGCGGCAATCGCTTCTGCTCTACAACAACACTCAAGCGGCAATGCGACCGCCAGCGACTCCGGTAAACGGAAGATGGTCAAGGACTTCCAACAACAGCGCCCTCCCTACTTCAAGGGAAAGGAAGGGGCTGTAGGAACGGAGCACTGGTTAAAGAGGATCAATCAAATCTTGAATTTGCTTCAGGTTTCCAGTCCTGCTGATAAGATCTTACTGGCCACATCCCAACTAATCAAGGATGCCAGTAGTTGGTGGGAAATGGTAGAAAAGCAACAAACGCTGGTACCGGAAAGAGAAAGGATCCCCATGACATGGGAGTGGTTCTCAGCCACCTTCCTAGAACAATTTTTTCCAGAGGAAGAAAGAGAAAGCCAGACTGAAGCCTTCATCTCATTGGTACAAGGCAACATGACAGTGGCGGAGTATCACAGAGAATTTCTTAAGCTGTCTATCTATGGGTTCTATATGGTGGATACTGAACACCAAAGGGCCTGCAAGTTTGAACGGGGCCTTCGGCCAAGCATCAAGACTAGAGTGACCATTTTCAAAGAGCCCACACTGGCAGGGGTGGTTAGCAGGGCCACAATCGCAGAACGGGAACTAAATGAGATAGTGCGGTTCGACAACCGCCGAGGGCAGGGTGGGCGGGGTACATTCCAACCCAACAAGAAGTTCCGCCCGAATCCTAGCAGGCCCTCACCCTCCACGGGATCTACCGGGGGCTTCCGCCCCAATTAGGCCTCCTCATCAACATCAGTCACACAGGTTCCCCGGGGTGGGAACACATGTTACCAGTGTGGCCAACAGGGCCACTTCAAGAGGGATTGTCCACAAATCAACCGACCCTCTAACTCCAGGGGTGCCTTCCGCCCTCCAGCTAGATCAACTCAGTCACGGGGAGGCAGGACATACAATCAGGCAGGGCGGGCACCAAAACCTGCCGGAGCTAGACGACTCTTCACCATACCATCTCCAGTAGCAGTGGACCGTTCAGTGATGCAAGGTATGGCTGTAATTGGTAGTTCCTATGCTATTACTTTATTTGACTCTGGAGCATCACATTCATTCATATCTGCTGCATTCATATCTGCCACGGGTACACTAGTACAAAACCTGTCCACATCACTAACCATTGTATCCCCCTTCGGAGACACATCATTAGGACTTATATGTACGGCATTGAACACGGAACTCGCGGGATTCAGATTCGAGTTCAACTATTTAGTAATCGATATGGCGGAATATGATGTCATATTTGGCATGGATTGGTTGACTACGTATCAGGCCCATATTGACTGCCATCTTCGTAGGGTGATATTTTGGTCACCCAAAGGAAAGCGGTACGTGGTACACGCTGACCGGCGGGGTATCCCTAGAAGGCTGCAGGAGGAATTGAACCATCTCGCCTTGACCAGCCTCAAACAAGATAAGGCACCAATGGTTGAACTTCCGGCAGTAGTAACAGATTTTGCCGAGGTATTCCCAATAGAACTCCCTGGTTTGCCACCCAAGAGGGAGATAGACTTTGAAATAAAATTATACCCCGGTGCCGCTCCAGTATCATTACCCCATTATAGGATGGCACCAGCTGAGATGACCGAGCTGAAGAAGCAAATTGATGAACTGCTCAGACTAGGCTTCATTCGGAACAGTACATCCGCATGGGGAGCCCCAGTGTTATTTGTGAAAAAGAAAGACGGTACCCTACGAATGTGTGTGGACTATAGGAAGTTAAATCAGCTGACTGTCAGGAACAAGTATCCCCTACCCTGGATTGATGATCTGTTTGATCAACTTAGGGGTTCCTCTCATTTCTCCAAGATTGACCTGATGTCCGGATACCATCAAATTCGGGTTAGAGAGGAGGACATAGAGAAGACTGCTTTCAGGACACGGTATGGGTTATATGAGTATGTAGTCATGCCGTTTGGGCTTACTAATTCACCGGCGGTGTTCATGGACCTGATGAATAGGATATTCCGTCCTTACTTAGATCAGTTTGTGATCGTATTCATTGACGATATTCTGATCTACTCCAAAAGTCAGAAGGAACATGCCGAGCACCTACGGATAATCCTAGACACCTTGAGGAAGAACCAATTGTATGCCAAAGCCAGCAAGTGTGAATTTTGGTTATCTAAAGTTAACTTCTTGGGGCACATCATATCAAAGGAAGGTATAGCCGCGGACCCGGCTAAGGTAGCAGCAGTCAGGGAATGGAAAGCGCCGACAAATGTGATCGAGATCCGCAGTTTTCTGGGATTGGTCGGTTACTATCGGAAATTCATCATGGACTTCTCCAAGATTGCAGCTCCACTTACCCGACTCACTCAGAAAGGAGTCAAGTTTGAGTGGTCCAATCTGTGCAATCAAAGATTTGAGGAGTTAAAGGAGAGACTTACGACCGCTCCTATTCTGATCTTGCCGGAAAGAGGCAGAAATTATGAGGTGTACTGCGATGCCTCCACTGAGGGACTGGGGTGTACACTCAGTCAAAGTAATCGTACAGTGGCGTATGGATCAAGACAATTGAAAATTCATGAACGCCATTATCCCACACATGATCTAGAACTAGCAGCGGTGGTCTTCGCTCTCAAAAGCTGGAGACACTACCTCTATGGTGAAAAGTTTGAGGTATTCTCGGATCACAAGAGTCTGAAGTATTTATTTGATCAGAAGGAACTCAACATGAGACAGCGCAGATGGATGGAATATCTGGTGGATTATGAGTTCGCACTTCGGTATCATCCTGGCAAGGCGAACAAAGTGGCGGATGCCCTCAGCCGCTTGTCACATGCGACAGTAGCCAGCATGATCAGGACAGAATGGGAGGTATTGAATACCATCAGAGAATTTAAACTCTACCTCAATAATCATGGAACCATATATAATCTGATCATACGATCTAACATGGTTTCTGAGATTGAATGAGAACAACGGACAGATCCAGAAGTGGAAGAGATTTGGGCTAAGATGTCTACCGGTGAGGTCGTACCGGAGTGGGAGTTACGACCCGGACAGGGTCTTATGTTCCGAGGCAGGACATACGTGCCTAAGAATTGCAGAAGAGAGTTGCTAATTGAAGCACACCAAACCAAACTCTCTATCCACCCAGGTAGCACCAAGATGTATCATGATCTTAAGAGGCACTATTGGTGGCATGGGCTTAAGAAAGATGTAGCAGCCTTTGTTGCTTGTTGCCTAACTTGTCAACGGGTTAAGGCAGAATATCGGAAACCACCGGGCCTACTTGCACCCTTACCGGTACCAAAATGGAAATGGGAGCACATATCCATGGACTTTGTAACAGGGTTGCCAAGGACATCAAAGGGCAATGATGCGATATGGGTCATAGTGGACCGGTTGACCAAGTCCGCACATTTCCTCCCCATCAAAATGACAGATTCATCAGAGACTTTGGGTCGACGGTACATCCGAGAGATCATCAAGGCTACATGGTATTCCCCAGTCTATTGTGTCCGACAGGGATGGTCGATTCATCGGTAGAGTATGGCAGGACTTGCAGTCGGATATGGGAACCGACGTATTAACTAGCACAGCATTTCATCCACAGACTGATGGACAGTCAGAGAGGACGATACAGACACTGGAAGATATGCTGAGAGCATGCATGCTAGACTTCAAGGGCGGATGGGAGGATCATCTGCCACTGGTGGAGTTCTCTTACAATAACAGTTACCAGGCAAGTCTTCAGATGGCTCCGTTTGAGGCCTTGTATGGTAGACCATGTAGATCGCCAGTGTGTTGGACGGAGGCCGGTGAGCCTGCGTTGATCGGACCAGATTTGGTTGCAGAGACTACAACGCAGATTAAGCTGATACGGTAACATCTACTCACTGCACAGAGCCGTCAGAAGAGCTATGCCGACAAGAGGAGAAGGTTCCTCGAGTTTGAGGTGGGAGACTTAGTGTTCTTAAAAGTCTCACCACGGAAAGGGCACATGACGTTCGGAAAGAAAGGGAAACTGTCGCCTAGATTTGTGTGGCCGTTTCCAATACTGAAGAGGGTGGGAGGGGTAGCTTATCAGTTAGCGCTCCCTCCACAGCTGTCATCTCTACATGATGTGTTTCATGTGTCCATGCTGAGAAAGTACAATCCTGATCCTTCTCATGTGATAAATGTTCAAGACATCGATGTACAAAGCGATGTGACATATGTGGAGAAACCGGTCAGAGTTATTGAAAGCGAACAAAGGGTACGACGGAACCGCGCCATTCAGTTCGTCAAGGTGGTATGGGAACGACATGGCAGTGAAGAAACCACCTGGGAACTTGATTCGGAGATGAAAACCGCTTACCCGGAGCTCTTCGCATGAGTTGTTTTGGACCCCTACTTCGCTCGAATTTTCGGGACGAAAATTTCAAAAGAGGATTCTATTGTAATAGCCCGAATTTTTGAATCAATATATATTTAGCATTTATTAATTTTAAATTGAATTTTGACATGATGGAATACCAAATGGATCAAAAGTTGGGACAAGGGTCCAAGAATGGCCAATTGGGCCACAAATTGGATGAAATCCATTTAATGGGTCAATGAGAAGTAATTAGGTCAAAGATAGTCAATTTGAGTCAAAGTGGGCCCGATCACCATGTGGGACCCAATGGATCAAAATTGGTCCAAACCCTAAGGTAAAGGGGTAGAAAATAATCGGTTGGGCCCAATGGTGGGCCAATTAATTTAAAAAGGGTGATTTGGAATTAAAACCCCTAAGTTAGTAATGAAATGAAACGGTATGACCAAATGGGGCCCACCTCCACCTCACCAATTGAGGTGGCGTGTGGACCAAGGAAAAAGTGGGACCAACCATCATAGTTGACTTGGTCAACCATGGATAAATTTAAGAAGACTAAGGTGGATTAAGGTAAATTAAATTGATTAAAATTATTGTAAAACTATCTAAGTTAAAATCAATGGAATTAAAATAACATGGCCAAGTGGGGCCCACCTCCACCTCATCAGGTGAGGTGGCGGGTGGGGTAGGTATAGGTGGGGACCGTCCACCATGGTTGACTTGGTCAACACAGGGTGGATTTATTAGATAGATAATTTAATGGAATTAAATTGGATGGAAATTAATTAACCTAAGTGAGGACTTAACTTAATTAATTGGGTTGATTAATTAGGGTCAACATAAACAAGTCAAAGAGGACATGGGAGCCATGCTTGGTGGTTGGGTCTCAACCACCACCACCAAAGTCAAGCTAGACCATGCTTGGTTGGTGAACAAAAATTAATGTGGAGTCTAGGTTACTCCACCCACCTCCATCTCCTTCCAAACTAATCCCTCTCATTTCACTCTATCTCTCCTCACACACAAAAACCGTCCCTCCATATATCAAAAGAGAAGAAAAACTTAGAAGAAAAATTAGAAGAAAGAAGAAGAAAAGAGAAGGAAAGGATAAGTCTTGGGCCACCCCAAGATCAAGATCCTTGAAACATCTTCCTCATCCCCATAATCTTTCTCTCTTAACCTAAACCTCATCTACCTTAGCCGATCCAAACATGTCCCACCATTGATCAAGCTCATCTAGCCGATCAAACAAGGAGAGGAAGAAGAAAGGAGGCCAAGGAAGTTGACGGGAGTGACAATGACCGGAGGAGTCGTCGGATCGTAAGTATGTTCTAAACAAGAAATCTAATTTTTAGGGTTTTAAGTTTTGGAATCCATTTCCTTGGATTGGATGGTGGCCAAACCATCATAGGCTTTGAATTTAAAAATCCATCCAATGGTAGGATAAGGAATGGATAAAATGGAGGAATGGATTAAGTAATGGATTAGGGATGTAAGTATCTAAAATAATGGATTTGTGAGGAAATTTTTGGCCCATAGGGTTCGGCCATGTAGCATGGCCGAACCCCATGGTGGGTGATTAGAAAATGTATGCAATTAATAGGGTTTTGCAAGTAAGAAAAATGGTTTAGGGTTTTTAAGTACAAAAAAAAATGATTAATGGTTTTTATGAAGATCTTAAAGTTGGTGATAGATAGTAATTTTAATGGATGAAAAAGGATAGAAAGTAATGGAGGAAATAATAGTTGCAAATGGATTTCCAAAGTGTATGACATAAGTTTTAAATGGACCAAATGAATGATATTATTGATTTTAAATGGAATTTTTAACAAAAGAAAAATCATGGACAAATGTTCATAGAACTTTGGTCTTAAATGGCTCTAAGAAAGGTGGACCATGAACCATGGGTTCGGCCATGGTGTATGGCCGAACCCTATGGTAATGGTTTGGGATTTCTAAGCATGGAAAATAATGTAGAGGAAAGGAAATTTGAATAGATTGGTAAGTATGGTATATAGCATTTTTTTGATGGAAATGAGGATTTAGATGGATGATTTAATCTTCATTTGGAAGTATGTAAAATGGATGAATGAAACCAAGAAAAATGGAGAAAGATACATCATGGGTTCGGCCATGGTGTATGGCCGAACCCATGACCCAATTTTGGATAAATTTTAGTCTAAGATTAATGTATGTATCAATGCTTAGGAGTTTGTTTTTAAAGGGCCAAAATGAATGAAGGTTAGTGATTTTAAAAATGGATTATTTTTGGGACAAAACATTAGTCTTTGAAAATGGCATCCATAAAGGTGAACCCTAGGGTGGTGATTAATGGTTTTAATAAATGGAAAATGATGTAGAAGAATGCTAGATTTTAATGGATTTATGAAAATGATATGTGAGGTTTAAATGGGATGAGAATGGGGACTTAAATTAATAAATTAAATTCATTGGTGAAAGGATTAAATGAGACAAAATAAGGGAGATAGGGTACCATGGGTTCGGCCATGGTGTATGGCCGAACCCATGATCTCTTTGTGGGCCACCTTTAGGGCCAAATGTGAAAGGACATATGGGATTAAATGTTTTTCAAAAATTAAATAATAGGTGGCTGATTTTATGATACTAGGTCATGATTAAATGGATCTAAGTATGAATAAATTGTTGGACTTAGAACGTACATAAATGGATGGATGATTGAACCATGGGAGAGGAATGGCAAAACGGTAAATAAGTGCCACATTGAAAAACCATGGGTTCGGCGATGCTATGAGGATTGAACATGGAATTGGGTATATTGAAAGGATATTATGAATGATTAAGTGGAACGGATATTTGCTGCGTTTAGGTTCGCAAATTAGAGTATTTAAATGGCTATTAATGGGTCTAAGTAGATGGTTGAATTATGAACTTAATCATGGATAACGTATGGACTAATTCGGTAAATGTAATAAGGTATCGGAAGTCGCAAACGGTACGCGATCGGCGACCGGATTATCGAGTGGAAAACGTAACGGAACGCTACACGGTATTCGGTAGGATTCCTACCTTTTTGTAAGCGATGGATATGTGATGGTATTTTAGATTATTTTGATTTGTCTTATGATGGATTTATGATTATGATTTATCTTATGATGAGTTTTAAGTTAAAAATCATATGGATTATATTTTAACATTATGCATTATATGGCTATGTATGGTATATCAAAAATTATGGTTTATCCATATACTACATAGCATAATGCACTACATCTCATGCATGGCATGGGCCAAAAAAAATAAACAAACCGGAGTCCATGCTCCGTCGGGGCGAACCCATGACCCATGTTTTTAGGTCAATTGTGGGCTAAGTTATGGTTTATACATGTGGTTAAGCAAATGGAAATTTGGGTAAGTAAATGGTAAAATTTAAATGGATTTACAAAGTGTATGATATGGGTTTTTAAAGGGCCAAAATAAATGAAGGTTAGTAATTTTAAAATGGATTATTTTTGGGGCAAAACATTAGTCTTTAAAATGGCATCCATAAAGGTGAGCCATGATCCCTTTGTGGGCCACCTTTAGGGCCAAATGTGAAAGGACATATGGGATTAAATGTTTTTCAAAATTAAATAATAGGTGGCTGATTTTATGATACTAGGTCATGATCAAATGGATCTAAGTATGAATAAATTTTTGGACTTAGAATGTACATAAATAAATGGATGATTGAACCATGGGAGAGGAATGGCAAAACGGTAAATAAGTGCCACATTGAAGAACCCTATGTGGGTTAGAAGTAAAATTCGATGCAATGTGAATGATGAAAAGAAACGTATAGATGTTGCGTTTTAGGCTCGCTCATTGGAATATTTGAAATGGCCAAAATCAGATTTTATGTATGTGTTTTAACCACGAAAATAAGGCTAAGTTAAGGGCTGATTTTCTATAAAATTGTAACATAATTAATGGCCATTAATGGGTCTAAGTAGATGGATTAATTATGGACTTAATCATGGAAAAATGTATGGACTAATTCGGTAAATGTAATAAGGTATCGGGACGTCGCAAACGGTACGCGATCGGCGACCGGATTATCGAACGGAAACGTAACGGAACGCTACGTGGTATTCGGTAGGATTCCTACCTCTTTGTAAGCCGTGGATATGTGATGCTTATTTTAATCTATTTTGATGATTATGGGACTTGTATTATGATGAGTTTTAATTTATGAATTATATAATGGTGTTATGGATTATATTTTAACATTATGCATTATATGGCTATGTATGGTATATTAAATTTATGGTATATCTATTTACTACATAGCATAATGCACGTACATCTCATGCATGACATGGGCGGGAAAATAATGAAACCGGAGTCCATGCTCCGTCGGGGCGACCGAGAATCAGACATGGGGATAGCCTGAGGGCTATAACCGGAGTCCATGCTCCGTCGGGGCGACCGAGAATCAGACATGGGGATAGCCTGAGGCTATAACCAGAGTCCATGCTCCGTCGGGGTGACCGAGAAGCAAACATGGGGACAATACATTGTATGATCATACGGATGATGGGTGGGACACATGACATAGGCACCCATGACATAGCATTCATTACATGCTTATTTTGTTATATTTTATTGTATCGATATGCGTGTTATCACTAACTCATGTGCTAGCCCTACTCGGAGTCCTACTGGGCGCGTTGACTAACGCCCTACTTCTACCCTAGCTGATGACGCAGGGAATGGTGAAAACGGTGGATATGACAGGCGCCAAGCTTAGGAGCTTGGGAAGCGCATTCTTAGTTTATTTAAGTTTATATTTTGGAAATGTAATTTTGAGTAACTTAGCTCGTCGGACTGTATAATTTGCATTTCTTGCGATGGTTTGGACTTTACTTATGGACAATTATGTTTTATGATATAAATATGAACATAGGGGCATTTTGGTAATTCAATGTTGTATCTTCCCTTCTATCTAAAAGCCGGTAGGATAGACTCTATTATCATGTTCCGCAATGATTATAATCCGCGACCTTACTTCCTACGCGTGAACCGTTCTCGTGGACTTAGTTCCGCGCATGCGTGGGGTTGGCCAGTTAAGGGCCGGGCTTTAGAAGCTCGGACTTAACTCACGTCGTGACGTCCACGCCTTCTCTCACTCTCCATTTCAAAAAAAAATAGACTCTGATTTTCGAAAAGCGAGTAAAAAAGGGGCGGGCGTTACACATTGGGTCCCAATTGGATAATTGACCCATTTAATTATACTTACCCAATTTATTTAAAACCAAGCTTACCCATGATCCATTGGGTCTTAATTTGGTAATTGACTCAACTCCTTAGCCCTCTAAGGTCCATTTCAACTATCTAAATCTCAAATTCCATTAAATCACAATTTAAATGAACCATTCCAATATATAATTATGAAATGAAAATCCAGGGTGTTACACTTGAAGTGCATATTGGCATGGCCCATTGTGTAAAATGTGCATAAACTGCTTGTGGCCAGGCCCAATGTTGGCTTGAGAAGCATAGCTTGGCCCAATTGAAATGGATCTCTGGCCCATGGATCTTGAATTTCAACCTTTAGCTCTTGAATTGCATGTTCTCTCTTCCAAAATTTAATAATTAACTTCACCACTTTAAAATCTAAAATATCAAATTAATCTAGACTCTCATAAATGGATCTAGACTAACCAATTTACATGAAAATCCTAAAAGTGGAGTGAAATTAATCATAAAAATTCTAGGTCTTCCAAATTAAGCTCTAAACTTGCAATTATCCACTGATTTGAGATTGTTTTCCTGTACTTTCCAAATTTATCTACAAAACTAAGAAATGACAATAAATGCACCTAATATATACAAAATCAAGGCTATCTAATCCAAAATTGAAGGATAAAAATGTAAACTTTCAGTGCTCAACATTGTACACAGGTGCTGCTCATGCTCTATCTCCAAGGCAGAATACACAAGGATATCATCAATGAACACATCCACAAATTGGTTCATCGTAAGATGCGATTCATCAAGTCCATGAAAGTAGTTGGCGCATTCGTCAACCCAAATGGCATCACTACAAACTCAAAGTGTCCAAATTGGGTACGAAATGCAGTCTTTTGGATATCGCTCTCCCTCACCCTCAACTGGTAATAACCGGACCGGATATCTATCTTAAAGAAGTACTTAGCTTCTCTCAACTGATCGAAGAGATTGTCGATTCTTGGCAACGGGTATTTATTCTTGATAGTCACCTAGTTCAGCTTCCGGTAGTAAATGCACAATTTCATAGTGTCATATTTCCGTTTTACTAACAAAGTCAGCGCCCCCAAAGGAAAAGTACTCGGACGGATAAATACGATAGAAGAAATCTCTTTAATCTAAGTCTCTGACTCTCTAAACTCTGTCGGTGCTATGTGGAATGGTGTAATGGATATGGGTGAGGTGACGGGCAATAACTCAATTACAAACTCAACCTCTCGAGGTGGGGGTAACTCTGACAGGCTATCGGAAAATGCCTCTAAAAAATCCTGCACTACCTGAGGCATATCAACATGAGTAACCCTGACATCCTTCCAACCCAAATTGTCAATCATGCCCTGAACAACTGCATCACCGCAAATCAAGCTCGCAATTGGACATGATGGCGACTCAATTATGAAAATCACATCTCTACAATGGACGTATTATCAACGCTATATTATTGTAAGGACCCGCCCGTTCAACTACAGCAAATGGAGCCTTACACGAATCGAACAAGATCCAATATAGGGAATACCAAAAATTCATAGCTCATTTTTTTCTAATTCAAATAACTTGTAGATTCAATCTAATCAGAGTGCAAAAAGTTTCAATAAATTGGCCATGTCCAAATAATAGAAATCCTATGTAGGATTAGTCCTCATCGAGTATAGCATCAAGCAACTAAACCAATAATATCAATTATGAAAATTTGAGGTCTAATCTCACAATCACACATCTAGTTCAAATCCAAATAAAAATATCCATGCTTCCTTAACATAAAGTTGGAAGCATAAGTACAAACCCAAAATAAAATATCAAAGTGACACTTATTGTGTCTGAAAATTCCCAATGCTAGAGCATGATTGACTTTAGAGGGGGGGTGAATAGGGCAATATCCAATTTTAATGGCCTTTTCAAATTTCTGGATTAATCACAATAAATGCAGCAGAATAAACAAGATTAATCAAGTGTTGTGTGATAACAAGAGTGTACAAACTAAATTAACAATCACACATGCAAAGACCAACAGCCAATGTAAAGTGATTCGGAGTAAACCCCTCCTGCATCCACTGATGGACTCACCCAATCTTGGGTTATCCCAAATTCACTAAGCCTTAGAATTACGTCAACACAATATAGTAGGAATTACGCCTACATAATAGAGTGTGAATTTCACCCAACACAATCACCTAATTTTGAAAGGTTCAACCTACCCCAATCTAATCCTTATCCCTCTATTTTTTATAGTGGTTAAAGAACAATTCTTTAATCCACTTAACAAGATGATGTTTAAATTAAATTTAAGAAAAAACACTTGCCTTTGTAGCTTATTTGGTGTAGATGTGCTTCTTGAAGAGTTCTCCCGATGTGAACTCGTTGACGACGACGATGTCCCTTTTTATGAGCAATCACAAGCATTGGGAGAGGTTCCAGGATTATGGATTTGCAAGTTGAATCCTAGACTTGGTTTATTTTTCTTTCTTAATTTCAATCAAAGGTTTGATTGGATTCTCAAAATGATTCACAAGTGTGAAGTGCTTAGAGAGAGTTTGATCCTCTATTTTTACCTTTGGATATACCAATAAATTCAGGTAGGTAAGGATCCTTAAAATCTCCAAAATCCGGAGTATATATAGGCAAATCAAATTTTTTTTGAAAAGTAAGTTGCCGATGGGTCGTGGCTCACGATGAGTCGTGCAGTACAATTAATGTTTCGCACCTACCAGACCGTTGCACATAAATGCACCTCCAACGGCACAATAACTATCAACACAATGAGTTGCGAACCACGTGGGTCGTGAAAGTTCCCGGTGTGCAAGAACACTATATAAGATGACCCTAGAGGGGGGTGAATAGGGCAATAATAAAAATTTTAAATTTTTTCGGTCTTCACAAATTTCTTGATTAATTAACAGATATGCAGCAGATTAACAATATTAATCAAGAGATATGTGTTGTGTGATAAGAGAGTGTGCCAATACTAGAACGATCACACAAAAATCAGACCAACACCCATAACACAAGATGTATAGTGGTTCGGTTTAAACAAACCTACATCCAATCTTGGACTCACCCAACCTAGGGCTATCCCAAATACACTATGTGGGGAATTACACCCTCACGAATAGAATAAGACTTCCACCTATCCAATTGATTGGGAATTTCACCCAATCACCTAAGGTTTTTGAAAGATTCGACCAACCCCGGTCTACTTCTTTATCCCTCTATTTTTTATAGCAGTTCAAGCACCTTGACTTAGTCCACTTCACAATAATGATGATTTAAAAATAAAATCAACCTAAGAATCACTTGCCTTTTGTAAGTTCTCTTGTAGATGATGTGCTTCTTGAAATTGTTCTCCCAATGTGATGTCGTTCGATGACGAAGATGCTCCGAATATGTGCAATCACAATCCTTGGGAGGGTTCTAGGATTTAAGATATGCCTATTGTAATCCTAGATGGTTTCTCTCTCTCTTAATCTCAATCAAGAAGATTAGATTCTAAAATGATTCAAAAAATGAAGTGCTTAGAGAGGAGGGGGATCTCTGGAAATGCCTTGGTTTTTCCTCACAAGAGTGTCCAACCAAAACTCAACAAGGTTTGGAGTTTAAATATGCAAACAGAGAAAATCTGACCATACGACGGGCGATTGATCGTGCACCATAATTGATCGTGATTCAAATAGTATCATTGTAAAGTGATTGTTACGCATTAATTGTTTTCTAACGGATAAAAAATGGTCACGCATGATTAATTGTGCCTCACGATTGATCGTCTGTGTTTATTGGCGATTGATCGTGGGTCGGTGAATGTATCAGCCTGAGGCTATCCTCTTTTGATAGTGCTTTGTCAAGACAAGCCTTATCCAGACCTAGGGTGATTGGTCGTGCGCCCGATGTGTCGGCCCTGTCCATACAATTGATCGTGCAGCCAATAGATCGTATATGATTAAGATTTCAGCCCATGTTTTAAGTCCAGCATTGTTCAATCTCAGCGATAGATTGCCCACACGATTGTATCGTCAATGTACCAGACGATCGATCGTGGCCACGAATGTATCGTCTTGAGACCACAGGTGTTTGACTGTCCATTCCAACCAGAACCTTTTATTTTCCATATGATTGATCGTAGACTGACGATTGACAGTCTTCTGTCAGTACGATTGATCACCAGACATGATGTGTCGGCATACCAGTAAAATCAATGGTTTTCATATTTCAAAGTTCGGTTCCATTGGTTCTGATTTGGTGTCAAATACACACTAGGATTTTTATGATTATCCAGATGTGAGTACTAAGCCTACGCACCTAAAGTCATCTATGGCTATTTTACCTTTATGATTGCCATAGTGATGCTTGAATCTTTCATTTGATCTTCCTTCTTTGAGCTCTGGATTCAATTTTAATCACTCCTTGAGTCTTGTTCATAGCTTTAACCTTGCGAGGCAATGCTTCACCTAAGTCATGGAATTTGACATATAGGTGACTCGGCAAGCCGGGGCACTAACAATTTCCCCTCGTTGTCAATTTCCATGACAAAACACCTATAAGGTAATGAATACAGACTCAATGACTTAGCCCAACCGAATATACGTCATTTGAATACAAATAATACAACAATTAAATTTACATATTCAAATGACAAAAATTTAGACTCTATGCTTCAAGATGCTCATCTTATTACTCAGCTTGCAATCTTCATCGTGATCCTGTACATATACTTGTACACACAAACAATGCAAGCAATAGTGGAAGCATAGATCTCTCCCTCAAACATTAGTCACATACATAGTATTATAAACAATATTACTCCCCATAAATATGTGAACTAATTACCCTTTCATCAATGATTAAACTCCCCTTTAATCATAGACAATCTTCCTTAAAGATCTTCTCCCCTTAAAATCTTTTCCCCCAAAGCTTACATCAAGCTTCTAATTTTTCTCCCTCTTTTTGTCATAAATTGACAAAGGGTGTTGAGCACTAATATACCAAAGTTTTGTGCTTCAACAAGTCCTAATTGTTGGACTGGAGATGGAGAAGGAGGGGCCACATGCAATTTCAAAAATATACCAATTTTGAAAACATTAGTTATGCATGCAAAAGGAAGGAAACACTCATACAAAACATTTTCCATTAAAGGGCATATGAATGGACAACATCATGAACTAAATAAAGCATACACCAATTAAGCACATAGTTCATGAAAGATGATGCATAAAAAATTCACCAATACAGGCACATATGCATCAAACCAAAGAAACAAGTTCATTCAACAAATCATACACAAATGAAGATACAATGAATGAACCAACACCATGTCCTCGGAATTCCATTAAGCATTGGAGGATGGAGGCTTGAATCTTCCCTTAAACCATTCCAAGGCTTGCTCTCCTTTGCTCAACATTTTGAGAGCACAATGCACCAAGTCTATTTAACATTTGAACAATTTAACCATGATGGCTTTCACTTATGCCAATATCCTTGATTTTAGGCAATAAGATTCTACCTTTTTTATTCTTGAAAACCATGCCTCTAAGGTGCATATTGGTTGCATTCAAACCTTGTGTGACTATTCCTCACAAATGTACTAATTTAAAGGTTTAAACATTGAATGCATACCAAAAACTTTTGGAGAACGGAAAATTTTCCTTATTTGAATATTTCTCCAAAACACATTTCCAATGTCTAATGATTTTCCAAGATAGAGCATTAAGAAAAATGGAAAAAACATGATGCATCCCTATAAGATTTACCAATTTGAGGGATGAGAGAGTGTGTGCTTGTGATGCAAGTAAGTTCACAAAACAACAAGGTTTGCAACTCAATTTTTTAATGCCAATGTAAGCCAGTACATTCACACAATTTTGTGTCATTTGAAGATTCAAACCATTTTACTAACATAGGCATAAAAACTTGGATCCTGGCTCAATATACCAATTGAATCCAACTAAAATTTTGATCAAATCCAATCCAATAACCTTGGGCATTTTTATTTTACCAATTTTATTAACATTGCCCTCGTGTGATGTCATATGGTAAGGCATTCTAAGGTTTCGCAAAACTTGGTTCTTATGAACACAAATTACTCCTCATAATATATTCCAATAATGAGAATAGGAATGAAAGCACAAACACACAATACATACATTCATTTCACAAGGTATATACCAAACAAAGTGCATGGAAATGAAAATATGGCATACAAAAATTATACAACATTTTAGAGTTCGAAAGATGCCATAACCAACAAACACTTGCAAACGTATTTTCAGATGCACCAAAATATACCAATATTAGATCAAGTAAACGTGCAAAAGAAATGATTTCCATGTAAAGCATACAAGTGTTTGCAAAGTTTGCTCCCCATATTTTCAATCACTTTTACCATTCACACAAGAATACTCCAAAGAGGTTCTAAATATTTGAATGGTACATGAATGGATTATACATAAAAACATTTGATCACATTTGGATCATTAATTCCATTCACAAGCATGGAGCAAGATTCATTCCACAAAAGATTCACAAACTTTGGAACATGGAATGAAACAACACTTTGTATGTACATGTAACATCTCGGGTTTTCAAATGCATTATTATATTGGGTATTATCCATTTTAATTATTAAATTTAAGATTTATAGAAGGAATGAAGGTTAGATGGGTGAGAATTGGGGCAATGGCCCAATTATGATCCAAAGGATCATGGATAGAGTTTGATTCTAATTAATTGGGTAAATGGAGTTAATTGGGTCAAATACCCAATTAGGACCCAATGGGTCAAGATGAATTGATGTTTAAGGTAAATGGGTAAGGAATTGATTTAATTGGATCATGTACCTAATTAAGACCCAAACATGGGATCCACCTCATCAAGTGAGGTGGCATGTGTATGAGGTGGCATGTGAGTGACATGGCCAAGTGGGACCCAAATCCACCTCATCAAGTGAGGTCGCCAATGATTTAATGCACATGCATGGTCGGCTAACCATGGTTGACTTGGTCAACCATGGGTGAGTTCAAAAGGGTTAAGTGAAGTGAGTTGAGTTGAGTTAAAGAATTATTTAATTAAGGAATAAATTCAAGTCTTGAGTTAAGAGTTGCATGGGTGAGTTCAAATGGGGTGAGTTGAATTATATTGAGTTGGAAATTAAAATCACTTGAGTTATATGGAAATGAGTTCAAGAAAATTAAGTGAGTCAAGTGTAAGCCATGTGTCTCCTTGGTTGGGACACATGGGAAAGACAAAGCCCCAAGTGTAACCCATGCATATTCTTGGTTGACCAAGGGACAAGTGTAAGCCATGTGAAAGACAAGCCTCAAGTGTAAGCCATGTGTCTCCTTGGTTGGGACACATGGGAAAGACAAAGCCCCATGTGCAAGCCATGTAAAAGACAAGCCCCAACTGTAAGCCATGTGAAAGACAAGCCCCAAGTGTAAGCCATGTGAAAGACAAGCCCCAAGTGTAAGCCATGTGTCTCCTTGGATGGGACACATGGAAAAGGCCACACCTTAATAAGGATGGTGGAGAGGGTGTTGGGCAGATTTCAAAGAACTCACACCACCCTTGGCCGATCCTCTCTTGGAGAGAAAAGTGATAGGTTTCATCTCATCCTCCCCCTCCCTCTTGAGCAAAAGAAATCTCATCTCCTATAACGCCCGGCCCTTTTTTCACTCATTTTCCGAAAATCAGAGTCTATTTTTTTTTTATAAAAGAGTGAGAGAGAGCGAGACGTCACGACGGGAGCTAAGTCCGAGCTTCCAAAGCCCGACCCTTAACTAGCCAACCATACGTGTGCGTGGACCAAGTCCACTAAAATGGTTCACACGTACCCAAGTTAACTTGCTGAATAACATAAATGCGGAATTACAATAGGATAACAATCCTATTCCATTTTAGATAGCAAGGACATCCATCACTTAATAATAATTACCTTAAGTTAAATATCCAATATTAACCATCCAAACCATAGCAAATATATCTACGTTATTACAATCCCGAATGCTAGCTATTCAAATACATAGTCCATGAATAACTTAAACAAAATATAACTTAATCATCCAAGCTCCTAAGCTTGGCTCCGATCTCGTCCTTCGTTCCGTTCCCTTCCTGTGTCATCAACTAGGGTAGAAGTAGGGCGTTAGACAACGAGCCCAGTAGGTATTCCAATTAGGGTTAACACTTGGGTTAGTACCAAAAAACCAGATATGATATATCATACCATACTTGTAAAGCATCGTATCCAAAACAATGTATGATAATAGAGATCCAATCATACAAATAAAAACCAGAAACCTTACATGATAATAAAGATCATAATCATGTTGATTCAATGCCATGCCATGCTATCATATGCAATGAGTCCCACCATCACAAACACATGGTATCCTCTTGATGGAAAACTCCTCATCAAGGTATCCCCACAGTGGTCTTACAGACGCCCCGTCGAAGTGTGGCCTCTGGTTACCTCTTGATGGGATAATGCACATCAAGGTATCCCCACAGTGGTCTTACGGATGCCTCGTCGGAGTGTGGCCTCCGGTTACCTCTTAATGGGATAATGCACATCAAGGTATCCCCACAGTGGTCTTACGGACGCCCTGTCGGAGTGTGGCCTCCAATTACATATCATCCCTTCCATGTCATGCATGAGATGCAAATGTCCACATGCTATGCAATTATACAAATCATAGCATCTAAAATCTCATATTTGAAACATATCATTTATACAAAATAACTCATCCAAAAGAGGAATTTAAAACCATCAAAACATATTCCATGGTATCAATGATGTAGGAAACCTACAAAGATCAACTAGTATGTCCTTTGCATTTTTGTCCGAAACCGCTCACCGATTGCATCTAGCCTATCGTTGTGAGACCTCGTTACCTTATTACATATAAATTAGTCAAACCAATGACCCCTTTGATTTCCAACCATGTTTAAGTCTATAAACATAACTTAGTGGGGTTCAGCCATACAACATGGTTGAACCTCACTCACTTGATTTTGGTCTCTCTTTTGATTTAACCAACCACATCCAAGTACATCATTTAAAAAAAAAAAACCCTAAGTCCACCAAATACACCTTAGTGGGGTTCGGCCATACAACATGGCCGAACCTCACTCACATGGTTTTGGTTCCTCTTTTTGATCCTTGATCATTCTAACCATTGTGGGTCCAAGATCATTCCATCTTTGATTCATTAAACCTTACACAAATAAGTTAATCATTTAACCTTAATAACAACATAAGTCCATAAACACATTCCCCATGGGGTTCGGCCATATACCTTGGCCGAACCCATGGTCCATCATTTTCACCCATATTTACCTCTTTGCCATTAATCTTTCCATGGCTACTCACTTAGCTTACATATGCATAACTTAAGTCCCAACATCATTCCATTAATTTTACATTAACCAATCATACATGAGTTAATCATTCACTTAGGCCATTTATGCAAATCTATATCCAAGAACATAATCCATAGAGTTCGGCCATACACCATGGCCGAACCCATGGTCCTTCACCATTTGGCCATTCTTTCCTTCCATAGGTAATCACCTAATTCACTTACCCATACTTAGATCCATACATGATCCATAACCAATCACAGATCCATAAATGAATCCTCCATTTCCTAGCTTAATCATTAATTTATTTAAACATGTATAAATCTCCACATGACCCATTAAAATGGTTCATGTGTATGGCCGAACCCATGATATCATTTTCTTTTCCATCATCTTCATGGTCTAGATACATGTAAACACCTCAATATTTCTCCATGGGGTTCGGCCATACAACATGGCCGAACCATGGTCCATGGTTCTCCACCCTTATACATCATTTAGGCCCATTTACCACCATTAACATTTACCAACGTCCATCCATCATTCTCATCTTTAAAACCCTTTAAACATCAACAATATACCTCCATGTAAAACCTTTTAATCATTATTAACCTTCCATGGGGTTCAGCCATACAACATGGCCGAACCCTATGGTTCAATACATCATAACTCCATGATTGATCCTTTTAAAAACCTATTAAGATCATTAACCAACTTCCATGGTTTTCATCCTTCAAAAACCATAACAATTACTAACATACTTCCATTTTAAAACCTTTTAATATCCTTAACCCTTTCCATGGTTTAACCACCTTTAAAACCATTTAAACCAATGATTTTCTTCCATGGGGTTCGGCCATACAACATGGCCGAACCCTATGGTTCATCATTCCCATTTAAAAATCATGTATCCAAGATTATAATCCTTTGATGGGGTTCGGCCATACATCATGGCCGAACCTCATCTAACCTTCTTTTGTCTTTAATGGTCCATGCATATCAACCTTAGGGTTTGGCCATGCAAGGCCAGCCCATGATCTTTAATCATAATACTTAATAAGATCTCATGGGGTACTTACCGATTCCGCGACTCCTCCGGTTTCTTTCACTCCTTCTTGCTCTTCCAGTCTTCTCCCTCCTTAGCCTCCTCTTCCTCTTTGATCCTTGGCCGAGAGTACTTGAGAGGTCTTGAATGAAAACCCAAAGAGAGGGTTCGGCCAAAGGGTGTAGGTTTGAGAGAGAGAGAGCTTGAGATCAAAAACTACTCTAAGTCCTTTATCATTGAGAGTGGTCGGCCTTGTGTGAGAGAGGGAAGTGAGATAAAACAAGGAATTCTCCTTCCTGCCCAATGTAAATCAGCCAAGGGTGGTGTCCTTTGGTTGATACCCCTTGGTAACTCCCATGACCTTTCACCTCCTCATTTATACTTATTTTGGGGGTTTCATCCCATGGGATGAAACTCCAAATCTTATGTCCCTTGGGTTTCCATCATGAGATGGAAACCCTCCATGCATGTTCCAACGTGTACCCTTGAACATGTCTTGATAGGTGATTCGGCCAAGAGAGAGAGAGGAAGAGAGTGAGATGAAACTAAGTCCTTTCCTTGATTAATGAGGGTCGGCCAAAGGTGGTGTCCTTTGGTGGCACCCCTTTGTAACTCCTATGCCCTTTCACCTCCCTCCTTTAAAGTTTCAATTGGGGGGGTTTCATCCTTGAAATGAAACACACCCAACGTTTGACCCTTGGGTTTCCATCTTGATATGGAAACACGCCCCCCCCCCCCCCCCCCACAACGTGCAAGCATTGTGTAAGCTTGTGTAACCTCCACAACCTTTCACCTCCCCATTAAATGATATACTTGGAGTTTCATCCCATGAGATGAAACTCCCATCTTCAATGTGTACGCCTTGACTTGGGTCTCATGAGGTGTATCTCTCCACCTTCCCACTCCACTCACTTGAGATCAAAGTCCCATTAATTTCCGTCCAACTCATTTAATTCAACTCACCTCTTTTAATTCAACTCACTTAAAAATCAACTCAAATACATAATTCCATTTCCACTTAATTCAGTCCCACTTAATTTAAACTTGAACTCACTTGGTGATCAACCAAGTCAACCATGACCCATTGGGTCCCAATTGGGCATTTTGACCCAAATAACAAACTTGACCCAATTAAACACATCTTAGCCATTTGTTTTAAATTGAACCTTATAACATATCCGTTGGGTCTTAATTGGCAATTGACCCAACACCTTACCCATCTAGGGTTCATATCAATTAATTCATAAATTAAATGGGCAAATTTCCTATATATTGATAACTTGAAAATCCAGGGTGTTACATCTCCACTCCCATCTCCCTCTCTCCCCCTCTCAAACTACACTTAGCCGATTCTTGTCTCTCTCTCCCTCTCTCTCCCACATTTGGTCTTAACAATTAGAGGGCCAGCAAAGTGTCAAGGAAAGAGATGAATTAACAAAAAAAGAAGGTGTAACACTTCGGAATTCCATGTTATCAATATTTACGGAATTTTCCATTTTAATTGTGAATTAACGGATATGAACCTTAGATGGGTAAGGTGTTAAGTCAATGGCCCAATTAGGACCCAACGGTTATGGTATAAGGTTCAATTTAAATCAAATGTGGCTGAATTAAAATGGTAATGCAATATGTCTATAAATAAGGGATTGTCTAGATGAGGATGACACCCACACGCATACACCACAAAGGCTAGATTTCCTCTCAAGAAATCAAGGAGTTATAGCCGAACAACGATTGTCCTAAAATGGGCAACACGTCTAATGAGTTGGATTAGGCAATGACATCCGATTGCCTAATCCAAATAAAGAAGATGTCTAAAGTTAAATATAGATTGCTTAGGCCGTGTATAAAGATATGCGCATCCATGATGATGCGCTGAAAGGTGTCCTTTCCTTGGTTAAAAGCGACACTAGGCAATTTCTAAATTGAAGGGGCGTTTGGCATCTTCTAAAGATAGGACCGAGTGGAAGTTTTATAGAACAAAGGCAGCCGAGCAAGGGAAAGGTAGTGCATACGGAGGCTACATGCAAAGAGAGGCAGCAGCATAAGACAAGAGGGGCGCATGGCATACACAATCAAGGGAAGGCTTGACGCTGGGTTCTTTGTCAACAAGGAGTTCTCGGCAGTGTGTAGAGAAGGAGATGGCAGCCAGCTGTGCGAAAGATCAAGTGGAAAGAGGAATACATACGAAAGAGGCTAAGGAAGTAAAGGATCGGAAGAACAATTCGGAGCGAAGGAAAACTGGAGGAGTCGCGGAACCGGTAAGTATTTTGATAATTTTGTTTAAAGAAAGGAACCATAGGGTTCTGCCATAGTGTATGGCCGAACTCCATGGAAGAAAATTGAGGGAATGATTATGGTAATTTAATGGAAGGATGAACCATAGGGTTCGGCCATGTTGGAAGGATGAACCCCATGGAAGGACATTGGTTATGTTTAATTGATTTTTAATGATGAAAACCATGGAAGTGGTTAATAATTTTATTGGGTTTCAAAACATGAAAATTATAGATGTATGTTAAGGAATGTTAATCATTTTAAATGGTATCAATGTTGTAAATGGTGAAAGAACCATGGACCATGGGTTCGGTTATGGTGTATGGCTGAACCCCATGAACTATTTTTATGGAGGTTATGATCCATGTATGCATGTTTAAATGAATGCATGATTGAATCATGGAAATAAAGGACCATGGGTTCGGCCAAGGTGTATGGCCGAACCCCATGAAGAAGGTGTTGTGCATGAAAAGTTAGTCATGGACCTATATTGTGGACCTAAACATAAGGTGATGGAAACAATGGTATAGAATGTAAATATGGGTAAAAATCAAAGATCATGGGTTCGGCCATAGTGTATGGCCGAACCCCATGAGGAATGTTTTTGATGGACATAGGGTTTATGTATGTTAGGTTAATGAATAAAAGGGGTATGATCTTAGAATTTAGTTAAAAGATCAAAGGACTCAAAGAAGGGCACAAAACCAAGATGGTGAGGTTCGGCCATGTTGTATGGCCGAACCCCACTAAGGTGTATTTTGTGGACTAAGTGATTAAATGATTAACTTAGGGGTGATTGATTAATAAACCAAATGAGGGACTAAAACCTAGTAAGTGAGGTTCGGCCATGGTGTATGGCCGAACCCCACAAGTTGGGTTTATGGACTTAGACATTATTGTAAATAAAATGGAACATGGTTTTAATTGATTGATATATTATAAGGTAATGGAACCTCACAAGGTGTGTACGATCGTGAGCAGTTACCGGACGAAAGCGCAAGGACAAGTTAATGGTCTTTGGTAGGATTCTACCTCTTTGAAACCATGGGTTTATGTACAATGTTTTTATCTTATTTTGATGAATTTACGTTGTAAAAGATATGTTTCAAATGTGAGTTTTAATGCTATGTTTACAATATAAAATAGCATGTGTTTCATTAGCATCTCATGCATGGCATGGGGTGAAGGATATGTAACCGAAGGGGCCACACTCCGTCGGGGCGTCCGAAAGACCAATGTGGGGATACCATGATGTGCATTTCCCATCAAGAAGAAACCGGAGGGGCCACACTCCCTCGGGGCATCCGAAAGACCTATGTGGGGGTACCTTGATGATGAGAATTCCATCAAGAGGATACATGTGTTTGTGATGCGTGGGACTCATTGTATACGACACATGTCATGGCATTGTTTTTATATGGATTTATTATTATGTTATATGCATGTTTTGTATAACCATGTGTTAGCCCTAAATGGAATACCTACTGCGCGCATTGTTCTAACGCCCCACTTCTACCCTAATGGATGATACAGGAAACGAGGGGAACAAGGAACGCGAGGAGGGCCAAGCATAGGAGCTTGGATACTTTTAGTTTTATTTTGAGTATCTAGAATTCGGCATGTAATAACTTAGATAATATTTGCTATGGTTTGTGAATGTTTACTTTGGCTATTTAAGTTAAGTTAATCATTTATAATTGACGGAGTACTTTGCTATCTAAAATGGAATAGATTTAGGTTCTATTATAATTCCGCAGTTATGATTTTAATCCGCAAGTTTATATTGTTATGTGTGAACCGTTTTCATGGACTTAGTCCATGCACACATAGGGTTGGCCAGTTAAGGGTCGGACTTTAGAAGTTCGGACTTAGCTCTCGTCGTGACGTCCCGCTCTCTATCACTCTTTTAAAAAAAAAAATAGCCTCTGATTTTCGGAAAGCGAGTGAAAAAGGGCGGGGCATTACAGAAGGAGTTTGGGGTTGATTTCAAAGAGACCTCTTTGGCCAAACCCTCCATTAAGAGTTTTTCATCTCACTTTTCTCCCTCTCTCAATCAACACCTTGGCCGAATGCTCCATTGAAGGACAAGGAGGTTTCATCTCTCTCTCTTTCTCTCACATTGCTCTAGACTTGAAGGAAGAACAAGGATTAAGGAAGGAGAAGGCGGAGGAACAAAATTCAAACCTAAAGAAACGGAGGAGACCCGGGAAAGGTATATAATGTTTAACGAGGGTTTAATGGTAAAAGAAGCTAAGGAAAACATGGTTTCGGCTATGGAATGGCCGAAACCATGGGGTCCCATATTTGATGGATAAGATTGGCTAAACCGTTGCAAGCCATGAAGGTGGATGTCCATTTGAAGATGGAATATGTTTGGAATAAATGATCAAAGAATTGGTATCCATTCAAGGAATGGGTAGGTGTTGAGGACCAACAACCAAGGGATGGAATGAAGAAATATAGATGATGTTTAAAATGTTTTTTAAAGAACAAGGAAACAAATTTTAAGACGAAGGATTAAGTCTAACATCAAACAAATGAGGACTGATTTCGGGTTTTTTATCATCCGGTGGATGGGTGGCGGACGGGAACCCCATGAATGATTTTATGAGTCCATGAATGATTGTATGAGTCCATGAATATTTAAAAGTTAGTTGATTAACTATGGATTATCAAGTTATGAAATAAAAAGAAAAGAATGATGGTGGACCTGCGGTATTTAAAATAAAACAAGGATTAAAGAAAAGGGGTCAAAAACCAAGGAGTGAGGTTCGGCCATGTTGTATGGCCGAACCCCATTGATGGGTCTTGGTGAACATGAACACATCTTAGCCACGTTATATGGCCGAACCCCTCTGAGGTTCTTAACCGGTTTAAGGATTATGATGCGTAAATGTGACTGAAATGAAATGTTGATTATAAATTGACATATGTGTATGATTTAAATTCATAAGGTAAAGAGACGTGATTCGCTTTCACGTGACGGTTAGCGACTGTTCGTGCGAAACAAGATAAGGGCAGTAGATCGAACTTGGGTAGGATTCCTACCTTGTTGAAACACTTGGATTATGTACATGCAATGGTTTTTATTTCCATGATTGATGATCTATTTTTGGTATCAAAATGCTTATGTTTTAAGAATGGATTTCAAGGCTATTATGTAATTTAATGTGAAATAGCATATTGCACTCACATCTCATGCATGGCATGGGAGAGAACATATGAGAGGAGTCCACGCTGTAACGTCCCGTCCTTTTTCACTCGCCGAAAATCAAAGTCTAATTTTTTTTTTTTGAAATAAAAGAGCGAGAGAGAGCGGGATCTCATGACGCAAGCTAAGTCCGAGCTTCCAAAGCCCGGCCCTTAACTGGCCAACCATGCGTGTGCATGGACTAAGTTCATTAAAACGGTTCACACGCGATAAAGTTAAGCTTGCGGAATTAAACATAATGCGGAATTATAATAGAGTTTTATCCTACCAATTTATTAAATAGCAAGGAAGTCCATCACATAATAATAATCACCTTAACTTAAAATGTCCAAAATTGAAATCCAAACCATAGTAAATAGTCTAAGTTATTACAGTCCCAACAAGCTAATTACTCAAATTACATGTCCAAAATAAAAACTTAAATAAAATAGATCTAGCTCATCCAAGCTCCTAAGCTTGGCTCCGATCACGTCCTTCGTTTCATCCATTTCCTGTGTCATCATCTAAGGTAGAAGTACGGCATTAGACAACACACCTAGTAGGTACTCCGGGTAGGGTCAAACACATGGGTTAGTATAAAAATCACATAGATATACATAAGATCAAAACCATGCAATGTGGAGTCTTCCCCATGAGTCCTTTGACTAGCCAAGAGGGTGCATGCCTTCCACATGGCACACACACCATCTCCAACGGTTTTGGTGGCTAGTGGTTTCCATTGAGATGGAACCCTCCACCCCCTTTTGACTCACTAAGTGGATGCATGCCCTCCACATGAGTTCCTTGTCTAACCAAGAGGATGCACGCCTTCCACATGGCACACACACCCTCTCCAACAAATTTGGTGTCTAGGGTTTCCATTGAGATGGAAACCCCCCACCTCCCCTTTGACTCACTCCATCTTTTCATCTCCCATGTGACTCACCCCCATTTGACTCACTCCATTTAAATGAAACTCAACTCCTAACTCAAGCACTTGGATTTATTTTGAATTAATTAATTCCTTAACTCCATTCATTTTACTTAATCCTCTTGGACTCACCCTTGAACTCACCCATGGTTGACCAAGTCAACCATGGTGGCCGGCCCCACATGTGCCTTAGTCCAAATGGCCACCTCACTTGATGAAGGGGACTTGGTTCCCACTTGGCTATGCCACTTCCATCTTACCTCATCCACTTGCCACCTCATTTGATGAGGGTGGACCTCATGCCTTTGATCTTAATTGGGTCCATGACCCGATTTAATCCATTCCTTACCCATTTACCCTAATCATCAATTTATCTTGACCCATTGGGTCCCAATTGGGCATTTTGACCCAATTGACCACCTTGACCCAATTAAATAGAATTAATCCTATCCATGATCCATTGGACCATACTTGGGCCATTGCCCCAACTTTTATCCATTTAACGTCCATTCCATCTATTAATCTTAATTATTATCAATTAAAATAAATAATAGCCAATATATTTATTCCATTGGAAATCCGGGCTATTACACACACTCCATTCGGGGCTTCCGATAAACAACCGTGGGGAGGAATCCACACTGATTCCAATGGACATACGAGAAAAGATGTATGATGTTGAATTATAAGAGGAGTCCACGCTCCATTCGGTGGGACCGATAAGGCATTCGTGGGGAGAGATATATTATGTTTGAAATGTAAGAGGAGTCCACGCTCCATTCGGTGGGACCGATAAGGCATTCATGGGGAGAGATATATTATATTTGCAATGTAACAAGAGTCCACGCTCCATTCAGTGGGTCCGATAAGGAATTCGTGGGGAGGCATGACAAAAATACTTGATGTGGCTTAAGGAGTCCATGCTCCATTCGGTGGGGCCGATAAGGCATTCGTGGGGAGAGATATATTATGTTTGCAATGTAAAAGGAGTCCACGCTCCATTCGGTGGGACCGATAAGGCATTCGTGGGGAGGCATCACAGAAATACTTGATGTGGCTTGTTCATCAAGGGGACTACTAATGTGATTTGTGATATGGATGTTGGGGGGTGGTGATCATTGGCATATGACCCATAACATGGCATTACATTGGCATGATTTTGTTATGAGTACCATGCATTGTTTTGGTTTTATCAGTATGATTATGATCTCTATTATCATACTCTGTTTTTAGGTATTTTGTTTTACAAGTACGGTATGATGTTTTGTATCTTGATTTTATATTAATCCTATGTATATAACCCTACTGGGAATTCCTACTAGGCACGTTGACTAACGCTACTTCTACCCTTAGATGGCGGTGTAGGGAACGGAACGGACGATGGGTGCGAAAAGAGCCAAGTTTAGGAGTTTGGGCAACTTATTGCATATTTTTAAGTTTTAGTTTTGGACAATGTGTTTGAGTTAATTGCATTTTGGGATTGTATAACTAGATATTATTTTGCTATGGTTTGACGTTACCTTCGGATATTAAGTTCAGTTAAGTTTTGGGTGATTGACTTTCTTGCTAAGTAAAGGTTATGCTTGGTTTATGTGATCAAATATTAATTCCGTAATATGTTTATTTCCGCAAGTATAATCTTCAGCGTGTGAATGGTTTTAGTAGGACTCAGTCCACGCACACGTATGGTTGGCCAGGTAAGGGCCGGGCTTTGGAAGCTCGGACTTAGCTCGAGTCATGGCGTCCCGCTCTCTCTCCTCTTTATTTCAAAAATAAAAAAAAATACTCTGATTTTCGGCAAGTGGAAAAGGGCGGGGCTCTCACAGTACACAAGCTCATCTCATAAACAAGATACTACAAATTAAGTTCAGAGATGGAGGTTTAAAATCCAAACACATACAAGTACCACATGAGGATTCATTCCCAAAAGATACACAAATTATATGACATATGGAATGAGATGAACCAAGATACAATCCAATATTAAAGCATAAATTGCAAGCCTACATGTAAAAACAGATTCCACAATTAAGTATACCAGTTTGTGAATTTGGAATGCAACGAAAAAATCAGAAAAGGGGTCTTTACCAAAATCTTCTATGCACAGGCGATACATCGTCCTGACGATCAGTTGCAGAGCCGATCCATCGTCAACTGGGGATTGGTCGCCATGACAACATAGATTTTCCTTTTTAAATCCTTTTCAACTTGAAATCACCCTCTTGATTTTAAAACACATGGCATATGAGAATTATGATTCTACCAATAAAAGTATATATGCCACACAAGTGTCTCGTACAAACTCAATCTACAAAACATACACCAATAGTGAACATGGAAAGAAGGCAAGATACACATTAAGATTCCAAAGCATGTTTCAAATTTGTTAAACATATAGAAAATGAAAGTTTTACCTTTGGTACTAGAACACGATTGACCCTAGAGGGGGGTGAATAGGTCAATCTAAAAATCCTTGGTCCTTTTAAAAATTACTTGATTGATTAATTAAGTGCAACGGATATAACATTTGTAACGACCCGACCCGATTTTTCGGGATTTTAGGGCCTCAGTAGCAGTGGGAATGGGGTGGATCCCGTGATAGACCTTGTCTCACTCGATCCCGAGCTCAGAAGCTCGAAGGGCGTTTTAGTAATTTAAATTATTTAATACTTGTCATAACAAAATAATTGAAAATCACACACTTTTCGTCACCCAAGGTTTAACATCTGATTTTCCCTTCGGATTTTGAAACGTTGTTTTTGAAAAAAAAAAGTTCTAATATTATGTTTTAAAAAAAAAAAAAAAACCCTAAACCCTAAACCCTCCCCTTATAAATCCTCTCTTTCTCGCCGCGCACTGAACCACGCAGCTACAGTGCCGCGGCACCCTTGCCGCTGCTTCTTCTTCTCTTGGTCTCCTTCTTCTCTCTCCCTGATCCCCTCCCTCTCGTCCTCCGACCCCTCTTCTCCCTTCGCTCTGACGACCGGCATCTCGGAGTCGCTGTCACCGCCCGACCGAACCAGGTATCTTCTTCCCCTCTCTTCCACCTTTCCTTTCCCGTCTGTTTTTCCTCTTCTCCGATTTTACCTCGGTTTTCCTTGTTTTTCTTCTCCTTTCTCTCCGATTTCCTCGAATTTTACTCGGCTCCCCTATGGATTTCTCCCCTCCGGTTTTTCCCTCTTCCTTCTTCTTCCTCTCTTTCCTGCATTTTTCCCCCTCTTTCTCCTTCCCCCTTCGGCTGGGCAGCCTAGTCAACTTAGCTAGGCAGCCGAGTTGACTCAGCTGAGTCTGAGTGTGGGCCCCACTGAGCCGGGCCCAGCTCGGCTAGCCCTTGACCCTTACTTGGCCTAGCTCACCCAGTCCAGCTTTGGGCTCGGCCCAGTTTCAGGCCCAGCCCCTTTCGGGCCCATTTTCAGTTCGGGCTTAGTATGGTTGTTTTACCCCTTTTACTTATTCTCGTGCTTTTGTTTCGACAGATCGAGCCCCCTTCAAGCCAACAGAACCACCTTCTCACGATTGATTTTCAAACGCACACCGGTGAGGGAACTATCACACTTTTAGCATACGCATTTCTGCATTTATTTACCTTTGAATCATGTGGACGCGGAATACGCAGGATGGGATCCTTTATATCTTGCTGCCACTCGGCAAGGGAACCATTCAGACGAGTATGTGGCGAGGGGACCATTCTGTGTATTTGTGTCCTGTAATGATATGAGAATGATAAATGGACTTGATGTTGTATTATTATACGTGATTAAGTAATTGGATGTGATTGATTGATAACATGATGAAATGTCAACATGCTAGTATGTGGTAGATTATAATACACATGATTGATTGTGAATTGATGTTGTTTTATTGAGAACATGTCTATTATTAAAACATGTCTATTGTTTACTGTACATGCAAGTGTTGGATGCGTAGAATGTAGGAGGGACTTGGACGTTAAGCAACACTAGGGTTATATGGGACCATACGGCAGATGCGTGATGCGATGCGTACCGCCTTGTGATTGGATATGGGTAGTCATGCCCCTTGCTCGAATAAAATGGTCGGTCTGTCTTGTATTTCCCAGTTACACCTTTGAGGGAGGTGTAACCTGACTTGGAGAACAAGGTGCCTGGAAGTCCCCAATAGGGACTCTTTGGGGAAGTAGTTATGTTAATCCCAGATAGGCCATTAGGTTGAATGTTGGTCCACCCAAGGTAACCTTAGAAGCCCCTTGCGGTTCCGATACCCGAATGTATGACGGATGAGGTGATCCCTGGATGACCGAGTAGGCTGAGGAGGTGCTTGCCTAGGTCCAGGGACGGAGCGGTGAGGGACAGTTCCCGCTGGTATGGTTTGTGATCCCTAGATGACCGAGTAGGCTGAGGAGGTACTCGCCCAGGTCGTGGGACGGAGCGGTGAGGGACGGCTCCCGCTGGTACAATTTGTGATCCCTAGATGACCGAGTAGGCTGAGGAGGTGCTCGCCCAGGTCGAGGGACAGAGCGGTGAGGGACGGCTCCCGCTGGTATAGTTTGTGATCCTCAGATGACCGAGTAGGCTAAGGAGGTGCTCACCCAAGGTCGAGGGACGGAGCGGTGAGGGACGGCTCCTGCTGGCATAGTTTGTGATCCTTGGTGACCGAGTAGGTTGAGGGGGTACTCACCCACTCATCTGCCAAGGGACTACGCGGTGAGGCACAGATCCCGCTGATATGTTTTATGGCCCCTGATAGACCGAATAGGCTGAGGATGTGCTCGCTTGCTCATTGGTTAAGGGATGGTGTGGTGGAGGATAGCTCCCACTAGTGCGGTTGAGGTTTGCCTAAGTAGTGTGGTTGTGGGCCATGTTGTGTACCTACCGGATGACCCGTACTGTGGGTCGAGTACGCGTTATGTGGGACCATGCACGTGGACTTTGTTATTTCTGAGTGGTAGATATTTAATATGTGATATATGTTGTGTGACTGCATACATGTGTTCCCTTACTGAGTATGTAGTACTCACTCCTTGCCTTTCAGGTGGCTCGATGGATGCGGGACCCAGTGGGTCCCAAGACCAGGCTTAGGCGATGATGATTTCGGATTGCTTAATTACCTTCCTTTTTATTATTTGGTAAAAACCATGTGTGTTTATTTTGGATATTGTTTATCGTTGTGGATGACTGTACTAGCCACTTATTGCACTGCTGTGTTAACTGAACTTATAGTATCTATTTTCCCTTATGGTTGTTGATGTTTGGTCAAAAAAAAAAAATGTATCGGCCATTTGGAATGTGTGATATTTCAGTTCAGTATCGGTAGTAACATGCCCGTTTCGGGATGGGGTGTTACAACATTCAAGTGTGTGTGTGTGTGTTAGCAAATGTGATTAAGCAATCAACACAAGGAATCAGCTCTAACACCACAAGCACAAGGACACAAGATATATAGTGGCTTGGTTAGCCAACCTACATCCACTGTTAGGACCAGCTCAACCTTGAGCTCTCCCCATATTCACTAAGTGGCCCTCACAATTAGGGTAAAAATTCCACCTAACTCAATCAATTGGAATTTCACCCACCATATGTAAAATAGGAATTCCCCCTATTTGATTTGGCTGGGAATTCCACCCACCACGTGTGCCAGATACGACGCTCTAGATTTTTTATAGTGGTTTCGGAGCCAAGCCTCCTTAATCCACTTTCACAGGATAAAGGTTTTAAAACAAAATTAAAACCAACAAGCACTTGCCTTGTAGCTATTTCTCGAAGATGTGTGCTTCTCTAAGATCCACCCAATGTGTGCCTGAGTTAATCCCGAAGCTCCGCCTTGTAGCCGTCGTTGAGCAATCAAAATTTCAGGGTGACTAGGAAATTAGTTTTACCAATATCTATCCTAATTGTATCTTTTCTTTTCTCCTCTCTTTCTCTCTTTCACAAACTCAATCAATATATTGGTTGTATTTGATTCTCAGGAGTAGGCACAAGAGAGTTGATTGTTCCTTAGAGTGTGTGTGAATTTCTCAGTTTAAGGAAGATGATTAAATGATTACACAACTCTCATATTTATAGAGGAGTCAACACAGTTTTTCGAACTATCCAGTTCCGACAGGTCGGGGGCACTAACGGGTCGATGTTCATATTTATTACCATTCAACCACCCGACCGTTGCACATTAAATGCACTCCCAAAGGCATAATTAATTCCCATTCGACAAGTCGGTGTCACCGATAGGTCGACAATCTGTAACACCCCGCCCTTTTTTACTCGCCGAAAATCAGAGTCTATTTTTTTTTTTTTTTTGAAATAAAGAGTGTGAGAGAGCGGGAACGTCACGACGCGAGCTAAGTCTGAGCTTCCAAAGCCCGGCCCTTAACTGGCCAACCAAGCATGTGTGTGGACTAAGTCCACGAGAACAGTTCACACGCGATAAGGTTAAGCTTACGAAATTAAACATAATGTGGAATTATAATAGAGTTCTATCCTATCCAATTTTAATTAGCAAGGAAGTCCATCACTTAATGATAATTACCTTAAGTTATAATATCCAAAATTAAAATCTAAACCATAGCAAATAGTCTAAGTTATTACAGTCCCAAATAGTAGGTACTCAAATTACATTGTCCATGAATAAACTTAAATAAAATGAAACTAGATTATCCAAGCTCCTAAGCTTGGATCATATCGCGTCCTTCGTTCCGTCCATTTTCTGTGTCATCATCTAAGGTAGAAGTAGGGCGTTAGACAACGATCCCAGTAGGTACTCCAAGTAGGGTCAACACATGGATTAGTATAACCAAAATCACAAAAATATAAATAATATCAAAGCCATGCAAGTCAATGCCATGCCATGGGTGTCATATGCCATGAGTCTCACCCATCATCCATATCACAATCACATAGTGTTTCTCTTGACGGATAATCCACATCAAGGTATTGTCATGACTCCCCGCGAATGCCTTATCGATTCCACCGAACGGAGCGCGGACTCCGGTTACATTTCAAACACAGTATAGCTCTCCCCACGAATACCTTATAGGCCGTAGTGAACGGAGCGTGGACTCCGGTTACAATTCAATCATACATCCATTGGAATCAGTGTGGATCCTCCCCACGGTTGTTTATCGGAAATACGAATGGAGCGTGTACCCCCCTCATTTGATCCCTCCCATGCCATGCATGAGGTGCAAGTGCAGCCATGCTATGTAATAATAAACATCATAGCATTAAAATCCCATAGTTGAAACATATCATTTGATACCAAAATAAATCATCAAAACATGAAGTAAAATCATCACATATACATATTCCATAGTTTTCAATAAGGTAGGAATCCTACCAATGTCCAAATATCGGGTCCTTGTGTTTCCATCCAAAAATCGATCACCGATCGCGTCAAGTCGATCGTACACCGTTTATGAAATCCTATTACCTTATTACATTTAACACATGTACATACAACAATTTGTGCTCCATTTAATTCCATCAACCCCTACATCATCCTAGGTCCATCTCCCTTTACCATCCTAGTCTTTTATCATGTTAAGTCCCTTAAGAGGTTTCTATCATACATTGGGGCTGAACCATGTTTAAGTCAACAAAATGCCTTAGTGGGGTTCGGCCATACAACATGGTCGAACCTCACTCTCTTGATTTTTGGTCCCTTTTTAATCCTTTAATCACCATGGGTCAAGCATCATTCCATCCTTTGATTTATTAATCTAATCACATAAATTAATCATTTAACTTGATAAAAACACCTAAGTCCATAAAATATTATCCATGGGGTTCGGCCATACAACATGGCCGAAACCATGGTTATTTCATTCCATCTTCTTTTCATTTTAACCCTCATTTCTTAGCTTGATCATTCAATCACTTAAACATGCATAGATCTACCAAATGACCCATCAAAATGATTCATGGGGTTCAGCCATACAACATGGCCGAACCCATGATGTCTCATTTTCATTCTTCCTTTCTTCAATCACTTACAATAGACCCATAAGCAAAGTCCCTCCATGGGGGTTTAATCATACACTTAGATCCATCATTTTAAAACCCAAAATCCATCAACATTTCTTCCATTGTATGGCTGAACCCTATGGCTCATCATTTCCTCTTAAATCTACATATCTATGATTAGATCATTTGATGGGGTTCGGCCATACAACATGGCCGAGCCTCATTTTGTCTTTCTTTGAATGGATCTTAAATCCATGGCCTCTAACATTTTGGCCAACCATTTTTCAATCTATATGGAATGTTCCCTTAACCTCCCTTTAATTAATAACCATACATACCGATTCCACGACTCCTCCGTTTTCTTTCGTTCTGCCTTGCTCTCTGATCTTTTCCTTCCTTAGTCTTTCTTTCTCCTCCTTGATCTTCGGCCAATGTGTGTTGCTTGAGAGGGAGAGGGTTTAAGATGAAAACCCCAAGAGTTGGTTTGGCCAAGAAGAAGGTTTGAGAAAGGGAGATGAGGAGAGAATGGGAGAAAACTCTTAAGTGTTTTCTTGTCTTGTGAGAGGGTCGGCCAAGGGAAAGCTTGAGAGAGGTGAGAAACTCTTTGCTCACAATAGAGAATTCGGCCAATGGGTGTGATGCCCCTTGGTTGGTGTCTTTTAAGTAACATCTCACACCCTTTCACTTCCTCATAATAGTTCCATCTTAACCAAGGTGTCCCTTGGCTTAACCAAGGACCCCTTGGCTTCCCAACGTGTATCCTTTGGGTTTGTGCCTTTTGGGTTTCATCCCATGAGATGGAAACTTTCATCTTCCCTCATTAAGGTTGTATTCAACCAAGGTGTCCCTTGGCTTGGCCAAGGCACCTCTTTGCTTCCATCGTGTGCCCCTTGGGTTTCCTTCATGAAATGGAAACCCTCTATCTTCTCATTGAACTCATTTATTTAATTCCCCTCAACTCAACTCAATTTAATTCAATTTGGACTCATTAATCACTCAAGTCAATTCAACTCAGCCACAACTCATTTCCTTTGAACCTAATTGAACTCATTCATCAACTCAACTCAATTTGAACTCACCCATGGTTGACCAAGTCAACCATGGCTTAGCCGACCATGAACCACATGGTATTTAGGGTCCCACTTAGCCATTTCCTTTACATGCCACCTCGCTTAATGAGGTGGACCTACACTTGAATCTTAATTGGGTATTTTGACCCAATTAAATTAATCTTACCCATTTGTTTCAATTGAACCTTATCCATAACCCGTTGGGTCTTAATTTGACAATTGACCCAACTCCTTATCCATCTAGGTTCCATCTCCATTATTTAATTTCAAATTCCATTAATTCACAAATTAAATGGACAATTTCCATATATAGTCATGAAATGAAAATACAGGGTGTTACACAATCATGGCACCGAGAGGTCGGTCCACACGAGGATCTCGATCTAGAGCAACACCATGCAGACAGAGTTTCCGAAACTTGTCCTGCCTAGAACGACCTATCGCCCTTAATGGAGGGGTCGGTCTTAGTACTCTCGATCAGTTTTGAATTACCAAGATGTATGTTTTCTAGAGAATCCATTTGAATTCTAAGTTCCAGAACTCATAGGTTATCATCGACTAGTCGTTGACCACGAGGGGTTGTTAAGTTCATCACCGAGGGGTAAGTGTATACGAGACTCTCGATCAGAGGCATACCTAGAATGACAGTTCAATGTTCCAAAAATTTATCTTGCCAACCAGTCTTTGACCACGATGGGTCGATCTTGTCTGCACCGAGGGGTCGGTGAGAATGACTGGTCAAGCTGACAGTGAACTTAATCCATATTTCCAAGTTCGCTTCCTATTCACTGTCAAGCTTCCTCTCTAGGCTTTTTATGATTTTATCATTTGTTCAACTAAGCCTAGAAATGGTCCTCCAAAGGTGTGGGTACCACCTAAAGTCATTTATGGACAAATACATGTTTTGTGATTGCCATAACGATGAGCTTTAATCTGGTGGAGCATGATCTTCAATCTTGATCACATTGAGTCTTCAAGTTTCTAGCTTGGAAGAGTATATTCTAGACTTGTAGTTAGCCAATTTTTCTCTCCTCATGTCACAACACTTTTCTGCTCTGTGAACTCACATGGTCTGTTGTGAGTCCATTTGTAGCGGTCTAAGATATGGAAGTGAATCTTAAACCAAAACAAAACATGAATGGCGGTCTATCTCCTGGATACAATGATTGTGGCATTTGGTGTTGCATACATACCCCTATAATCGTACCTTTGATGACCAAACTTGGGATCCTTCAACTCTTTCAAGATATGATTCAGCTTTCTCAACAAAGAGTCTTGCCTTTTGTCCACCTTCCTTGGGTTTCTTTTAAGGTTAGATGTTGGTGGATGTCTTTTAGGCATAGGCTTTACTGGATCGTGCCTTTTAGTTTGTGCTTGCCTTTCCAAGTGTCTCTTCCAATGGTAGCAATATCTTTTAAAATGCCCAACATTATGACAGAAATAACACTTTCCCGTTAAAGGGTGAGAGACACTTGTTGTTCCAAACACCCCATGGTTCATAGGTTATTTAGTCGATGAGGCACCAAGACCAGACATATCACCATATTGTTTACCCGAACCTAGGAGCCTTTTAAGTCTTTCATCTCCTTGGATAAACTTATCATGGAATTTCTCTTTATGAATTTTTAATTCCTTAACTTTCAAAGATAATTTTTTAACATCCTCTTCAAGAAAGTTATTGTGATGCCAAAGATTCTCTACATCCTTACAGTGAATACTTATATCTTCTTGAAGGTTTTTATTACTCTCTTTTAGTTTTGAGCTTTCATTGTCAGAGAGTTCCAGCTTAGAGGTTAGAAGAGATTTTTCAGTTTTTAAATCCTCCACTTGATTAGAGAGGTTCACGTTTTCATTTTTAACCTTATCTAATTTCTTTGCCAACCTCTCACTTTCAAGGAACATGGCACTGTAAGAAGCTTGAAGATTTTCATCATCTTCACTCTCATCATCTTCCGTTACAACTGTGGAATTTTCTTGATCACCAATGATCGAGGTTATGAGATTTTTTGATACATCAACTTTTCTTTGAGTCTCTTTATCGAAATCACTCTCTGATTCAGAGGTTTCCACATGGGTCACACCTACATTCATAGCCTTCTTAATTTTATTTGAGGGACATTCGTTCATAAAGTGTCCTCTCCCCCCACAATTATAACAAGTTTGCTCCTTGGCAACCTTCTCTCCTTCATTTCCCTCTAATTATTCTTGCCTTTTAGGGTATCTTTTACTTGATTCACCATTTCCCATTCTTCTCAAGTTGTTTCTTTTAACAAAGGTTTTATAAAACTTTTTGGCAAACATTGCCATTTCATCACTTGAGAACTCATCTTCCAAAAAATCGTCTTTTTCTTTTGTTTTCTTTTGTTTTAAGAAAGATTTCAAGGCAATGGATTTGTCCTTTGGTTGTTCAAAGTGTAGTTCATAGGTTTGTAGTGAACCAACCAAATCATTCGATGCTCATTAGAGACATATCTCTGTTATCTTCCATAGCCACAACCTTGGGTTTAAATCTTTCTACAAGATTCCGCACAATTTTGGTACATACTTTGTCCTGGGGTATCCCTTCACCTAAAACATACATTTGATTCATAATGTCGCTTATCTTAGAATAGAAATCCATGAAGACTTCATCCTCCCTCATTTTAATAGTATCAAATTGATTTTGGACTATCTGAAGTTTGGACCTCTTAACTATTGAGGTACTTTCATGAGTTCTTTCAAGAACTTCACATGCCTCCTTTGCAGTGCCACAGGTCATAATTCGCTTGTACTCGTTATCGGATACTACACAGTCAAGGGTATTCATGGCTTTGCCATCAGCTGTCTGAGAAACTTTTTCAGCAGAGGTCCGAGAGGCAAAAGGTTTGGGTGTCATAAACATGGTTGAGGTGGATGCTATCATCTTCTCTTCCATGGGTTCCTGCCATCCAGTCTTTACGATATCCCATACCGATAACTCTATGGAAACAAAGAAACTTCTCATTTTGGCCTTCCACGAGGCATAGTTTGTTCCATAGAAGTAAAGGGGTTTGAATATTGCATGACTGTCTCCCATGGTGTTCTAGCTTGGATTAACTCGGTTGGTTAAATCCTTGTAAAGAGCACTAGGCTCTGATACCGATTGAAAGTTCTCCCTTTGGTGTTAGAACAAGATTGACCCTAGAGAGGGGGTGAATAGGTCAATCTAAAAATCATTGGTCCTTTTAAAATTACTTGATTGATTAATTAAGTGCAGCGGATATAACAATCAAGTGTGTGTGTGTGTGTTAGCAACTGTGATTAAGCAATCAACACAAGGAATTAGCTCTAACACCACAAGCACAAGGACACAAGATATATAGTGATTTGGTTAGCCAACCTACATCCATTGTTAGGACTAGCTCAACCTTGAGCTATCCCCAAATTCACTAAGTGAGGACTTATACCCTCACAATTAGAGTAAGAATTCCACCTAACTCAATCGGCTGAGAATTTCACCCACCACATGTAAAATAGGAATTCCACCTATTTGATTTGGCTGGAAATTCCACCCACCACATGTGCTAGAGACGATGCTCTAGATTTTTTATAGTGGTTCCGAAGCCAAGCCTCCTTAATCCATTTTCACAGGATAAAGGTTTTAAAACAAAATTAAAACCAAGAAGCACTTGCCTTGTAACTCTTTCTCGAAGATATGTGCTTCTCAAAGATCCACCCAATGTGTGCCCTAGTTAATCCCGATGATCCACTTTGTAGCCGTCGTTGAGAAATCACAATTTCAGGGTGACTAGGAAATTGGTTCTACCAATATCTATCCTAGTTGTATCTTTTCTTTTATCCTCTCTTTCTCTCTTTTACTAACTCAATCCATAGATTGGTTGTATTTGATTCTCAAGAGTAGACACAAGAGAGATGGCTATGGTCCACCTCCCGAGGTCAACCTAGAATATAAGATTGATATAATGGTGTGAATTGTATGGAATTGCTGTAATAACCCGAATTTTTTATAAATATATATATTGGCATTTATTCATTTTAAATTGAAGTTTGATGTAATAAAATGCCAAATGGACCAAATTTTGGGACAATGGCCCAAGGATGGCCCAATTGGGCCATGGGTTGGATGAAATCCATTAAATGGGTCAATGGGGACTAATCGGGTCAACGATGGTCAAAGTGGGCCCGATAGCCATGTGGGGCCCAATGGATCAAAATCGGTTCAAACCCTAAGGTAAGTGGAAAAAGGAGGGAATCTAATTGGGCCACGGGCCCAATGGTTACCCAATAAACCTTGAATTGGAATTGATACATGTAATTGGTCAATGGTAAGTAATCGGGTCAAAGATGGTCAATTTGGGTCAAAGAGCCATGTGGGACCCAATGGGCCAAGGTAACTAAGCCCTAAGATAAATGGGTAAGACAAGAATCAAATTGGGCCATGGGCCCAATGATGATCCAATAAAAGGGATACAATTAATAAAATTTAAATCACCTAAGTTAGGTGATAAATGGACCAAGGCAACATGGCCAATGGGGCCCACCTCCACCTCACCCATTGAGGTGGTGTGTGGACCCAAGAGTAGTGGGGCCGACCACCATGGTTGACTTGGTCAACCATGGGTGGATCATGGAGGGAAATTAATGGGAATAAATTAAATAGAAAGTGATTAATTAAATTAATCAAGGGATCAAGATGATCTAAGTTAATCAACCTAAGATTAAAATGGTCAAATGGTTAAATGGTCAAAACCACTCCAACAAACACAAACCACCTCAAGAAAACACAAATTAAAACCATGGGCTTGAATGGTGGTTGGGTCTCAACCACCACCACCAAAGTCAAGCCAACCCATGCTTGGTTGGTGAGAAAGTTAATGCTTGAGTGAAGACCACTCCAACCACCTCCATCTCATGTCAAACTAACCATTTCACCCTAGCTCTCCCACACACACATGAAATTCGTCCCTCACCTTGCAAGAGAGGAGAAAATAAAACTTAGAAGAAAAACTTAGAAAGAAAGAGGAAGAAAAGAGAAGAAAAAGATAAGTCTTGGGCCACCCCAAGATCAAGAACCTTGAAGATCTCTCCCTCATCTCCATACTCTCTTTCTCTCTTAACCTAACCTCATTTACCTTAGCCAATCCAAGCATGTCCCACCATTGATCAAGCTCATCTAGCCGATCATCAAGAACAGAAAGAAGGAGAAAGGGCTAAGGAAAAAGAAAGAAGGACCGGAGGAGTCGTCGGTGCGGTAAGAATTTCTTAAACAAGAGTTTATATTTTTAAAGATAAGATGTGGAATCCATTTCTTAGACTAAACATGGCCAAAAATGTTGTGGGCCTGTCACGCCCCGAACCCAGATGTGGGCCCGGAACGCGACTAAATTTTTTTTTTTTTAAACAATAAACTCTAATCACCCATCGTCATAACTAGGCTGGATCTTCAAGTTTACCCAAAACCCGATCCTAGAAAATGTCACACGTGCTTTTCACACATGGACTCAAACATATACCATATGTCCCATATACAATCCATATCACACAACGGATATTTTTATCCATCAGCGTTACGCACGAAAACATAGTGGATATAATGTATACGACATTAAAACAACGACATTAAAACTTACAGATATAAGTTTCTTACGCCACATGAGGCATATTTATTACAAATACTCAAACATATTTAAGCAAACAAATGGTTTCCATGTGCGGAAAACCTTAGGAACTTCTAAGTTCCTACTTTCAACGAGGCACCACTGGTCCCTCCAATCCCTCCTCTGGTTCAGATCCTGCATTGTAAGGGACGTGAGCAACAGCCCAGTGGGGAGAACTCACCATAAAATCCAATATACAATATTCATGGAATAAATAACAATGCATATTCCATAAATGAAACGCAGTTAATCCACTTAACTCATTTTCACCATAACATCCAACATATTATATGAAACAATAAATAATGCATGTTTCATGAATGCAATGCGGTTAATCCACTTAACCCATTTTCACCCTAGGATCATCTTCTAAGGTTTTTACTCAGATTGTATTGTTAACACCGGAGTCGGTCCCCAGCCATGTTACAACACCGGGGTCAGCCCCCATTCAAAGTTCCAACCAGAACTAATATTAATTCCTCCACGGAAATAATATAGCAACTTGCAAGTGCATAAGATCTCCACGACCCGGTCTACTAGCCCATCCAACACCAACGGTTGATGGCGGTCGACCACAGCCTACTAACACGTCCAACCCAGCGGTTCGCAAACGGTGTTCGGCTAATCTCAGCAATTATAGCCCAACGGCAAATATCAAACTTTACAAAGTTATTATCTTCCACAGATTTAACTTATAAACATAATTATCACATGCAAATGTCAAATGCATGATAATGCATGATTTCCAGTGCCCTCCTTACACAGGGACTTATTCCACCATATTTCAGCCTTACCATTTGGTGTATCCAATACCAATACAAGAGATCAATAAAATAATCAATATCACACAACATATAAAACTGGATTTAATAACACGAATGCCTTCACCCAGTTTTTACCCGACAATTTCCAGACACTCCATGAGTCCATACTGCGTTAGAGACTACAAGTCCTCGACTCCCCGACACCATTTTAACGCCTACATTCTAAAAAGTTAGAACATTTACATCCTTACATGTAGGCAGTGTCAGGTCTCGTATTCTGGACCTATATAGCCTTTTCCATCTTTAATTGACCATGGATCCCATTTCAGTCTGGTGTTAGTGGGTTTAACATATAACACAATACAAGTGTTGGTTCGAGTCTCCTCACCTTCTCCGGTTGAGTTTTTCAGAGAAAATCTGTAAGATAGAGTAAAATGTATAAATTTTCTATTTGTTAGTATATACGCATAATAATTTCTCAAACCCCGTGCTATTTTTTTTCCAGAAAACATGATATGTGTAATGAGTCACCTAGGCTCTTTCTATTCCTTTAAATTATGTCAGAATGTTAGTTGTCAGCCATCCAAAACATTACAATAAAATGAAAAATATAAAGTACTCAGTGCCTTCTCTTGTCTTCTGGAGAAAGGACCATGGAGACGTATTGTGAGAGGCCCAGAGGGTACAGAGACAGTAAAGTAAATAAAAGTACTCAGTGCCCTATCCTCGTATTGTCTTCTGGAAAAAGGACGTATTGAGAATATGGCCCAGAGGGTACAGAGACAGTAAAGTAAATAAAAGTACTCAGTGCCCTATCCTCGTATTGTCTTCTGGAAGAAGGACGTATTGAGAATATGGCCCAGAGGATACAGAGACAGTAAAGTAAATAAAAGTACTCAGTGCCCTATCCTCGTATTGTCTTCTAGAAGAAGGACGTATTGAGAATATGGCCCAGAGGGTACAGAGACAGTAAAGTAAATAAAAGTACTCAGTGCCCTATCCTCGTATTGTCTTCTGGAAGAAGGACGTATTGAGAATATGGCCCAGAGGATACAGAGACAGTAAAGTAAATAAAAGTACTCAGTGCCCTATCCTCGTATTGTCTTCTAGAAGAAGGACGTATTGAGAATATGGCCCAGAGGGTACAGTACAGGAATTTAAACACACAAGGCGGAAAAATAAACACACAATAGTCAGCTGGGGTTAATCTTTTCCCCGATTTTATTTAGGGTCAAAAATTATATAATACGAATCTTGAGGGTAAAATTTAAATTTTAAGAGGAAATCTATTTTTCCTCCATTTTAAAAAATCTCATTTTTGAACCCCAATACTAAGCTATTTTACTCTTAATTTGATATGGAGTTAATAAAAATAAAACTAGAATTATTTCGATACCTTGGGTGCAAAATTCTGTATAAGATTGACTAAATTTGAAAACCTTTAAAAGAATTCAAGAAACCCGATCGTTCGGCTGCTGCTGGTATGGCCAAAGCAAGAGAAAAGAAAAGAGGAAAGAAAAGAAAATGGGAGAGAGAGGGCTTGCTGTTTTTTTGAAAGAGAGAGAGGGAGCAAAACGGCAGAAGAGTTTCTTTTTTCTTTACCTTCTGCCTTCCTCGCTGATTACTCCTATTTATAGGCAGCCGTATGAATTTTTTTATCATACAGGTTGCCGAAGCTATTCATAGGTTTATAGGTTTTTTAATAACTCTGCATTTATTGTTATATATTTTATAATTACTATTCCAACTACCACCAACCGCATAGGCAATTGGCGGTGTTATAATCTTCCAACACACCTACAAGCTACATCCGTAGCTTTAAAACTCATCTTTCATCTGTTTCTGATATTATTTTATAATATAATATTAGTTTATTCTTTTTACTATTTACATCTATGTCCTTTCTTTTATCGGGGTATTTCAGGGTCTCACTAAATTGATACAATTGGTTCAGTAGGTCAGGTATTAAAAACGGAGCATGGTATTAAAATTTGGAGTGAAATCTATCTCAAAAACCCAGTGTTTTTGCTAAAAATCACCGTTTTAAGAAAATCTCCTAATCTTCAAGATCTTTTTTGAAAGTATCTAACCTTATAGTTTGATAGAGTAAATTTGTCTGATAAAAACATTCTAAAGTTTCAAAGGGTTTTGAAGTCAAAAACCACATTTTCTAAGTGAAAGAATATTCAACGGCCCATATTTCATGGCTTAAAATAAATATCGAAAACTAATTATTTTAGACTGTAAAGAAATAAACAACTTAGTTATAATACAGATTGAGTACTGACTCTCTCTATATATTTTTAGGACTTCCTCTACCCTGTCAAATTGGGGTTTTACCACTTTAAAACTTAGGGGTAAAATAAATTAGCGAAATTATAGCGAGATTGGCATGTCATTAGGTCCGAAATTTAAAAATAATGCATAATATAAAATTTGAAGTTCAAACTAAGTCAAATGACTGAGTTTATACAGCAGCTAAGGTTTAAGCCTAAAATAATATTATTATTATATTCGTAACTCACCCATATATCTTTGAAACTTAATTAGAAGAGTTACCAGATTCGGATCAAGTCAAACTTAGATCCGTTGAAAAACTTATTTGATACATTTTACGATTAGAGGAAAATATTTCATAATTAACGGATAAAAATTATTTAATTAATCATAATTAATCATAATTAATTCCTAAATTGGGCTGGGGTATTACATCCCACCCCCCTTAAAGAAATTTCGTCCCGAAATTTAAATAGAAAAGGTCGTACCTTTAATTAGTAAAGAGACTCGGGTATAATTTCCTCATAGTCGATTCTGGTTCCCAAGTGACGTGCTGAGTTCCTTGGTGTTGCCATAACACCTGCACTAGTTGTATAGTTTTTCGTCGAAGTACCTGAGTCCTGGTATCTTGGATCTCAAGGGGTATTTCTTCAAAAGTTAGATCTTCAGCGATTTCAATGTCTTCCACGTTCAACACGTGAGATGGATCTGGTTCGTATTTCCTGAGCATAGACACATGAAATGTATTGTGTACCTTTTCTAGGCTTGGAGGTAGTGCTATCTGGTAAGCAACTTCTCCGATTCTCTTCAAAACTTCGAAAGGTCCAACGTATCGTGGTGACAACTTTCCTCTACGTCCAAATCTCTGTATTCCATGATGTGGAGCTACACGTAGGAACACAAAGTCTCCGACTTCAAATTCTAATGGTCTCCGTCTTTTATCAGCGTAACTTTTTTGTCGGCTCTGAGCGGTTTTGAGACGTTGCTTTATGACTTCCACTTGTTCTGTCGTTTCACGTACCATATCTGGTCCTAACAAAGCTTTGTCTCCTACTTCTGTCCAACACAGAGGTGATCTACAGGGTCTACCGTATAAAGCCTCGTACGGTGCCATTTGTATACTTGACTGATAGCTGTTGTTGTATACAAATTCAATTAAAGCTAAATGATCTTCCCAACTTCCTTGCATGTCCATGACACATGCTCTCAACATGTCCTCTAATGTTTGGATAGTCCTCTCAGACTGACCATCTGTCTGAGGATGAAATACTGTACTAAAACATAACCTGGTGCCTAACTGCGTCTGTAATCCCTGCCAAAATCGAGAGACAAATCGGCTATCTCTATCTGACACGATGGAGACTGGCACTCCATGTAGTCGGACTATCTCCTTGATATACAACTTACTCAGAGTGGTCAAAGTGTCTTTCTTCCGGATAGGTAGAAAATGGGCTGACTTAGTCAGTCGGTCCACAATTACCCATATGGAGTCATTCTTCCTTGCTGATTTTGGAAATCCTGTTACAAAATCCATGGTAATATGTTCCCACTTCCATTTGGCTACTGGAAGAGGTTGCATTTTTCCACCAGGTCGTTGATGTTCAGCTTTGACTTGTTGGCAGGTTAAACATTTAGAAACAAAGTCGGCCACTTCCCTTTTCATTCCTTTCCACCAGAATTGTCGGCGTAAATCGCGATACATCTTGGTACTACCAGGATGAACGGCAAACTTAGAGTGGTGGAAATGCCTAAGCACTTCCTTTCTGCATCCTTCTGACTCTGGGACGAACAATCGTCCTTTGAAAGTTAAACCTCCGTCGGTTCTAACCTTCCAATCTTCTAACCCTGCTCCACTCGATAGTTGAGCTATCACTTCTTGTGTCTCAACATCGCTTTGCTGTCGTTCCAGTATTATTCCGACTATTTCGGGTTGCAGCACTAAATTTTGAATCCATGCCGATTCACTACTTTCAACCAATTCTAAATCATAGTCAGATAGAATTTCTAATAATTTCCATTGTAATGACGCTACCTTTGCAACATCACCACGAGACTTCCTACTTAGAGCATCTGCTACCACATTAGCTTTTCCAGGATGGTAGGAGAGTTCAAAGTCATAATCTCCTAAATACTCCATCCATCTCCGTTGCCTCATATTTAAATCTTTCTGAGTGAATAAATACTTGAGACTATGGTGATCAGAAAAGACATTGAATCGTTCACCATATAAGTAATGTCTCCAAAGTTTCAGGGCAAACACCACTGCTGCTAGTTCTAAGTCATGAGTGGGGTAGTTTTGCTCGTGTCCTTTCAACTGTCTGGACCCATAAGCAACTACTTTTCCCTCTTGCATTAAAACACATCCTAATACCAGTTTGGAAGCATCACAATAGACCTCATAACCACGTCCTTGTTCAGGTATGATTAACACAGGAGAGGTAGTTAGTTTATCCTTTAGGTCCTGAAATGCTTTCTCACAGTCTTCTGTCCACTCAAATTTGACATCTTTTCGTGTCAAACGAGTCATTGGTACTGCAATTTGAGAGAAATTTGGGATAAATTTTCGGTAATAGCCCGCTAAACCCATAAAACTTCGAATTTCTGTGACATTTTTAGGCCTTTCCCAATTCATAACTGTTTTCACTTTTGTCGGATCCACCGAAATTCCATCTGCCGACACCACATGTCCGAGAAATTGGACTTGTGTCAGCCAAAATTCACATTTACTGAGTTTAGCATATAATTGGTAATCCCGTAAAGTCTGTAAAATGACACGTAGATGCTGTTCATGTTCCTCTTCAGTCGACGAATATATTAAAATATCATCGATGAAGACAATTACGAATTCTCTTAAATATGGTCAGGAAAATCCGATTCATCAAATCCATGAAAGTAGCTGGTGCATTTGTTACCCCAAAAGGCATGACCAGAAACTCATATAAGCCATATTGAGTACGAAAAGCAGTTTTGGGAATATCTTCCTCCCTGACTCGAAGTTGGTGATACCCAGATCTCAAGTCAATTTTTGAGAAACACCTTGCTCCTCTCAACAAGTCAAATAGATCATCTATTCTAGGCAATGGGTACTTGTTTTTTATGGTTACTTGGTTCAATGGCCGGTAATCTATACACATTCTCAGTAACCCATCTTTCTTTTTTACAAAGAGAGCTGGTGCACCCCAAGGTGAATTACTCAAACGAATGAAACCAAGTTGGAGAAGTTCATCTATTTGCTTGGCTAACTCTTTTTGTTCGGCCGGCGCCATCCTATATGGTGCCATAGATATAGGAGATGTTCCAGGCTGCAGGTCAATTACAAAGTCTATCTCTCGGCGTGGAGGTAAACCACTGAGTTTATCTGGAAATACATCTGGAAACTCACAAACCACTCGAGGCAAACTGGCTTCTATACCTTCTACATCCTCCCATCCCATGCTAGCTACAATTCTACCTGGATATGCCTTCAAACCAGAGAACTGAACTCTGATGTTCTCATATGGTACTAATTTTTCTACAAATCGGACTCTGGTCGGTGATATCCCATAAATCTTTCTTTGTAGGCAATCTATCAAAACCTGGTGTGCAGTTAACCAATCCATTCCTAGAATGATGTCAAAATCTGTCATTTCTATTAAAAAGAAATCATATACTATATCTAGATCATTCATTCTAAGAACACAGGATTCGCATATCTGATCCACCCGTACTTTCTTTCCTAATGGTGACACTACCATCAAAGGTTTGGTGGCAACTACTGACGATAAATTTAATTTATCCTGACATGATTTAGAGATGAATGAATGTGAAGCGCCAGTATCTACTAATACTTGTGCCATGAAACTAAAGAGAGGTATGGTACCTTCCATTACAGCGTTCTCTGTCGGCTCCTCCTCCTGAGTTCCCATGGTGTAGACTCTTCCTCGAGTCGTCTGAGACCGTCCTTGATTTCTAGCTTCCCCAGTCCTTCGTGGCGCATTTTCAGATGCCACTGAACCTCTAGAGGGTGGTGGAGTAGACTGCATTTGAGATTGCATCGGTTTAACATTCTGGGAAGGTCCTGCCATGTTGCTTAGGGTGTCAGGATAAGGACAATCTTTAATGAAATGTCTCATTTGTTTGCATCTGAAGCATACTCGGCTGTCAGCTGCTGGAACGTTGTTCTGTGGACATTGCTTTACCGTGTGACCCGGCTGATTACACGTGTAGCATACCACTTGCCTGGGCCCAGTGTAACTGGTCTGTCCCACAAATGTTTGTCCCTTCCTAGAGAATGAACTTTTACTAAATTTCCTCTTTTTGTTAGGCAGAGGAGGTTTCGGTGCATCTCCTTGCCGAGACCGATCCACATTTCTGTTAGTGGTGTCAACTGCTTCCACCATAGAAGCTCGACTAATCACCTCTTCTAAAGTGGCAAATTGAATTCCTGCCACTTGCCGCTGAAGGAAAGGACGAAGTCCCTCAACATAATGCTGGATTTTCTCCTCCTCATTGTCAAAGATGCGAGGAGCATATTGACAAAGATTTAGAAACTTTGCGGTGTACTGGGCTACCGTATCGGAGCCCTGTTTGAGATCGAGGAATTGTCTCCTCTTAGCATCCCTTGCCACCTTTGGATAATAGCGAGAAAGGAAAGCTGTAGAGAACTCCTCCCAAGTCATGGGTTCACGGTTTCTCGCATTATATCTGACTTCCCACCATTTATAGGCGTCTCCCTCCAATTGATAGGTGGCGAGAGTCACCTTTAGGTCCTCAGCTGTGGCTAGGGTATCGAAGATTCGCCCAATCTGGTTAATCCAGTTTTCAGCTTCAGTTGGTTCCGCATTTCCCGAGAAAGTCGGCGGGTTCAATTGTTTGAAATTTTTCAGAGCTGAAGTAGCTCTTCCCTCGGGAGTTCTCTCCCGTGGTCGGTGGAGATCATCTACAACCCTTTGGAAAGCCTCCACAGTGACACGGACTGCGTCTAAGAGTTCAGGTTGATTCCCTGGGGGTGGTACTGCATTCTCCCCCTGGTTTTCAGAATCTCCCCGTGATTCTGACATCCTGAGGATCATAGGTATCAATAACAGAGTTTAAAGTAAAAATTTCATCACAACACACAGTAACTAAACATACTTATATATATTACATTCAAAGGAGATACGTAGTCCTTTATACATCCAAGCATACAGATATTCACACATACATACTCTTACTCCTTCCAGTTTCCTATACTAATACTTTCTTACATTCTACGATCACTCTCACATTTTTCCTTACATCTTTACATTTTCACATGTTCTTACATCTTTACAACATTCCTTTTTATCCTCTTCCTAGGTTATTTCCCAAGCCTAATCGATGTCAGAGCCTCTCCGTACTCCCAACATCTTTTGATTCCAATCCACAAGATATCCTCACATCCAAATATTGGGTTTAAAGTATCAACTTGATACTAAAATCACACCACTTATCAAAATAAGGGGGATTTGATTCCATTCCAACTCAAGGTTCTATCCACCCATCTTTAAAAACTAAGGAGATGAACCTAAACTCAAACAATCATTCTACTAATTCCCATACACACAGTCCGAGAGTTGAACCATGCTCTGATACCACCTTGTCACGCCCCGAACCCAGATGTGAGCCCGGAACGCGACTAAATTTTTTTTTTTTTAAACAATAAACTCTAATCACCCATCGTCATAACTAGGCTGGATCTTCAAGTTTACCCAAAACCCGATCCTAGAAAATGTCACACGTGCTTTTCACACATGGACTCAAACATATATCATATGTCCCATATACAATCCATATCACACAACGGATATTTTTATCCATCAGCGTTACGCACGAAAACATAGTGGATATAATGTATACGACATTAAAACAACGACATTAAAACTTACAGATATAAGTTTCTTACGCCACATGAGGCATATTTATTACAAATACTCAAACATATTTAAGCAAACAAATGGTTTCCATGTGCGGAAAACCTTAGGAACTTCTAAGTTCCTACTTTCAACGAGGCACCACTGGTCCCTCCAATCCCTCCTCTGGTTCAGATCCTGCATTGTAAGGGACGTGAGCAACAGCCCAGTGGGGAGAACTCACCATAAAATCCAATATACAATATTCATGGAATAAATAACAATGCATATTCTATAAATAAAACGCAGTTAATCCACTTAACTCATTTTCACCATAACATCCAACATATTATATGAAACAATAAATAATGCATGTTTCATGAATGCAATGCGGTTAATCCACTTAACCCATTTTCACCCTAGGATCATCTTCTAAGGTTTTTACTCAAATTGTATTGTTAACACCGGGGTCGGTCCCCAGCCATGTTACAACACCGGGGTCAGCCCCCATTCAAAGTTCCAACCAGAACTAATATTAATTCCTCCACGGAAATAATATAGCAACTTGCAAGTGCATAAGATCTCCACGACCCGGTCTACTAGCCCATCCAACACCAACGGTTGATGGCGGTCGACCACAGCCTACTAACACGTCCAACCCAGCGGTTCGCAAACGGTGTTCGGCTAATCTCAGCAATTATAGCCCAACGGCAAATATCAAACTTTACAAAGTTATTATCTTCCACAGATTTAACTTATAAACATAATTATCACATGCAAATGTCAAATGCATGATAATGCATGATTTCCAGTGCCCTCCTTACACAAGGACTTATTCCACCATATTTCAGCCTTACCATTTGGTGTATCCAATACCAATACAAGAGATCAATAAAATAATCAATATCACACAACATATAAAACTGGATTTAATAACACGAATGCCTTCACCCAGTTTTTACCCGACAATTTCCAGACACTCCATGGGTCCATACTGCGTTAGAGACTACAAGTCCTCGACTCCCCGACACCATTTTAACGCCTACGTTCTAAAAAGTTAGAACATTTACATCCCTTACATGTAGGCAGTGTCAGGTCTCGTATTCTGGACCTATATAGCCTTTTCCATCTTTAATTGACCATGGATCCCATTTCAGTCTGGTGTTAGTGGGTTTAACATATAACACAATACAAGTGTTGGTTCGAGTCTCCTCACCTTCTCCGGTTGAGTTTTTCACAGAAAATCTGTAAGATAGAGTAAAATGTATAAATTTTCTATTTGTCAGTATATACGCATAATAATTTCCCAAACCCCGTGCTATTTTTTTTCCAGAAAACATGATATGTGTAATGAGTCACCTAGGCTCTTTCTATTCCTTTAAATTATGTCAGAAAGTTAGTTGTCAGCCATCCAAAACATTACAATAAAATGAAAAATATAAAGTACTCAGTGCCTTCTCTTGTCTTCTGAAGAAAGGACCATGGAGACGTATTGTGAGAGGCCCAGAGGGTACAGAGACAGTAAAGTAAATAAAAGTACTCAGTGCCCTATCCTCGTATTGTCTTCTAGAAGAAGGACGTATTGAGAATATGGCCCAGTGGGTACAGAGACAGTAAAGTAAATAAAAGTACTCAGTGCCCTATCCTCGTATTGTCTTCTAGAAGAAGGACGTATTGAGAATATGGCCCAGAGGATACAGAGACAGTAAAGTAAATAAAAGTACTCAGTGCCCTATCCTCGTATTTTCTTTTAGAAGAAGGACGTATTGAGAATATGGCCCAGAGGGTACAGAGACAGTAAAGTAAATAAAAGTACTCAGTGCCCTATCCTCGTATTGTCTTCTAGAAGAAGGATGTATTGAGAATATAGCCCAGAGGGTACAGTACAGGAATTTAAACACACAAGGCGGAAAAATAAACACACAATAGTCAGCTGGGGTTAATCTTTTCCCCGATTTTACTTAGGGTCAAAAATTATATAATACGAATCTTGAGGGTAAAATTTAAATTTTAAGAGGAAATCTATTTTTCCTCCATTTTAAAAAATCTCATTTTTTGAACCCCAATACTAAGCTATTTTACTCTTAATTTGATATGGAGTTAATAAAAATATAAATAGAATTATTTCGATACCTTGGGTGCAAAATTCTGTATAAGATTGACTAAATTTGAAAACCTTTAAAAGAATTCAAGAAACCCGATCGTTCGGCTGCTGCTGGTATGGCCAAAGCAAGAGAAAAGAAAAGAGGAAAGAAAAGAAAATGGGAGAAGAGGGCTTGCTGTTTTTTTGAAAGAGAGAGAGGGAGCAAAACGGCAGAAGAGTTTCTTTTTTCTTTACCTTCTGCCTTCCTCGCTGATTACTCCTATTTATAGGCAGCCGTATGAATTTTTTTATCATACAGGTTGCCGAAGCTATTCATAGGTTTATAGGTTTTTTAATAACTCTGCATTTATTGTTATATATTTTATAATTACTATTCCAACTACCACCAACCGCATAGGCAATTGGCGGTGTTATAATCTTCCAACACACATACAAGCTACATCCGTAGCTTTAAAACTCATCTTTCATCTGTTTCTGATATTATTTTATAATATAATATTAGTTTATTCTTTTTACTATTTACATCTATGTCCTTTCTTTTATCGGGGTATTTCAGGGTCTCACTAAATTGATACAATTGGTTCAGTAGGTCAGGTATTAAAAACGGAGCATGGTATTAAAATTTGGAGTGAAATCTATCTCAAAAACCCAGTGTTTTTGCTAAAAATCACCTGTTTTAAGAAAATCTCCTAATCTTCAAGATCTTTTTTGAAAGTATCTAACCTTATAGTTTGATAGAGTAAATTTGTCTGATAAAAACATTCTAAAGTTTCAAAGGGTTTTGAAGTCAAAAACCACATTTTCTAAGTGAAAGAATATTCAACGGCCCATATTTCATGGCTTAAAATAAATATCGAAAACTAATTATTTTAGACTGTAAAGAAATAAACAACTTAGTTATAATACAGATTGAGTACTGACTCTCTCTATATATTTTTAGGACTTCCTCTACCCTGTCAAATTGGGGTTTTACCACTTTAAAACTTAGGGGTAAAATAAATTAGCGAAATTATAGCGAGATTGGCATGTCATTAGGTCCGAAATTTAAAAATAATGCATAATATAAAATTTGAAGTTCAAACTAAGTCAAATGACTGAGTTTATACAGCAGCTAAGGTTTAAGCCTAAAATAATATTATTATTATATTCGTAACTCACCCATATATCTTTGAAACTTAATTAGAAGAGTTACCAGATTCGGATCAAGTCAAACTTAGATCTGTTGAAAAACTTATTTGATACATTTTACGATTAGAGGAAAATATTTCATAATTAACGGATAAAAATTATTTAATTAATCATAATTGATCATAATTAATTCCTAAATTGGGCTGGGGTATTATAGGGCCATGGATCTAAAGTTCATCAAATGGAAGGCTAAGAAATGGATAAAAATGGAGGAATGGATTAAGAAAAGAGGAAATGGAAAAATGAAAATTTAAGTCTTTATTAAGCATAAAAAAAATGGGATTTTAATGGATTAATGGGCCATAGGGTTCGGCCATGTAGCATGGCCGAACCCCATGGCCAATGTTGGATGATTTTTAATTAGGGTTTGAAGGTTTAAAAGTATGGAGAATGATCAATGGTTTTATGAGGATTTCAAGATGTTAAAATGATTAAAAGTTGATAAATTTTAAGAGGTTTTGGATAAGGAAATTTCATGAAAATATGGGTGATCTTTCATGGCCTAAAAAGGCATAAAATGGAATGAATGGATGACCATAGGGTTCGGCCTATGCTACATGGCCGAACCCCATGGTGAATAATGAGTGATTTATTAAGGTTATTAGGTTTAAAGATAATGAAGAAAAATGATAAATGTAAATGGACTTATTGAGTATGGAATGTGAGGTTTAGATGGAATGAAAATGGCAATGATTTAGTGATTTGAAAATAGATTATTTTGGGACAAAATTAATGATTTTTATGAAGATCTTAAAGTTGGTAATAGATGGTATTTTGTTGATGGAAATGAGGAAATGATTGGTGGTAGAAGTGGAATTTAAATGTAATTAAAAATCCAAGATAAAAATAAGGGAAAGACATCATGGGTTCGGCCATGGTGTATGGCCTAACCCATGACCCATGTTTTAGGTCATTCATGGGCTAAGTATGGTTTATATATGTGCTTAAACGAAATGGAAATTAGGTAAGTTAATGATGAAATTTAAATGGATGTTTACAAGTATGATATGTGATGTTTAAATGGAATGAAGATTTGTGATTTTTGAAATGGATTATTTTTGGGACAAAATATGAGTCTTTGAAAATGGCACCAATAAAAGTGAACCATGAACCCTATGGTAATATTTTGGGACTTTTATGAATGGAAAACAATGGAGAGAAATGAAAATATTGAATGGATTGGTAAGCATGGTAGGTGATATTTTATATGAGATGAAAAATGGGGTTTTAAATGAATGACTTAAATTCATTTGGTGAAGGTAAAATGAACCAAGAAATTAGGAAATGGACATCATGGGTTCGGCCATGGTGTATGGCCGAACCCATGACCCCTTTGGGAGCCATATTATGGGCTAGGTATGGAATTATATATGGAATTAAATATTTACAAATTTAATTAAACTAGATGGCTGATTTTATGATGTTATGTCATGATTAAGAAATTATAAATGGGTCCAAGTTTATGGGTCAAATATGGACTTGAATATGCATGGATAAAAGGGGTAACTTAACCATGGAAGAGGAGTGGCAAAACCGTAATTTGTGGCCACATTGAAGGACCATGGGTTCGACCATGGTACATGGCCGAACCCTATGTGGGTTCGACATGAAAATGGATATATTATGAAGGAATAAATGAAGCGGATAGTTGCTGCGTTTTAGGCTCGCAAATCGGAATTTTAAATTTGGCCAAAATTGGATTTATGTATGAGTCTAAAACCAATGGATAATGGGCTAAGTTAGGGATTAATCATGGATGATGTATGGACTAATCCGGTAAATGTAATAAGGTATCGGGCGTCGCAAACGGTACGCGATCGGCAACCGGATTATCGAACGGGAAGCGTAACGGAACGCGACACAGTATTCAGTAGGATTCCTACCTTTTTGTAAGCGATGGATATGTGATGGTGTTTTAAATTATTTTGACTTGGCGTATTATGGATTTATGATTCTAATTTATGATTTATGGGACTTGCACTATGATGGGTTTTAACATATGAATTACATGATAGTATCATGGATTATATTTTAATATTATGCATCATATGACTATGTATGGTATATTGAATATGGTCTATCTATATACTACATAGCATAATGCACCTACATCTCATGCATGGCATGGGCAGAAAAAAATAAACAAACCGAAGTCCATGCTCCGTCGGGGCGACCGAGAATCAGACATGGGGATAGCCTGAGGGCTATAACCGGAGTCCATGCTCCGTCGGGGCGACCGAGAAGCAAACATGGGGAACAAGATATTGTATGATCATACGGATAATGGGTGGGACACATGACATAAGCACCCATGACATAGCATTCATCACATGATTATTTTGTTGTATTTTATTGTATCGGTATGTGTGTATCCCTAATCCATGTGCTAGCCCTACTCGGAGTCTTACTGGGCGCGTTGACTAACGCCCTACTTCTACCCTAGCTGATAGCGCAGGAGAGGCAGGAAGCGGTGGACATACCGGAGGCCAAGCGTAGGAGCTTGGAAAGTGCAGTCCTAGTTTATATTATGTTTACATTTTGGAGATGTAATTTTAAAGTAACTTAGCTTGTCGGGTTGTATAAATTTACGTTTCTTGCGATGGTTTTGGACGTTACGTATGGACGATACATTTTGTGATATAATCATGAACATAGGGGCATTTTGGTAAATTCAATGTTGTATCTTCCCTTCTATCTAAAAACCGGTAGGATAGACTCCATTATCATGTTCCGCAATAATCATAATCCACGAGCTTACTTGCTACTCGTGAACCGTTCTCGTGGACTTAGCTCCGCGCACGCGTGGGGTTGGCCAGTTAAGGGTCGGGCTTTAGAAGCTCGGACTTAACTCGCGTCGTGGCGTCCACGCCCTCTCTCACTCTTCTATTTCCAAAAAAAAAAATAGACTCTGATTTTCGGAAAGCGGGTGAAAAAGGGCCGGGCGTTACAATTGCTATGCTTGATATCTTAGATGAATATTTGAAAATGACGTGACTATGATATGATTGGTATGTCCATTGTACTGATATTGATATCCCATTTTCATTGCTCACTAATATTGGACCTAGGATAGGTTAACTAAGGTCTGAGTAAGGGAAAATGTGTAGAATAAGCATTAAATGTTGATGACACTAGGATTTGGGTTGGTACCCTAGGGGTAGTGATGACTTGACTAATGTGCCTTCCCCCGATGGTTCCCACTAGTGTGGTTACTCAACTCCTTAAGGGAGGTTGGAGTGACAATAAAACGGATGAGTTACAATGGAACCCTATGAGAACGGTGGCAATAGGATACACTGACTCGGTCTCATAGGGTACTATCGAGGAGTAGGTCTCTCACATATCTTGCAGTTGAGGTGACGCTCTCACGGTTTGTTACTGTATCACCTAATATCGTGAAGGGCATGCAAGACAAGGTGGACTAGAGCACGTTAGGCGTGAGTCACCCGCTTGGTAAAACGTAGGCCCTAAGTCTTCTCAAGGGTTGTGATGTATTTATGTGATGATTGATTGCTACGTTCCATAAATGTGTCCTTGAATGGGTTTGAGTCCCTTTCTTATCATATGATAGTATGACATATTGCATCGCATTGTATATTCCATTTCATACATTACCATGTGCGTGCATGAGTGTGTAGCTTGCGTTGATTTTCTCACTGAGCATGTTTATGCTCACGTCCTTGCAATTTCAAGTAACATTGCACCGGTTGGGTTCGAGGGAACACGGGGATGAGCCTAGACTATACACCTTGATGTTACCACGCACTGCTTAACATGGATGATGCTTTTTTTGACATTTTGTTTAACATGGTTATGTTCTTAATGTTGTTGTATTTACAAACCATGTATTAGTATGTTTGAGACCTTATCGACCGTATGAGTTATATTGTAGTTTTGGACGACCGTATGAGTTATATTGTAGTTTTGGAATGTAATATTAATTGCTATGTTGGATGTGAAAGATGGACAAGTGTATTTTTTGAGAGGCCATGATTGGCCCATATGTCCAACTTTTATGGGAAACTCTGCCGAAATTCCGGTAGGGGTCCCATATCACACGTGTGCTTCCCATGTGTGTGATATATTGCTATCGTGAGTTACGTCAAAAAAAAAAAATTATCCCTGTCACGTGCCTGTTTGGGTCAAGGCGTGACATTATAAAATGCATGATATGCCATAATGCTAATTATGATACATGCTCCCATCCCATGTATCTCAACGAACGAAACGAATCAAACAAGTCATGCAAAGTTTAACTCAGCTAAGCATAGCACATGTGCACCAAGTGGGCAAGAGCCTAACTAATTTACACAAACGAGTATCCACAAAGAGTGCAAGCAACTGCAATTGTTCAAAAGCCCAAACGAGTCTACACAACGAGTATCCCCAAAGGAGTCCAAGGCTAATGATCCACAACAACAAATAAAGGTGGGGTAGGATCTGTGAGTATACAAGGGAAATCAAAACCCTAAACGATTCTGCACAAACGAATCTCCTAACGGGATGTGCAAGGCCAATGATTCCAACAACAAAGCCAATAACCCCAAACTCCATAGCCCTTATACGAATCTCACACCCACCCAAACGTGGATGCTCATGCATGAATAATAAATGAAATATCTCATGCATGCATGCCATGTCATGTACAATAATAACATGCTCACAATAGAAATTAAATAATTTCTCAAATAACTATAGCATGTTCCAATAACATAGGCATCATCAAAATAACCATGCTTAACCATCCAAAACAAATTATGAAACACACCAATTTCCATAAGTCAAACGTGAACAAATCTCCAATCAATTACAACCAGTATTTCCAATTTTCACAAATCAAGTTCTAGAATACTTAGTTTGGATTTTTCAACAAAATAGACGAGTAACAAACTAAATATCCAAGCTGACTGAGGTCCTAATGGCTTCCAACAGTTAGCCAAAATATTTCTCTTACATTAGTGAGCTTGCACAAAAAATTACCCGTCAAATTACAAGAAAAACCAGTCTTCCAATAACCCAAAACGCTTGCATTCAAAGCAATACCCAAACCATCAATTTAGAACAACAAATAACATGCATGAAACAAGCATACAATGGATTATTTCCCTTACCTAAATTTGCAAATTTTTCAAACACAATTTATCACCAAGTCCAAGCTCCAATTGAAGCTTTAAGTTCCCAAATTTGCTACAATTTTATTAAGGTTTGCACCATCACAATTTTATCCTATTCAACCTCTTTTTAGATCAGATGAACTCATCAAATAACCTCAGGGGTTCTGTCCCAACAAATCATGTAATGGCCCGGAATTTGTAAAGTAATATATGTGTTATTATTTATTTTTTTATGGTGGAATTTGGAAATTGGATGGAATAGATAATAAATGGATCAAAATGTGGACAAAGGCCCAACGAGGGCCCAATGGATTATGGATTGGATTTAAGTTTACTTAAAGGGTGAATGGTGGTCAATTGGGCCAAGGATGGTCAAATTGGGCCCAATACCCAATTGGGACCCAATGGATCAAGATGATGTAAGCCCTAAGGTACATGGGTAAGGGTGAATGTAATTGGGCCATGGGCCCAATGATGATCCAATTAGTCGGAATGGGTTGAATTAAATTTAAATCACCTAAGTTAATTTGAATTAAGCCAAGGTGATGTGGCCAATTGGGACCCACCTCCACCTCACTAATTGAGGTGGCGTGTGGACCAAGAATTGGTGGGGCCGGCCACCATGGTTGACTTGGTTAACCATGGGTGGATTTTATGGAAGAAATTTAATGGAATTAAATTAAATGGGAATTAACTTAACCTAATTATCTAATTAATTAAATGATTAAATTATTCAAATGAGGGTCAAATGGTCAAAAGGTGGAAAACCAAAAGCCATCTTATCTTAAGGTAAAAAGAAAAAAAACGTTGGGTAATGTGGTTGGGTCAAAAAGCATGAAAAATATCTAAGTTGGGTTGGTGGGAGAGTTAATGTGGAGTGTATTTTAGACAACCAAGAAATGAGATGACTTTTCATCTCATTCTCTCCACTCCAACGATCTCATACTCTCTCCCTCTCTTGTTCTCCACCACCGTACCACACCCAAGGAAAAGGAGAGGAAGAAAACCAAGAGAAAGAGTAAGAAAAGCTTGGAAGAAAAGAGAGGAGAAAGGTGTAAGCTTGGGCTCATCACTCCAAGATCAAGACCTTGGGTTATTTATCTCCATCTTCTCCTCCCTTCCTCTCTCAAATCAAACCCTATCATGGCCAAACCCAAGCTATAGTGTCTTCACCATGGATCAAGCATCTTAGCCGTTCAAACAAGGAGAGGAAGAAGAAAGGAGGCCAAGGAAGCCGACGGGAGTGACGGAAGTCGGAGGAGGCGTCGGATTGTAAGTAATTCCTAAACAAGAGATTTGGATTTTTTATGGTTTAAGTTTTGGGATCCATTCTTGTTAAGTTTGATGGTGGCCAAATAATCATAGGCCTTGGATCTCAAATCCATCAAATGGAAGGATGGAAAAGTGGATAAATTAGGTTAAGGAAAAAAATAAATACATTAAGGACATTATGTAATGAAATTCATTTAAGCATGAAATATGTGTGATTTTTGGAAGGAATTATGGTGAGTAATTAAGTAAGATTAAATGGGGTTTTTTTTAAGATCAAAACCATGGAAGGGGGATTTATGATTTTAAGATGTTAATGAATAAATGTTAGTGAAGTTAAAGAGTTTTAATGAGGAAAAGAATGGAGGATGATTTAGGGTTTGTAAGTGTTTAATGATTAAATGTGTTAGTTCTTTTTAAAGGGATCTTGAATGAAAATCATGGAAAGATGGCTTATGTTTTTCTTAAGGTGCTAATGATTAAATGTGGTGATAATTTTAAAGGGGTTTAAATGAGGAAATGCATGGGAGATGTGAATGATGTTAATGACCTCAAAAAATGGTAGGTGTTTAAGTGAATTATTAGGGTTTATAAATAATGGAAACCATGGAGGATGATTTAGGGTTTTAAGATTTTAATGGTTAAATGTAGGTAATTAAGGATCATTAATGGAGTTTTTAGGGTTATGTGTTTGTAAATTTAAATGGGTTTGGAGGGATGGAAGATAATGAAGTTAACTAATGAGTTTTTAGGGTTGTAAATGGTAAATGTTGGAAAAATTAAAGGGGTTTAAATAAGGAAAAATAAATGGGAGTTATGGTTAAACTAATGGACCAAAATGTATTTCATGATGATTAAGGAAGGATGATTTAAATGTATGAGTTAAAATCCCTCATAGTTGGACTTATGTGTGTGTTTAAATTAATGGGGAATAGGTCATGATTAAAGGGGTCATTAATGGACTCAAGAATGTATCAAGTGATGATCAAAGTTGATGATTTAAATGCATGATGTAAACCTCCTCATGGGAGGGCTTATTATGGATCTAAATGTGGTGAAAAAGACCCAAGGAAAAGTGGGGATTAGGTTGAATTAAAGGGGCTAGTTTTAATAAAGCCCATGACTCATTGAGAGTCCTCTTTGGGCTAAGGTTTAAGGTGTGTGCATGTGTTTAAAAATTAATGGAATTAGGTTAATTAGATGGTTGAGGTAAGTGGTCTTGTTGTATGGTTAATGGATCAATTAGGGACCCAGGATGTGGTTAAGAATGATGATTCAATTGTAAGTCATTTTATGGACTAAGGAAGGGTGTGTGTATGTAGTTGGATGAATGGAAAAATTAGGCTAAGTTAAGGACTAAATTATTAATATGCATATCATGGTTAATGAGACATCAATGGAACCATTTTGTGAATCAATTAATGGTCTAAGTTATGGATCAATTATGGACCATAATGTACATGGATCAAGTAAATGAGTAACCATGGAAGGGTAGTGGCAAAACCGTAAATATTGGCCAAAATGAAGAAACCCATGGGAGGTGGTCATGGACCTAGGGACTCTAAGTAACAACCTTATGAGTGATTAATAAAGCCTAGGGTGGCTGGTTTTTAGACTCATATGATTAAAATATTTAATGGAATAAATGGGACCCGCAAAACTTAGTTAGTGAGGTTCGGCCATGGTATATGGCCGAACCCCACTAAGATGTGATTTATGGACTTAAATGGTTAATACATTGACTAATTGATATGTATAATAAGGTACCGGACATCGCAAGCGGTGCGTGATCGGCGACCGGGTCTGTCGGACGGAAACGGAAGAAAGAACGCTAATCGGTATTCGGTAGGATTCCTACCTTTTTGTAAGCCATGGATTGAGTGATGGTTTCTTTGAATTAGTTTGGAAATTATATGGTATGTTTTAAGATTGGTTTTGAATTATGTATTATGTAGGGGTTTTTACTTGATTTATTCCGGTAAGCATATGATTAGGTTAAAATGGATTTTAATGCTATGATGTGATTATTGAGGCTTTGCTTGATCTATTTTGGGTAATCAAGTTATATGTTTTATTGATGGGATTCTTTTTAAATGTCATGGTTTGTTATTATATTCATTACATGGCATATGGCATCTACATCTCATGCATGGCATGGGAGGGATATGACACGGGAAGGATGAAATGAAACCGAAGTCCATACACCGTTGGGGCGACCGATAAACAGACATGGAGATATTTTGATGTGTTTGATGTATCAGGGATGTTGTATGTAATTATGATACCTTGATGATGGTTCTTCCATCAAGGGGGATTATTTGTAATTGTTTTATATCTGGACGAGGTTTTACCGTCCAGGGGAATGATTTGTGATTGTTTTATATCTGGACGAGGTTTTGCCGTCCAAGGGGATGATTTGTGATTGTTTTATATCTGGACGAGGTTTTGCCGTCCAAGGGGATGATTTGTGATTGTTTTATATCTGGACGAGGTTTTGCCGTCCAGGGGGATGATTTGTGATTGTTTGTATCTTGACGAGGTTTTGCCGTCAAGGGGGATATGACAGCATGATAGTATGGATGATGGGTGAGATTCATAACACGGACACCCATGGCATAGCATTCATTTTATGGTTTTCGTTATACTATTATCTATATGCTTTGTTATCACTAATCCATGTGTTAGCCCTACTCGGAGTCCTACTGGGCGCGTTGTCTAACGCCCTACTTCTACCCTAGCTGATGACGCAGGAAATGCCGGAGCAGAAGGACGGGACGGGAGCCAAGCTTAGAAGCTTGGGGAGGCGAACTGTTTACTTTATTAAAGTTTATTTTTGGGAAATGTATATTTGAACAGTTTAGCTTATTGGACTGTATAATTAGATTACTCTTATATTTTGGTTTATTTTGGAAGTTGAGACGTTGTGATATTTTAGTAATATTATGAATGTTATCTTCCCTGCTATCTCAAATTTGTAGGATAGTCTTTATTGTTAATTCCGCACTTAGTTGTAATATTCCTTGAGCTTACGTCTACGTGTGAGCTGTTCTTCGTGGACTTCGTTCCACGCACACGTAGGGTTGGCCAGTTAAGGGCCGGGCTTTAGAAGCTCGGACTTAACTCGCGTCGTGACGTCCGCGCCCTTTGTCACTATGGAAAAAAAAAAAAAAATAGACTCTGATTTAAGGTGAAAAGGGGCGGGTGTTACAAATCAAGCCTCAAAATACAAATTATTCTACAATTGGTCTAAGGTTTAAGAGAGTTCAAACATTGCAAAAAAAATTAGCTTTACTTGCAGAATTTTCTGGTATCAACCCAGATTTCATTAGGGTCTCATATTCATATAGTAAATAGGTCTCTGAGTAAGGATTCCAACAATATTTGGTTCATCCCAAACATGCTTTCCTAGCCTGAGTTATGACCAAATTATTCAGACATATTCACTGCTCAACAGATTGTAGTCTTAACCGCGATTTTGGTTTACAAAATAGATTTAACCTATCAAATCAATGAGTTTCTCTTTGTAATTTATCTAGATATAGATATTTCCATGGGCTTAAATTAATAAACAAATTTTGCACCATTCTGATCTTCAGAGACCAAGATAAAAATTATTTAAGTGTCTTGAAACAATCTACAAATAAAAAATCTGCAACTAGGTCTGTATTGTAGATCAACTCTGGTGTATCAATTCACATCCAAAAATTCCCAAATTTTAACTGGAGATAGGTATCCTTGTCTAGATGAAAATGGACACAAATTTTACATTGTTTCGATAAACAGAGATCAAGTTATGGATTCTCTTGTAAACTCCTGTAAAATTGTCTTACAGACCTAAGCCATAATTTTTGTCCGACTTGTAGATCTATTTTGGGGCATCAAACAATATTTCTCTGGTCTGAAATTTGGATGGAAAGTATCCCTATTAGTCTAGTTTCCAACAAACCAAGTTTCACTGAAAAATTCGACTGAAACCTCCTAATATGATTTTTCTTGCGACAACGAGCAGAAAACGAAAATTCTGGTTAAAAAAATAGTCTACAACGTTTTACTCCCAATTCCAAGGTCTAAAAATTATAAAACCAATTCTCAGAGATGTATAATTGATCTACAATAACATTGGATGGTTTAGGAATCAAAAAATTTAGTTTTCCATCCATGGAAATAGGATTTACAATTATCAATCTATAAAATACAATTTTTGGAAATCAAAATCTCAATTTTATGGCCGACTTCTCCAACAATCCAGTTCAATTTTATTAATCTGATTCCTTCACCATACAATCAATCTTCGAATCATGAAGAAACTTTTCATGGGAGTTTGGATGGTTGGAAACCCCCAAAATAAATTTCCATAAATGGATAATCAAATTCCCAAATTTTAGTCCATGAAAATCATCAATTATACATGGATCTCCATGTTTTCAATTCAATTTTCCACATAATCAAAATTTATTGTAAAAATTTCCAATTTTAAAAGTAAAAATTTATTCTTCTATGGACGAATTTCAGTTATGGTCCATGGTTATACAAAATCTAAAGAATTCCATGGTGAAAATTCGATTTTTCCTTTCTTTTTCCTTCTTTTCTTCTCTCTCTTTCTCTTTCCATTATAATAAAATTTTATAATTTCTTTTCCTCCATGATAATTGAATTTCTTGAGAGAGATGGAGTGATCAATAATAATTGAGCGGAAGAGAAGAATAATTAAAGAGGAAAAAAAGAAAATAAATGAAATAAATAAGTAAATAATAAATAACTTATTTGAATTTGGAGAGAAAACCCAAAGAGAAAGAGCTCCAAAATTCACCCAAGCCTTGTAGGTGTAAAATTCGACCAAGGCTTGGAAGATTGGGTGTATTTATAGATTTTTGAAAAACTTTAAAGTACCAAAACACCCTTGCCTCCTTTCTCAAAATTTTTTTTCACGAAAGGGCAAAATTGTCAGTCCATTTTAAGTATCGAGGTAGCTAAAAGATAGGGAATCCAATTTGGCTATGGCAAATTTTGCAAGGATTATCTTGCAATTTTTGTCCAAGCATGTGGGTCCATGGTCCGCACGAAAATATTTTACACATACATATTGTTTATTTTCTAAACCCATAAAATTCGAATTTTCTAAATTAAGTCATCCTTCTCAAAACCTCGTACTATATTTGGAACATCCACATTTTGAAATTTTTGAAAATTACACAGCAAAAAAAAAAAAAAATTTCCAATTTATTATTTTGAACACAAAATTTCAAATTTTGAGTTCTAAATTTTGAAGTCTCTATTTCAACTTTCCAACTAAAATTTTGGGTTTAAGAATTTTGTCTCAAATATCAAAATTATGAAACACTCAAATCAAATTATTTAATTAAATAAAAGAGAGTTTTTCAAAATTGCTAAATTTAGAAAGTTTCAAAAATTAGAAAATTTTCCAAATTTAGAAAACTGCTATTTTAGAAATTCAAACCAAAAGTTTGAGTTTTCATTCAATATCACACAATTATCAGACAAATGTAAGAATGAAATCAATTACCCACTTATCTCTATCCACTGATTTGGGTCAGGTCGTTATAATTATGGTCTACTTGGTGTTTAGGCGTAGTATAAAGTTCCGCGACAACTAAGTGATGTATTAAGTTCTGTTTCCTCATACGCGATGCATATAATTAGCTCCATACTAAACACGCTATATTTACTTTTCACTAAGATAACACGCTTCATTTATTTGATGCCATAATGAATCTGTTGTATTTAAATGAAGTTAACATAACGCGTTGTATTTACTCCATGCTAATGGAGGTGATGTGTATACTTAGCGCTGCCATGACGCACGAGCTAAGAAATACGGTGCTATATACTGCTTTCGTGGTCGTACAACATACAAAGTCAGTTGCAGATGTTCTCTCTGATCGAGTACATATGGTTCTGTAAGGGTGGCTAGTGCCCTTTGTCAAGTGGACAAACTGAATGTAGTCCGAAGCACAACTATCCAATATCAGATTTTGTAGGCGCAGCCGATCATTTGGCCAACTTTTGAGGTATTTTTGGCCAAAAATCCCTAGAATTAATTTTTTAAAATTACATAAATTTATAAGAAATACTTCATTTCATATAATTTATAATATTATAACTAATTTTTATAGATAATAAAGAGATTCATATGCAATAAAAAAAGAGAAGGAACTGAGAGAGAAGCTGAATTTCCTTTGCTCAATCGGAATTTTCCATAAAAAAAAAAAACGAGAAGGAGCGGTAAGTTAAACTCCTCTTTGTCTCTACCGTCCAAACGCGGACCTGTTAATTAACGCCATTTATGCAACCCAAACCTTGAAATTGGTAGCACTGTACTAATATAAGACGATCGTCAACTTAAATACGAAAAGCGGACACTGATTCTGGAGAAGGGATAGGAGAGCAGCAGAAGGGATTGGAGCGCAGCAGCAGCTGAAGAGGAAGATTAGCAACGATGCAAGGCCTTCAATCCCCATCTTCCATCCGGGGCTCTCCCTTAGAAATCTCTATTCTAACTAAAAATTCTCCCTTTACAACCATTTGTCCTAAAGTCGGACGTACCCGCCCCAAATGCCGTACCCGTCCCTTCTCCGTTGCCGCCTTTGCTTCTGCTTCTGCCTCTGCCTCTGCCCCTAAGCGAGAGATCGATCCCAAGAAGCGGGTTGTCATCACGGGCATGGGCCTTGTCTCCGTCTTTGGCAATGATGTCGACACCTACTACGAACGTCTCCTCTCTGGCGAAAGTGCTATTGCTCCCATCGACCGTTTTGATGCCTCCAAATTCCCCACCCGATTTGCTGGCCAGATCCGTGGGTTCAAATCTGATGGCTACATAGACGGCAAGAATGATAGACGGCTCGATGATTGCCTCCGCTACTGCCTTGTGAGTGGCAAGAAGGCCCTTGAGAATTCTGGCCTCGCCCTTGATCTCATCGACAAGAAGGTATCCGTTCCCGTCTCCATCTTTTTTTTTTTTTAATTTGAATGATTGGAATGAAACAGCTTTGCTAGAAATTGTTCATTTTTAGGCAAAAATGGATAAACCCATCTTGTCTGTAGTTTAAATTTGGTTATTTTCGTAGAAACTAGTTTCACTTCAATGCATCCATCCATGTTTTGTATGAATTTTGATTTTGAACTTTAGACATGTATATATTTCGGTTTTTCAATTGTTCAGAAATTGGAGACTCATTCATATCATTAGCCTACGTCATTTGGGGTGCTATTGCAATTGCAGATCAAATTATGCTCTGTTCTTGGTATGGAAATGAATGTAAATAACCAATGTTTAAAACCACTTTTTTTTTGAGAGGTATGTTTAAAACCACTTCTGTTTTTTACGTTTAAAAAAAACCACTTCTGTTTTAAATTAGTAAATGGTTATTTTCAAATAATTTTATTTTCTGTTTTTCCTACATTTGTATCTGTACCCCTCTGAAAAATAATTGTTCAACAAAAAAAATGGTTAAATCCATATATGTTTTTAGCTAAATAGGTTATTTTTTTTTCAAACAATCATTCTTTTGCTAAAAATTGTATCCTGTTTCTGTTTTTAATTAATTTTTCTTAACATTTTCCTTTTCATGCATCTAAAGTTGCCATGTCATTGATCAGTATAAGCTGGGTTGCTGATACTCATCGGGGCCAAAAAGAATGGAAAACAACATACTGTAAAATGTGGTTTCCTCATTGCAGTGTCGAGTTAAAACTTATATTTTTAATTAAAAGTGGTTTTTTTTTTTCCAAGGAAACACTTCCCTTTCTATACATCCATGGAGAGATCAAGAATCCCACAATTGAGATTTTGGTCTCTAGATTTCATTCCAAATATCTTCTTGTGAATCCGGGTTGTGAGATCATCTGAATAGGCTTATCCATTGCCCCCATTTCGATTTGCTTAAAATTGGTGGAAAAGGATAAGTGTTTGATGTGGGCATCACACATCAAGATGGAATTGAGGAGGGAAACTACATAACTTTTTACCATGGCTTTGTAGTTTTGTTGAATTAAATTAAAGTGTGCTTTGTGTTTTCATACTTAGTTCAATTGGATTGCTAAGTTAGATTGCATTTTAATTTTTATTTTAATTCAACAAGCAAGGACTAGTTCTCCGGAACTACTTTTTCCTTGAGGTTGGGGAGCATTCCTTTTGGATTGAAATCACTTTCGGTTGACACCGAATTGATTTCCTTGCTTGAGTGGTTTGAGGACGGTTCATAACATTAACTTAGGCTACATCAGAAGACTATTAGGGCCACAGTTGAACCTGTGTTCTCGATTGTCAATTTCGTTGTCCAAAAGTCTCTGTTGTGTATCCTGTGTGTCTCTCGAAGAATGAAGACCCGAAGGTTAGAAGACCTGGATGGTGGATGGCAAAGCAACAACGTGAGAGGTGAATCAGCTGAAAGGCCAACCAAGGCAGGTAAAAGGACCTAATAGACTTAGATGACCTTGGACTGATCCCATGATAGATTTGGACTTAGAATGTGGACTCTTATAGGTGGATATATGGAGCAGTTAATTCTAAGCGTCGAAGTCCATAGTTTTGGTTTGTGAAATTGTGAATGGTTTGTAGTTCAGAACTTTGAATGAGGAGATTCAGATGTTTGGACAAAATGCAGTATGGACAAACCTATGGACTAGACTCTCATGGATTCAAAACTCTGAATGGGATTGATTCAGACTTCTGAATAGCTTATACAGTTAGCCATTGGTTTGAAATCTTTGATGAGTTGTAAGAATTTGAAAACCTAGCCACTGGAGCGTGCTAGCTGGATGACTAGCTGGTTGACAAGTTGGATAACAAATGTGATTGGATGAGAGATAGATTTGCTCGGTTGTCACAGAGTTGACTGTGAGTTGTACTGTTGGTTCATAGTTTTGAACCTTGGAGGTTCAGAGGTTTGAACTTACGAGCTTGAAATCTATAAATACCAGCTGTGTTGTTTGAGAAGTGAAAATGATTGAGCATTCTGAAAAGCTGTGTACTGAGATTTGACAGACTATATGTGCCATAACTTGCTAATCATTTGATAGCCATTGTGATCCATCACTTCGATCGTAACTGATCTGAAACAACGTCTGAGGCTCTACTTGTGATGTGATTGGAATATCAGTGAGAGAGATCTAGAGACACTAGAGTGAGTGCTATGTCTAGAACCCTTCCTCAAATTTTTGGTTGAAGTTCTTTTGATCGGTATATCATCTGCAACAAGGACGTCGTGCGGTGGAGGAAGCGTTGGGTTGAATCACTGATTGGATTTGCTGTTACTGGACATCAGCATTGATAAAGTTTGTGAGTACTTTGTTGTGTCTTGTGGTTGTTGTGGGACCCATAGGGGCGTGATCTTCGCTTGCGATATCATTTGGGCCTGCTGTTCTCTGTTGCGTTCATCCGTTCGAATGAAATCTGTGGCTGCTGCAGTTACTGCCTTTCGTTGGCAAGCTCTGTTACTGCATCTCATTCTCTCTGTTTTTTCGAACAATAGGGACTGCTCATTTTCCCCAGTTTTGCTGTAGTTTTTTTTTTTGCTACGCTTTTTTCAGATTTGGGCTTTCATAACTTAAGCTTCTGCTGCCTCAGGAGTCTTGCCGATCAGATCTCCAACTCTGAAGGATTGCAGGCAACTTCCCTACAACTTCCCTTACTCCAAATCTGCAGTTACTGCAGCGTTATTTTGTAGAGATCCTTGTTTCCATCGCCTGTCCCAGTTCGGTAACATCTTATCAGATCTTCAGGACCTTGTGTCAACGATCTGCATCTTGTTTGCGTTTTGCTTCAACCAAGGTTGGGCGAATCTCTCGCATGCTTGACCTCCATCATGTCCAGATTTGGTTTCTCAGATCCGCCCCTCTCGTCGACCGTGTTGTTGCCCTTGCAGCCTGCTCCATCGATCCACATCTGTTCTTCTTCAGATTTGCATTTTTTCCTGCCGCAACAGGATTATCGCCTGTTTGCAGAAACCAGATTTGATCCCTTTTTTCTTCTTGCTGCTGTCTTCAAGAATGGGTTGCAGATCTCCAACGCTTCAGGCAATTTCCTCTGCTCTGCAACACACCCACTACTGATTTGGTTTCCAGAAATTATCTTTTAAATGATATGAAATATCCTAGATCCTCGTCTGCATAAATAAATCCTCACTCCCTTCCTTTTTTGTTAGCCAAACGATCCCGCATTTGCCTTCCAGATCTGATTCTCAATCCCTTTGACCTATCCTTTCAGAGACCTTTTTTCCCTGCATTTTGTGGGTTATTCATAGGGTCATCTCTGTTTGTTCCCTTAGATCTGTAGTCTTTTTCAGATTTGAACTTATCATTCCCACAACTCTACCATCATGTGTATGGCGCAATTTTGAGTTTGAATGCCAGTGGAATCCTCTAAGACCTATTCTATGGTCTTGTTGATTGGAGGTTTTAGTTTTTCTCCGTTCTATTGTTCATAGCAATGTTATTCTTCCTCGTCGGACTTCGGCTTCTTCGAATCAATTTCTCTATGCGGCGGACTTCTGTAGCGGATTTTTATGCCTACCAACGGTTCTTCCTTTTGCAGCTAGCACTTTCGGGCATCAGATTTGGCCACTGGAACATTTTCAGCCGGTGGGATCCCTCATTTTTCCTGCCGTTCTTTGGAGACCTATACATCTGTACGGTGGAGTTACACTCTTGTTGTTTCCAGCACTGAGTTTCCATTGTTCTTTCTCCAGTATTTGTTTCAGTACATGCTGCTGCGGGACGTCAACTGGTTCCAGGCTTCGACCAGGCTCTGTTTTTGGAGATTCTTGTTGATTGCTTTCACTCCAATCAGATGGCATCATCATTGGATCGTCAAGTTCAATATGTTCAACCTCAAGTGAGACCCACTTGAGCTTGGGGGGGGGGGGGGGGGGGGGGGTTTTGCAGTTCCAATTTAGTCTTTTCCTTAATTGGTGATTATCAATAGCAGTTCCAATTTAGTCTTTTCCTTAATTGGTGATTATCAATATTGTACTTACCAACTTTAGGATTTTCCTCTTTTAGTTTATCTTCCATATTTGTATTCACTTTTCTCTAAAAATATAAATCACAGGTCTCTCCTTGATGATGGAAGACAGACCATATCTTATTATTAGTGTCTTATTCTACATTACCTTCATTACCATGCAAATGAAATCATTTTTCAAGTAAAACACTTAAAAAATAAAAATAAATGAAAAATGCACCTTAATATGTTCTTTCGATGTTGAATGCCTTTGGGCTTTTCAATATCCGAAATCTTCTATAAATCTTGTATGCTTTCCCTTGTAATCTTTTCAATCTCGAAGGTAGAACGTCCATAGTTTTCTCCAAGCTAATAGGTCGAAGGAACTCAAACAAGGCAGAACTTATCAGTATTAGGAAAGTCTTGTCCATTTGGTCTTCTCTGGGAGGGGGAAAACTAATCATCTAGAAGGACTCTACAAACGCGATTAAGTGGGTAAAGGGGCTAAAAAGACCTCTTTGGAAGATGAGCACAATAGTGAGGGAAATCAGGGAGGTAGAGAGATTTCTTTTACTGTGATCCAGAGATTAGCAAATGGAGTTGCTGATTTCTTTGGTAAGAACGGGATGAACTCCACTACTACCGGCATGTTCCACCTTTGAAAGCCGTTTAGGCGGGAGAATTCGCCAACATGCTCACCTGAAGTTATTGTGATATGAGCAGTAATGTATTTTATTTTTTCTTTTTGGCATACTTTGGTTTTAGCCTTTTAGACCCATCGCTGCCGTCCCATGTACATATCTCTTTTCATGAATACAATTTATTCTATTTGTTACCGCTAAAAAAAAGAAAAAAGAGGTAATGAGAAAGGAAAGGGAATGTAAACCCTATTAGAAAAAATGGAATAGAGGCAGCCAAAAAAGTCTCACAAGAATCACCTGTTTCTCAGTTTTAATCGCATGGCCGATATTTCAATTTCCAGTAATATTTTGATTATAGCCATTTTTTACATTAATTAGTGTCGGTTTTGACTGGTTTCCTGGTTTGAACCGGCTGTTATGATATGTATCAGCAGTATTTTGAACCATGGTTATTATTGATGGCGGCATCATTTTCTAAATTTATTTCCTGTGTATAGTTGGTTACTAATATATATGGTTACTTTTACTATGCTCTTGCCCTTTTGTCCTATTTTTGCCATTTCATTGGTTTATATGAACTTTTGGTCAAGACAAACACCTTTCATGCTTTGTTGATTTCAAGGCTGCTGTATTTTCTTATGTTAGTAATTGTGCATGTTTGCAGATTGACAAAGAGCGAGCTGGTGTACTTGTTGGGACAGGAATGGGTGGTCTTACAGTATTCTCTGATGGTGTTCAGGCCCTTATAGATAAAGGTCACAGGAAAATAACTCCGTTTTTCATTCCTTATGCCATAACAAACATGGGTTCTGCCTTGCTTGCTATTGACCTTGGTTTTATGGGCCCGAACTATTCGATTTCAACCGCATGTGCCACCTCTAACTATTGCTTTTACGCTGCGGCTAACCACATCCGACGAGGAGAGGCAGATTTAATGCTTGCTGGTGGAACTGAAGCTGCAATTATTCCCATCGGTTTAGGGGGTTTTGTTGCATGTAGAGCTTTGTCACAGAGAAATGATGAGCCCGAGACAGCTTCAAGGCCATGGGATAAAGGTCGTGATGGTTTTGTTATGGGTGAAGGTGCTGGAGTGTTGGTAAGTTATGCAGGATCCTGTTTTATGGAATTCAAGTTGTGTTTTGAAAACTCAATTAAGTCCATTGAATTGTTCTCACTGAGTCTTCATTAGGTTGATCTAAGCTGGAAGAACTTGTCAATTGTCATACATAAAATTTAGGTTTTAGTTTTTATTTTTTTACATGAAAATATAACTTCATAAAAGATATAATTTCTAATGCATTTGAAATATTCTACAGAAACATTATCCTTCGGCTGGTAGCACAGAACGAGGTTGAAGTTTAGACATACAATAGGCTTAGACAGTAGCACAGAAATGCGATCGAAGTTTTGTTAAAAATTGTCTTTTCTGTTCATCAGCTTAGTTACGATTTTGAACCTATTAAATCTGTAGATGAAACTGTTAGATTTTGCTACTGGTAAGTTCCTCTTTTCTGGGTGCGCCGTGGATCACTTGAAAAGAGAAACCTCAAAATCCAGAATGGGAGAGGTCTACCCTTTTGGTGGGGGTTTTTGTTGCTTACAATTGGAGAATTTTCCTAAATCCAAGGAACTCTTAGAGTTCCACTGAATCTCCTTCTAAGTTCTCTGCTTGTTTCGACTAAACACTACACAGTTGTGCTTTATAACCGATTGACTTGACATCTGATTGAATTGTGGTAGTTGAGTTTGAAACTCGTTTAACTATTTACCAATTTTTGAGATAGATGGGATTACACTTCAATAATGAGGATGTGCTTGCAACTAAAGATATGACAGCCAGCCCTACTCATGGTCCAATTAGCCCTACTCAAGTTCTAGAAATAGCTGCTTTCTAAAAATAGAACCCCCAAGTCAACAACTCTAGGATACATGTACCTTGTTAATAGGCCGCCTTCTTCTGTGTCTTGTCCTCCTCTTTCTTCTTCTTCTTCGTCGGTGTTTCTCCTTCTGTGTTTCTGTCTCCAGCAAATTTCTCATCTTTCCTCTTTTTCTTTTCTTTTTTGTTTGTTTAGGGTTTAGGGGTTTAGGTCTCCTCTTTCTTTCGTTTCGCCGTACTGTCGCAGAGTACATTTTACTCTTTTTCTTTCTTTTGAGACTTTTTTGTGAGCTTTATTTCGAGTTTGAGAGTCGCACGAGGACTCTTTCTCTTTTTTATTTCTTGGCATTATTTTTATATTTTTAATATTTTACCATCGTTTTTTCTGTTCTAATTAAAAAAGCTCTCTTTTATTTATATTTTTAATCTTTTGTATCTATTTTTAATTTTTTTTTTAAAAACTCACTTTTTAAAAAACAATTATTTGGTGAATGCTAATAAAATTTATTTAAATGCCTTTTGATTTATTTGTTGTTTTTTTAAAATTTATCAGTACTTAATACTTATATTTTAATCTCAAATTAATATATATATATATATATATATATATATATATGTATATATATATATCTATGTATGTATATATATATATGTATGTATATATATATATCTATGTATGTACATACATATATATATATATATATATATATATATATATATATATATATATATATATATATATATATACATACATATATATATATATATTTTGGGATTTTCGAATTTGAATAATCAAATTTTATGAATTATGATGATTTGGAATGTAAAAACTTGACTTCTAATGTATTTTGATTCTATTTTGCATTGATGCATTTTGTCATATACTCATGTGTATACTCATGTGTTTACATATTTGCTTATATATTATGAAGAATTGAAGAATTATCTTATTATTTTTTATTATGTTATATGTATTTATACTTTATATAATAATTAAAAAAAACGATATGAATCTTGCGTTTCTACAATTTTCGATACAAGATTCACACCCTAGACCGATTTTCCAATATGATTTGATTTTCACAACATTGGTTTAAATCATCAACTGATGAAGGGTAAGATTGGGTTTAACGCCTACCTATGCCTCCATACTTTAAGAAAGTGGAATTCCGCAAGAAAGTGGACACCTTATCCCTTGGATTTGGGTCTCCAATTGGCCCGACATGCATTGAAACAATTTAATTGGGCAATTGGATCAATATCTCATAACCTTAGGCTGATTTTCCATCAATTTGACGGGCTGTTTTGCTTGGAATTGCGGGTCTTGGCCACCAATAATTTCTTCATACTATATTGATACTAATGGAGCGATTTCACCACCCAATTCATCTTGAAGCTCATTCAATTGAGCATTGTCTTCAATAATTTTATGCATGAAATCTTTAATCTCTCCATGTCTTCATCCTCATCTTCAATTGATCTTCAATTCTTCTAATTGAGCTTGTGATGCCCTCATCAGAAGATAACAAAGTGTCTTGTTAGTGTAGGACTCCATCAAGGATCCTCTTTAAGCCCAAACTTGTTCCTGTTAATCTTGGACGAATTAACATCATAGATCCAAGATGAGGTGCCATGGTGTATGCTTTTCACAATTTAGGGCTACTCTATCCCCTGTCCTGCATCAGTAGCACTCTCTGAATCCATGTTTTTGGTAACTCTGCACATCATTTTTTTGTCACTTCTTCAAGTCTTTGTTGGTCTTTACTTTCTTCTAGTTTCTTGAAAATTGTAATATTTGGATAATATTAAAATAAAATATTATTTAGTAGCACTAGTCCACTTTCTAGTGATTTGGGGCTAAGCAAATTCAATGCCTGAAACTGTACCTATAGCCAACATTAGTACTGGCATCCAAGTAATACAATTATTTTATTTTTTGAAAAGTTATGATGTTTTATTATTTATGCTCAACTTTATTTTCCCATAGCAAAAATACACATTGTGCTTGGATTTTAAATGGTAGTTTTAAATGATTGTTATCAGAATTGGCTCTATAATGTGGTTTATGTAATGGTCCAGGTCAACAAAATAGTAGTAGGAATGTGGGTATAATAATAAATAGTATGAATCTTACGATTCTACAATTTTCGATTCACGATTCACACATCTAGACCAATTTCTAATACGATTCGAGTTTGATAACATTGGGTAAAATTGGGAGTTTTGGCTATCAGCCTTGGATTGTCTAATTCAAGAGTTTTGGACGATTAGTGCCTAATAACCCTAAATTCTGGACTTGGTAAACCCAAGTTGAATGAGAAAACCATTGGAAACCCAAATTTGGGAATACCATACACTTTGAGCATTGGGAATATTTGTAAAATTCCATCCTCACAAGGTGTTTGATAATATGTTTGAGTGAATGTTGCTTTGTGTACATTCCAATGCATAGTTGGGTAAGGTTATGGTTTGACTTCCTTATGCTTATGTGTGATTGATGTGAATATATTGTATCGAATACATATATATGAGTTTTCCAAGTTCCCTATGATTAGATGTTTACTATAATTGAGAATTTATAGATTTATGATGTGTTGAATTATGATAGAATGTATGATAAATTAAGATTACTCAAGATGTGTAATGTAGGGCCTTGATAACTTTCCATACTTGTGTATGGTTATGAGTAATGTATGCATCAAATGAATTCTATGATTGTGATTGGAATTCTTAGATGTGTAATTCATATAATAGCATGATGAATGTATTTTCATGCCATACTTGGACTTTTGTGATGATATGTACATCACTAGTGAGTACCTATGTTGATAATGGTTGTGGTGGATCAACCTAACCACGTGTAGAATAAATTTCCATGATTTGAAGAGGAACTTGATGAAGGGTTAGACTAAGTGAAATTGGTGAGTTAATGTCAAGTATCTTAAAATCCTAGGAGGTTAACTTGTGCTACAATGGGGATGGGCTAGCATGATTGAGAATGCATGGAATGCAATGTAAATGCTAAAAAAATCTTATTTGATTTCCCCAAAGTAAAAGTATGACCACTCTCCGATGTCAACCCAAACGTGAAAATAATGAACTACGGCTGTTCTGATCTACTATGTGGTACCTAAGCAACTGAGAGCATTGTGCTTCAGATCGATTAAAAGATGCATTGTGTCTCATCCATTTATATTAAGGATGATGGATAAATTGCGTTAATTGTTGGAAACCTTTGGGAAGGGTTGAGATGAATTATTGTTGAATTTAATTGGGTTAATGTTGTAAAAAAAGAGTGATTGGGCTTAGGATGTTAAACCACCATGAGACGGGTTGAATAAATTGAAAAGACTAAGAATATGTGTAAATAAATCCGACGTGTGTAATGTAGTCCATGTCCCTAGAATAACCCAATGTTATAATTATGTTGAATGTATGAAACGTAATGGAATGCGCTATGTTTGCTATCATTGTGAAATTGTGGTCGTAATGTGATTATGATATGTTTATCGCCCATGAAATTATGAATATGTTTCCCTTGGTATTACTCATTCATGTGTGCCTAGGAGGTTATCTAGGATGTGAGTATGGGATATTGTGTTAATGGGCATGATGATATTGAGAAATACTAGTGTTGGTGTGAGACCCAAAGAGTTTATAGGACTTGATGATGTACCTTTCTCTTATTTGGGCCCCACTAGTAGTAGTGTTCACTCCCTAGAGGAGATTGGTGTGACAGGGTGACGATTAGATCAAAGAATCCTATTGGAACGGTGACGTTGGCTATGGGACTTGGTCTTGTACGGTTGCCGTCGAGGAGTATAGCCCCACATGCTTCGCACTGTAGGTCGCTCTCACGGCTATTTGTGGTTGTTGTTGAGGAGCAAAACCCCTCACATGCTTCGTGCTGTAGGTCGCTCTTACGATTATTTTTTACACTTGGTGTACAGTTTTGGCAGTGTCAGATACTCGTGAGCCTATGTGGGCAGTACTAACTTAGTAAGACACATTGCGCAGGGGTTAGATACTAGTGAGCCTATGCGGGCGGTACTGACTTACTAATACGGATTGCGCAGTGTCAGATACTTGTGAGCCTATGCGTGCGGTACTAAATTAGTAAGACACATTGCGCGCGATTAGATACTCGTGAGCCTATGCGGGCGGTACTGATTTAGTAAGATGGATTGTGCAGGGTTAGATACTTGTGAGCCCTACTTGGGCGGTACTAACTTGGTAAGTCGTATGTTGATCACCTTAGAGCTGACTTAATTACCAGAGTGGTGAAGGGACGCGGGGTGAGGTAGATTATCTATGTTGTATGGAGGTCTCCCACTTGCAAGTTGTGGCCTATGTCTCTCAAGGGATTATGATATTTGATAGTCCGTTCCATAGAGGTGTCCTTGGGTGGACATTGTGTTCACGTTGATGAGATTGAACATTGCGTTCACATTGATGAGGTTGATAGCAAGACAGTGTTGCATAGCATGATTTATATGCCATGTCATACATTTTTATTATGTGGGTGCGTTCCTCACGTGATATTGATATTGAGACGTGGTATGGGTACGTCCCTCATGTGATTATGATGTTTGACTGTCCGTTACAAAGAGGTATTCTGGATGGTGAGGTTGGGTACGGAGACTTGGTCTCGTATAGTTGCTGTCGAGGAGTGGGTCTTTCACATGCTACTCGCTGTAGGGCGCTCTCACGGCTATATAACACATTTGATGTGCGTTGATGCGTAGGGCTAAGTACTCGTTTACCCTATAGGGATGGTACTAGCTTTGTGAGGCGCGGTCCGACCGCTTTAAAGCTTGACTGAATCACCCATGAGGTGAAGGGATGGAGTGCGAGGTAAACTTGATCACGCCAGTCGTGAGTCTCTCGCTTACTAAATCATGGGCCCTAAGTCTTGCTAGGGGTTGTGGCATGTTTATGATTTGATATTGTTGTCACAGTCACGTAGTGATTCATGCGAGTGTTGTTCCTATGGATAGAAGATCTCATGGTAGATGATGTGTTCTCTGGATGAGTTATGCCCATGGATGGATTATACCTATGGAGGGATTATATTCATGGATGATTTATACCCAAAAATAAATGATACTCACTGATGTAGTGTTACCAGAGATGGATGATTAGTCATATGGATGTTGTTCCCGTGGTAGACATATTGGATTCATGCCCAGATATTGGTTATATGGTAGGCATATTGGCCCCATGATAGACATGTTGGTCCCATGGTAGGCGTATTGGTCTCATGGTGGACTTGATGGTTTCATGGATAGATATTATTCCCATGGAGGGTTATTCCCATGGATGGTTATCCTCATAGAGGGCATTGTGACCATGGATGTATATTATTACGGTGGATGAATATTCTCACGGAGGGCATTGATTCCATAGGTGATTGTACCCATATTTAGAGTATTGTCCCCGATGATGGATGTAGTACTTATGTTCGTGTATAGGTCCCATGGTTGATGTTTATCTCATGAGTGACATAGACTCCATGGTTGACGGTGTTCCTATGGTTGGTATAGACCTGTGATTGGCTAGACCCGTGATGTGTGAGACCTATTTTATTGATGAGGCCCATGGATGGGCACTAGAATGTCCTGGTGTGACATCATGAATAACATTGTGTTAGTGCTATAAAATAAGTGAAATTAGAACTACGCAAGATCTGATCTCCAATGGAGTACGTAGGCAGCTGATGATTTAGTTCAATCAACCTAAGGGTCCAATAAGTCCTAACATCCGCAAGGATCTTGTTACACATGTGAGTGCCACGTGTTTGGACTTTGAGTTATGCATACTTTAGAGTTAAAAGAAAAATATTCTTGTTTCTCACGTGCTTGTTGGGTCGGTACGTAACAGTTTAGCTGTCAAATTGTGCTTAAAAAAAATTCACAATCTCCATTTTAACCGCTGGCATATAAGAAGACCTGAATTGTTGATATGGGTACCCTAGTAGGTATGCACGATAGCCTTCAAAACACACTGTCCATGTGATTGTAAGGATTAGATTGTAGGATTTCTTCAATTTTACTTTTCTAATCTTACAAGGAAGTTGGAGAGCATGCACACATAGATACGTGGATGCAACTGCATACTGTTGTAATGGCTTCTTATTTTCTCTCTGATTCATCATTTTGGTTCTTTTGATTTTGTCTACCACGCAGTTAATATTTATTGTTGTTTAGAATGATGATTTGGAAATTTTCTTTATAGGTAATGGAGAGCTTGGAACATGCAATGAAACGGGATGCACCAATTATTGCTGAATATTTAGGAGGTTCTGTTAATTGTGATGCTTATCATATGACGGATCCTAGAGTTGATGGACTTGGGGTTTCAACATGCATTGAAAGAAGCCTGGAAGATGCTGGTGTGGCCCCAGAAGAGGTACCTTTCCTTTGATGTTGTTTTCTGTTTTACAAAAACTTGTACCATATGGTATGACCCTGTATGTGCACAATACACGACATGTATGTATGGATACATCTTCATGCCTAATGCAATTTTACCATAAGGTACGACACTAGTACATTCACGGGACAAGACACGGACATGCTCAGTATGTGATTGTAGATATTTGTTGAAAGAACAATGATGATAATACTGTATGAACCACAAAATTAAAAAGGATAATCCTTTTCAAAGAAAAAGGAAAATGGATAATAAAAAACTAACAAAAAAAAAGACAATGTTTAGGGAAATACTTGAAGAAGACCCCAAATGACTATTTGGATCTCATTTTCATCAGTGGGACTCTAGCTTCTTGATGAAGGGTAGGGTTGGGTGTAAAGTCTAGCTATGCCTCCAACGTATAAAATAAGAAATTCCACAAGACCCGGCTTGAAAAATTGAGTGAATTCCAAGAAAACCCGGATTTAAAGAATTCTGACATCTTGGAAGATCCTTGGACCAACTTTGATGAAGTAACACCTCTTGATAGCACACCCGGTTCTGTGGTAAGCGGAGCTTCAAGAGGATGAGCCAAATCCCAAATTCTCACGAGAATAATGAGATAAGGCTGAAACTTCCTTAGGCAAAATTTGTCACCATGCAAAAATCACCAAAGAAAATATAGAATTCTAGAATTGATTCCTTCAATTAATTCCCAGAACTAATTGCGAAATTCGCCAAATGGAATTGGACAAAAACTGAAATTAGAACTAGAAGCTAGAAATCAACTAGAAATAGAAAACCAAAGAAAACCAGAACTCAAAGAGAGAACTTCAAGTCTAAAACTTGAAAATTGCTTGTCTGTTTTGTACAATGCCCAAAGGCCTCTATTTATACACAAAACTAGAAAAAATATTTTCAAGAATTGCCACCCATCAAAACCGTTTGAGTCGGACAGGTTACGTCTCATAAGGAGATTCTATACCACTTTATCACTGCAAATGGAATAGAAATCACAAATACCCCTTCCTGAGACTGAGATAATCAGTAAAGGTAAGGAAATCTGGATGCCAAAGTTGTACTGTCACACCAGGGTTCTGTCCTAATAGCTCTCCACATGCCTGATGCTCTGCAGGTTAAAGGATTGATCTCTCACTCTTGATTTCCCACTTTGTATTTCTGAATCAGTATCGGTTTCCAAGGATAACCCCCCTCATTGCCTAATCGCAAAAGCCATTTGGTGAGAAGAGCAACATTAACTTCCTTGATAGGCCACACGCCTAGCCCACCGGCATCAATAGGAAGACAAACCTACTCCCAACTCACCAAGTGATATTTTCTTTTATCCTCTTGGTCACTCCAAAGAAAATTCTTCATGATTCTCTACAAAGATTGAATAACTTTACTTGGACATCTAAATGCTGAAAGGAAATGGATAGGGAGTGCAGAGAGTATTGCCTTAAGGAGGGTAATCCTACCACTGGATGACAAATACTTTCGTTTCTAAGAAGTTAGGCGCTTTCTGAATTTGTGAATAATGGGTTCCCACTTAGAGTATCTGGGGGAGCCAATGCAAAGAGGAAGCCCTAAATAAGTGGAGGGGAGGAAAGAAGATACACAACTCAAAATCTCTGAGAATAATCGAAGCTCATTTTCATCCAAATTGATTCCAAAAATTTCACTCTTTAGGTAGTTGATACGGAGAGAGGATGACAACTCAAGCCATCTAAGCAGTGATTGAAGATTCATAGCAGCCTCCTCGGTAGCCTCGCAAAAGATGATTGTGTCATCCACAAACTGTAAATGATGGACTTGCAATGGGGATTCATCAATTCTGAGACTATAAAAAAGGGAGAAATCTGCAACTTTGCTCAAAAGAAGGCCCAAGGACTTTGCCACCGTGATGAAGAGAGCTGGAGATTGGGGATCATCCTGGTGCTCACCTGATTGATCAAAATTGCCTCCAATTTCATGCATGTCATGCATGTCATGTATGATGTCTTCAATTCCTCCTAGATCAAAGATCTTGCATGCTAAGGAAAAGAAGTCTACATCTTCAATCTTCATCTTGTCTTCAATTATTCTCATTAAGTTTCTGATGCCTTCATCACTTCTCAATTCTCTAATATTCATCCTTAGCCTTCTATCTGTACATGGAAAAAGTGGTAGAGTTCAGGTGGAAAAAGAACAGATTTTAACCTTATATGGTTGTCGTTTTCCTTCTCTCCTTTATTTCACATATGGTTTCCATTTGGTTACTTCTTGTCATTTTTCCCGTACATTCTTATTTCTATTTATAATTTAAATTTAAAATTTAGAATCTCAAACGCAATTGGCTTCTAGGAGTCAGCATGCATTTATGCTTGTTGCAAGCAACCATATTTAGATATGTGTCGTGGAGCCTATAATCACTAGAGAGCTATTAGCTTTCCAATTAATCGATTTTAATAAAGTACATAAATATTCTCTTAGAGTCAGTTAAAAGCCAAAAATGATAGATTCATGGCCTTTGTCCACCATGTGGCCCTATATCATTGGTGCCTAAAGTGGGAATAACTTGGGTTGTGTGCTTAGTAGCTTTATAATGGTTCTAATCTAATTGTCCAGATCAATTGATGCGGAGCACTCCCCACACTCCACGTTTTTTTTACCTAAGTTTAGTTTAAGCTATTTTTAGATAAGGGTATTAATGTACTTTTGAGTTTATTTAGGGGTAAGGTAAAATTATATAAACCCCTGATGTAAGCTTGTTGGGATGATGAATAAAAAAACGAAGGAAATTTTCTTACATGAGCATGGCATGATGGTGGAATCCATGGAACTTCGGTGAGAAATTGAAGTGGCGAGAAGCCCAAAGGTGTGAAATCTTCAATCCTTTATAGGTATCTTCTATCTCTCATCTCTCTCTCTTCTTCTTCCTTCTCTATTTTCGTTTTTTTCCTTAAGCCTTGCCAACTCTCAAAAAACCAATGAACCCATCCTTTTCTGCCGCCCCTTTGTCCCACTTCCTTTCCCTTTCATCTCTTTCTCTCCATCTTTGTATACCTGCAGATCCACCGTCCCTGATGCTACCCTGATTCCGCCTCTCTTCCATCCGCAAATCCAAATGAAAAAAAAAACCACCCCTGCCCTTTTTGCACTGTTCTAAGCCTTCTAGCCTTGTCGCCTCCATCTGTAGCCCTTATCCTATGTGCCGCCACCTCCAAATCCCTCTTTGTTGTTGCCGTGACCCTCCCACAACCCCATTAGAGTTGTCGCATACCCTCCAAGCTTCGCTGCAAGCTCTGTTCCCCCCTCTCGCATCGCCCGTTCTGCCTTTTCTTCTTTCTTTATTTAAAACCATGTGCTTGTTTAAACCATGCCGCTTTTATTTAAAACCTTATGTCTTTCATTTACATATGCCTATTGCCTTCAAAACCATTCCATTCTACCCTTTATTTGTTTACATCAGATTCTGGAGATGTTATTTGCATGATTATTTGGGATAAATTTTATATTAATTATTGTCATTATTAATTAGTTGATTAATTATAACCCATTTTAGATTTAGGGTGCATTATTTCATCCCCTTTTATCTTTTCATAATCAAATTAAGCATTTAGAGTTACCCTATCTCCTGTCCTGCATCACCAATGTTAAGATGTAGGAAATGAGGTGTTAGGTACTTGACCAACACGCCAAAATCTTCAGAGTTGATGGAGTGACGAAGATCAAAACCTTTAATCCTTTCTTATACTAGGTTGGCCACTCCAACTTTGGCCCCACTAGCACATAACATATCACAATGCTTTCAATCCGATGTCCTGGCGGCCCACTCTATAAAGGCACTCACTTCGGACTAGGTAGCCCTTTCTACTTTTGTGGTTGCTTAGCTCTAGGACTAGGTGGCTCTTTCCATGGGTCGCCCCTCTAGGATTCGAACTCAGGACATGATACCTGTTCTGATACCAAATGTTAGGATGGAACATAGAAAATCAAAGCCCTTGAGTCTGTGTTAGAGTGCAACTTCTTTTAAGTTCTAATGCATTGTATTATTATTATTATTATTTTTGAAATGGCTAATGCATTTTAATTTAATTTTGCATTTTGGTACATTTACTTATATATTATGAGGAATTGAACAAAACATCCTATTATTCTATGCAATTTTATATGTAATTATAGTATAAATAATAATTTTAGAAAAAATGTGATGAATCTTACAATTCTACGATTCACACCTCTAGATCGATTCACGATACGATTCGAGTTTGACAACATTGCTTGTAGAATAATATAATCAAAATAAGAAAATATGCAGAAGAAGAGAAGAGATGGAGAAGAGATCGATTGAGAAGAATTCTTCTCTTTCTATATTGTATTCTGTGTGTCTAAGCTGAAGCATTGTACATGTATAAATAATACATAAGGAGTCGATCACATTGACAAAAAAGGAAAATAAATAATCTAAAGATAATTACAACTAATCTAAGTCGACTCTTCAATATACATTGAACCTGGACAATTCTGTCCCAAAAAGGGCCGGGACCCACAACACAGAAGAATGGTACCCAAATTGGGTTGGGTCCCACAACACTCCCCCTCAAGCTGGTTCAAAGATATCGAGTAATCTCAGCTTGTTAATAACCAACTCAAGTTGAGCTCGGGGAACGGACTTGGTGAAAATGTCGGCAAGTTAATCGGATGACTTTAGATGAGGAGTGACAAACCGACCTTCAAAAATATGTTAGTAAAGGAAGTGGCAATCAACATCAATGTGCTTGGTCCTCTCATAAAAGATTGGATTGGATGCAATGTTGATAGTGACTGATTGTCACAGAATATAATAAGGGGGTCACTAGGACCAAAAGCCAATTATGTAAGAAACTGACGGATCCAAAGGAGTTCAGCCGTAGTATTAGCCATGTCACGATACTCAGCTTCAGCACTAGAACGAGTAACAACTGACTGTTTCTTGCTCTGCCAGTAGACCAAATGGGAGCCAAAGAAGATGTAATAACCAGTGGTAGAGTGTCTGTCATCAGGAGAGCCAGCCCAATCAGTGTGGGAATAACCACGTACCGATAAGGAAGTCTGTCCGTCAAAGACCAATCCCTGTCCGGGATGAGATTTTATGTAGCGGAGGATGCGGAAGACAACATGAAGATGAGTATACCGTGGACCCTGCATGAATTGGCTGACCACACCAACAACATACAATAAATCAGGTCGGCTGATAGTGAGGTAAATCAATTTCCCAATCAACTTCTGATAAAATGTAGGAGAATCCTGAAGGGTCCCATCTGAAGGAGAGAGCTTGGTGTTGGTATCAAGTGGAGTGTCAGATGGCTTGCAACTAGAGTACCCTGCATCTTGGAGGAGGTCAAGAGCATACTTGCGCTGAGATAAAGTGAGTCCCCGAGAGGAACGAGCAACCTCAATACCAAGAAAGTAACGTAAGGGCCCCAGATCTTTAATAGCAAATGTGCGGTGAAGATACGTTTTGAATGTAGAAACGGTGATCGCATCATTACTAGTTAGAACAATATCGTCCACATATACTACCAAAATCATGACCACATCTTGACGTCGATAAATGAAGACCGAGTGATCCATCTGACATCGAGAAAAACCACAAGGCAATACAACACTGTTGAACTTCTCAAACCAGGCTCTTGGAGATTGCTTGAGGCCATATAGAGCTTTTTTAAGTCGAGGGACAGAATGAGATACCCCTTGCTTGACAAACCCAGGAGGAGGGAGCATATAGATTTTATCCTGTGAATCATCAAGGAATGTATTCTTCACCTCTAACTGATGCAGTGGGCAGGTATTGGTGGTGGCAATAGAAATCAAATCTTGAACAGATGTAATCTTTGCAACCAGAGAGAATGTTTCCTGATAGTTCACCCCATAAGTCTGTGTGAATATTTTAGTGACCAAATGAGCCTTATAGCGTGCAATAGACCCATCATGATTTGCTTCAAGGCAAATATCCATTTGCATCCAACTGGCGTCTTTCCTGGAGGGAGCGAAACCATATCCCAAGTATGATTTGATTCTAGTGCCGCTAATTCTTCATCCATGGCTGCCTTCCAGGAGGGGTCTCGAAGTGCAGTGCCAACCCGCTTCGGAATCTTAATAGTGTCCAATGCTGTGAGGAAGTTGTGATAGGAAGGAGAGACAACATGATAGGAAACAAATTGAGCAAGTGGATGGAGAGTACAAGTACGTTTACCTTTCCGAAGTGCAATGGGAAGGTCAAACTCAGTAGCAGTGGACGGATCTGGACCGGGAGCAAATGTGATAGTGGCGTCTGCTAGAGGTGGAGCCGGGTGTTGCTTGCGTCGATATACCAAAGTAGGCTTGGTAGTGCTAGCTGGAGTAGAGAGCGGTGGAGAGGTATCTGAGGGAAAGAGAGGTAAAACAGGAGAGGTGGATGGTCCAGATGATGCAGAAAAATATGGGATTGTCTCAAAGAAGGTGACATCCATAGACACATAGGTTTTGCCAGTGGTAGGATCAAGACACTTGTATCTTTTGTGACAGGGTGAGTAACCTAAAAAGACACAATGCACAGCACAAGGGGAAAATTTATCTTCAGAGAACTGGTGAACAAAGCAGACACATCTAAAAATATATAAGGGCAAGAGAGGAATATGTTTATGGAGTGAGAAGATGAATAGGCGATTTTTCTGACAACACACGGGATGACAGGCAGTTAATAAGGTAAAAAGAGGTCAAGACCGTCTCAGACCAGTATGACTGTAGAATATGGATGGTAAAGAGGAGAGATCGAGCGACCTCAAAAAGGTGTCTATTTTTTCTTTCTGCTACACCATTCTGTTGTGGAGTAGATGGACAGGACAATTGTGATTCAACTCCATGCTCTTGCAAAAAATTAAGAAAACAATCAGACATATTCCCCCCGTTATCACTACGCAGAGTTTTAATTTTCAAATCAAAGTGAGTGGCAATCTAATTATAAAATGTGCGAAAATGATCAAGCACTTCAGACTTATGTTTCATGAGATAAATTCATGTCATTCGTGAATAATCATCAATAAATGACAAAAAATATCGGAAACTAGTGCGACAGAGAGAGGGTGATTGCCTGACATTAGTGTGAATAACAGAACATAAAGAAGATGTACGTTTATTCATAGATGGAGGAAAACAAGTTCTACTATGTTTGCCATATTGGCAATGTTCACACTCAAAATGCTGAAATGATAAAGAAGGAACAAGCTTCTGTAATACAGAATCAGAGGGATGGCCAAGCTGGCAAAGAAGACCAAACACGCGGGGCCCATGGTGGACCGAAATCTATGGTCAGCCAGAGGCGAGTGTAGAAGGTCCAGGGATGACTCCAGAGGAAGAAGTCCGATGGGAAACGTTGGCTAGATCAGGCGGATCTAAGCAAAAGAGCAGGAACCTCTGTGGTTTGGGACGAAAATGGCGAGAATGGAGTCATTGCCAAAAACCAGATGCGATGAAGTCAGATACACAAAGCCACCGTGTAGAGAGATTGGTCCATCAGATCGGCTGGGAAGGGTGGGGTCCCGTCGTCAAAGTTCGTGCCAGGAAGTGAATGGAAGCAGAGAAAGAGAACTGGTACCCAGTGGAGCCGTTGGGCGCTGCAGAAGCTGATATCAAAATCACAGATATGCGAGAATAAAAAAGTTGAGAGATTCACTGCTACAGAAGTCCTCTGATAACCAGAGCCTAAGATGATGGCAAGATCCGGTGAGGAACAGTAGAACGGAACAAGAAAAATCCTCCGAAATCTTCCAGAAAACAATTCTGGTTGATACCATGTAGAATAATATAATCTAAGAAAATATGCAGAAGAAGAGGAGATAGAGAAGAGATCGATTGAGAAGAATTCTTCTCTTTTCTATATTGTATTCTGTGTCTAAGCAGAAGTATTATACATGTATAAATAATATATAAGGAGTCAATCACGTTGGCAAAAAAGGAAAAGAAATAATCTAAAATATAATTACAACTAATCTAAGTTGACTCTTCAATATATATTGAACCTGGACAATTTTGTCCCAAAAAGGGTCGGGACCCACAACATAGAAGAATGGTACCTGAATTAGGTTGGGTCCCACAACATTGCTACTAGTGACTATGATGAGGGCATCGATGGTTCGATTTGAAAGATATGAAGACAATTGGAGGACTGAAGATGAAATATTGCTCTCCAAACATGCAAGATTTATGATCAAGCAAAAAAGAATTGTGATGAAAATGACCAATTGGCTCTCCAACTTTAAGAAAAAATTGATGAGGCGAAAGACCTACAATTTCCCACTCAAAATCCTATCAAAATCATAAAAAAAAAATCAGCCTATGGACCTAGCATATGGACCCAAGACCCATTTAAGTTGTTTGCATGCCCAAGTACCCACTTATATGACCCATATGCTTAGGAGAAAGAGAAGTGACGGGATTCCTTGCTAGGGATGTGGTCCCAAGGTCAACTTAGGTGGTTGTGTTCTCAGTAGGTGGAGAATCCCTAAAACTAAGGAGGATAGTTTTGCTAAGTAGGTGGCAACTATTTTTGTTGTTTGTAATAAATGGATGAGATATATTTGAATTTAAGTACGTGACACATGTCATGCATCTAAGGATGGCATTGGCTGTAATTATTTTGTAAATAATTCTTATAAATAGAGGTCTTGGGCATGTACATAGAGCATCCCAAGTTGAAGTTCTCAATTGCTTTGTGCAAGGTACTAGTTTCTCCTTTGTGTGTTTACTTTTTTTTTAATAGTAACTTCATTAATAAAAGAAGGAAAGAAACAAACCCACAGCTGGCAAGAACAGACACAAACCGCCTACAAACCAGCAAAAAAGAAGCAACAAGGAAGACGAACAAAAAAAAACAAGAGTACATCAAATAATTAACAATCTCAGAAGATAAAGACACCCCCTGACGAGCTAACTCATCCGCCTCATAATTTGCTGAACGAGGAACCCAAGCGATAGAATATTCATGAGCTAACATAGTATGCTGGATCCAATCTACTTTATCCAAATAGATCCAAGGACAAAGCGAACCGAAACCCAACCAACAACAATCTTAGAGTCACCTTAAAGGATACTCCCAACCGCTCCTAACTCTTCCAAAGCCACCACACCTCTCCATAAAGCATATAACTTATCAATTACAGAACCATTGTGAAGCGGTCCATCAAAAGACAACATTGAACTACCAAGATCGTTACGAATCACCCCACCATATCCAGCTAACCCCGCCTCTCTTAAACAACTCCCATCAAAATTGAGCTTTAAAACACCCATCACAGGAGGAGACCACGACATAGAAGCACACGTATTCGAATGAGGAAGGGATTGGTCCAACGTATTCCAAGCTCTACAAATATATGACATCGTGATTGCCTTGAACTTACCTGAATTAACCATCCACCAAGCCACTTTGCACTTGATAATATCAAGAAGATAGAGAACAAAGGTCTCCTTGCCTTTGAAAATTCTGGAATTGCGTTCAAGCCAAACCGACCAAACAATGCACAAAACAGTAGCCCCCCAAAGAGATCTTCAGAAAGAGCTTCCACTAGAAACAACTTCTTCATTAAACAAATCTAACCAGGATTTTGGCAAGCAGAAAGATATCCCTAACTGTTGAAAAAAATAGCACCAAATTTGAGTGGCTAAATGGCAATGAATCAGAAGATGATTAACAGACTCCCCATCCATCAAGCACATGGGGCAAGCATTGACAATCAGCATATGACACACCCTTAAGTTATCTATTGTGAGAATCTTTTCCAAACCTGCCAACCATCCAAAAGCCTTCACCTTGAAAGGGGTAACACCTTTCCAAATTTTCAACTTCACACTAGGCATATCTCCCACTGTTATCAATTTAGAATAAAAAGATTTAACTGAAAATAACCCATGAGGATCCAGCTCCCAAATACGTCGATCATCACCACTCCCCAAAATATAAACATTTCGCAGCTGAGTCATGAGTAACATCCAGTCCTCCAATTCCCGTCTAAACTGAGGACACCAGACCACTTTGCCATGACGAATCTCGAAACACATCTTTATGCTAGCCTCTTTATCAGATGCTAAAGAAAAAAGAACAGGGAATGTGATAACCAAAGTGGCATTACCCACCCATCTATCCTTCCAAAAGAGAATATTCTATCCAGAATAGGCACGGTACCTGATATAAGTATTAAACTTGCAGGAAATAGAGCCAACTCCCTTCCAAAAACCAGTGACTCTTCTGTTATCCACAAGAACTCGCCAACCTAACTTGTTTAATTTGTACTTCCTATGAATAATTTGCTTCCAAAGACCATAAACAGACTCCCCCAATCTCCATAACCAGTTGCCCAGAAGCACCATATTAATCAAACGTAGAGGTCTAATTCCCAAACCCCCTTCATTTACTGGCTTACAAACCGGAGACCAAGCCACCAAGTGATACTTTCATTTGTCCCTATCATCATTCCACAAAAAATTCCTCTGAATACCTTCCAACTTGTTAATAATAGCAATTGGACATTTAAAGACACTTATAAAGTAAACAGGGAGGCTAGAGAGAACATATTTAATTAAAGTGATTCGTCCACCAATTGACAAATACCTTCCCTTCCAAGAAGTGAGTCGTTTCTCCATTTTCTCAACTATCCGGTCCCAACATCTCTTATTTGGTTTCCCTTTACACAAAGTAAGCCCAAGATAAGAAGACGGAAAAGAAGCTACATGACAACCCAACGAACAACCAACTGGAGACACAAACTATGTTCCACTTTAACCCCCATTAATTCACTATTCATAAAATTGATCTTCAAACCCGAACATAATTGAAACCATAAAAGGATCGCTCGAACCAAACTCAACTCCTCGGCGTCAGCTTTAAGAAACAAAATAGTATCATCAGCATACTGTAGATGAGTTATATCAACCTCCATATGATCAACATGAAAACCATGAATCAACCCGTGCGTAGAAACAATTTGCAGCATAAGATGAAGCGATTCTGCCACAACCACATAAAGGTAAGGAGACAAACGATCACCTTGTCTTATGCACTTTTCCATATTGACAAAACCTTTAGGGCTACCATTAACCAAGATCGATAGATGAGCAGATGCAACACAGGAACGAATCCAACTTCTCCATTTCTCACCACACCCCGTTCTCCCCAAAACATAATCAAGAAAATTCCAATCTATCTTATCATATGCTTTTTGAAAGTCCAATTTGCAAACCACACTTGGCTTCCCAGATTGGAATCTAGAGTGAAGACATTCATGTGCCACGACGACCGAGTCTACAATATGACGCCCTTTAATGAAAGCACTTTGAGTAGTGGAAATTAGAAAAGGAAGCACCACTTTCAACCAATTTGCCAAGACCTTAGCTAAAATCTTGTAAGGACTACCAAGCAAAGAGATAGGCCGAAAGTCATTTAAAGAAGAAGCACCTTGTTTCTTTGGAATCAGTGTAAGAAAAGTAGAACCCAAATCCTTTGAGATGATGCCCCTTGCAAAAAATTCAAACACAAAAGCCAGCACCTCCGGTTTAACTAACTCCCAAAAGTGCTTAAAAAAGATAATGGGGAATCCATCTGGACCAGGAGCTTTATCCTCACCCAACTACCAAACTGCAAGCTTAACCTCATCCTTCACAAAAGGAGCTTCAAGGGGCATTGCTTGATCTGCATTAAGAACCTTAAGTGGTAGGGACTCGGGCACCGCAAAGATAACACGCCCATTTGAAAACAACCCCTTAAAGTAGTCAACAATCTCCTCTCACATCTCCCCCTTTCCTCAACCAACTCCCGATAAATAGTAATAGAGGGAATATAATTCTTCCGTCTTCTAGAGCTGGCCATATGATGAAAAAATTTTGTATTCTTATCCCCTTCTTGTAACCATCGAATTCTAGACCTTTGCTTCCATTTAATTTCCTCTTGGTGAGCTTTCAATTTAAAGTAAGCTTTCAGTTCAATTAGCCGAAGAAGTTGATCCGGCAAAAGAGACCCCTTCTCCTCTAATCTACTCAGAGCCTGCAACTCATCTAACCAAATAGATTCTTGACGAGTAGATTTCTCACGGCAATCAATAGCCCACGACCTCATTTTGCCCCTCACATATTTGAGCTTTTGTGGTAGACAGTAACCTTTCCATCCTGTAGGATTACAATCATTCCACCAGAGCTCTACTAAATCATCAAATCCATCCTCTTTAAGCCAAGCAACTTCAAAACGAAAAGGAAAAGGACCCCAAGAATCTAAAGAAGAATCCAGCAAAATTGGAAAATGATCCGAAACAGGATTTGGCAAAGAGCGCTGCAAAGTCTGATTGAAACAATTCCAACCAACTCACCTCCACCAAAAATCTATCCAGTCGTGCAAGAGAAGGACTGTCTTGCAAACTAGACCAAGTAAAAGAGGCTCTCCTTAAAGGCAAATCAACTAGCTCCATGTCATTAATCCAAGAACTGAATCGCTGCATAGAGCTAGAAATCCTGTGACATCCTTTCCTTTCAGCCATTCGACAGACAACATTAAAATCTCCAGCAACACACCATGGAGCAGAAGAATCATTTCGACCAGAGGACGATTCATTCCAAAAGGCACTTCTATTTGAATCGGAATTTGGACCATACACATTTGTAAAGAAAAACTCTTTATTGGTTGACAGATTTTCCAGAAGTACAGAAATAGATAAAGTCCTTACATTAGCAGAGATGAGACGCCATTTATTAGTATTCCAAATACACCACATACCTCCAGAAGCCCCCTCGGAGGGTTTAGCCACCCAACCCATATTACCACTACCCCAAACTGACCTGATTGCACCATCATCTGTATCTTGAAACTTTGTTTCTTGCGAAAGAATGATATCTGGCTTCTGTATCTGGATTACACGTTTCACCTACACTATTTTCAGAGGTGCACCTAGCCCATGGGATAACTTTCATTTAGAACCAACTACCTCCCTTGCTGAATCGACCAACACCAAAGAGTGGTCATAGTTCACCGAAGATTGAAGATTTCGGAGCTCCCTCTCTCGCTTTTTAATTCTTCTATCCTGTTGTTCTTCTTCCTCTTTGCGCCTCTCTGCCTCCCAAAATTCCTTCAAAACTTCCTTTAATTGCATTGATCTCTGTGTGGAAGAAATCCCCAATAATTTCCCACTAGAAGCAACTGCTCCTCATATGTACCATCATAGTGAAGATTGGACCTATGACAACTTTCTCCATCATCTAAATCAGCCCATCGAACAGCAACACCATCGTCTCCAGACAATGTTCTTTCTGCCGTGAACCCTTTTTGATGATTGCCCCTTCGAAAGGTGGTCGCCGGACTAGCATCGTCCTCCCTAACTTCTTGCAAAGGAAGCTGTGGCAACACCTGACCATTCGGAGAGGAGGTTGTAGCCTGAGAAGGCAATGCCATGACGGTCAACGAAAGTTTTAGAATTTCGATCATTTTTGTAGGTTAAAACTAGAGTTCGCTGATCCGGGTCTTTCGTCCTTGGGCTAACTTGAGCCTTGTTTAATCCTCTCGAAAAGTTCTGATTTGGGCTTGGGTCCTTAGGCTTTGGACTCAGGTGAGGTCCAATTATTAGGCCTAAATAAACCCAGTTCTGTCTATGGGCCATAAGTTTAGGATCAGATTGGGCCTCTTTACCCGGTCCACCAACAAGAAGAGCCTCTTTATATCCTCTCCACCTTTCTTTCGCCTGTTGCCCTAAGATTCCACCCAAAACTTCCGCTCCAGGAAAACGCGGGACATCTCGAGGAAAATCTGGAGCCGTTCTAGAAATTGAAGCCGCATTCATCATTTCCTTACCAAATCTTTTACCGTTTCCTGAAAATCCTTCCTCCTGGCGTGTCATGATAGTCTCCGTTGCTGTCTTTATCCTCGCCGAGATTGATGGCAAAGGATTCGCTATTGCAGAAATTGTTGCTGAGTTCGGAGCCTCCATCCCCGTCTTTGGTACCACCTCCCATCGCCGATTTGTCTCAGCAGTAACAATAGGAAGAACAATGGAATTATTCGCTTCGTCGTCCACCTCTGCAACTTCCAGAGGACAAATAATCTTCTCACGGTCTCTGCAAGCACGGATGTCATCCATAGATTCCATCAATCTTTGTTCTACTACCGTCCATAGCCGGTATCGAACATCCCCAACATCTAGCCACAAGGTTTGAGACACAACAGCAGCAACAGGTCTGACAATTTTTAATCGAACAAACTCCACCACCTCCATTTTAAGACACCTATCATCCACCTCTTCCACCAACCCAATCAGTTCTCCCAATTTACCCATCACCTCCTTCCTCCAAACATGTAAAGGAAGACCATAAATACGAACCCAATCCACCACTAAGCCAGGTCCCAGAAACTCAGTCCATTTGTGAATTTGTTTCAACGGGCCATCTCCAGAATGAGAGCCACCATAACTGAAGCGTCGCTTATCTCCCTCAGATTCCAAAACAAGCCAAAACAGAATGTGAGACAGTTGACGCACCATCACTTGCAAATCAAAACCCCACACATCCAAAAGCCAGTCTCTAATCTCCTAAATCGAAACATTTGAATGGCGAGCCACTCCCACCCAGGTATTTGATAATTTTATCTTTATTTGTCATCGTAAAAGCTTCATTTACTTGCAGAAGACACTTATCAGGTACTGAAACTGTGTGAAAAACTTGTTGAGGTTTAACTCCTTTGCCGGAGAGCGTCTTCTGCCCAAAACTTTCCTTGAAGGAGCGTCAAAGCTATTACCGCTGCGATCAAATCTCTTATTTTCTGGACCAAATCTGGCCTGATTTACCTGAATCTTCTTTCATGTGATAACCTTACCATCCAGCAACTGAATGGCAGTTAACATTTCCTTTTCCAATTTGAATCGGATGAAAGCAAAATTCCTTCTCTTCCCTGTACGCCCATCAGTAGGCACAAAACTATCAAAAACTACACCTGCAACTCATACTCGAACAAGATCGCCTGCCCCCCAATCCGGTATATTACCTACAAAAACAGAGAAACTTTTTTTCCACCAAAGCACCATCTTCTCCAAAAGTAAGAAAGGAATCAACAATCTTCAATCATCTTCCATCTTTTTTGGCATAGCATTCTTCCAAGCATCCATCTTCTTTCTTGACCTTTTCGTTGAGATTCTTATTGTTTATCATAGATTATGGACTTAGAATAATCAACCGAAATCAGCATCAGAACCGACATCATCATCCGCATCTGGGAGGTCTTCTTCATCGATATTGATCTCATGGATGACAACGTCTTCATCGATAAATACGTCACCTTGATCATCATCATGAAGCCTTAGATTAATGTAGGAGCTCCTGCCCGCGCGTTTGTTGCGGTCATAAATGACTTCTGCAAGCTGAGGCATGTAATGCCCGGCATAGCTCTCTCCAGCAATGTAAAAGTCGTGGGATTTGTAGCTTGGAAACCTCTGAAACCAGTCGATTAGGAAGGCGTAAGAATCCTCAGCTGCCACCCAGTCTCCCAATCTCAGTAAATCTTGCATTTTGTTTGTGTAAGAGAAACCCACTCCTATTGGGGCCTCTAGGAACAGAAGATTTGCAGCCTTGTTCGAAGAGAAGTTGTTGAGTACAAGCTTTGCCTCGTTACTCCGCACGAGGAACAGACCCAACTACTGAATTGCACCGTAAGCGACAGATGAGCAGCCCGGGCATCTAGTTCGATTTGCTTAAATAATTCTTAGGGTTCTAGTCTAATTTTTGGGGTGAATTTTCTTCTAGTCCTTGAATTGGGTTAAGCAAATTCAATTATAGTTTTATAAAATTTCACCTCTAGGAAGAATTTCATTCGTTTGCCCGTACTACCATGGTGAATTTTCAATTGGTGATTTTTAATCGAAGAAGATCCGAGAAGCTTCCTAGATTCTGTGAAGTCTCCAAGTTGAGGTTCTCTCGAGTTTCATAGCGAACTTGAGTCGGATTTGTGGATTTTTAATTTTTCTTAGCATGGAGGCATAGATAGGTGCTAAAACCGATACACCCTTCTCAATTGGTGATTAGAGCTTAGAACTACATCTGGAGCAGAAACTCTTACTTTTGGGTACACGTTGAAATTCAGTTTAATTTAAGCACCTACTATTTCGGGAATCTACTATTTGTGGACCACTTATTTTTAGAAAGTGTCATATTTGGCTTCCGTCTAATATTTAGGGTACCTACTAAATTTGAAACGTTACATTTTTACAGAATTTCTAATTTTTGGAATGCTGCTAATTTTGGAACTTTCCATATCTAGATGTTGTTTAATTATTTGGTGACCGCTAAATTTGGAGTTTTATTTTAGAAGCTGCTATTTTTGGAACTCGCTATTTTTAGCAACGGCCATTTTTGGAAGTGGTGTTTCTTTCTTTTTTTTGGCAAGCTCTCTGCCTTTTGGAAAAAAGACTAGTATACTTCCTCATACGTCAATGGCGAGAGGAAGAATTAGATTCAACTTGAGCGACAGTGCTGGTCTTGAAGATGTAGTGTTGGAAGAGCTACATGAAGACCAACATGCATGTGAAGATGGGAATAATAGAACTACAACTGCAGAGATGCAAGGGTTGAGGGACACGATCTCGAATATCACTCGAAACATGGTGATCATGCAAATAGATTTTCAGCAGCAGCTACAACAACTGGCAACCCCACGAACGATATCCTCACACTGCCAGATCTAGACATTCCAGGGGGGTCCTCATGTGGAAGCATCCTAAGACAACGGTACAGATAAATCCATCAACCGTAATCAGAGAGATCCATGTTATGGTACACAAGAGGGTAGATGACATGAGTAGAAACTACGATGACGACAATGACAGAGCCTTCGGGATCAAGGTCAACATTCCAGAATACTCCGGAGGTATGGTTGATGCATTTCTAGATCGGATAGAAACTGTGGAAAATATTTTTGAGTTCAAAAATATTTCAGACCATAAATGTGTTCAATATGTGGTGGTTAAATTAAAGGGAAGGGCACTGGCTTGGTAGAAGAAAGTAAAAATGGAAAGACAAGCCCGTGGAAAGGATAAAATCCAGTCATGGAAAAAATTAAAGAAACTCGTGTACAAGACTTTCCTTTCTACTAATTACACTCAAGAATTATTTCATAGACTCTAAAGATTGAAACATGGAGACATGACAGTGGCTGAGTATATTGAAGAATTTAACCTCCTGTTAGCTCGCAACAATCTAGCAGAATCAGAGGAGTAGAATGTGACCAAATATATCGATAGCTTGAGACCCTCCATAGTCGATGCCATGGCTCCTTTTGACTTCTTCGAGTTGATAGATGCATACAAGAAAGCTCTAAAGTTCTAGAAGATTAAGAAAAGAAAGGGAATGTTGAACTTTCCTACTTCCAGCAAATCTACACTTCCAAGTAGATCAACAACAGATCGAGACACATCATCAAAGGCACCAATCAGACAAACAAGTCTATCTTCCACTTAGATTGGCTGCGCACCAACATATTCCATTCCAGATGCACAATTGGTGGCACGGTATGCCATTTAATTATAGAAAACGGAAGTTGAAGTGATGTTGTGTCACAAGAGGTGATAGACAATTTGAAGTTGAAGACACGAAAACGCCCTTGGCTTTATCAAATGTCATGGTTTAAGAAAGGAAATGAGATAACCGTTGTCAAACCATGCTTAATTTCCTTTTCAATTGGTTATCGATTCATAGACAATGTTTGGTGTGATGTTCTACATATGGATGCATGTTATCTGTTACTGGAGGACCTTGGCAGTTTGACAGGAATACAATGCATGATGGTAGAAAGAACGCATACACTTTCAAGAAGGATAGAGCAAAGATAGTCCTTAGGCCGATGAAGGACTTGACAAAAGTAGCTTCGAAGAATGTGGGACTTATAGAACCACATGTTTAGAATTTGGAGTCTCCAGAAGAGGAGCATCAACTGAAAGAGGAAACAAAAAAAGCCAGCATTAGTTGTAATCATGAGTCAGTACAGGATGAACACCAGTTGAAGATTCAAATAGTTTTTCCTCCTCCCAAACAACGTAAGAGTTGGCTGCAATGAGAATATGCTCAAAGACAGTAGAAGACATGACAATCGTTCAATCGTCAGCAACCTATTATGCATTCCCAATTGTTGAGAAAATAGACCTTTTGTTTAAGCCATATGTTGACCCGATATGGGCAATTCTTGAAAACAACTATAAAAGTAATTATATATGGACTAACTTTGTGGGTGACAGATATCAACAACTTCCCAGATTTTTCAACCGACGACTTCGACAAGGTGATCAAGCCATCATGGCAATTCCACATCAGTCGAAGGATCAAAGAAAGCGACAAACATCAAAGCCTCCATCAAATCTTTCCAAAAAAGATCCTTCAAACTCAAGGACGAGTTCTTTTCAAGCGGGAGGAAATGCGGAGGGCATCAATGGTTCAATTGAAAGAAATAAAGACAATTGGAAGATTAAAGATGAAAATATGGCACTTCAGACATGCAAGATTTATAATCGAGGAAAAATTAGACATATAAATGAAGAATTATATGAAGAAAATGTCCAATTGGCACTCCAATGTCAAGATAAAATTGATCAGCCGAAAGACACAATTTCCCACTCAAAAGCCCATAAAAAATCAGCCTATAGACCTAGCATATGGACCCAAGGCCCAGTTAAGGTGTTTTCATGCCCAAATGCCCACTTTTATGACTCATGCTTAGGAGAGAGAAACTTTATGGGATTCCTTGCTAAGGATATGGTCCCATGGTTAATATCGGTGGTTGTGGTCTAAGTAGGTGGAGAATCTCTAAAACCAAGAAGGTTAATTGACGCAGGACAAGACAAAAGGTGACCTTAAATGCCTAAATGCGATTATGCTGTAATAAGAAACTAATACGAGGCTGAAATTAAAATTAAAATTAATAATAACAATTAGAATAATAAAATCTATCACAAATAATCAATAAAATTCAGAGGATTCAATGTAAGTAATAAAATCACAATCCAAACCATGTCATAGCTCAAAGTAGAAGGCTCTCAAAACCAAAAGGATTATCAGATCACACAAACACATAAAACCAACACCAAATAAAGATTAAATCTGGTTATGACAGCAGTGTGAGATGTTAATGAGGTTAAGAAAAGGCCCAGTTTTATGGGACAGCAGTAAGAACAAGAGAAAGACAGGTAGGAGGGACTGTATGAGTCTTTTGATGGCAGATCTGGGCTTCCAAAGGGGTTACGGTAATTGTAGAGGCTGTAGAAAGAGGGAATAAAGGCTGCAATACAGTATTTGGGGCTGGGTGACACAGTATAATGGGGAAGGAAGGGCTGGCGAACAGTATAAGGGGAAAGGAGGGGCTGGCAAAACAGTATAAAGGGATTACAGTTACTGTTTGGGACTGACGGAGGGTAGGGAGGGATTAGGACAAGGGGCGAAGGTGATAGGATGGATTTAGGGAGGGGCCAAAGCTTAGAGGGGAGTTGGGACGGGACGGAGACAAAATCTGGAGAGGGAATAGGCAATAGGCAGCGGCAGCAAGTAGGGATGTGGATTTTGGGTTCCAGCAGGTCAAAGAACAAAAAGGGAAGAGAAGAGAAGAGAAGAAGATGGAGATGAAGAGGAGAGGAAGAGTACCTGGAGATCGAAAGAGGAGGGCTTCTCGCCAGTAACCAATCTTCTCAGCCAAACCAAGAGATTTTCGTAAATCTGGAGTTTTATTTCTTTTGCATCGTGTATCATTACAAGGAGAAGGTTGGCTTATATAAGCTTACCAAAAGACTAATGACAATAGTGCCCTTGCATAAAAAGGAAACTGACTAAAATAAAACAAAGAATTGCAATAATACCCTTACTTAAACTAGACACACAAAAATAGCAAAAACAGGAAATAACAAGTAAGAAAAATAGCAGCACAGCAGGATGCACCGCATTACTAATTCGCTAAGTAGGTGGCAACTATTTTTATTGTTTGTAATCAATGGATGAGATGCACCTAAGGATGTCATTCATTGCAATTATTTTGTAAAAAAATCTCATAAATAGAGGTTTTGGCATGCACATAGAGCATCTCAAGTTGAAGTTCTCAATTGCTTTGTGGAAAGTACTAGTTTCTCCTACTTTATTTTGCTTCTAGTTTGATTTACTTAAATAATTCTTAGGGTTTAGTTCTAATTTGTCCATCTTGGGTGAATTTGCTTCTAGTCCTTGAATTGGGTTTAAGCAATTCAATTATAGTTTTATAGAATTTCACCTTTAGGAATAATTCTGCATGGTTTCAATTTCTCCTTGAGCGTTGTACCTTATTCTAATTTCCGGTGAGAAATTGGAGTGTTGGTTTATCTAATTGAGGTTCTGTTTGCCCGTACAACATGGGTGAATTTTCAAAAGGAGATCCAAGGAACTTCCTAGAATCCGATAAGTGTTCATGATGTAGAACAGGTTACAGACAATTTTGAAGACGTATTCGCGACGGGTCGACAAGAAGAATGGCCCACGAGTTTGATCACTAGCTCGGCCCATCTTTTAGTTTATTTTGTTGTTCTATTTTCATATTTTATTGTCCGTTCCTACTTTTGGGATCCTTAGTGTGTGTCGGTGATGTGAACCCAATCCTATTTGGGTTAAGTGTTGTTTTCCTATTTGGTTTAAGTGTTTGATTAGCATTAGAAGTCGTATGTAAAGTTTGGAAAGTTCCAAACTCGGTTTTAGGTCTATGTAATAGTCGGTATTTAGCTTATAAATAAGATACAAGAGGTGGAGAAAGAAAACACCTTATTTTCCGAAAATCTTGAGTTAGTCAAAGGACTACTATCCCTGTTTATCGCTGCTTTGCTGCCTTGTTGCAGGTCATCATTGTGGCTGGCCAGATCCAGTGTCTTCCTCTCCTCCTTGGGCTTAATCCCAAGAGGATACCTTCACTGCAGTTTGGGCTTTATCCCAAACCTTCGCTGCTTCAAAACCCCATCTCGCTGTCCTATCTCGCCGGATCATCTTCTCCATACAACCAGTTTCGCTGCTGCTGTAACTCCTTCCTTTTGCTGTCTTCTTCCCACATAACCAGGTACAAGCAGCCAACCTTCTTCTTCTTCTTCTTCCCTTCGATTCCCTCTTGCTTTTCCACAAGTTTCAGCCATCTCTCCCCTCACTTCCACTGCCTCCCTTTTCTTTTCCTCTTCCTTTCCACTTACCACCTTCGTAAGTTACACTATTTCAGCCCGAATTTCCCCTTTGACTACGACACATGTTTTAACTTAAACACATTCACACGTGTGTGGCCCGATTATAGTCGGAATTGACTTAATTTGACTTTCATCTCCGCTTCCGTTATATTAGTTCGAGTTCGGGTTCTTTTCTTTTCTTTTTTTGAGCGGTAACAAAGAGAGAATTTTATTAAAGAAAAACACTTGGGATACAAGACAACATAGGTAAAGAAGAACATGAAAATTTAAAAGTCAAAGCTCCATGTAGACAAAGAGGTCCATCGTGTGCAATCCAATCTTCCCCTTTTTTAAATGTGGAAGACACCTAAAACGGGCCCTCCATGTAACGACCTGTCCCGCTAGCACAATATTGTCCGCTTTAGGCCCCTACACACGGACCCGTATGGCTTTGCTTTGGCAAGCCAAACCACTGTTGCTCCTAAAAGTCCTTGTCTGGGTATCAGAATACGCAGCGACACAATATTGTCCTCTTTGGGCTCTCGAGTAGAGCCTCGCTCCATACCCGATAACCCTCAAGGTTTTGTTCCTAGCACATGGCCCATACATGCCCATTCTTGCCTAGGAGGCCTTGTGCTAAAAAGAGGAAGGCTATTACTTATACACCAGGGAATTTTCAATGCCACTAGTAATGTGAGACTTTTTGGGGCAGGGTATTACACTCCACACCATTCTTGGCGAAAAAGTTTGCTATTCTATTTGTTGAACGACTGATGTGAACGAAGGAGATCTCAAGTCACTTGACAATTGCCATGATCTCCCTAACCTTGGTAATCAGTCTCCAGGGGGGTCCGTTTCAAACCTTTTGCCCATTTGATGGTATTTGCCGAGTGTCCCTCAATGACTAATTTTCCACCTTTAAGACCTACCCAAATTGCCAATGTTCTCCTAATATTGAAAAGTTCAGCTTCATTAGAGTCTCTAGTCCCTACTGATTCTGTGAATGCCAAGGATGTTTGACCACTGTGATCTCTAAGTACGCTGCCTATAACCCGGTTTTCCCCTGGAAGCGGGTTCTCTATAGTTTTATAGCGAACTCGAGCTAGATTTGTGGATTTCTAATTTTCCTCAACATGGAGGCATAGGTAGGTTTTAAAACCGATCCTACCCTTAATCAGAAAATTGAAAATTAAAGAAAAAATCATCGATGTTTAATTGAATCCATCTAACTTGGTGGATTCAATGGGTTACTTAAAAGACTCAACTAGGTCTTGAAATAAACTTCTATATTATATGGACAAGTCAGTCTTTCACTCTTGTACGGAATGTGAATTTAAAATTTTAAACTATAGTTCAGTTACTGGTTCTAAAACAGCATTACCAAAGAATTTAGAAACATAGGTATTTAAGTCTCTACTACTAGGTACGTTAATTTGAGTATGAGGTGAAACTACCCTCATACTCCTCACTGGTTATACCCAAGGGGACAAAATCAAAACTCTCACCAAAAGGGACAAAAAGAAGAGGACATGAAATGATGTGGTCTTTTTTCTTTTCTTCGTTATTGACCCAAATTAACTTGTTATTTCCAGGTTAACTATATAAATGCACATGCAACATCCACAATTGCAGGAGATCTGGCTGAGGTGAATGCTATAAAGAAAGTGTTTAAGAACACTTCTGAGATCAAAATCAATGCAACGAAGGTAATTCATACTTCATATGTATATCTTTTGATGGTATAGACAGAATAATTCAGTAACTTTTTTGCATTGGTTTCCAGTCTATGATAGGACACTGTCTTGGGGCAGCTGGGGGATTGGAGGCCATTGCAACTGTGAAAGCAATAACTACTGGGTGGCTGCATCCTAGTATAAACCAATTTGTAAGCATAAGATTTTCATTTTTCCTCTCTTAATGTTCTAAGATATGTGTGGGAACACACTTTTTATTTGTGGCTTGCAAAAGATTTTGCTAGTTCTGATTCTAATCGTTTCAGTAATTTTCTGGTGCATTAGTATTTTCCAAAAATGACAAAAGATTCAATCATTTTTCTGTAAATGGATGGTTTAGTTTTCATGCTTATCCATCTCAGACATTATATGGTGACATTTTATTTTGCGGAAGAACAATAATGGGTTTGAACTCTTTCGCAAAAATGAATGATTATTCATTGTGTTTATGGTATTTGGGTAGTTGAACTATGTGGCTCTTAAACAATAGTATCTAGAGGATATGCTATTGATGAAGGCCTAGGGTCAAAATTTGTAGACTGAGGCCCTCAATGAAAATTTTAGATTCAGTTTATGCAAACCAAATCTAGGAAAATTCAAACCTGGCTCAATGAAAATTGAGAAAACCCAAATTTAAATTCACTAACAAATTCAAAAGAAACCTTGGATATTTTGGAATTCACAGAAATACCTAATAAATGAAGGCTCTTTTCAGAGGAAATCCAATATTTCATGGATCACCTTAACCCAAGTTTCACTCTGGAAAGAATTAGAAAATGCTCAAATCCCAAAGGAAAATCGACACCCTGTAATTTCGATACTATGAAATTAAAATAAATCTAATGAATTCTAGATAATTAATTGCAAGAACTAAAATTAAATTCAAGCAAATTAAAAACTGGAGATCAAAATATTAGAGAACTTGAACTTCAACTAGGATGACTCCCATGGGTGTGAGCTCTCTATTTATAGTGTTTGGATTACAAGATTTGACAAAAATAGACATTCTCATCACTCTAAGAGACCCTGTTACAAAACTGGTCATAAGTTTGTCTACGTATGTTAGAATTGTTCAAACCTGAGCTCGTTGGAAAGGTCTTTGAATATGCTTTCCATTGAAGTGTAATTTTGTTTGAGCCCAACATCGTTTGATACATCAAATGAAGTTGGGAAGTTCACTTCTCAACCAATTCGAGTGTCACGTGCCCTATCTAAGGAAAAAGCATCAATGGAAAGTTGGCCAAGGAAATTTGGTTGATTCCCTTGTGTAGTCAGCCATGTGGAATAAGTCAAAGCAATCCCATCATTTTCATTTGCAATTCACTTTTGGGCCTCAAAATTATATCTTTTCAAGCCCAAAACATCATAATTAGGCTCTAAGCCATATATCTACATATGGGCTAATTATTTAAGCAATTTTGGCCCCACTTGGTTCTCAATGGCCCCTGCTTTTCCTCAATTAAATACAACATGAAGTCTCATGGCAATTCTTCTTATTCATCAATCATATTTTCATGTAGATTTTTATTGATGCTCTCATCAGTTATAGAGAAAGCTTTGTATAGGGAAGGGCATGAGGGATGCTATAGGTTTTAAATAACTGGTATACCTACTATGCTACAATACTGGTTAGTATGTGCAATATGTTTGTCTTGTGAGTAATGATGCGAAAAACTGAGAATATATATGAATATGAAATAACATAAGCACTAATTTAGTCTGACTGTTTAAACTTGCTTTTAGCTCTCTGTTCTTCTTTGTTGATTTTATCTTAGTGGTATATTGAATATGAATACTAAAGCTAGAAGTTTCTTTTATTGGATAAATAATTACAATGATAAGTTTGATTATATCATGTTCTTGACTTTTTTAGCTGCCTTGAGTCATATGTCCAAGTTCCCATGCCTGTATCTGTATCCCTCTCTAGGAGTCATGCCTTGTTCTCTCAGTGGAAGGGTACTGCTTTAAGGCATTGAAGATGGGAAAAACAATGTTGAAGTCCCACAATGTTATTTCTGGTTCTGCATCCCAAATTCACAGATGAATGTATCCACTATAATAAAATATGCAGCAGAATGGCAACTTTTTCTAGGAATAAGTCCTCTGCTTTCTTGGTGGTTTTCAGTACAATGCTTATTTCAGTGGCATTTAAACATTTCATGTCTTGATGCTTCTGAAATGCAGGATCCAGAACCTTCTGTTGATTTTGACACGGTGCCAAATAAAAAGCAGCAGCATGAAGTGAACGTTGGTAAGATGTCAACCTCTCTATTGCCTTCAATTCTTTGGTTGAAGGTGATCAGAACTGTCTTGATTTTGACAACTTTGTGCGCAGCCATTTCAAATTCGTTTGGATTTGGAGGACACAACTCAGTGGTCGTGTTTTCAGCATTCAAGCCTTGAACAGAAGATCATATGGTGGGCTCTACCCATTGGACTTGGTAGCTCTTTTGCATTCGTTGTTAGTACTTTCTTTTGATCATTATGATTTATGTCGGCTGGAGTAAAAGTGAAAGATCAAGATTTGCTGGAATGCAGCTCCTGCACAAGCAATGAGAACGGAGTTGCTGAATGAAGGTTTTAGATGAATAAGTTTGCCGTTTTTGAGCTTTTAGTTAGCAATGAATCTTTGATTTGTTTCGTGGACAGTCAGGTTGACACTTGACGGTAGGGGTTTTTATTTTTATTTTTTCCCTTTTTTTTTTTAATTAAAATTTCCCCCTGCTATCTTATTTTCTCTCTTGGGAGGGCTTCAAATATGTTTGGGAGGACACTTACATCTCATCCCCTAGATTCTTGGCTCAAATTTCTTGGAAGTTCTAGCTCAACGGTAGTTGTTAAATTGTTGCAACTCATTGATTCCTTTTTAGAATGAATATCTACGGGGTATTTTCTGTATCATTATGTATACTTTGGATATGCATACAATTTTGCCTTGATGCTTAACTATAGAAAAATAAAACTGTCTATTGTATTGAATATCTAAACTATTACATATATTTATAGGCTCTAGCCGATCTTAGGGCTATCAATACACTCAACTCTTAATTTAATTATAAACCATATAGATCTCTTGATTAGAGATTAAACCAAACTTAGAGTCCTAAATACATAATAATTCTACTAAATAATGAAATCTTAAATGTATTCCAACGTACCCCTACAAGTTGAAGCGTGGATGAACGTGAAGCTTGGAACGTGAAGAAACGACAGATGAACTACAACAGTGGCACACTGACTGGTTATGGAGATTTGTTGAAGCAGCAAATTGATTAGCTGCAAAAGTTTTTGAAGTGGCAGTGTTGATTGGCTGCAAAAACGACAAGCGGTGAAAACAATTGGTGGCAAAAAAAATAAGGGCATAGTACATGCCAAAAAGGCTAATCAAACAAATCGAAAATGCCAGCAAAATGGCTGAAGTCATAAAGACCAGGAAATAAGGTTGTAACCATAAAAGTCCAGTAAACAGTGAGGACGAATCGGAGTCCTCCAAATAATAAAGGTTGAAGTCATTAAAGACCGACAAACAACGGCTGTAGGCATAAAGTTAACAAATAAAAGGCTATCTCACATTGAAGAAATGGCGAAACGAGGCATGTTCGAACGACAATAAAGTAGGAGGAGGGGCAATTTGCGTCCCTTTCTTCTTAGCACAGATCTCGGATATCATGATAAGAAGAAACAACAAAAACACAGACAGGTTGAAATATTTGCAAGAAAGCAATTGTGAGCATACTTTTGAATAACAATTAATGAAATAATGTCATCAACATCTGTCGGCACCACATCCAGGTCATCGCTATTTGGCATCAAAGTATTAAAGTACTTCTCTGCAAGCTGCATGGTCAATTGCAAACTGGGAAATTCGTCCATTCCCAATCTGTTAAACTTTGCTTGTGAGGCAAAGACCTTGCTATACAATTCAAACGTACTGTATGGAACGAATGGGCTGCCTGGGTTTGCCTCTGCAATGACGATGCAGATCTGTCAAACAACCAGATCTGAAAGTGAAGGCAAATCTAGGCACGTCTGGCCAGATCTGGTCACGGAGGAGGGGCTGTTAGAGCCAACGACAAGAAGGGGCGTAACAGATCTCGAATAGATGCAGTAGAGGTGAAGAGCGATAAGCAAGAGAAGGCAGGTGAGACGATGATGGAACGACGAGTTCTAGATGAGCTCTCTCTTTTCGAAAAACAATCACAGAAAATCTGGGTCAGGTGTGTAATAGACTGCCTTTAAATAGATCGGCAGCAGAGGCAGTTAGCGAGATGAGCAGAACCCTCTGACCAAGAACAGAAGACGGAACAACAGAGCAAGGAATGGTGGCTGCTGGAGCAGCAAAAACAGATCTGCAATCAGCGGCAAGAAACCTTTTGCTTTTGTGTATTCTTTATTGCCCACGTTACAGATTTGAACGGTACCACGTTGCACAACCGAAGAGAACATTGGACAAATTTGAACTCTAGACGAGGTGCAGATGGAGGCACGTCAGCGGGAGGTGGCAGCAAGATCGATCTTGACTAAAGTACGCAAGATTGATCAAAGAATTCTCACCTAAAACCAGAGAAAGGGATTTAGATATCCCTCTCTCCCTCTCTCGATGTATCTCCTCCGGCAGAGGGAGAGAGAAGCAGCTTGCTTAACAAATGTGCACTCCTAGGATCTAATTTTTGCTGATACCATGTATAAAAATAATAAACTGTGTATTGTATTGAATACCTAAATTATTACATAGATCTTTTGATTAGAGTTTAAACAAAACTTAGAGTCCTAAGTACATAATAATTGTACTAAATAATGAAATCCTAAATATATTCCAACATTAACGTAGGGTTTTTTTTATCTTCTAAAAGGACCTTTATTTTTTGACTTTATTTGAAAAATCTCCCATATTTTTTTATTGTTTTTTACCAGTACTTAACTTTTGTGTCTAGATGGGAATTTAAAGTAGGAATTTCTCATAAATTTGAACCTCTTCCATTTAAGGTATATTTGTTGATTTCTTGGAAAAATGATTTCTATTAGAAAAAATTTCTTGGTAAAATGGTTTGGTAGTAATTTGCTCTATTTAAAAAATTTGTTATGTTTATTTATTATTATCCTACGTAAGAAATAATTGATTGATAAATGGGTTAAGTTGGGTTAAATTTGCCCATTTGATATATGAGATGAGATTAAAAGTAATTGGGCTAAGTTTACTGTTTAATAAATGGACCAAGTGGGTTAACCCATCTAAGTTTCGTTAGGTGCTTGGGTCAAATCAGTCCACCTATAATATGAGTTCATCTTATCTATCCAATTGGGCAACTTGATAATAAGTGGGTCAGTGGGAGTGAATCTAATTAACAAATAGTTTGGGTTAAGTTCAAGTTTCATTGGGTCAAACATTAATAAATGGACGGAAGGGTGGGTCAGCCCATTGAAGTTGTTTGGTACTCAGGTTAGGTTTATTCATGTAATAAAGATTAGGGTTACGACTCAGTTGAGCCTGGTTTCGGGGATGCTCAATCTGGGGCTTGAATTCAAGCCCACCTTAATTTAGTCTAATATGAGTTCGGAGTAAATTATATTTGAAGTGATATTTCAAGCTTGAAATGTATATCTGGACATATCTAGACTCAGGCTTATTGACTTAAAATGGAAATATTTATTAATATTTTATTAAAATGTAAATTAATATTACATAAATTTAATATTTATACAAAAATATTACACAATGAAAATTAGATTTCATAAATTATTGTTCATATTTGGGTTTTGGACCAAATTTAGGATTTCATGTACTAGGTTTGGCTTAATTGAATTTTAATTCATGTCTGACATTTTAGGCCAAGGATACTTTTGATTTAGGATCCTGTTTGGCATGAACAGTGTTGCATCCTATTAAAGCTTTAAGTCATGTAAGGTGTTGAACCACCTATATACGATTGTTCATGTTGGGTCAACTCATTTAATTAGTAAATCAAATTCAGTGATTCAATTTTTAATAAATGCCTCAAGTTGGGTGACTCATTTAAAATTGGTTTCCTACTTTGATTGGGTAAAAAAATTAATAAACTGGTCTAGAGATGTTGGATCAATTTATTTAATAAATCGGTTAATTTGAAATTATTAATTTAATCTTAGTGGAGTTGAATTAATCCATTAAATAAATGGGTTGGGCCAAGGTTAATTTATTTAAGCTTAATTGGACCATGTCAATATGTTCAATAAATGTGTCAAATTGAGTTTGCCTAAGGGTTTTTATCCAAGGGCACAAAGTTGTAACACTCCGGATTTTCAAATTATTAATATATATGAAAATTACCCATTTAATTTGTGAATTATTAGATATGGACTTTAGATGAGTAAAGTGTTGGTCATTGCCCAATTAAGACCCAACGGATTGTGGAAATGATTTCAATAGAATTAAATGGGCCTAAATTAAAAGGGTAATGCAATATGTCTAAAAAATTAAATATGGATTGCTTTGGACATGTATGTGAGGTTGACATGGAAATATATATTGACTAGATTTTAGGAGTTATAGCCGAACAAGGTTTGTCCTAAATTGGGCAAAACAGTGTAGATGGAATTGGGATTAGGCTATGACATCCTATTGCTTAAATCCAAATAAAGAAGATATCTAAATATTAATATAGGATGATTGGCCGAATATTAGATATACATATCCATGATTATGCGCAATCCATGGTGATGCACTAAAAGGAGTCTTTTCCTTGGTTAAGAGTGATACTAGGGATTTGCTAAATGGAAGGGGCGCATGGCATATTCTAAATAAAGGACTTCCAAAGTGAGAAGCATATGCACGACAATTGCTATTTCAGCAAGATATTGGCCGAGTTGAAGTTTTATAGAAGGGAGACGCATAGGGAAGAAGGGGCGCACGACACCTTCTAAGATAGGACTGATTGGATTTATAAAAGAAAGGCAGCACAAGGAAGGGGCCCACGGCAATACACAATTAAGGGAGGGTCTTGACGCTGGTGTGCTCTGACAAGAAGGTGTTCTCGGCTGTGTTAAAGATCAAGAAGAAGGAGGAAAAGGCTAAGGAAGGAAAGGATCGGAAGAGCAAGAACAAACGAAGGAAAACCGGAGGAGTCGCGTAACCGGTAAGTATTTTGATAATTTTGTTTAAAGGAAGGAACCATAGGGTTCGGCCATGGTGTGTGGCCGAACCCCATGGAAGAAAATTAGGGAATGATCATGATAATTTTAATGAAAAGGATGAACCATAGGGTTCGGCCATGTTGTATGGCCGAACCCCATGGAAGGACTTTGGTGATTTTTAATGGAAGTTTGAAAGATGAAAACCATGGAAGTGGTTAAGAAATTTATATGGGTTTAAATGGTTTAAGAGAAGTTGATGAACCATAGGGTTCGGCATGATGAAGGGCCGAACCCCATGGAGGAACATTGATTATGTTTTATGGATGGTGTTGTTAAATTTAATTTGATTTATGGGAGGAAAAGATGAATCATAGGGTTCGGCCATGTTGTAATGGCCGAACCCCATGTAAAAGGTTAATTATGATTTATTTTAAATGGAAGATTGTTGGTGAAGAACCTTAGACCATGGGTTCAGCCAAGGGGTATGGCCGAACCACATAAATAATTATGGATATCAAGAATGGAAAGAAGGGCACAAAACCAAAGGGTGAGATTCGGCCATGTGGTATGGCCGAACCCCACCAAGGAGTATATATGGACTTAGGGTTTTAGATATTGAATTTAAGTGGACTGTTTTAATAATTTTAATGGATGAAAATAATAGATGAAGGTCAATGATTTAAATGGTCTTAAACATTAGAAATGGTGAAAAACTATGGACCATGGGTTCGGCCATGTGGCATGGCCAAACCCATGAAGAGTTATTGGTGGACTTAGATGTTTATGGACCTATGTTTTGAACCTAAACATAAAGTGATGGAGCAAATGACAATATTGTAATTTAAATGGAAATAAGGGACCATGGGTTCGGCTATGGTCTATGGCCAAACCCCATGGGAATTATTTGGTGGACTTAGGGTCTATGTATGGTAGATTAAAATGAATGAAATATTAACTAAGGATTAGACCAATGGCAAAGTTGTAATAAAGGGTGAAAGTGATGAATCATGGGTTCGGCCATGGTGTATGGCCGAACCCCATGAGGAATGTTATGGTTATGGATTTGTATAAATGACAAGGATGTAAATTGGTGAAAAATGATAGACCATGGGTTCGGCCATGGTGTGTGGCCGAACCCCATGGGGAATGATTGATGGTTTTAATGTATGAATGGTTAGGTTAATGGAATGATAGCCATGGATGGCAATATGGTAATTAAGTAGAAATAATAGACCATGGGTTCGGCCATGGTGTATGGCCGAACCCCATGGGGATTGGTTATGGACTTAGACATTATTGTAAATCAAATGGGACATGGTTTTAATTGATTGATATATTATAAGGTAACGGGACCTCACAAGGTGTGTACGATCGTGAGCGGTTACCGGACGAAAGCGCAAGGACACGTTAGTGGTCTTTGGTAGGATTCCACCTCTTTGAAACCATGGATTTATGTACAATGTTTTTATCTTATTTTGATGAATTTATGTTGTAAAAGATATGTTTCAAACTATGAGTTTTAATGCTATGTTTACAATATAAAATAGCATGTGTTTCATTGGCATCTCATGCATGGCATGGGGTGAAGGATATGTAACCGGAGGGGTCACACTCCGTCAGGGAGTCCGAAAAACCTATGTGGGATACCTTGATGTACTTTTCCATCAAGAAGAAATCGGAGGGGCCACACTCCGTCGGGGCATCCGAAAGACCTATGTGAGGCTACTTATATGTACTTGTGATGGGTGGGACTCATTGCATTTGACATCATGACATGGCATGGTTTATATGATTTTTGACATTATGATATTATTATATATGTTTTGTACTAACCATGTGTTAGCCCTAACTGGAATACCTACTGGGCGCGTTATTCTAACGCCCTACTTCTACCATAGTGGATGATACAAGAAACGAGGAGAACGATGAATGCGAAAAGGGCCAAGCATAGGAGCTTCGATGCTTTTAGTTTTATATTTTAATTAAGTTACTAATGGACTTGTATTTTGAGTAACTAGACTTCGGGCATGTAATAATTTAGATAATTGCTATGGTTGGATGTTTATTTGGATAATTATGTTATGTTAATTATGGATAAAGACTTGACGTACTTTGCTATCTAAAATGGAATAGAATCAGGTTCTATTATAATTCTGCAGTTATGATTTTTATCTGCATGTCTATATTGTTATGTGTGAACCGTTTTCATGGACTTAGTCCATGCACACATAGGGTTGGCCAGTTAAGGGTCAGACTTTAGAAGTTTGGACTTAGCTCGCGTCGTGACATCCCACTCTCTATCACTCTTTGTTTATAAAAAAAAAAAAAAAATAGACTCTGATTTTCGGAAAGGAAAGCGAGTGAAAAAGGGTAGGGCGTTACAAAAGTATTGACATACGGTACTAATGTTTTCATTCATGTAAAATTATAAGACAGATTTTCAGCATCATGCTCTTAAGCTCAAAGCCATTGTCTACAAAGCATACTCATAAAGTAGTCAAACATTCTCAAAGAAGACAAGAGGCAGGGAAGATGCTGTCATGATAAATCTTATGTCCTGCATATCTTGTATTTGTAATTGGTTGTATATTTTATACTCTTTGAGATGTAATTTGAGTAAGTCTAGTGGTCTAGTGTTAGTGTGTCATCTGTGTCCTTACCTTGCTTCTTGAAGATCATCAAGCACATCAAATGAAGACCATATATAATGACTGTGGAAGACACAATAACAAACAAGCATATGAACTAAAGGCCAACCGAGTTAGGTAATTGGACCTAGGAGACCTAAACTTACCCATGGGTTTTTCATTAAAATCCTTGGCTTATAAATAGATAAAACTTAATTAGGATTCTTAGGATAGATGAAATATGCCCCATTTTGGTGTAGCCCTTACTACCTATTGATTGTGCTCAAATATTGGTGAAATATTTATTAATAGTTTGAGCCCTTTTAGAGCTTTCTGAATTATCCTTGTTCAGTGAGATTCGAATTGTATAACTCAATATATGAGCATTTTAGTAAAATGGTGCAAACAAGGCAAAACAAGGAGTTCCACTGGTAGGATGAATTTTACCCTCACTTGGAGAGTTATTTAAGGTATCAAATGAACTCCAATTTCATTGAAATTTCTTTTGTTAGAAAGATATTTCAAATACTTTCTATTGAGCACAAGAATGACCAAATCCAAGTAACGTAGCTAAAGTTATGCTTGTTTTAGTGAAGAAGTACGAAACTGTCAAATCCAGAACATGCCACTTGTAACACCCCAGAGATTTTAATATTAATTAATGGGATTAAAAAGGGTAATTAATGATTAATTGAGATTAAGGGGACTTAATTAAGTAATTAAGATAGAGTTAAGTGGGATTTAATTAAGAGATTAAAATATAATTTAATGTCAAGTGATGTGGTGAGTAATTAAATTTATGAAAGTTAATGAACATTAATTAATAATGTGGCATTGCGCCACAAGAGAGAAAAAACCACTTCTCCCTCTTTTATCTCACTCCACTCGGTATTCCCTTTGTTTCACACGGTACACTCCCATTTCCACTCCCACACATGGCACTCCTTTATTCCATTATTCTCTTCACACGGCAAACACCCACATTTCCACTCCTCACTACGGAGCACCTCCTTCTTCCACCTTCCACACGACTTTCCTTCTCTTCTCTTCTCCTCCATTAGTGAAACTCTCCAGCTACTCAGATTCGGATTTTGGTAGTTGCGTTGATAGCAGAAAGTAAACGTTTAACTATTTGTTCCTTATGGCTCGCGGAGCAATATCATGGAAAAAGGGCAAACAATCCATTACTACAACATCAACCATGGAAGCAGAATTTGTGGCATGCTATGAGACCACTGTTCAAACAATGTGGCTGCGTAACTTTACATCAGGATTTGGAATTGTTGACAGCATTACCAAGCCGCTAAGAATTTACTGTGATAATTCTGCAGTAGTATTCTTCTCTAAGAAGGACAAGTATTCGAATAGATCGAAACAAATGGAATTGAAGTACTTTGTCATGAAAGAAGAAGTTTAGGAACAGACGGTATCTATTGAGCACATTAGTATTTTACTTATGGTGCAGATCCGTTGACGAAGGGATTCCCTATAAAACCTTTAAAGAACATGCCAATAGAATGTGTCTTGAATGTAATCTATTATGATGAAATTATGAATTTTGGACTTATTATGAATAAATGTGCACTATTTGACATTTGAGTACTCATGTATGCGTTTCTGATTATTGTTCTTGATTATTATGGTTATGTATATACATTATGTGTGTTTATTTTTTAGACTAACAGGAATAGTCATTATGTTATGACACTATGTAGACCATTATGAAAAATCTCTTATTAGGGGGTATGCTAGTTAGGTCACTTGTGTTGTAGTGATGGAAGGGACTATGTCAGGATAAGATGATGTGCAACCGCCATTGCTCGCACTTGTGATTTGTTTAGTATTAAGATGTTGACTGCACTATGTTGTTAAATACAGTTTATGTGTACACCTTATGATATAGCTGTTTTAAATCTCATGAAGTGTAAATGTGAGCCAAGTGGGAGAATGTAAGACTAAACATGACCTACATTAAAATTTGGGGCTCCACATAGAGGATCTTAAATCAGGAAAATTGTGTTTAAATAAGGAAGGTCTAAATTAGGAGAGTTCTAATGGGGGTTAGTTTCCTATTTTGATGGGAAGTAGGAAAGGAAATTTCTAATTGCCTTAGAGGTCATCCCTCTGCCTATAAATGGTTCCTCTCCATAATTATCCATCAACTTAAGATAACTCAGTGTTCGAAAAATACTATTCACGAAAATGAGGAGAGGGCATTAAGGAGGAAAGAGGTAGAAACTCCAATTTGTGTGTTTTCTCTTGCTTTTGAACTCCAGGAAGCATTGACATATCAATGAGAAGATCAGATCTCACTCTTCTTCATCAATGGATCCGGGTATGTCTTATTATTATGATGTTTATAATTTCCGTATTAAGTTTGATCCGTCTTTCAATTATTAATTGATCCAGATCTTGTGTTTATGTCGTTCGGGTTTGTCGAACATTAAGTTTAATGATGTATGATTCTATGATTATTCTTGGATCAATAAACTCTGATATTATAATGACGTATTACACCTATTTGGTGGATGAATGTGGAGGGGACAAGAGGTCCCACTGTAGTAAAGGAGTTGGTTTGTGTGAATTATTATAAGTGTTCAAAGAGGTCTTAAAATATGTTGTAGTAATGTCTGAAATATAGACGAGACTCCTGAAATTTTGGTAGGAATATTCTGTCATTTAGAAAAACAATTAGTGATTTGAAGAAATTAGAAAAAAATGACACATTTTTCCTTAATTTAAGTTACGTGTTCTGAGAATCGGGCCGTGACACATAAATTTAACTCACCAAAGAATTGGAGAGAAACCATGTTTTCTAGCTTCAATTGATGAAATCCAAAGCACATGAGACAATGGTTAACTATAGCAAGCCTTATACAGATTTTAAAATGAGAAGAAAAAAGAAAAAAAAAAATCCTTGATAGGGTTAGACGCCCCTAGGGTTTCCTAGGAACCTACTTACTTCAATCAACCAATCATTATATGGCAAGTAACATTTAATCATAAAAAAAAATAAAAAAGGAAATCCAATAGGAGGTGGTGTCCCTCTCATGCTAAATTGGAGAGAGAAACTGTAGCAAAAGGTTGCTAATTTATAGTGCTTGCTCAAATTAGGAAGGAGTTGGAAATTTTTTAAGGTAGCGGAGAAAAAGTTTATCCCACAACAACTCATTGTGCTCCAAATTTGAGTTTCTTCTTTAAATCAAATCAAGCCCAAAATGTGTAGTTAAGGACTTAAATCAATTACCCCAGCCCATGAACAAATTATTTTAAGACTTTGGGCCCAAAATGAGCCTTTAGTGGATCCCTTTTTAGCACCCTCAAATTTTTCGTGCTAGAAGTACCATTTGTACAATCTCATGCCTTAATTGGCCCATGTCCTCAATTAATTGGCAACCTCCTTGAAAACTGTAATAGCCTGAATTTTTAAATAAATATATATATGGCATTTATTATTTCAATAATGGAAAAAAATAGGAATTTTGATGTTATAGATGTTAAATGGATCAAAATTTGGACAAAGGCCCAAGTATGGTCCAATGGACCATGGATTGGATGGGATCCATCTAAAGGGTCAATAATGGTCAAAGTGGGCCCGATAACTATGTGGGACCCAACAGATCAAAATTGATTCAAACTCCAAGGTAAATGGTAAGAAAATAAATGTAATTGGGCCATGGGTCCAATGATGACCCAATAAGGGGAATGGATTGAATTGATCACCTAAGTTAATGAGGAAATAATCAAGATGGTATAATCAAGTGGGGCCCACCTCCACCTCATCAAGTGAGGTCGCATGTAGACCAAGGAAAAAGGTGGGGCCGACCATCATGGTTGACTTGGTCAACCATTGATAAGTCAAAAATGGAATTAAAGAGGACCCAAATAAATAAAGTTGATTTAATTAATGTAAAACACCTAAGTTTAGTCTTGAATAGACCAAGGGACATAATCAAGTGGGGTCCACCTCCACCTCATTAAGTGAGGTGGCGGGTTGACTAAGATTTGGTGGGACCGACCACCATGGTTGACTTTGTCAACCATGGGTGGATTCATAAGGAAGAATTAACGAATTTAATGGAATTAAAAATTAAAAAGGGATTAACTAACCTAAGTGAAGAAGTAATTTAATTAAGTAGATGGGTCAACTTAGAGTCAAGTGAGAAAGTCAAAGGGGACAATGGCCCTAAGATTGGGAGCATGCAAGGCCATACCCCCTCCATGCTTGGTTGGTGGGATCATCATGGAGGAGTGTAAACCAAGCAAGCCAAGGCTAGATGGAAAGAGGGGTTTTCCATCTCATTCCTCTCATCTCACTTTTTCCATCTCTTCCAAAACCGTCCTCCCCTCTATTCTAAAGAAAACAGCAAAGAGAAAAGAAGAGAAAGAGACTTAGAAGGGAAGAAGAGAACCCAAGCTTGGCCGACCATACTCCTAAGACCCAAGACTTGAGATATTTTTCCATTCTCTCCTCCTTTTTCCCTCTCAAACATACTACACCTGGGCCGAACCAAACCTTGGCGATCTCATCTTGATCAAGCTCACCATTGGCCGAGTATCAAGGAGAAAGAAGAAGAAAGAGAAAGGCTAAGGAAACAAGAGGAGCAAGAGACAACCGGGAGAGCCACAGATTTGTAAGTATCTCAAAACAAGATGTTATTTTTTTAAGGGAAATTACGAAGGAAGGATGTACGAAATATGCAATGGAAAGATTGACAAAAAAGTCAGTCGACTGAATCATGGATTCAGTCGACTGAACTGATAATGGACGAATCAGAAACGAGTTTCTGGGAGTTTTAGCCGACTGAATAAGGGATTCAGTCGATTGAACTAATGTTGACCGATAATAACAGAGGTTCTGGGTGTTTCAGCCAACTGAATAAGGGATTCAGTCGACTGAACTAAGGATGACATGAAAATAGAAGGAGTTTCTGAGGATTCAGTCGACTGAACACAAACGTCTCGGATAAAGAAAGGGTTCTGGAAGTTTCAGCCGACCGAATATATGATTCAGTCGACTGAAGGAATGCGTATTAAACACGTAAATGGATGGTTGATGGTTCAGCCAACTGAATATAAACTGGCAGAACAAATAGATAACCTGATACAAAGTCAGCCGACTGAATCTATGATTCAGTCGACTGAAAGGGGTACGAATCATGTTTCAGTAGACTGAATGGATATTTCAGTCGACTGAAACTGAACTGGCAGAACAAACAGACAATCTGATTCAAAGTCAGCCGACTGAATCTGTGATTCAGTCAACTGAACTCCTGATTCAGTTGACTGAACTCCTATTTCAGTCGACTGAATTGAAATATATAGTTTGGCGTATTTTCAGAGGTCATTGTTAATCCGGAAAGGTAAATGGGGGTTATGTTAAATTAAAGGGACTGATTTTAATGATTCTACGACATGATTGGTAAGTCATTAATGGACCTAGGTGTATGGATTAGTTATGGATTGAATTATGTATGTATTTTAATCAATGGGAAAAGAGGCTAAGTTGAGGGCTGATTTATGATAATCTTATAACATGGTTAAAGGGCATTAATGAACATAGGTTTATGATCAGTTAGAGACTTAATCATGGATAAGATATAGACTAATTTGGAAAAATGTATATTAAGGTATCGAGGCATCGCAAACGGTAGGCAATCAGGCGACCGGAATTATCTAACGAAAATGGAAAGGGACATTATCTCGGTATTGGGTAGGATTCCAACCTTTTTGTAAGCTGTGGATTATATGTATATGATGGTTTTCCGTATTCCATTTCGGTAATCATATGGTCTATTTTATGGATAATGTTTTAATGCTATGGATGGTATTTTAAATGCTATGGATTATATTCCTATCCTATGGACCTTATATTATGAATATGAATTATATTCCTATCCTATATTATGGATATGAATTATACATATATATATTGCCTAGCATAATGCAATTACATCTCATGCATGGCATGGGCGGGAAAATAAAGGAACCGGAGTCCATGCTCCATTGGGGCGACCGAGAACAGACATGGGGATAGCTTGTTATGCTATAACCGGAGTCCATGCTCCGTCGGGGTGACCGAGAACAGACATGGGGATAGTTTGATATGGTATAACCGGAGTCCATGCTCCGTCGGGGCGACCGAGAAGTAAACATGGGGACACCTTGACGAGGTTTTGCCGTCAAGGGGGATATGGCATTTTTATGATGATATGGATGATGGGTGGGACACATGGCGCAAGCACCCATGGCATGGCATTCATCATATGTTTTATTATATTGTCATCAGTATATTTGTTATTACTAATGCATGTGCTAGCCCTATTCGGAGTCCTACTGGGCGCGTGGTCTAACGCCCTACTTCTACCCTAGCTGATGACGCAGGAGACGGAGGAAACGGTGGACGTGACGGGAGTCAGGCTTAGGGGCTTGGGAAAACGACTATTTTGTTTTATTAAAGTCTTATTTTGGAAAATTTGTAATTTAAGTAGCTTAACCTGTTGAATTGTAATAATTTTGGGATTGTCATACTACGGTTGGAATGTCACACTTGGACATCATCATTTTGAGACATAATTATGAACATAGGGGTATTTTGGTAATTTAATGATGTATTTTCCCTTCTACCTAAAACTGGTAGGATAGTATTTATTATAATGTTCCGCATGTAGTTAAATTCCGCGAGCTTACTTCCTACGCGTGAACCGTACTCAGTGGACTTCGTTCCGCGCACGCGAGGGGTTGGCCAGTTAAGGGTCGGGCTTTAGAAGCTTGGACTTAACTCGCGTCGTGACGTCCGCGCCCGTTGTCACTTGTATTTTGATTTCAAAAAAAGAAATAGACTCTGAAATTATAGTGAAAATGGGCGGGCGTTACAAAAACATCAAGGGTACATTTATTTGCATAAATTTTCCCATGTTTGCACATTTTTTTCTACGAATCATATACTCATGGTCAAATTTTTCTAAGAAAAGAGTACAATTTTTTTCCATCATGACTTGTGGAAACATGCACTCTTAGAAAATATATGAAGCACATCTTCAAAGACCTAATTGTTGCCTTAGATATTGACCTAAGAGGGGGTGAATTGGGTCAATACATACTTTTGACAATTTATTATTCTTAACAAAATAGATGTTTACAAAATAAAGCAATCTAATTTTTGTTCAAAAAAAATAAAGCAATTTAATTAAATACAAAAATAAAAGAGGAGACGAGGAGAGATGGAAAAGTTACACAAGGTTTTTTAATGAGGTTCGGCAACCTTGCCTATGTCCTTGTCTCAAGTACACAACTTGAGGATTCAATTCACTAAGGCTACGTTTGGACTGGGGGTAAAGGGTGGGAGGGGGGGGGGGGGGGGGGGGAGGGTGATGGGGGGTACCCCCCATTACCCTTATTTGGTAATTAGGGGGGTCATGGGATAAAACCCCTCTTTACCCTCCCTTTTTCACTTTTTGAATAGCCTTTCCATGCAAAGGGTATTCATTATGAATACCCTTACCGCTGGATGCACCCGTTGAAAATTTACCCTCCATCTGAACGGAGCCTAAGTATCTTCTTCGACGGTGGGGAAGAAACCGTTACAACTGTAGAGAACACTTCTCCAATTTGAAAATGAAGACACCTTTCTTCTTTGGTAGGGTTACACCAACCCTTTACAAGTTTTTGCACAAGAGAAAGAGGATTGAAATTGCACGTTGAAGCACATTTGAGTAACTCATGAGGAATAGTAATTAATTTGGTCTAGGAGTTAACTCAATCAAGATAAAGTATAACTCAAGTAAAGATAAACACGTAATTTAGAGCAATTGAGCTTTTGAGTGATATGCCAAGTTTCATCTCAATGAATATTGTAACACCCCATATTTTCAAGTTATAAATATTTATGAAAATTGCCCATTCAATTGGTGAATTAATGGATATGGACCTTAGATGGGTAAGGTGTTGGGTCAATTGCCCAATTAAGACCAACAGATTGTGGATATGGTTTCAATTGAAATAAATAGGAAAGATGTATTCAATTGGGTCAAGATGGTTAATTGGGTCAAAATTTGTTAATTGGGTCAAAATGCCCAATTGGGACCCAATGGGTCGTGGTTGACTTGGTTGAGCACCAAGTGAGTTCAAGTTTAAATTAAGTGGGGCTGAATTAAATTGGAAATGGAATCAAGGGATGGAGTTGATTTCAAATGAGTTAAGTTAAAGTGGTGAGTTGAACTAAAGAGTGAGTGAGTGAGAAGATGAAGGTGGTGTTGTTGTTTCAAAATCAAACCAAGGTATACACGTTGGAATGGGAGTTTCATCTCATGGATGACCCCAAATGGAACATCAATGGGAGGTGGACCGTTTGGTGTTGTTACACAATTCAAATCAAGGCTACACGTTGGACATGGGAGTTTCATCTCATGGATGAAACCCCCACATGGATCATTAATGGAGAGGTGGCGGGTTTGTGAAGGTTACACATGGATACATAAATGCATACCATTGCACACCATTGGAGCCTTGGGAGTTTCATCTCATGGATGAAACCCCCAAGTGGAGTATTAAGGAAGGAGGTAAATGGGAATGGGAGTTACAAGGGGTGTCACTGTAACACCCCGTTTTCTCAAAGATATTGATATTTACAAAAATGCCATTGGAATGGTAAATTAGAAGGTTATGATCGTAGATAAGAAATAGTGGGGCCCATTGTTCAAATTAAGGCCTATTGTACATATTATAAAGATCAATTAGATTAAATGGTTATTGTACATCTAATTGGGTTAAGTTGGTTATTTGGGTCAAATGACCCAATTGGGACCCAATGTGTCATGGTGGACTTATTTGACCATTGGGTAAGCTCAATTTTATTATGGTTAAGCTGAATTGATTGGAAATGAAATGTATGATAAATGGGTAAGCTTGATACAAGTGTGTAAACCACATTCAAAAGGCTAAACCACCCATAATTGGGTCATGGCGTCAATTGGGTCAATAAGTTAAATGGGGACCAAATGGGTCGTGTTGACCATGTGGACCATGATTGACCGTGTGGACCCTCAAGTGAGCTCAAATATGAGTTAAATCAGGTTGAGTTGGGACTGAAGTGAGTTGGAATTAAATCAAGTAATGAGTTGACTCAAGTGCATTAAATGATATGCATTAAGTGTAGTGAGTTGAGTGTGTTGAGTTGGAAATCAAAGGGACCTTGAGTTCAAGTGAGTCAAATGAAATTTGAAGGGTTGTCTTGATCTCAAACATCATCAAGAGTACAAGTCCCACACGTTGGGAGTGAAGGGGTGCCTTGGCCAAGCCAAGGGTCACCATGGTTGGGGCGGCATTAATGAGGTAAGATGGAGGGGTCTTTCCATCTCAAAGGAAGCATTGGTTGGTGCCAAGGGATGCAATGGTTGGCAGCAAGTGTCTCCTTGGTTTAATCAAAATTTGATGAGGAGTAATGAGAGGATATGGGGCTGTTTAACAAAAGGGAATACACCATTCATTTGGCCGAATGTTACATTGTAAAAACTTTAGAATTTGTATCTCTCTCCCTCTCTCAAGAACACACCCTCTTGGCCGAATTATCCTTGGGTGTTTTTCACCATTGATCAAGCATATAATTAGCAAAGGAAGGGAGGCTAAGAAAGCTAGGAAGCAAGGAGAAAGGCTTAGAGAATTGGTAAGTAATTCCATGGAATTTTGTTTAATACAATGTGTTAAATGGAACATAATTTGGCCATGGAATGGCCGAATGCATCATGGGTTCAAACCTTGGGTAAAGTTGTAACACCCTGGAATTTCAAAGTTATCAGTTTATATGAAAATATTCATATTTACGGAATTGCCATTGTGATAAAAATTGATTTGAATTTAAATGGGTCAATGGCTCAATCAAGACCCAAAGGATGATAGTTGGTTTACAAAACAAATAAATGGGTAAGATAAATTTAAACGGGTCAAGAATCATATTTGGGTCAAATTTTGATAAATGGGTCAAAATGGCTAGATGGGACCCAATGGGTCGTGTGAATGGCATGATTAACCATGGATTGAGTTCAAGCTTAGTTAATTTAAGTTTATTAATTACTTGAGTTTGGTTTGAGTTGAAATGAATGGTTGGTTAAGTTGAGTTGAATTTATTAGTTAAGTTAAATTAAATGAATGGCTTAAGTTGGGTGAGTTGAATAAATGAGTTGGATGAATATGTATTTTTATTGTGAAGTGTGTGAATGAGAGGGGAAGTGTTTTAAATTCCAATTTTGAGCAAGGAAAAACGTTGGTGCATGGGGAGACATTACCATGCATGTAACCCCCATTTAGGTGATGAATAAAATGGGAGTTACATTTTGAATGGGAGTTACTTCTTGAAGTCACAAAGGTTGCTAGGGACGTTGGCTGCATGCATGAGCAATTTCATGCATGTAACGGCTACCATGTAGATAAGAGAGTGATGGCTTTGAGAGTTACAAATGCATGAATGAAGGAGGATGCAAATAATTACAAAGATATACATGGAAGATGTTGGAGGTGGGAGTGTGATTTCAAATGCAAGTGTTTTACACGTTGGAAATGGTTAGAGAGCATTGGTTGGTCTTCAAAAGACAGCAATACTTAGATTGATGGTTCATGCATGTAACTCCAAGGTTGGAGAACAAATGGGTAACTGATTGGAGGAGTAATACCTAAAAGATTACAGCATTTTAAATTCAAATTATGTAATAAATCAATGGGAGTATCAAAGTGTTTTCACACTTGGAAGTGGGGAGTTTTTATTCCAATGATAGAACTCCCACATGGGACGTTAATGAGGGCCAAATGGGGTTGATTGGAGCTGCTGTTAGTGGAGTTACACTTAAGAGAGGTGGCTGTTACATAAGCCAAAAAATTGAGAGACAACCAACAAGGGACGGTGTAACACATGGGGGTTACATTTCAAAGTGAAACTCCCATGTGAGAACCTAAGAAAAGGGGGGGTTACACAAGCCCAATTTACAAGGGACGTTGGGAACATGAGGAGGTTTCATCTCATGATGAAACCCCCAAGTAACATAAAGATTAGGGTAAAGGCAATGAGAGTTACACAAAGTTAAACTTGGGCTGGTTTTTGATTAAACAGAGGGTGCCCATTTCTCTCTCTCTCCCTTTCTCTTGGCCGTTCTCTGTTTTCCCAAAAACTAAGAGCAGTAGCTGGTTGTTAATCAGTCCTTGGTTTGATTCCTTTTCATCAAGACAAGTTCAGCAAAAAGGGAAGGAACAAGCGGGAGTAAAGATCAAGTGGAGGAGTCGCGGAAACGGTAGGTGTTCGATAAACTATGTTGTTTAATTAAGAAATATGATCCGGCTATTGGATGGCTGAATCTAACAAGGGTTAAATGTTGGTTAGAAGTACATGAATGAGATCAAAAGATGGACCATAGGGTTCGGCCCATTGGATGGCCAAACCCCATGGAAATGATGGATTTATTTAGATGGTTTTTGGAAATTAAAACCATACAAATTTGGGACTGTTTTTAGATGATTTTAAGTATGTGTTTTAAAAAGGTTAAAACATAAATAAGGAAGTTTGTTTTGGACAAAGATGAATGATTAATAAGTTCAAAACCAAAGGTCATAGGGTTCGGCCACCATGGAGGGCCGAACCCCATGCAAATAATGGTATGGTTTTGATGTATTTGAAACATATAAACCATGAAGTATGTGGACTGTTTTGGGTTATTATTTAAGATTCAAATACATGTTTTGGAAAGGGTTAAAAGCATGGATCTGTATGACAAAGGACTGAAGTTAGCATGGTTTAAAACAGTGGTTCAAAACTGATGAAATGGATCATTTGGATCGGCCATTTTAGATGGCCGAATTTCATGAAATAATATGGTCATTTGGGACAAGTAGATGAACTGATTTAGATGGTGTTTAAGAGGTATAATGGCAGCAATATTATATTGATTTTGTATGTTTAAATAACACCAAAAACATGTTTTAGAAGACCAAAACATGGACATAGGGTTCGGCCACCTTGGATGGCCGAACCCCATGTAAGTATTTGGTTGCTTGGTTTGGCTTTCAAAAAGATGGAAATCACATCAATTATGGATTTAGGTGATGATGGAAAATAGGATTAAAATCTTTAGGGTGAGGTTCGGCCATGTTATGTGGCCGAACCCCACCAATTGTCATGTGATGGACTTTGTTGTCTAAGGAAAAAAATTAGGCAAAGGATAGTATAATGGCATTATGGTAAATAAGGATGAAAAGATGAAATGATCAAAAGAATGGACTTATGAGCCCAAAACCTAAGGTGGTAAGATTCGGCCATGTAGTATGGCCGAACCCTATCAAGTATCATTTGAAAAGTTTGGGATACTTAGATGGTATTAAGTAAATAAAAGATTTATCAAAGTTTAAATGGGTGAGGTTCGGCCATGGGGTATGGCCGAACCCCACAAAGTGGATTTTTGGGATTTAAATCAAATTAAGAATCATATGGTCAAATGATTAACTTGCTGCCATGTATATAGGGTATTCGGATTTCTAGAACGGTGTACAAAGTCGTGATCGAAAGACGGTCCAAAGGAAGGATCGAACAAAGTAAACTATTGTAGGTTTCCTACCTTGTTGTAACCACACAACTTATTCGCTGTTTTATGTTTATTTGAATAAGTTATTTGAATCAAATGTTATATTTACAAATGGCATGTTTGCATAGACATCTCATGCATAGCATGGGATGATGGGGAAGTAACCGGAGGCCACACTCCGTCGGGGCGTCCGAAAGACCATTGTGGGGTACCCTGGTGATGAGAATCCCATCAGGAGGAATCCGGAGGCCACACTCCGTCGGGGCGTCCGAAAGACCACTGTGGGTTACCTTGACGATGAGAATCCCGTCAAGTGATGGCTATGTTGAATGGTGATGGGTGGGACTCATTACATGTTCATTTCATACATAGCATATTTTTATAGAATTTGTCACACATGTATAACTATTATCCTATTTACATGTTTTTGACTAACCATGTGGTAGCCCTATTCGGAAACACTACTGGGCGCGTTGATCTAACGCCCTATCTATATCTTTAGTGGATGATGCAGGGAAAGGAAAGAACGTGGTTGGAGAAGAGGACCAAGTACGAAAACTTGGGCGATTTGAATGATTGCAATGGACTATGAATGGATTATTTATGGATTTGTTAGTTGATTTATTTGGAACAATGTAATTTGTTAAATTAGATGTTGGCATGTAATAATGTAGTTAATTAGATGCTATGGTTTGTTTTATGTTGGATGTTTGGATTAAACGACTAGTTAAGATCGGTTAGTGATTTTGGAGAATAAATAAGGTACTATGCTATCTAAAAATGGAAATTGGATTAATCATAGGTTCTATTATAACCTCAGTTAGATCTAGACTAAGTTAATTCCGCTAGGTAAATATGTACCATGTGCGGATCAGTTTTATGGACTTAGTTCATACGCACATGGGCTTGGCCAGTTAAGGGTCGGATTTAGAGATCCGAACTTAACTCGCGTCGTGACATTCCGCCCCGATCACTTATTGATTATTATTAAATAAAAAAAAAAATAAACTCTGAAATTTTTAGAGTGAAAAGGGCGGGGTGTCACAAAAGTTGGTTTAAATGATAAAAAATGGATCATTGGGTTGGCCACTTTGGATGGCCGAACTCCATGAAGTTATTTGGGCATTTGGATGGTTTTGAAGGGTAAAAACCATAAAATACTATGGTGATGTTTACATGTTTTAATGAGGTTAAGTATTTGATAAAGAAGTTCAAATCATAGGCCATGATGGCCGAACCCCATGAAAGGATTTAATAGACTTATGGTTAATTTTAATGGTTTTGAAAGATAAAACCATACAAGTTATGAAGGGTGTTTAAATGTGTTGAATGAAGATAAGTTTATTACCTTGGGTCGGCCATAGGTTGGTTGAACCATGTGGTTCTTATGGCTAAAAGTTTTGAGCCTAAGTTATGTACAAATGATGGAATTATTGATCCAAGAGAACCATTGGGTTCGGCCATGGGTATGGCCGAACTCCATGGACCATTTTTGGGATAAATGGACCCTAGTAGGGGTGTTTGGATTTAAGTTCATGAGTATGAATTGTTAAGTGTTGTTATGATATTTTAAAAGGTTGACATAGATGAAAGAATCATAGACTTAGATGCTCATTGGTTCATCAACAAGAGTGGTAAGTGGAGCATCAAAACCAAAAAGGGGTGAGGTTCGGCCATGGGGTATGGCCGAACCCCACCAAGTGATTTGAATAGCACTTGAATGTGATTAGAATGGATTAAGAGATCCAAATGGGATTAGTGAGGTTTGGCCATGTTATATGGCCAAACCCCACTAAGGTGGTTTTTATGGATCTTGTTTTTCTAAGCACGATTAAATATGGTTAGGTCAATGGCAAAACCGTAAGTACTAGTCAAATGATAAAAATGAATAGAGAATGATTAAAGGACTTAGAAGAAGGGCCAAACTAAAGTGGTATGGTTTGGCCATGTTGTATGGCCAAACCCTACCAAGGTATGTTTGTAATATGTATTGTTTAATGAGGATTAAATAAAGGAGAGATCAAATTAAAGTGGGTGATGTTCAGCCATGGGTATGGCCGAATCCCACAAGATGATTTATGGGGTTTTGGACTTAGTTAGAAATCAGATGGTATATTGTATTGACTTATTGACATGAAATAAGGTAACGGAACTTGAACGGGGTGCAAGTCGTGATCGGGTGAAGCTAAAAAAGAACGGACACTTAAGCGAAGTTTCCGTAGGTTTCCTACCTACTTGTAACCACTGTTATATTGGTTTTATCATGGTTTTTATAAGTTATGTTGTTATTGTTTTATGTTTCAAATGGGTTTTGAATGATGAGACATATTTATAAATGACATATATTCATTGACATCTCATGCATGGCATGGGGTGATGATTATGGATTACCTTGACGTGAGAGTCCAAAAAAAAAAACACTGTGAAATAACTCAACGATGAGAGTCCTATCCACAGGAAATGAGGAGTACTGTGGATTACCTTGTCGTGAGAGTCCCAAAGAAAGAACACTGTGAAATAACTCAATGATGAGAGTCCTATCCACAGGAAATGAGGAGTACTGTGGATTACCCTGTCATGAGAGTCCCAAAGAAAGAACACTGTGAAATAACTCAATGATGAGAGTCCTATCCACAGGAAATGAGGAGTACTGTGGATTACCTTGTCGTGAGAGTCCCAAAGAAAGAACACTGTGAAATAACTTGATGGCTATGTATACTTGTGGTGGGTGGGACTCATTACATTTGCACTTATATACATAGCATTGATTTTATATGTTTTTTATTATCATATATTATGATATATGCATGTTTTTATATACTAACCTTGTGGTAGCCCTGATCGAAAAACCTACTGGGTGCGTTGATCTAACACCGTAATTCTATCCTTAGAGGATAACGCAGAAGCAGGGAAAGGGAAAGAGAAAGTCGAGGATTGGGAGGGGAGCCAAGCTTAAGCGCTTGAATATTGGAATGATTCTATATGTTACTGTCTTTTGAATTACATTTTACGGACATGTAATAGCTAATGACTTTGCTATGGTTTGTTATAGTTTGATAATGGATATTTGGATTAACAAGTTTTAATGGAGACTTGTACTTGCTATCTATTCAGTATTTCTACAATTGGTCTAGTTATTCCGCATAACTTGATTAGTTCCATGTGTGGTTTGTCTTTCATGGGTTTAGTCCATGCATACATGGGTGGCCAGTTAAGGATCGGACTTAGCTCGCGTCGTGACGTCGTCCGCCCTCTTCCGGTGTTATTATTTATTATTTAAAAAAAAAATTAGACTTTGAATCTCGGAGAGGGTGGGGCGTTACAGTCACCAAAGGACACTACCCTTGGCTGAATTTGATTAACCAAGAAAAGAGTGGAGTTTCATTTCACTCTCTCCCTCTCCCTCTCTTGGCCGAATCACTCTCAAGGCAAGAACACTTAAAGAATTTTATCTCATTCTCTCCCTCTCACTCAAGGCCGATTCTCTCAAAGACAAAGGACTTAGAGTAGTTTTTGATCTCAAGCTCTCTCTCTCTCTCTCAAACCAACACCCTTTGGCTGAACCCTCTCTTTGGGTTTTCATTCAAGATCTCTCAAGCACTCTCGGCCAAGGATCAAGGAGGAAGAGGAGGCTAAGGAGGGAGAAGATTGGAAGAGCAAGAAGGAGTGAAAGAAACCGGAGGAGTCACGGAATCGGTAAGTACTCCATGAGATCTTATTAAGTATTATTATCAAAGATCATGGGCTGGCCTTGCATGGCCAAACCCTAAGGTTGATATGCATGGACCATTAAAGACAAAAGAAGGTTAGATGAGGTTCAACCATGCTGTATGGCCGAACCCCATCAAAGGATTATAATCTTGGATACATGATTTTTAAATGGGAATGATGAACCATAGGGTTCGGCCATACCATGGAAGAAAATCATTGGTTTAAATGGTTTTAAACGTGGTTAAACCATGGAAAGGGTTAAGGATATTAAAAGGTTTTAAAATGGAAGTATGTTAGTAATTGTTATGGTTTTTGAAGGATGAAAACCATGGAAGTTGGTTAATGATCTTAATAGGTTTTTAAAAGGATCAATCATGGAGTTATGATGTATTGAACCATAGGGTTCGTCCAGGTTGTATGGACGAACCCTATGGAAGGTTAATAATGATTTTAAAAGGTTTTACATGGAGGTATATTGTTGATGTTTAAAGGGTTTTAAAGACGAGAATGATGGACGGACGTTGGTAAATGTTAATGGTGGTAAATGGGTCTAAATGATGTAAAAGGGTGGAGAACCATGGACCATGGGTTCAGCCATGTTGTATGGCCGAACCCCATGGAGAAATATTGAGGTGTTTACATGTATCTAGACCATGAAGATGATGGAGAAATGTGTATGGCCGAACCCCATGAACCATTTCAATAGGTCATGTGGAGATTTATACATGTTTAAATAAATTAATGATTAACTAGGAAATGGAGGATTCATTTATGGATCTATGATTGGTTATGGATCATGTATGGATCTAAGTATAGGTAAGTGAATTAGGTGATTATCTATGGAAGGAAAGAATGGCCAAATGGTGAAAGACCATGGGTTCAGCCATGGTGTATGCCCAAACCCCATGGATTATGTTCTTGGATATAGATTTGCATAAATGGCCTAAGTGAATGATTAACTCATGTATGATTGGTTAATGTAAAATTAATGGAATGATGTTGGGACTTAAGTTATGCATATGTAAGCTAAGTGAGTAGCCATGGAAAGATTAATGGCGAAGAGGTAAATATGGGTGAAAATGGTGGACCATGGGTTCGGCCAAGGTGTATGGCCGAACCCCATGGGGAATGTGTTTCTGGACTTATGTTGTTATTAAGGTTAAATGATTAACTTATATGTGTTAGGTTTAATGAATCATAGATGGAATGATCAAAGATCAAAAAGAGGAACCAAATATACACAAAACAAGGGCTAACTAGTCCAATATCTAGGGGTAAAATGGTCAATTTTGGGTGTTCATTAAATGCCCCCACACTTTGATTTTGCTAGTCATCGAGCAAAACTAAAACTAAAAGGTGAAAAACTAAAAATCCTAAACTAAACGACTTTCGGTGGCACTCTCGATTGCATTTAACTTATGCAACAAGCCTTTAAACCCCTAGCTCACCCCTAGTGGACGAGTTATAGTTTCGTGAGGGATTCTAGTGATGATACCCACAAACATCAAATTTTAGATTTCAACAAAAATATGTAAACAAAAATTTAAATATCATACAATTCCAAATTTATTTTATAAAACTTATAGTGTGTGATAACTAAATATTAATATAACCTTAGTTTTCAAAATACACAAAAGATTTGCAACCACTAGCTGAAAATGCGCTTCAACTCCAAATCTCACCAGATATATCTCTCAGAAAGACTTTCCCTCAGAGATTGACTTATATTTTCTCTCATGTATACGTGCGCAGATTAATTTTATAAATTTAAATATCTCACATATTTATCATCAAAGAACGGATTAAAACAAAGAAACAGATAGATCTCATGAATGGATGCCATTTTTCTCTGAACGTTGAATCAAACACCATTATTTTTCCTCCTCTATTCTCTACATAAGACACCATATTTCGACTTAGGATTAATAGGACTTTCTAATAGGATGAACATGGCTTAGGACTGAGCCATATCAAAGAAGGATAAAGGACTTTAAAATAAATACTTTGAGGGGAAAAGGTAGAGGTCTTCAATATCCCTTCCTCTATTTTTCTCCCAACACTCAGAAATTTCAAAGCATTTTTTTTCATCATATTTTTTTTTTCGTATCCTTCTTTTCTGATGTATGGATGTTCCCTTTCTTTTTTTTTTTTTTGTTTTTGTTTTTTCTTTTCATTGATGCTTTTTTTCTTGCATCATTCATCATTTTTTCAAGTGCCACATTTTTCTCAAAGTATCATCCCAATTTTTCACCTCTAACCTTTTCTGGATCCTTAGAATAGGTCATGGATATTTCAATGTAGGCTCAAACTCCACAACCGGAGCTGGGTATGGATAACATGGCTAACAAAAAAAATAAGGCTAAATTTTTATTCAAGGCTAAAAAATGGGAACTAATAGGATAGTATGACCAAAATAGGTAGGCTTCAAAGACTCAGACGATCCAAAGATAATGGCCTATATCACTTCCTAAACTTTATATGGGTATTTTTATTCGCTTCAAAAAAATTCAGAAAAAATAGTAGGTGTAATAATCCAATTTTGATGTCGTTCTTAGTATTTGAACAAAAATAACGAATAATGAGATCTAACAACAAAAATATTGCGCATATCAAAGAAAATAAGCATTTACTTACAACCCTTAGAAAAATCGAATGGCTTTAAAGCTCACTAGGTAGAAGTCTCCACTGGTATTCTTCTAGTGATTACTCAACTCATGAATACTCTTTTTTTTTTCAGGCTAATATTAACATGGCTGTATAAAAATATTTCAAGCATAAATTCCATAAAATTCAATTGGAAAAGCATGATATAAACATTTTCATCCACATATAATGCTAAAAATCAATTTCCTTTTTCGAAATTTTCAATTTTTTTTAAACACAAACACAAGACTGATTTTTATTTTTTTTACAATTATTTTTTTCAAAATGGACTAAAAAACACACAAAATTGACACAGTGTAATCCCCCAATATCCCCAAACTTAAATCCAACATGGTCTTCAATGTTCCCTTATCTATAATAGCTAGTTGCAAATTAGAAGAAAATATCATAACATAACAACATGAGTTGGGAAATACTAGAGATGACTCTCTTTATTCAAAATCAACAAAAACAAACAAACTTTAGACTGACGCAAACAAAAACTGAATCTCACAATAAAAACGAAAACCTAAACTAGACACTGACAAAATGACACACACATACAGACATACTTAGACTCAGACTTAGACTTAGAGTGACGGGTGGATGGATAAATGGGTGGATATGGATGAGCAGACTTTCCTATCAATCCTGGTTAGACGTTTGTACCACATGCTGACCTTGGGGTTCAGGATAGGATGACTAGGGAATTTATCTTTCTCCTTATCGCCTATAACAATCGCTAGCTATCCAAGCTGTGTTTCAAGCTTGTGTATAGCCTACTAGGTGTACTGCATGAACTGCTAACATATCCTCGAGAGAGGGTTTACGTTGCTGAGAAGGACTGGACTAATAGGACGGACCCTGTGGTGGTGGCTGGTATGGTTGAAACTAAGGAGGGCCTTGATTCATAGGCTGGTTTTGTCTCCACGAGAAATTGGGATGATTATGCCAATTGGAGTTGTAGGTAGGAGAGAATGGGCCCTCCTGCTTCCAAAAATTATTTAGTGTGTTAGCTTGTTAGGCTAGGCACTACGGATCTGTGTTTAAGGAAGGACATGTTTGTGCCATGTGTCCCGGGTTAATACACAAAGCACACACCTCTTGATGCACACCCTTTGACGAATTCATTGCTAAGGCCTCCACTTTTTTAGTCAGATTTGCAATTACGACCTTAACATCAAAATCGTTGTTAACTTTGTACAAGCCCCCCTTTCTAGGTGCCTAAACTGAACTCTTTTTTTTAGAGAAACCCCATTGCTGAGAGTTTTCCGCCAGATTTTTCAAAATTTTCATCCATCATTTTTGCTTTGTTCCAAGAATACCCCACTTTTCATAGACTTGACCATGGTATGGTTTGGTGTAGTCAAACTGTCGTAGAAAAATTGTATGAGTCTCCACAGTTCAAAACCATGGTGGGGACATTTACTCAGCAAGTCTTTGAATCTTTCCCATGATTCCTCGAATTGTTCATCCTCTCTTTGAGCAAAATTAGATATTTCTTTCTTGAGGGCATTTTTTGGACATGGAGAGGAACTTAGACAGAAATTTGTTGACCAACTCGTCCCAAGTTGTGATTGAGTTGACGGGTAGAGTGTTTAGCCATGACTTCTCTTTCTCTTTGAGAGAGAAAGGAACAAACGAAGTCTCACAATCATCTGAAAATTTTTGGACTTTGAATGTGGAGCCGATTTCCAAGAATTCTTTGACATGTAAATAAGGGTCCTCACGATCAAGACCGTAGAATGAAGGAAGGAGATGCAATAGGGTTGGCTTCAGCTCAAAAGTTGCATCAGTCACTGGAAGAATTATGCCCGAAGGTATGTTGGCTGTAACCGGTGAGAAGTAATCTCAAAGGGTTTTCTCCTGTTCTCTGGCCATTTTAGGTGGTGGAAGTAGACTAACTTTGACTGATCCTGACTGGGCTTTGGACGTAACGAACAATGGACCGACAAATAGTTCAATTCAAACCAACGGTTGATAGAGTCGTGAACCCAACTACTCATACCCAAACACGAAGAAACACACTCAAACAAATTCACACAAAATATGGCCTAAATCTAAATTCTGAATTTCACTGGGAGGTTCGAATTTATTAGCTGAAACATAGGGATCCTAGACTTTAAACTGCTCCTAGTCTCCTTTCCAAAAAATTTTAGCCTCCGAGGAGAGTTTAACCACAGCATGGCCAGGTAAGTTCCCAGGTAAGAGGCGGAGCACAAACGACATCTACATCCCAACTTGTCATAAGACGTGCTCGACCTCACACCTTGATAACAGAACTAGTCTAGACACCGTGCTTGAAGCAAAACTATTCACCGGTGAACTAAAAATAAATTGAGTTAGAGAGTGTCCTATTGAGCATGAAAACCCTAAAGTGATGGTTCTAAATTGATTTTAAATTACAATGCATGAAACGATTTTTACTAATCTTTTTGGATTTTCTAGTTTTTTGTGAATGCAAGACTAAATCTAACAATGTTATATTCAAATCAAATATGCAAACAACACTCAATAAATTTTAATCTAATGCATGAACTAGCAACCTAAATGCATGGGCAAATTAAATATGCAATTTTTTTTATTTTTGTTTTATGCAAAATAAATTTAAGAAAACCTAATAAAATCTATATGAATGGATGAAAATTGAAAATTTAAATAAAGTGATGTAGGCACTTATCTTGGCCTGTAGTGCTTAAATCATGAAATTTTAGCGCGTGAAATTAAAATCTCCTGCAAAATAGAACACCACAAACTTTGGTGAAGATTCTAACTAAAAAAAAAATGCATGATTCCTAAACTAATGCAATTTTCCTAATGTTATAAATAGTGGAGGAAATTAAATAATTGGAACCTAATCAAGGATTATAAATTAATTAATTTAAGACCATAAAAAATTCTCATTAAAAATCCACACAAATTAATAAAAATTATAATTTCAAGTCTAAGAATTGTCCATGTAAAATCAAAAGTTTGTTCCATGATATATTTTTTTAAATTAGTCACTGTAATTGGAAACCTTCCAAATTTAGATGAGGGTCTTAAATTAGAAATTTTCTAAGTGTAGAGGTTGTCCAGAATTAGATGCTATCCAAAAATAAACACCTTCTAAAAATAATAATTTCTAAAATGAGACAATTTTGAGACTTTCCTTAGACAGAAGTTCCAAAATTAAAACTTACCAGATTTAGATCTATTTTCTAAAAATAGAATTCTTCTAAATTAAACTATATTTCCAAGGTTAGACAAATCTAATAAGAGAAACTAGTAAATTTTAGAATTTTCCAAAACTAAGAGTTTAAAAAAATGACAATTTTCAAAAATTTAGCAGTCTTTCCAAATTTAGATCATCTTCATATTTTTGTTATCTCTAGAAACTTCTAATCTAGGTAACCTTCTAAATTAGAGTTTCTAAAAATAAAAACTTCTAATCTTAAATACTTGCAAAAAATAATTTTTGTCTAAAAATAACATTATTTCTAAAAATACATAATTCAAATGGCAATTTTCTAAGTTCCCCATTAACGGCACCAAAAACTTGTTGTCTTTTAAATTTATACTCAGAAGTGCATGAACCATTTATAATATAGCTTAGGAGTGCGAGGTTGAATCCATCAAAACGTAGAAAAATATATCCATGAAAAATCTACCATTGAATTATATATTTTAAGTAATTTAGAAAATCATAGAAATAAATGTTAAATATGGAATTATTTCTTTGATTTTGGAAATTTAATTTTAATTTAGAAATATTCTAAAAATAAAAAACAAGGTATAAAAGTATAAATCACATCTAAACTTAGAAATTAACCATTAAAGAAATCTAATTTTCATGGAAAATACAAAATTTATCTAATTTCAATTAAGATGGTGGAATTAATCTAAAAATTATAAATAATCTTAATTAAACTTAGAACGCAAAATTAATATTGCAAATAATTAATTTACCAACCTAGTTCCACAAATTTTCAAGAATTTTAATTCAATAAACAAAAATAACGATAAAACACCTAAATCACCTACATACATATTTACAGTGGAATCTTGTATAGAAAATTAAAGAGGCATAATTTTCAATATTTTAATGGTCATTAATAAATTTTGAAACTTCAAGAGGCAGGTATTTTCCCGATCTCTGACAGTGCATGGGTGAGTCTGGTACAAGTTGTCCCAAAGAAGACGGGTGTGATGGTAATCCAGAATGAGGATAATGAGCTAGTTCGAACTCGTGTCCAAATGGGCTAGAGAGTTTGTATTGACTACCGAAAGCTAAACACTGCATTCTACTGTTTTCTCGATAATTATTCCGACTATAACCAAATCTGTGTTGCTCCCGAGGACCAAGAGTAGACCACCTTCACCTGCTCGTTTAGTACTTTCACTTACCGTCGCATACCTTTTGGGCTGTGCAATGCAACTACTACCTTTCAGCGGTGTATGATTAGCATATTCTCGGACATGGTAAAACGTTTCTTGGAAGTTTTTATGGATGATTTCTCTTTTTTTGGATCATCATTTGACCAATGCTTACATCACCTAACCCTTGTATTAATCCAATGTAAAGAAAAAAACTAGTACTCAATTGGAAAAAATGTCACTTCATGGTTAAATAGGGCACAATCTTAGGTCACATTATATCAGAGAAAGGAATAGAAATTGATAAAGCTAAAGTCGATTTGATCTCTCGTCTTCCATGACTCCAAACTGCTAAAGAGATTAGATCATTCCTAGGTCATGTTGGTTTCTACAAGAGATTTATCATGGCTAAACAGGGCACAATCTTAGGTCACATTATATCAGACAAAGGAATAGAAGTTGATAAAGCTAAAGTCAATTTGATCTCTCATCTTCCATGACTCCAAACTGCTAAAGAGATCAGATCATATCTAGGTCATGCTGGTTTCTACAAGAGATTGATCAAAGATTTTAGTAAAAATTCTAGACCTCTCTGTAGACTTCTGACCAAGGATGCTAGTTTCAATTTTGATGATGCGTACGCCCAAGCTTTTGAAAAATTGAAAACTGCATTGACTTCTGCTCCTATCATTCAACCTCCTGATTGGTTTGTTCCTTCTGAGATAATGTGCGATGCTTCTGACTACGCATTAGGAGCTATTTTAGGACAAGGGGTCAATAAGTTACCATATGTTATCCATTATGCAAGCAAAACACTGAACGATGCTCAATTGCACTATTCCACCACAGAAAAAGAGTTGTTGGCAGTCGTTTTTGCACTGGACAAATTTGGATCGTACATTGTGGGTTCAAAGGTCATTGTCTACACTGATCATGCTGCTTTCAAGTATCTTTTGTCTAAAAAATATGCTAAGTCCCGCTTGATTAGGTGGATTCTCTTGCTACAAGAATTTGATATTGAAATCCGAGAAAAAAAAAAGATTTTGAGAAAGTGGTAGCAGAACATTTGTCTAGATTGGTGTCACGACCTGGCCCAAAATTCCACAAACGACCCGTGCCTGTTCGACCAAACTCGGCCCAGTACAATATTGTCCGCTTTGGGCCAACACGCGCATGCACACGAGTGAGCTCGTGTAAGGGCCCGGAATTTTTAAAATTAATATAAATGGGAATATTATTTATTTTAAGGATGAAAATTGGAAAATTTATAAAATAAAGGCGTAAATGGGCCAAAATTTGGACAAAGGCCCAATTATGGCCCAATAGACCATGGAGTGGATTTTAAAATTATGTAAGTGGTTAATGATGGCCAATTGGGCCATGGGAGGTCAAATTGGGTCAAATACCCATTTGGGGACCCAATGGGTCAAGATGGTTGTGCTCTAAGGTAAACGGGCTAGATGGAAATGTAATTGGGCCATGGGCCCAATGGGGATCCATTTAGAATGAATGGAATGAAATTTAATCATTTAAGTTATTTGGAAGTAAACCAAGGTAATGTGGCCAAGTGGGACCCACCTTCACCTCATCAAGTGAGGTCGCGTGTGGGCCAATGATTGGTGGGGCCGGCCACTATGGTTGACTTGGTCAACCATGAGTGGAATAATGGGAATTAGGTTAAATACAAATGAATTAACCTAAGGTAATTATCAAATTAATTAAGTAATTAATCTATTAAATTGGTGGCCAAATGGGGTTAAAATTGGTCAAATGGAGACCAAGCTACCCCACCTCAAAATTTACACACGTTGGTCTTGGTGGTGGTTTAGATGACCACCACCATAAAGCAAAGAAAAGATCTTAAAAATATCTCATAAGGTTGGTGAAACCAATTAATGTAAAGTAAAAGTCTTTAAGTCACCAAATGAGATAAGTTTTGTTGGTCCTCCCATTCTCATTGTCTTTTCACAAACTCCACCTCTTCCACTCTCCCATGGTCGTCCCCTACATCCAAGTGAAGGAGAGAAAAAAAAAAGCTAAGGAAAAGAGAAGAGAAGGAGAGAAGAAAGGAGTAGAAATTGGAGGGAAATTACTCTAAGGTGAGGGCTAACATCTTTCCTTCATGATTTTTCCCTTTCCCTCTCTCAATTTTGAACCCTACCTTGGCCGATCCTAAGGTTAGGGGTTGCCACCATGGATCAAGCATCTTGACCTATCAAAGATCAAGAGGAAGGAGAGAGGAGGCTAAGGAGACCGACGGGAGCGGCGGAAATCGGAGGAGACGTCGGATTGTGAGTATTTCTTAAACAAGAAATTTTGGATTTTAGGGTTTAAGAATTGGAATTTATTTTGTATTAATGTAATGGTGGATAGATAATTTTATGCTATGGAGTTTAAACCCATCAAATGAGAGGGTGGAAGATGGAGAAAACCCTAAATGGGTGAATTAGGGTTAGGGTAAGAAAATGACTAAATGGGTTATGTGCATTATGTAAATTATGAAATTAAGCATGGAATGGGGTAATTGGAATAAAATTATGGGCCATAGGGTTCGGCCATGTAGTATGGCCGAACCCCATGGTGGGTGATTTGGTCTTTGATGTAATTGGTTAAGGTTTTAAGAATGGAAAGCAATGAGGGTGTTAATGAATTGTAGTAAATGAGTGAATGTGGGAAATGTTTCAAAATGCTTTTTATGATGGAAATGTAACGGGATTTTATGGCATTGGAGGGCATAGAAAGTGATGGATTGTGAACCATGGGTTCGGCCATGGTGTATGGCCGAACCCTATGGTGATAATGGTGGATTTAATGGTTATGATTTATGGAGAAATAAATGGGAAAATGTTGATAATTTTGATGGACCCAAAGTATGAAATGATACCCCTAAAATGGTGATTTAGATGCATGATGTAAATCTCTCATGAAAGGACTTGTGATAGATCTAAAATGTGCCAAAGGATCCAAGGAAAATGGGGAACAAGACATCATGGGTTCGGCCATGGTGTGTGGCCGAACCCATGACCCATTTTGTAGGTCATTGTATGAGCTAAGGTTGAGTCCATGTTGTGTTTAGAGGATGGAAAAGAGGGATTAATGTATGGATGAGTTTAGGGTTTTAAATGAGTAATGGTGTGGCCCCAAGAGACATAGAAAAATAGTGGAATATGAACCATGGGTTCGGCCATGGTGTATGGCCGAACCCTATGGTAATGTTTTACAAATTTTAAATGGGGTTAAAAGGATGGATGGTGTTTGTGGCCTCCAAAGGGAATGAATGAGTGATGCACTCATTGAAGTTAAATGCATAAGGTAAACCCCATCGGAGGATTTGATGAATTAGGTATTTTGAATCCATGACCCAAATGGTGGATCATTTTTAGGTCTAAGGTAAATGTATATGTATGTGATTAAGTAATGGGAATTGGATTAATTAGATGACAAGTTTTAATAGTTTGGTGGGTCATAAATGAACCTAAGTTAGGGATCTAAGTTTCAAAATCAATTTTGGACTTAATCATGCACGCATAAATGGGTGATTAACCATGGAAAATGAGATAGTGGCAAAACCGTAATTAAATGCCAAATTCAAGAATTCCATGGAGATTGATCATGGAATGAGGGGATCTAATGTGATAACCTTATAAGTGGTTAATAAAGCCTAGGGTGGCTGATTTTAGACATATGTACTTAAAAATATATAATGGATTAGGTGGGACCCACAAAACCTAAATGGTGACCGGTTTTTTCATAAGGGCTTATAAATGGTTGAAACATGGACTAATGATTAGTGTGTAACAAGGTACTGGACATCGCAGGCGGTGAGCGATCGGCGACCGGGTTTGTCGAGCGGAAAAATGTAAAAGGACGCAAATCGGTATTAGGTAGGATTCCTACATTTTTGTAAGCCATGGATTGGGCGATGTTTTCTTTAATTTATTTTGGAAAGCATGTGGTTGCCTTTAAGATGAGTTTTGGATTATGTATCTTGTGATGTTTTCCTTTAAATTATTTTGGAAATCATGTGAATGTCTTCAGATGGATTTTGGATTAAATATTATGGGATGTTTTTCCCTTTGATTTATTTGATAATCAAGTAATTGTTTTAAGATGGGTTTTCGTGTTACTATTGAACTACATATATTTACATGGCACATGGCATCTACATCTCGTGCATGGCATGGGAGGGATATGACAGGGAAATGATGAAATGAAACCGGAGTCCATGCTCCGTCGGGGCGACCGATTAACAGCATGGGGACATTTCACATATGTATTATGATACCTTGATGATGCTTTTCCATCAAGGGGGATGTTGTATTTATTATTGTACCTTGATGATGGTTCTTCCATCAAGGGGGGGATGCCTAGTGTGGATCGCATCTTGATGAGGCTGTTGCATCAAGAGGGTCATGGTACGATGATGGTATGGATTCTATTTGGAATACTATGAATGGTTGGAAAAAGGGACATTGTAGAGTTGAGGATGAGATTGATGGGTGGGATTCATGACATAAAACACCCATTGCATTACATTGTACCAAATGGCATAATTTTGAGATAATATCTTCTATATGCTTTGTTATTACTAATCCATGTGCTAGCCCTACTCGGAGTCCTACTGGGCGCGTGTTTTAACGCCCTACTTCTACCCTAGCTGATGACGCAGGAGGTGGCGAAACGGAAGGACGGGACGGGAGTCATGCTTAGTAGCTTGGGAAGGCAGATTCATTATGTTGTTTAAGTTTATGTTGGAAAAAAATGTAATTTGAGTAACTCAGCTCGTTGGAATGTAATAAATTAGATTACTGGTTATGTTTTGGGATTTTATTATGGACAATATGGTTTTGAGGTATTATAGAAATTTAAATGAATGTTATCTTCCTTGCTATCTCAAATCTGTAGGATAGTCTTTGTTGTTAATTCCACACTGAGAAGTAATATTCCTTGAGCTTACATCTACGCGTGAACCGTACTCGTGGACTTGGCTCCACGCACGCGTAGGGTTGGCTAGTTAAGGGCCGGGCTTTAGAAGCTCGGACTTAACTCGCGTCGTGACGTCCTGCGCCCTTTGTCACTTAAAAAAAAAAAAAAAAAGAAAAATTTTTAACTCTGATTTATGGTGAAAAGGGGCGGGCGTTACAGCTCGCATTGCTTTGCCTTTGGGACCAGGTCCAGTTCTTGACCCAAAATACGTTGTACTGGTTTAAGGAGTCTGGCAACTTATAAACCCTTCATCTTTTGCCTTCACTTCCGATGTGGGACTCCACGCCCACTCGAACCGCCCTACACATCGACCCTGTGCATGTGTCCGTGATGCTCGGGCTCAGGTCAGGATATCACAATCCATCCCCCTAAAGCCCAGCGCCGTCCCTGGCTTGACACACCACCACTAAGGTCAGGTCCACTCAGTCCGAGTGTTGAACTAGGCACTAATAAAAAATTGTCACAACTCAACCCAAAATTCCACGACCGAACCGTGCCCGTTCAACCCAACGCGGTCCATTACAATTTTGTCCGCTTTGGGACTCACACGCGAAGGTACAAACGCGATGTAACGCCCCGCCCCTTCTCACTATGCTTAGCCAAAAATCAGAGTATATATATATTTTTTTTTTGAAATAAAAGAGTGAGAGGGAGCGGGACGTCACGACGCGAGCTAAGTCCGAGCTTCTAAAGCTCGACCCTTAACTGGCCAACCCTACGTTCTCGTGGACTTTCCATCTCATTCCTCTCACCTCACTCTCTCCCTCCCTCTCTTGGCCGACCCTCACACAAGGAGAAAGACAAGAAAAAAGACTTAGAGAAAAGGAGGAGATCCCAAGCTTGGCCGACCACACTTCCAAGACCCAAGACTTAGGATATTTTCCATTCTCTCCTCCTCTCCCTCTCTCAAACCTACCTCCATCTTGGCCGAACCAACCCTTGGTGATCTCATCTTGATCAAGCTCATATATTGGCCGAAGATCAAAGAGAAGAGGAAGAAGGAAGGCTAAGGATCAAGGAGGAGCAAAAAGAAACCAGAAGAGCCTCGAGATTGGTAAGTAGTCCTCAGCAAGAGTTTATTTTCAAAAGAGCTAAAAGGGAGACCATGGAGTCCGTTTTTCTTGGATTAAATTGGTGGCCAAAATATTATGGGTCATGGATCTAAAATCCATCCAAGAAAGGGGATGAGAAATGGACAAACCCTAATGGGTAAGATAGGTTAAGTAAAATAATGGAATACTAAGGACACTATGTATATCTATGGGTTATGTATGCATGCATGGCAAGATGGGTAAAAGACCATGGTTCGGCCATTGCATGGCCGAACCCTAAATGTTGTGGATACATAGAGAGGACCTCATGCATGTCAAAAATATGGTGATCAAGATGTATGGTTTGGCCTTGCATGGCCAAACCCTAGGGTTTCTTGTATGAGAACCATCAAGTAACAAATCATGGAAATATGATTTTTGAAGAAATAATGAACCATAGGGTTCGGCCATGTTGTATGGCCGAACCCATGGAAGGATATTAAGTATTTCTCCTTGGGTTTAAAGGATGAAAATCATGGAATGATTGGTTAATGTTTTTAGGGTTTTGAATGGCTAAATGTTAGAAAATTTTAAAGGGGTCAAGTGAGGAAACCATGGAGAAATGTTAATGAGTATTTATGGTCTCAAATCTTGCAAATGAAGATGAACCATGGACCATGTGTTCGGCCATGTTGTATGGCCGAACCCCATGGAAAGATTTTGGTGGACTTAGATGTCTTTTGAACCATGAAGAGGATGGGGAATATGGGTAAGTTAATGGACTCAAAATGTGGTTAATGTTGATAAAAAATGATGATCTAAATGTATGATTGAAACCCCTTCAAGAAGGGACCTTGCTGTGGATCTAAAATGTTGTAAAAGATCCAAGAAAAATGAGGAAAATAACATCATGGGTTCGGCCATGGTGTATGGCCGAACCCCATGACACATTTATGAGTCATTTATGAGTTAAGTATGGATCTATGCATGTTTAAAAGGAATGGGTATTAAGTTAAGGAAATGGATGATGTATAATGATTTTTATGTCATGGTTGATGAGTCATTGATGGATCCATGCTTATGGATCAGTTATGGACATAGATGTGCATGAATGGAAGAAGGAGTGGCATAAATGTAAATATGGCCGAACCTCATGGGGGATGGTTGTGGACTTGGGGACTTTTAATGATGACCTTATTTGTTGGATAAATGAACCAAAGGGTGGCTGATTTTAGACCCACAAGATTAAAATGATCAATGGATCAAAAAGGGACCCAAAAACCTAATTAGTGAGGTTCGGCCATGGTGTATGGCCGAACCCCACTAAGGCATTTATAGTGGACTTAGGCATGGTTGAAACATTGGGTTAATTTGTTGATGTGTAATAAGGTAACGGGATCTTGCAAGCGGTGCATGATCGGTGACTGAATTCTTGGACGGAAACGTGAGGCATATTAGTTGGTCTTTGGTAGGATTCCTACCTCATTGAAAGCTATGGATTAGGTGTATATGAATGTTTTACTTGATCTATTTTGGTAATCAAATGATGTGTTTAAAGATGGGATTTTAATGCTATGGTTTGTATAACTATATGCCATATTGCACTTACATCTCATGCATGGCATGGGAGAGATGAAAGGAAACCGGAGTCCACGCTCCGTCGGGGCGACCAATAAACAAACGTGGGGATACCTTGATGAGGCTTTTCCATCAAGAGAGTTACTATGTGTTTATAATACCTTGATGAGGCTTTTCCGTCAAGAGGGATACCATGTGTTTGTGATACATTGTTGAGGCTTTTCCATCACGAGGGATACTATGTGTTTGTGATATCTTGATGAGGTTTTTCCATCAAGAGGGATACTTTGTGATTGTGATACCTTGATGAGGATTTTCCATCAATAGGGGTTGTGATGGTGATATAGATGATGGGTGGGACTCATGGCATATGACACCCATTGCATGGCATTGCATTTACTTGCATGGTTTTGTTATTAAGTTATATCTATGTGTTTTGTTTATACTAATCCATGTGTTGACCTTACTCGGAGTACCTACTAGGCGCGGTGTCTAATGCCCTACTTCCACCTTAGATGATAACGCAGGAAATGGAGGAAGTGAAGGACGTGACCGGAGCCAAGCGTAGGAGCTTGGAGGAGCGAGCTAGTTTATTTACTTAAGTTTTAATTTTGGAAATGTAATTTGAGTAGCTAGCTCGTTGGACTATAATAATTTAGATTACTTGCTATGGTTTGGACTTTCATTTTGGACATTCTAATTTGAGGTATTTATTAATTAAGTGATGTAATTCCTTACTATCTAAAATTGGTAGGATAGACTCTATTATAATTCCGCATTGAAGTTTACTTTCCGTAAGCTTACTTTCTACGTGTGAATCGTTCTCGTGGACTTAGTTCTACGCACACGTAGGGTTGGCCAGTTAAGGGCTGGGCTTTAGAAGCTCGGACTTAGCTCGCGTCGTGACGTCCCGCTCCCTCTCACTCTTTTATTAAAAAAAATATATATATATACTCTGATTTTCGGCTAAACATAGTGAGAAGGGGCGGGGCGTTACACGCGAGGCCGCATAACTTTGCCTTTGGGCCTAGGTCCAGTACCTGACCCAAAACGCGTTGTGTAACACCTGGATTTTTCATTTCATAAATATATTGGATTTGTCTATTTAAATTGCTAAATTGGCTGAATTTAAGATTAGAAATTGAAATGAAACTTAGATGGGTAAGAAATTGGGTCAATAACCCAATTATGATCCAATGGATCATGGATAGAATTCGATGTGGAAATAATTAGGTAAATGTGAATAAATGGGTCAATTACCCAATTGGGACACAATGGGTCATAGATAAGCTAATTGTAAGTAAATGGATAAGGATAATTTAACTGGGTCAGCTACCAAATTAAGACCCAATGCATAAATCCACCTCATCAAGTGAGGTGGCATGTATGTATGGTGGCATTGCCATGTGGCATGCATGGAAGCCAACTAAGACAAGGTGCCGCATCATCGAGTGACATGGTCAATGTAATAGCCCGAATTTTCGAATCAATATATATTTGGCATTTATTGATTTTAATTTGAATTTTAACATGATGGAATACCAAATGGATCAAAAGTTGGGACAAGGGTCCAAGAATGGTCCAATGGGCCATGGATTGGATGAAATCCATTTAATGGGTCAATGAGGACTAATCGGGTCAAGGATAGTCAAATTGGGCCCAATACTCATTTGGGACCCAATGGACCCAATTGAGGTAAGCCTAAGGTAAGGAGGGAATTTAATTGGGCCATGGGCCCAATGTCTACCCAATAAACCATGAATTGGAATTAATACAATTAATGGGTCAATGATAAGTAATTGGGTCAAGATAGTCAATTTGGGCCAAAGTAGGTAAGCCCTAAAATAAATGGGAAAGACAAAATATAATTGGGCCATGGACCCAATGGTGATCCAATTAAGATAAATTAAATAGATTAGATAATTATAAAACTATCTAAGTTAAGATGTATCAAAATTAAGTAATATGGCCAAATGGGGCCCACCTCCACCTCACCCATTGAGGTGGCATGTGGATCAAGGAAAAAGTGGGGCCAACCATCATGTTGACTTGGTCAACCATGGATAAATTTAAGAAGACTAAGGTGGATTAAGGTAAACTAAATTGATTTAAAATTATTGTAAAATTATCTAAGTTAAAATCAATGAATTAAAATAACATGGCCAAGTGGGGCCCGCCTCCACCTCATCAAGTGAGGTGGCGGGTGGGGTAGGTATAGGTGGGGGCTGTCCACCACGGTTGACTTGGTCAACCATGGGTGGATTTATTAGATAGATAATTTAATGGAATTCAATTGGATGGAAATTAATTAACCTAAGTAAGGACTTAACTTAACTAATTAGGTTGATTAATTAGGGTCAACATAGACAAGTCAAAGAGGACAAGGGAGCCATGCTTGGTGGTTGGGTCTCAACCACCACCACCAAAGTCAAGCTAGCCCATGCTTGGTTGGTGAGGAAGTTAATGTTTGAGTGAATGCTACTCCAACCATCTCCATCTCATTTCAAACAAACATTTTTCACTCTCTCTCTCCCTCCCACTCTCAAAACTGTCCCATGCATTGGAGAAAAGAAAAAGAGAAGAAAACTTAGAAGAAGAAGAGAAGAAAAGAGAAGGAGAGAGCAAGCCTTGGTCCACCCCTTCAAGATCAAAGGCTAAGATCTTGTCTTCCATCACCTTCCCCTCTCCCTCTCTCAATCTAACCCCATCTACCATAGCCGACCCAAGCATATTTCACCATTGATCAAGCACATCTAGCCGATCAAACAAGGAGAGGAAGAATAAAGGAGGCCAAGGAAGTCGACGGGAGCGGCAAAAGACCGGAGGAGTCGTCGGATAGTAAGTATGTTCTAATCAAGAAATTTAATTTTTAGGGTTTTAAGTTTTGGAATCCAGTTCCTTGGATTGGATGGTGGCCAAACCATCATAAGCTTTGAATTTAAAAATCCATCCAATGGTAGGATAAGGAATGGATAAAATGGAGGAATGGATTAAGTAATGGATTAGGGATGTTAAGTATTTAAAATAATTGTTATGGATTTGTGAGGAAACTTTGGGCCATAGGGTTCGGCCATGTAGCATGGCTGAACCCCATGGTGGCAAATTAAATGATGGATGATGGTAGTATGGAAAAATATGGAGAAAAGGTTAGGGTTCCTAAATGCTAAGTAATTGATGATTTTATTAGGATTAGAAGGTTTAAAATGGTGGAGAATGATTTATGATAATTAGTTTTCAAGTGATTTAAAATATGTGATTTTAAATAGGGTTTAAAGGCATAGAATGGAATGGATTGATGACCATAGGGTTCGGCCATGTAGCATGGCCGAACCCCATGGTGAATAATGGGTAATTTATTAAGATTATAAGGTTTGAAGATAATGGAGAAAAATGATAGATTTAAATGGATTTATTGAGTATAGAATGTGATGTTTAAATGGGATGAAAATGGTGATGTGAATGGATGATTTAATTCAAATGGAGGTATGATGTTTTAAAGAAATCATGGACTATAGGGTTCGGCCATACAAGGTGGCCGAACCCCATGGTTAGTGATCTATGAGGGTTAGGGCTCTTAGATGCTCAATGGTTAATGTTTTCTAAAGTTTGAAAATTAGGAGTATGGTATGTGATTTTTTTTAAATGGGTATTAAAGGATGGAAGTGGTGGATTAAATATTTTTGAATCATGGAGATAATGAGGAAATGATGGATGGTGTAAGTGGACTTTAAGTGTGATTAAAGATCCAAGGTAAAAATGAGAGAAAGACATCATGGGTTCGGCCATGGTATATGGCCGAACCCATGACCCATGTTTTTAGGTCAATTATGGCTAAGTTATGGTTTATACATGTGGTTAAGCAAATGGAAATTTGGGTAAGTAAATGGTAAAATTTAAAAGGATTTACAAAGTGTATGGTATGGAATTTTAAAGGGCCAAAATGAATGAAGGTTAGTGATTTTAAAATGGATTATTTTTGGGACAAACATTAGTCCTTGAAAATGACATATGGGATTAAATGTTTTTCAAAATTAAATAATAGGTGGCTGATTTTAGATATGTTATGGAATCATAAATGGGTCTAAGTTATGGATGAAATTTAGACTTAAAATAGACATGAGTGGGTGAATGATTAACCATAGAGGAGAGAGTGGCAAAATGGTAATTATTAGCCACTTTGAAGAACCATGGGTTCGGCCATGGTACATGGCCGAACCCTATGTGGATTAGACATGGAATCGAATGCATTATGAATGATTAATTGAAACATATAGATGCTGCGTTTTAGGCCCGCTCAATGTAATATTTGAAATGGCCAAAATCGGATTTATGTATGTGTTTTAACCAAATGGATAATGGGCTAAGTTAAGGACCGATTTTTAATAAACTTGTAAAAGATCATTGAATGGATCTAGGGTTATGATCAGATAAGAATTTAATCACGGATAACGTATGGACTAATTCGGTAAATGTAATAAGGTATCGGGACGTTGCAAACGGTACGCGATCGGCGACCGGATCATCGAACGGAAAACGTAACAGAACGCTACACGGTATTCGGTAGGATTCCTACCTTTTTGTAAGTGATGTTATGTGATGGTATTTTAGATTATTTTGATTTGGCTTATGATGGATTTATGATTATGATTTATCTTATGATGAGTTTTAAGTTATGAATCATATGGATTATATTTTAACATTATGCATTATATGGCTATGTATGGTATGTCAAAATTATGGTTTATCTACATACTACATAGCATAATGCACGTACATTTCATGCATGGCATGGGTGGGAAAATAATGAAACCGGAGTCCATGCTCCGTCGGGGCGACCGAGAATCAGACATGGGGATAGCCTGAGGGCTATAACCGGAGTCCATGCTCCGTCGGGGTGACCGAGAATCAAACATCGGGATAGTTCTATAACCGTAGTCGATGCTCCGTCGGGGCGACCGAGAAGCAAACATGGGGATAATACATTGTATGATCATACGGATGATGGGTGGGACATATGACATAGGCACCCATGGCATAGCATTCATTACATGCTTATTTTGTTATATTGTATCGGTATGCGTGTTATCACTAATCCATGTGCTAGCCCTACTCGGAGTCCTACTGGGCGCGTTGACTAACGTCCTACTTCTACCCTTAACTGATGACGCAGGAGACGGCTGAAACGGTGGACACGCCAGGAGCCAAGCGTAGGAGCTTGGGGCAGCGGCCCACTTAGTGTATTTAAAGTTATTTTGGAATATGTAATTGAGTAGCTTAGCTCGTCGGACTGTATAATTTATATTTTCTTGCTATGACTTTGGAATACATTATGGACGATGTTATTTTGAGACATAATTATGAACATAGGGGTATTTTGATAATTAATGTTGTATCTTCCCTTCTATCTAAAAACCGGTAGGATAGACTCTATTATCATGTTCCGCATTCAGTAAATTTCCGCGAGCTTACTTCCTACGCGTAAACCGTACTCGTGGACTTCGTTTCGCGTACTCGTAGGGTTGGCCAGTTAAGGGCCGTGCTTTAGAAGCTCTGACTTAACTCGCGTCGTGACGTCCGTGCCCGTTGTCACTTTTATTTCAAAAAAAAAAATAGACTCTGATTTCGGTGAAAATGGGATGGGCGTTACAGTTGGTATCAGAGCGAAATCGAAAGAATGAATCCTTCGAAGTAAGATTAAGACGGTTGCATGTCGCACTGACAGCTAAGAATCCCAACTGACCGACTCTTCGGAGTTCGCTGCACGGGGGCCGGATTAATCTACTTCGATTGACTCAGACTGAAACATTCAATCTGAGCGCTACATTTGATGTAAGAAAATGATAGGAAGGGAAGTACAATCATTATAACATTGATAGGTTTATCATACGTAGGAACATTTCCCCCAATTTCACAAAAATGGACAAACATAGCTAGATGGGAAGTTTTCCCCAAACCAAGTATGCTTATTTGGCAACTTTCCTCAAATGAAAGAAACGATATTCGATACTTAGGAATTTTCCCCCAAAAATGAAGTATACTTGATCGATAATTCTCCCCCAAATTGAAGGAAATATTTGATACTTAGGAAAATTGTTCTGAACTATGAACATGCCAATATTATGAGGGAACTAAGTCAATATTTTTCGATGACTTAGGAAATGCCGCCAAAAAGAAGAACCCGCCGCAACCCACGGGTAGAGAAAGAGGCAACACCCCCTCGTCAGGACGAGGAAGTACAACCACCACCTCATACTGCCGAGGGACAAAATAGTATAAACATAGAAGGTGTACCTCCCGAGTTAAGAGACATAGTCCAAGCGGCAGTCGCTTCTGCTCTCCAACAACACTCAAGCGGCAATGCGGCCGCCAGAGACTCCAATAAACGGAAGATGGTCAAGGACTTCCAACAACAGCGCCCTCCCTACTTCAAGGGAAAAGAAGGGGCTGTGGGAGCGGAGCACTGGTTAAAGAGGATCAATCAAATCTCGAATTTGCTCCAGGTTTCCAGTCCTGCTGATAAGATCTTACTGGCCACATCCCAACTGATCGAGGATGCCAGTAGTTGGTGGGAAGTGGTAGAAAAGCAACAAACGCTGGTACCGGAAAGAGAAAGGATCCCCATGACATGGGAGTGGTTCTCAGCCACCTTCCTAGAACAATTTTTTCCAGAGGAAGAAAGAGAGAGCCAGACTGAAGCCTTCATCTCATTGGTACAAGGCAACATGACAGTGGCAGAGTATCATAGAGAATTTCTTAAGCTGTCTATCTATGCGTTCTATATGGTGGATACTGAACACCGAAGGGCCTGCAAGTTTGAACGAGGCCTTCGGCCAAGCATCAAGTCTAGAGTGACCATTTTCAAAGAGCCCACACTAGCAGGGGTGGTTAGCAGGGCCACCATCGTAGAACGAGAACTAAATGAGATAGTACGGTTCGACAACCGCCGAGGGCTGTTTGGAAGGGGAACATTCCAACCCAACAAGAAATTCTGCCCTAATCCTAGCAGGCCCTCACCCTCCACGGGATCTACCCGGGGGCTTCGCCTTAGTCAGCCTTCTACATCAGCAGTCAGTCACACAGGTTCCCCAGGGTGGGAACACCTGTTATCAGTGTGGCCAACAAGGCCACTACAAGCGAGAGTGTCCACAGACTAACCGACCCTCCAACTTCAGGGGCTCTTTCCGCCCTCCAACTAGACCAACACAGTCACAGGGAGGCAGAACATATAATCAGGCGGGGCGGGCACCAAAACCTGCGGGATCTGGACGACTCTTCACCATACCATCTCCAGTAGCAGTGGACCGTTCAGTGATGCAAGGTATGGCTGTAATTGGTAGTTCCTATGTTGTTACTTTATTTGACTCTGGAGCATCACATTCATTCATATCTGTTGCATTCATATCTGCCACGGGTACACTAGTACAGAACCTATCAACATCACTCACCATTGTATCCCCCGTCGGAGACACATCATTAGGATTTATATGTACGACATTGAACACGGAACTCGCGGGATTCAGTTTCGAGTTCAACTATTTAGTAATCGATATGGCGGAATATGATGTCATATTTGGCATGGATTGGTTGACTATGTATCAGGCCCATATTGACTGCCATCTTCGTAGGGTGACATTTGGTTCACCCGAAGGAAAGCGGTACATGGTACACGCTGACAGGCAGGGTATCCCTAGAAGGCTGCAGGAGGAATTGAACCATCTCGCCTTGAACAGCCTCAGACTAGATAAGGCACCAATGGTTGAACTTCCGGCGGTAGTCGTAGATTTTGCCGAGGTATTCCCAATAGAACTCCCTGGTTTGCCACCCAAGAGGGAGATAGACTTTGAAATAAAATTATACACCGGCGCCGCTCCAGTATCATTACCCCATTATAGGATGGCACCAGCTGAGATGACCGAGCTGAAGAAACAAATTGATGAACTGCTTAGACTAGGCTTCATTTGGAACAGTACATCCGCATGGGGAGCCCCAGTGTTATTTGTGAAAAAGAAAGACGGTACCCTAGAATGTGTGTGGGCTATAGGAAGTTAAATCAGCTGACTGTTAGGAACAAGTATCCCTTACCCCGGATTGATGATCTGTTTGATCAACTTAGGGGTTCCTCTCATTTCTCCAAGATTGACCTGATGTCCGGATACCATCAAATTCGGGTTAGGGAAGAGGACATAGAGAAGACTGCCTTCAGGACACGGTATGGGTTATATGAATATGTAGTCATGCCGTTTGGGCTTACTAATGCAACGGCGGTGTTCATGGACCTAATGAATAGGATATTCCGTCCATACTTAGATCAGTTTGTGATCGTATTCATCGATGATATTCTGATCTACTCCAAAAGTCAGAACGAACATGCCAAGCACCTACGGATAGTCCTAGACACCTTACGAAAGAACCAATTGTATGCCAAAGCCAGCAAGTGTGAATTTTGGCTATCTGAAGTCAACTTCTTGGGGCACATCATATCAGAGGAATGTATAGCTGTGGACCCGGCTAAGGTAGCAACAGTTAAGGAATGGAAAGCGCTGACAAATGTGACCGAGATCCGCAGTTTTCTGGGATTGGCCGGTTACTATCGAAAATTCATCATGGACTTCTCCAAGATTGCGGCTCCACTTACCTGACTCACTCAGAAAGGAGTCAAGTTTGAGTGGTCCAATCTGTGCAATCAAAGATTTGAGGAGCTTAAGGAGATGCTTACGACCGCTCTTATTCTGATCTTGCCGGAAAGAGGCAGAAATTATGATGTGTACTGTGATGCCTCCGGTGAGGGACTGGGGTGTACACTTAGTTAAGGTAATCGTGCAGTGGCGTACGGATCAAGACAGTTGAAAATTCATGAACGCCATTATCCCACACATGACCTAGAATTAGCAGCAGTGGTCTTCGCTCTCAAAAGCTGGAGACACTACCTCTATGGTGAGAAATTCGAGGTGTTCTCGGATCACAAGAGTCTGAAATACTTATTTGATCAGAAAAAACTCAATATGAGACAGCGCAGATGGATGGAATATCTGGCGGATTATGAGTTCGCACTTCGGTACCATCCTGGCAAGGCGAACAAAGTGGCGAACGCCCTCAACCGTTTGTCACATGCGACAGTAGCCAGCATGATCAGGACGGAATGGGAGGTACTAAATACCATTAGAGAATTTAAACTCTACCTCAATAATCATGGGACCATATATAATCTGATCATACGATCCCACATGGTCTCCGAGATTGAACGGGAGCAACGGACAGATCTAGAAGTGGAGGAGATTTGGGCTAAAATGTCTACCGGTGAGGTTGTACCAGAGTGGGAATTACGACCAGGACAGGGTCTTATGTTCCGAGGCAGGACATATGTGCCTAAGAATTGCAGAAGAGAATTGCTGATTGAAGCACACCAAACCAAACTCTCTATTCACCCGGGCAGCACCAAGATGTACCATGATCTTAAAAGGCACTATTGGTGGCATGGACTTAAGAAAGACGTGGCAGAGTTTCTTGCTCGTTGCTTAACCTCTCAGTAGGTTAAGGCAGAGCATTGGAAACCACCAGGTTTACTCGCACCCTTACCAGTACCAGAATGGAAATGGGAACACATATCCATGGACTTTGTAACAGGGTTGCCAAGGTCATCCAAGGGCAACGATGCAATATGGGTCATAGTGGACCGGTTGACCAAGTCTGCACATTTCCTTCCCATCAAGATGACAGATTCATCAGAGACTTTGGGTCGATGGTACATCCAGGAGATCATCAGGTTACATGGCATTCCCTGGTCTATTGTGTCCGACAGGGATGGCCGATTCACCGGCAGAGTATGGCAGGGACTTCAGTCGGCTATGGGGACCGACGTATTAACTAGCACAACATTTCATCCACAGACTGATGGACAGTCAGAGAGGACGATACAGACACTAGAAGATATGCTGAGATCGTGCATGCTAGATTTCAAAGGCGGATGGGAGGATCATCTGCCACTGGTGGAGTTCTCTTACAATAACAGTTACCAGGCAAGCCTTCAGATGGTTCCATTTGAGGCCTTGTATGGTAGATCGTGTAGATCCCCAGTGTGTTGGACGGAGGCCGGTGAGCCTGCGTTGATTGGGCCGGATTTGGTTGCAGAGACTACAGCACAGATTAAGCTGATACGGCAACATCTACTCACTGCACAGAGCTGTCAAAAAACTATGCCGACAAGAGGAGAAGGTTCCTCGAGTTTGAGGTGGGAGACTTGGTATTTCTGAAAGTCTCACCACGGAAGGGGCACATGAGATTCGGGAAGAAAGGGAAACTGTCGCCTAGATTTGTGGGGCTTGTTCCCGATACTGAAGAGGGTGGGAGGGGTAGCTTATCAATTAGCCCTCCCTCCACAGCTGTCATCTCTACATGATGTATTTCATGTGTCCATGTTGAGAAAGTACAATCCTGATCCTTCCCATGTGATAAATGTTCAAGACATCGATGTACAAAGCGATGTGACATATGTGGAGAAGCCGGTCAGAGTTATTGGGAGCGAACAAAGGGTGCTATGGAACCACGCCATTCAGTTCGTCAAGGTGGTATGGGAACGACATGACAGTGAAGAAACCACCTGGGAACTTGAGTAGGAGATGAAAACCGCCTATCCGGAGCTCTTCGCATGAGTTGTTTTGGACCCCTACTTTGCTCGAATTTTTGGGACGAAAATTTCAAAAGAGGATTCTATTGTAATAGCCCAAATTTTCGAATCAATATATATTTGGCATTTGTTGATTTTAATTTGAATTTTAACATGATGGAATACCAAATGGATCAAAAGTTGGGACAAGGGTCCAAGAATGGTCCAATGGGCCATGGATTGGATGAAATCCATTTAATGGGTCAATGAGGACTAATTGGGTCAAGGATGGTCAAATTGGGCCCAATACTCATTTGGGACCCAATGGACCCAATTGAGGTAAGCCTAAGGTAAGGATGGAATTTAATTGGGCCATGGGCCCAATGTCTACCCAATAAACCATGAATTGGAATTAATACAATTAATGGGTCAATGGTAAGTAATTGGGTCAAGATAGTCAATTTGGGCCAAAGTAGGTAAGTCCTAAAATAAATGGGAAAGACAAAATATAATTGGGCCATGGACCCAATGGTGATCCAATTAAGATAAATTAAATAGATTAGATAATTATAAAACTATCTAAGTTAAGATGTATCAAGATTAAGTAATATGGCCAAATGGGGCCCACCTCCACCTCACCCATTGAGGTGGCGTGTGGACCAAGGAAAAAGTGGGGCCAACCATCATGGTTGACTTGGTCAACCATGGATAAATTTAAGAAGACTAAGGTGGATTAAGGTAAATTAAATTGATTTAAAATTATTGTAAAATTATCTAAGTTAAAATCAATGGAATTAAAATAACATGGCCAAGTGGGGCCCACCTCCACCTCATCAAGTGAGGTGGCGGGTGGGGTAGGTATAGGTGGGGGCCGTCCACCATGGTTGACTTGGTCAACCATGGGTGGATTTATTAGATAGATAATTGAATGGAATTAAATTGGATGGAAATTAATTAACCTAAGTAAGGACTTAACTTAACTAATTAGGTTGATTATTTAGGGTCAACATAGACAAGTCAAAGAGGACAAGGGAACCATGCTTGGTGGTTGGGTCTCAACCACCACCACCAAAGTCAAGCTAGTCCATGCTTGGTTGGTGAGGAAGTTAATGTTTGAGTGAAGGCCACTCCAACCATCTCCATCTCATTTCAAGCAAACATTTTTCACTCTATCTCTCCCTCCCACTCTCAAAACCGTCCCATGCATTGGAGAAAAGAAAAAGAGAAGAAAACTTAGAAGAAGAAGAGAAGAAAAGAGAAGGAGAGAGCAAGCCTTGGTCCACCCCTTCAAGATCAAAGGCTAAGATCTTATCTTCCATCACCTTCCCCTCTCCCTCTCTCAATCTAACCCCATCTACCATAGCCGACCCAAGCATATTTCACCATTGATCAAGCACATCTAGCCGATCAAACAAGGAGAGGAAGAATAAAGGAGGCCAAGGAAGTCGACGGGAGCGGCAAAGACCGAAGGAGTCGTCGGATAGTAAGTATGTTCTAAACAAGAAATTTAATTTTTAGGGTTTTAAGTTTTGGAATCCATTTCCTTGGATTGGATGGTGGCCAAACAATCATAGGCTTTGAATTTAAAAATCCATCCAATGGTAGGATAAGGAATGGATAAAATGGAGGAATGGATTAAGTAATGGATTAGGGATGTTAAGTATTTAAAATAATTGTTATGGATTGGTGAGGAAACTTTGGGCCATAGGGTTCGGCCATGTAGCATGGCCGAACCCCATGGTGGCAAATTAAATGATGGATGATGGAAGTATGGAAAAATATGGAGAAAAGGTTAGGGTTCCTAAATGCTAAGTAATTGATGATTTTATTAGGATTAGAAGGTTTAAAATGGTGGAGAATGATTTATGATAATTAGTTTTCAAGTGATTTAAAATAGGTGATTTTAAATAAGGTTTAAAGGCATAGAATGGAATGGATGGATGACCATAGGGTTCAGCCATGTAGCATGGCCGAACCCCATGGTGAATAATGGGTAATTTATTAAGATTATAAGGTTTAAAGATAATGGAGGAAAATGATAGATTTAAATGGATTTATTGAGTATAGAATGTGATGTTTAAATGGGATGAAAATGGTGATGTGAATGGATGACTTAATTCAAATGGATGTATGATGTTTTAAAGAAATCATGGACTATAGGGTTCGGCCATACAAGGTGGCCGAACCCCATGGTTAGTGATCTACGAGGGTTAGGGCTCTTAGATGCTCAATGGTTAATGTTTTCTAAAGTTTGAAAATTAGGAGTATGGTATGTGATTTTTTTTAAATGGGTATTAAAGGATGGAAGTGGTGGATTAAATATTTTTGAATCATGGAGAGAATGAGGAAATGATGGATGGTGTAAGTGGACTTTAAGTGTGATTAAAGATCCAAGGTAAAAATGAGGGAAAGACATCATGGGTTCGGCCATGGTGTATGGCCGAACCCATGACCCATGTTTTTAGGTCAATTATGGCTAAGTTATGGTTTATACATGTGGTTAAGCAAATGGAAATTTGGGTAAGTAAATGGTAAAATTTAAAAGAATTTACAAAGTGTATGGTATGGGTTTTTAAAGGGCCAAAATGAATGAAGGTTAGTGATTTTAAAATGGATTATTTTTGGGACAAACATTAGTCTTTAAAATGACATATGGGATTAAATGTTTTTCAAAATTAAATAATAGGTGGCTGATTATAGATATGTTATGGAATCATAAATGGGTCTAAGTTATGGATGAAATTTAGACTTAAAATAGACATGAGTGGGTGAATGATTAACCATAGAGGAGAGAGTGGCAAAATGGTAATTATTAGCCACTTTGAAGAACCATGGGTTCGGCCATGTATGTGGATTAGACATGGAATCGAATGCATTATGAATGATTAATTGAAACGTATAGATGCTGCATTATAGGCCCGCTCAATGTAATATTTGAAATGGCCAAAATCGGATTTATGTATGTGTTTTAACCAAATGGATAATGGGCTAAGTTAAGGACCGATTTTTAATAAACTTGTAAAAGATCATTGAATGGATCTAGGGTTATGATCAGATAAGAATTTAATCATGGATAACGTATGGACTAATTCGGTAAATGTAATAAGGTATCGGGACGTCGCAAACGGTACGCGATCGGCGACCGGATCATCGAACGGAAAACGTAACGGAACGCTACACGGTATTCGGTAGGATTCCTACCTTTTTGTAAGCGATGGATATGTGATGGTATTTTAGATTATTTTGATTTGGCTTATGATGGATTTATGATTATGATTTATCTTATGATGAGTTTTAAGTTATGAATCATATGGATTATATTTTAACATTATGCATTATATGGCTATGTATGGTATGTCAAAATTATGGTTTATCTACATACTACATAGCATAATGCACGTACATTTCATGCATGGCATGGGCGGGAAAATAATGAAACCAGAGTCCATGTTCCGTCGGGGCGACCGAGAATCAGACATGGGGATAGCCTGAGGGCTATAACCGGAGTCCATGCTCTATCGGGGCGACCGAGAATCAAACATGGGGATAGTTCTATAACCGTAGTCGATGCTCCGTCGGGGCGACCGAGAAGCAAACATGGGGATAATACATTGTATGATCATACGGATGATGGGTGGGACACATGACATAGGCACCCATGGCATAGCATTCATTACATGCTTATTTTGTTATATTGTATCGGTATGCGTGTTATCACTAATCCATGTGCTAGCCCTACTCGGAGTCCTACTGGGCGCGTTGACTAACGTCCTACTTCTACCCGTTAGCTGATGATGCAGGAGACGGCTGAAACGGTGGGCACGCCAGGAGCCAAGCGTAGGAGCTTGGGGCAGCGGGCCACTTAGTGTATTTAAAGTTATTTTGGAATATGTAATTGAGTAGCTTAGCTCGTCGGACTGTATAATTTATATTTTCTTGCTATGACTTTGGACTGCATTATGGACGATGTTATTTTGAGACATAATTATGAACATAGGGGTATTTTGGTAATTAATGTTGTATCTTCCCTTCTATCTAAAAACCGGTAGGATAGACTCTATTATCATGTTCCGCATTCAGTAAATTTCCGCGAGCTTACTTCCTACGCGTAAACCGTACTCGTGGACTTCGTTCCGCGCACAGCGTAGGGTTGGCCAGTTAAGGGCCGGGCTTTAGAAGCTCGGACTTAACTCGCGTCGTGACGTCCGCGCCCATTGTCACTTTCATTTCAAAAAAAAAAAAAATAGACTCTGATTTCGGTGAAAATGGGGCGGGCGTTACAGTCAAGGTGGGACCTAAATACAATAAGGTGCATAGTCGGCTAAGCCATGATTGACTTGCTCAACCATGGGTGAGTTCAAAGGAGTTAAGTTGAATTAGTTGAGTTGCAAAATGAGTTCAAACAATTAAATTAAGTTAAGCTGAGACGAATGGGAAGCTGAGGAGACTTCCATCTCAATATGAGTTGAGAGGGAAGATGGAAAGCTTCCATCTCATGGGGATGAATGCCCATGACTAGATGGAAGTCAAAGAGACTCCTTAAGCTTACGCCAAGTGTCCTCTTGGTTAAACCAAGGGACACCTTGGTTGGACAAATAGTAATGAAGGTAAGTGAGAGGGGTTAGACTGGCATACAAAGGGGCACACTCCACCCCTTGACCGAATTCCATCTTTTGAAACAAAGAAATCCCTCATCTTCTTCCCTATCCCTTTTTCACTTACACCATCTCTACACTTAGAAGACCAGCGAAACACCAAGGAAAGGAAGGTCTAAGGGAGAAAGAAAACAGACCAAAAGAAAAAGAAGGAGACGGGAAAAGAAGGTATGTTATGAATTTAAATATAAGTTTAGAATATGGGATTAAGGAAAACCATAGATTTGACCAGGGTATGGTCGAACCTATGGGTTCCATACCTGGTTTGAAGGGATGACCAAACTGTTGTAGGATCATGGAATTGGATGTCCATTCGATGAATGGATATGTGTTGGAAACAAGTTGATGTCCGAATACAAGTGTTAAACCAAGGATTGAAAGAATAATGATAAGGACACTAACTTTAACTAGAGGGTGGGATAAACTCACCAAGAGTCACAAGTTTGATATTATTATGTTTTAAATTAATAAGGGGTGAATTCCATGAAGAAAGGTCTAGCCAAAGGATCAAACAAAAGAGACTGACAAACAGTCAGTTGATTGAATCTGGGATTCAGTCGACTGAACTAGTGTTGGTTGAAAACAGAAAACAGTTTCTGGGAGTTTCAGCCGACTGAATCTTGTGATTCAGTCGACTGAAAGGAGACGTAACAAATAAGAAAAGGATTCTCGCGTGTTTCAGCAGACTGAATCTATGAATAAGCTCTAACACCACAAAACCAATGTAAAGTGGTTCGAGGTATACCCTTCTACATCCACTGACCCAACCTTGGGCTATCCCAAATTCACTAAGTGGAGAATTACACCCACACTAATAGATTAAGACTTCCACCTAACCAATTGGTTGAGACTTTCAGCCAAAACCAATACCTAGAGTAAACCCTCTATTTTTTTTTTATAGTGGTTCGAGAGTACACCCTCTTTAATCCACTTCACAACAAGATGATTTAAACCGAGAAATTAAACCAAGAAGCACTTACCTTAAGAGCTTTGCAATGTGTACAAGTGGTTCTCAAAATTCCTTCCCAATATGATCTCGTAAGATGACGATGTTGTGCCGAATGTAGAGCAATCACAAGAACTTGGGAAGCCTCTAGGAAATTGGTTCACCAATGTTTATCCTAGAGTGTTTTCCTTTCCCATTCTCTCTCTCTCTCTCTCTCTCTCTCTTTCAATCTCAATCAAAGAAGATTGGATTTTTTTATTAATTCACAAAGTGTATGCACAAGAGAGATGATGTAACGCCCCGCCCTTTTTCACTCGCCGAAAATCAGAGTATATATTTTTTTTTAAATAAAGAGTGAGAGAGAGCGGGAACATCACGATGTGAGCTAAGGCCAGGTTTCCAAACCCGACCCTTAACTGGCCAACGATACGTGTACGTGGATCAAGTCCACTAAAACAGTTTACACGCTTTATAAATTAACTGCGGAATTAATATATGAATGGAATACTATCCATATCCATGATATGAATAAGCAAGGAAGCCAATCACTATTAAATTATCTGAAACTCAAATATCCAAAACATCATCCAACCATAGCAAAATAAACTAAGTTATTACAATCCCAAAATGCTAATTATCTCAAATACATTGTTCCAAAATCAATTACGTAATAATGAACATAAAACTTCCCAAGCTCCTAAGCTTGGCTTTCTTCACGTCCCATGTTCTTTCCATTTCATATTTCAACATCTAAAGGGTAGAAGTACGGCGTTAGTCAACACGCC